>OZ007560.1:239245171-239861030 GCA_963931875.1 Pollenia griseotomentosa | reverse complement strand
TTTTAGTTTTGAATACATATATAAATATTGAGGGAAAACGAATTTTACAAAACAGCTTTAACAATTGAATATAAAAAGGACATTGAATAATTTCTTTAAGAAAAAATAATGATTTTATTAAAATTTTTTTGTTATTTCTATAGCATGATTAGTATAGTATGTATTTGTTTGTTGTAAGCATGTTGTCATATCAGTTTTATTTTCCTGCTAAACTTTTTTATTTAAGATAAGAAACAAATAGCTTCACCCGCAATTTTTTTTTTATCATGCTGACGTATAACTTCAATTATATTCATTTTGATAAGTACACACAACTAATAAAATTTATATTCAATTTTTGAAAAATCATTAGAAAATAGTCAAATAAACAACAAAAAACTGTTTTGCAAGAAACACAATACATAAAATGTTGTCTGGCAGGTATCGATTTTTTGTGTTTTCGAAAAAAATTGCAACAATGCATTTGTTATTTTTGACGTAAGATTAAATATTAATTATAATTAACTACCTTTCAACTAAATAATAATTTCCATTTGAATTGGTTTTACTTTTGCCTTTTTTACAAAATTTCCGAAATTTTTGTTTAGTTTTTTTCTCGTACAAGACTTTGGCTCAGCCGTCTTTTAGTCTTGTAGTTGTTTTTACTTTTTTTTTTGTTATATTTACAACATAATGTGAAGGCAGCAACAGCAGCAGAGGCAGAAACAGAGCATTCGTTAAAAGGTTGTTGTTTTTAAGGGGTGCAAGACGACAATATAATTATATTATTTATAAAACTTTTCATCTTTTTTTAAAATCTTATTCATTTGATATTTATATTTTGTAAAATAGACACCTTAATTTTATTTTATATACATATTGACTTCAATATAAATTGTCTTTTTCGTTTATTGCTAAGAATTTCGTTTATATTTTTCTTATTTCGCACAGCAAAAAATCACTGCAAATATTTATTGCTGCTCAAAAAGAAATTTAAATCAATTTTTTCTGCTTGTAGGGAATTTTTAAATGTGAAAAAAATTTTATTCTTTTGCAACTTTCGCTTAAGATATCTTAAGAAAATTTTTCTTTTTGTCGAATTTTTTTTGTTACAAATTCTTAATTTTTTACTTTTAACATATTGAAAATATTTTCTTTAGCATTTCTGTGTATAAACATATTTTTTATTTATGTTGTTTAATTTCTTTTATTTTAATAATTTCACAGCAAAGTAAAATTTTTCTTCTTAATTTGCACAAAGCAACGATTCGTTTGTTGAAGTAACGAATAGTATACAGGGCTGTTGCAAAATGTAACGAATCGAGAGGGGTGACAGTTACAGTGTTGTATTTAAAATGTCAAATGGCATAATGGGTATAGGGAAAAATTTAAATTAAAAAAATATCACTGAGAGAAATTAGACAGGCTTTTTAATAAGAAATAAAAAAAAAATAAATTTGATATTATCAAAAAGTAATTTCAATATTTGGGAATACAAAATTTTAATTTCAAAAGATTTTGTTATTCGTGCTTTATTCCCAGTTAATTAATTAACAACATCTTTTGTAAGTTGTTGTTTGTTTTTTATTTTGTTTTTCTTAACCTACTTACAACTACAGTTAATGTTGAGAGAATTTCAACTAATTGTAGTGGGGAATGTAAGATGAGATAAACCCACTGTTTATTGTTGATGTGTTTTGTTTAAACTTTGATATTGTTACAAGTAGAACTGTTGCTATAAGTCTTATACGCTTAACAGTTTTATTTGGTTTAATATCTTTAGTTTTTCCAAAATCTTTATGGATGAAGTTTCCTGATGATCTGGCCTAAGCAACCAGTGAAATGCGCATAGGAATAGCTTATCCCATCAACAATAAATTTCAAGTGTTTTTATCAATAATAAAAACTGGGAATTAAGCACGAATAACAAAATCTTTTGAAATTAAATTTGATATATTTTTATTATATAATAGAAAATTTAATAAAACTCGTTGTGTAAATTATGCAAAATTTATGTTATTGTAGTAATTTACTTCTAATTTGGAAAAATGTGTTAATGTTTTATTTATTGAATCAAATAAAAACCTTTTACAAAGTTGTTACAGATTTGATAAGAATACAATTAATAATAACTTGAGGTTTCCATACATAGGTAAAACTGCAGTTATACGTTCATGTGTTTCTTGATAGTCTTTTAAACATAATGCTTGTTAAAGCTCAAAATTTGAATGCTGTGACTAAAGCTTCGTACAGACGGTGGTCAGATCTTACAATGTTGTCATTAAAATTGCCTAAAAATGTCTTGCAACTGTATGAACATTGTAAGCTCATTTTCATTTGGCAGATATGTAAAATTAAAGCATCTGACAATGGCATCGTTGTCAGAAAAATGGCAACATTGTAGGATCTGACCACTGTCTACGAAGCTTAAGAATGGACGCAATTTTTAGGTAATTGGTATTGAAAATGTCATCAAGAAAGCAATTAGTAATGAAGAATTTGCTCATTGAAATTGCTTTCAGCTGTTTTCTTAACTGTAAATTGAAACACACAATTGGAAAGCGAATTTGACAGCAACTAAAATTTTAAAACTGAATGTATTAGTGAAAAAGTGTAGACGTATTAAAACTTGTCTCGACCAAATTTTGTCGGTTATTGTTTATACATAAATCTATAATGTCTGTATGGGAAGTGCCACGCCCACTTGTCCAATACCGCCCACTTTTTTTTGGATGTTGGGAACTGATAACTGTTTCTAATTTGAAAATTTTGGCTCATGCCGTTCTCTAGATATACATACAAATAAAATAAAAAAAACAACAACAACGAGGGATTTTCGGTTAAAATTAGAGGCAGTCGTGGTTTTTGCTCATATCTCAGCCATTTGTAGACCGATCAGGCTGAATTTCAATAGCAAACAATTCCGGACTATATATGGCATCTGCATCATATCTTAGGTCTTCGAAAACCCCATTTCAAGGGTCAAAGATTAATATTGTAGAAATTACAAACGAAATGACAAACTTATATATACCCTTTTACCTTCGGTGAAGGATATTATAATATATTCCAATATAATATTAAATTAAAATGCTTAAGCTCGAGGTCTGTTGTATGTAAAATTTATCTTGATTTGTTTCCGATATTTCGATATTTTTTGAATATCATCATCAGGGAATGTTTAATTAAAATTTACATTATCCACAACTGAATTTTAAAGGTCGAATAAAAATAAAACTTAAGAAAAATTATTTTCAATATATTTAAAAAACCTTACAAATAAATATCTTAACTTAGCAGTTTTATTAACACGGAGTTTACATTTGGCAGCACTGGCAAGATAGTTGCAATATATTCAAACTGTTTCACTAATAGATACATACACACTTTTCCAACTGTCTTGCAAATTTTGTAGACAGTAAAATTGGACAGTGATTTGACACTTGCTGACAGTAATTTAAAGTTTTGCTCGCAAAAGCAAAAAAATCAAAAAGTAAAAAATCTATTTTGCTTTAATTTTTTTTTATTTTTTAGTTAAGTGTAATGTATTTTAAACAATATAGTTTCACGTTGCCATTTTTTAAAGTGAACTGTCTTAATAACTGTCTGGACGCTTACGCCACAAAGACAGTTACTAGCAGGGTTTAAAAAACTGCAGTCAAAACCAAAAACTGTCGAACCAAAAATGAAAATGTGTGTACAACTTTTTGCTTTTTGAGTTGGTTTGACAGGGAGTGTTTACATTTCATGAATCAGAAGTAAAAGCAATAGTTTTTTTGGGCCACTGAAAAATGAAGAAGTGAAAGAAATGGGTGTTTTTCTACTTTGACTGCAGTTTTTTAAACGCTGGTTACTAGGGTTTTTGGCTACTAATATGTATTTTCTTACTGTCTTGCCAGTACTGTCGAATGTAAACGCTGTGTAAGTCAGGTTTATTTATATATTATAACAATTTGAGTAATTTATTTTTAAAAAGTCTATGGAATCCAGTCATTTTCCTTAGAATTTCGTTTTTGCTTTATTAAATTGACTAAAGATTTTCTCTACATTGACAGAAAATTGGGGTAATGTAATAATATTTAGATCACATAACCCTACGTCTACATGCATGAAATGCAATTAAATTATGAAGTTAAGACTTGCTTTTTATTATTTTCAGCACGTTGCCGCGTCAAGTAGCTATAGCGAGTTTTTTAAAGCTTGTGGAAAATAATAAAAATTAATTTTGTACTGAAATGTTTATTTTATGCTTAAGAACAGTTTATAGTATATAAAAAGTACCAAAAGTAAAAAAAACAACCTCATAAAATAAAAACTTAATATTTAATACAAAAATATTTTATTTTAATTTTGTAGGTTCTTAATCTCGGTTTAAAATGGCCTAATGATGCTTATGCTAATGGCATAAATAAAATTGGAGGTCTATTGGTAAAAACAACGCTTATGGGTACAAATGCCATTGTTAATATAGGATGTGCAATTAATTTAGATAATCGAAAACCTACACTATGTATCAATGATTTAATACGTGACTATAATAGTGCTAATCAACAAAAATTACCTTCAATTAAATATGAAAATTTATTAGCATTAATGTTTAATGAAATTGAACGTTTAATAGAATTAGTAAAAACTGGAGATTTTGATAGTTTTTATAATATTTATTACGATTTATGGTTGCACAGGTAAATTTGTTTAAAATTTTATTTATAAATTTAAGTTAAAAAAAACATTTTTTTAGCAATCAATCTATATCTATTTGTGACCGAGATGGAAACAAAAAAGGGGCAAAAGTGACTGGCATTGATGAATATGGTTATCTGAAAGTTAAATTAACTGATGGGATAGTTGAAGTTGTACAACCTGATGGTAACAGTTTTGATATGTTAAAAGGTTTAATTATACCAAAATTTTATTAAGTTTAAAAAAAATAATAATTCAAACATATTTATGCATTTAAGTGATACTTATTTATTAAATGTTTATATACATATATATATATAATGTTTTTGCCATATATTTAATAAAAACAAAATAAAAATTCACTTCATGATATTTAAATGCCTAAATATAAAAAAAATATCTATTCCTATTAGTGGATGTAGTTAATATAAAATTTTTTAGCTTTTTCAAATTTTGTCGTAAAGTGAAATAACATTTCCAAATAATCTAGTCATTTCTATAATTATTTTAAAAGAAAAACAACTTTAAAAAGACTCGTTATTTTGTCTTACAAGTGTTTTTTTCAGAATTAAAATCCAAATTGATAAGAAAAATATATATATTTTGTTCTTGTTAAAAAAATATTATTTATATATTTAATTATAAATAAGTGAATATGTATAAATAAAAGAGTTGTTGCAGAAGTAAAAAAACAACTAAAAATTAGTTTTATTAAAAATATTTTGCTGCTATATGGGCATTTCCATTTTGACGTGTAGTGATATTTGTACCACAAAATGTAAAAAAAAAAATTAAAAGAATAAGTCAAATTTTTAAAAAGGGTTTTGATATATACAAAGTAATGAAGTAGCACTATATTCGGAAAAAAAATTACAGCAATCGACGCTAAGGATTTGCAGATATAAGCAAAAATAAGCGCTGGAGTGACGTAAAAAAAGGGAGGTGTATTTTGACTTGCATTATAAATGCAATAAGACTGCGAATTGAGCAGGACGTTTTGTAAAAAAACCTTTTTTAGTTAACTTTGGACTTATAAAGATTTATTTTTCAAGCTATCAAATTTAAAAATTTTTGCTCGTTTAAGGTACATATGGGCATTTTCAGCGAAAAGTCTAGTTTTTTTAATGTAACGCCAGAATGAAAAGACCCTGTTGTTCAACCGTTATCCCTTTTATTACTTTATGTAGAGTTAGTTGCGCTTTACACCAAAATATAAAAATGTAAACTGTACATATAAACATTTTTGAGAAACAATTTAAATTACTTCTGGCGTTACGTTACAAAAAGTAGACTTTTCGCTGGAACTGTCCATATTGGTTAAATCTTTTTTTTATATACCTGTTAAGCGGCTCATGCACTTGCAATAGAATTGTAAAATTTTTCGTATTATACAATTATATCGCCAATGTGTATGTGATAATCGAAGGTGGCAGAATAAAGTGCCAAGAATCAAAATCCTTTTGATTTTTATTGCACAACGAAAAAAAATATACTGTGAAATGTGTTGGTAACAATGTATGATGTTGTTTTGTTTTAAAGGCTAGGTTTTTTATTTAATTAGATTGCGCCATATTTTAATTATAAGAATTGTCCCACTTATTGAACAATATAGTGCAATATGGAGATACTATGGTAAATAATATAAACAATAATATTGTAAATGGATGGGGGGGCTTTAATTTAATCAATTTTACTTTTCAAATAAATTTTTTCTTGTTGATACAGTATCGACCTAATATTTTATTTTATCCTACATAGGAAAATAATAATATCATAGGAAAATAAAGTAAAAAAGATTTTCGTTCACATAAAAATATGAGTTTTATAAGGTCATATGAAGTCTTGTTGGGTCAATGTGATCGAACTTAATGTTTGACCTACAATGAAATGTTTGTCCTTAATTTCTTATTTTACTTTTGTATTCATATGTTAACCTCAAATAAGCTGATATTGATGTGGCAACATCAATGACATGAAAAATTACGGCAGAATTAATGTGAATACCCTCTTGCGCAAATAAAATTTAGGGTATTAGATATGTATTTAATTTTAAAGTTTTATTTTAAACTGAAGTACAGTCGAATTCGGATTAGCGCACGCTGTTTAATTGAAAAATAGCTTAATTGCAATTAAATATTTTTCTGTATTAATTGGAACCCTTTTTAAAAACAATTTTGTTCGCTTAAAAGAAAATCATATTTTCTGGGTCCTTGAGTAATTCAAAGTTTATTTAGCCATGTCCGTCTGTTGAAAACACGCTCACTTGCGAACAACAACAATATTAATTTTGGTGGCCAATCGCTTCTAGTTATCCTCAGCAGTTTGGGATTGAAATCCAGCCAAATCGACTATGTAGGATAAGAGCTGAAATTTATAATTTTGTTATAAAAACTAACATAAATGGCACAAATTCTTTCTTTATGACTAGAAATCACACTGTTGATCGTGACGATCGGTCCATAATTTACCATAGGCCCAATATAAAGCCTACTCTCGGAAAACAGTTAAGTACGCCTTAGACCGCAACAAATAATGCTATCGTGATTAAATTTTGCCTGTCATAGTTTTATAACACCAGAAATCACACTGCGTGAATCCACAATTTGGGGACAAGTCCCCTCACTTGTCAACACTGTTGTTGGGTCAAATTACCCAAAAAAAATCAAAGATGTTGGAAAGTTGGAAGGAATGCAGAAGGGCTAAGTACAATTTTCTTATTACCATGGTGTAATTGTTCGGCTTTAAAGCAAAGGGGTACAAGTGCCAAAACTATTGAGAAAGTTACGGCAATCCACACTTTATACTTATATCTACAAAAATTCAGACCTGTAAGAAGATCTTAAAAGACGGTATGTACCAGAAACCTACAATAAATTGGAACCAAATTTATTATGTATGTAAAACATAAGAACAAATAACTTCAAAGCTTAATTTCCCAGAATCTTATTTTTGCACTTGTACCCCTTTGCTTTTAAGCCCCACAATTAGTAGGACGCGCGAAACAACTGCTGATTTTATGCAGAGGTTTTTTTTCGTAAAATTTTTTTGTAGTAATTGTTTTTGACATCTTTATAATATTTTACACAAGCGAAATGAGTTTGGTTTTTTTCTAATGTTGCATTGTTGTAGTTCTGCGCAGACCTTCGAATTGGGTTATATTGAGTATTACAATTTCTAGCAGTGTATTTGTTATTAAAAATTGCATGTGGCAGTTCTCTGCATTTAAATTTTACTACTAATTTTACAACCAAGTATTGCAATTGCAGCATTGAAAAAAAATTATAAAACGGGAAAAAATTTTCTCGATTTTTTTCAAGAAAATTTGGTTTAAAATAAATAATTTATATTAATAAAATCAAATAATTGTTACTAAATAACTAATTTTATATAAAAAATGGAAAATTTATAAAAGTACAAGATATATAGCAAATATATTGTATTTTTCTAAGTACACCCTAAACATCAGCAGATTTTCTAATACCTAGACAGAAAATTTTTCACTTATCAAACTAAAAATAAAATTTAATTTGTGGCAAGTTTTCGATTAAAAATAATATGGCCCAACGTAATTCTTCACGCATAGATCGTTTTGCTCAAATGAGTAAACAAGAAGAAATTATAGCCAAAAAACGTCAAGAAATTTTAGAAAAACAACGTACCGCAGAGCTGGCAAAGGCAGTGGCAGCTGCTCAGACTTTAGCTGCTAAACTTAAAGGTGTTAGCCATGAAGAGCCTTCTAAATCTGAAAAAGTAGTAAATAGTGATGAAGAATTGAAAACAGAAGAAGAGGAGGAAAAGAAAATTGAAAGTAGTGACGCTGGGGCAACGACTCCAAAATCCACTTTGACAAGTTTAACTGGGAAGACTGGTAAGATGTATGGTAGTGGTCTTAAGAGAGCTACGGTCAGTGCACCTTCAGCAGAACAACCACCCATAAAGATACAAAATACTTTTTGTAATGATGGTTCATTTTTGGAAAATTTTAAAAAGATTTTGGAAAAACAACAGCAACAACAACCTAAACCAGTGGTGGCAATGTAAGTATTACATATGTATTTAATTCTGAAAAATTACAAAAATACATCCCAGTTGGCCATGTCGTGTACGAATCATTGATGATTCGTTCACGACAATGTTAATTCCTGCACGACACGTAAGGGACAACTAATTCATTCATTTATTTATTTAGTAGTATGTAACATACTTTAAAATTTCATAAATACATTAAATATTCAAATAAGTTATAAGTTATTCATAAATTTTACTGTTTCTTTTCTAAATACATTAATATTTCTTTCATTTCTAATATGAGGTTGTAATTTATTATATTCACTTAATCCTTTGTAAAATAGTGATCTTTGCATTGTGTTGTTTGATATTTGTTGTAGCCTAAAGTGTTCAGAATTTCTTAGATTATATGGTTGAACATCTCCAACATATATAAGTTGTTCACATAGGTATTGTGGCGCAGCTCCCATCTTCATTTTTTGAATAAAAACCAAAGTGTTTAATTTCAGCCTTTGTCGTATATTGATCCATTTGAGACAATTTAACATATAATTTATTGGTGCATATCGATTACATCTTAGTATACAGCGCATTGCCTTGTTTTGCAGTTTTTGCATTCTACTTATTTGTTGATCTGTACAGCATGTATATATTATTGTTGAGCCAAATTCAAAATGTGGTTTAATTATTGTATTGTATATATTAATGGCAGTGATTATTGATATCTTGCCTCTCAGTCTTTTAAAAAACCCTATCTTTTTACCGATCTTTTTGCAAATATAGTCTATATGCTCTTTAAGTTTCAATTCACGATCTAATATAAAACCGAGATATTTAATACTGGTCACTTTTTCTATTCGTTCATCATTAATTTTAATTTGTTTATTACTAGTCATGTTTATTTCGATAACTTTTGTTTTACTTTCATTTAATTTTAATTTGTTCATTTTTAGCCAATTGTTTACTTTATATAAATCATTTTCTAGGTTGCTGTAACATATTTCATCATTTTCTGCTTCAGTAAATATTAGTGTGTCGTCTGCATATAACATTATTTCACATTTTTCTAACACTTTTGGCATTTCGTTTATATATATTATGAACAATAGTGCTCCCAGAATCGATCCCTGAGGAACACCCTACTCATTATTAATATTCTTCGATTTTACTTTATTAACTTGAGTTTTTTGCATTCTTGAGTTTAAGTATGATTCAAACCATTTCATTTCCTTGTCTTTAATACCATATTTTTGCAGTTTATCTAATAACGTCTCTCTGTCTATAGTTTCAAAAGCTCTTTTGAAGTCTAAGAAAATTGCTAACAATTTCTTATTTCTGTTTAATCTTTTCCATCTATTAATTACGTAATTTACAGCAGTTTCGCATGAGTATTTTTTTCGAAAACCTGATTGATATTTTGAGAATAAGTTATTTTTTTCCATGCACTCCTCTAGTTGTTCTTTGACGACTGTTTCAATTATCTTTTCGCATGTTTTTAATGTATTAATAGGTCTAAATTCTTCGCATCGGTTTGTTTTTTTGACTTTTTCAATAGGAGTTACCATAGTTTCCTTCCAACTGTCAGGAAAAATGCCTGTTTCGAATGATTTGTTAATTATATATAATATTACTTTGCCTAACATATCCCAATTATCGAGTATTAGGTTAATTGATACTTTATTGAAATCACGTTTATTTTTTAAATTTTTACAGATATTTCTTAGTTCTTGTATATTTATTGCACGAAAGTTGAAGGTTTTATTTATCACAGGAATTATATTTACATATTGCACATCTTCTATACTATTTCTTATGTCTTTAATACTATCTATAAAATAATTATTAAACATATTTGCCAATTGATTATTTTCATTATATTCGATTTGATTAAATATCACAGACTTTATCACTTGATGGTCTTTCTTTAGTACTAGTTCTTTAATTTTTTGCCACATTTGTTTTTGGTCTATAGCACTGCTTATTTTTTTGTTGATGTATTTATTTTTTTCTTCAATTATTTTGTTCTTGTATATATTCCTGATTATTTTATATTCATTCCATGCAAATTGGGTGTTATATATTTTGGCGTTTCTATATTTTTGAATTTTTTCATGCTTTAGGCTCCTTATTTCATTATTAAACCATTTATTTGTACTGTTTTGATCTAATGTCTTTTTTATTGTGAATTTCTTTACTGCTCCTTCAATGCACTTATCTAATATTTTTACATTGTTATTTAAATCGTTGTTTGTATTTATGTTTACTATTGGTATTAATTCATTTCGAAAATGTCTCTTATTATATTTAAAATATTCTATTTTTTTTTTTTTTTTTTTTTTTATTAATTCTTCATTTACATAACCGAGCCTATAGGGCCTTATGCAGTTAATTAAAGCTACTTACTAAATAGCAAAACTTCTATATAAAATTATGCAAATAAAAATTACAATATGCAATGTACAAAAAATGCTTAGAAATAAATAATAATACATATGAATAATATTTATTTAATATAGGTTAAAGGAAAAAATAAAAAATCATAATGAATGCTCGTAAGCAAAATTATTTGAACAAACACAAATAATCTGAGAAGAATTAAAAAAAAGAAACAAAAAACAAAAAGAAAATCGAACATATTACGGAACATTCAATACATGGAATTGTGAATATTCAAGCAATTTAGATTTGAAAACAGAATATGAATACGTAAACTCCCTCAATTCCCTCGGCAATGCATTCCATATTCTCGATACTCGAATTTGAAATGACCTTTTATAAACATCCAAATGCCTGACGGGATAAATTATTTGCGGATTTCTTAATGAATGTGAAAAATTAAATTTATTAACAATATAAACAGGATAACCATTGACAAGGGATTTATATAAGAACAATAGCAGCCTAATGCTGACAAAATTTTCAAAAGAAGATCCAATAAAACTCAAAGCGTATCGGGAAACATGATCCCTTCTTTTCAAATTAAAAACATATCGGATAATCCTGTTAAAGATTAGTTTATATTTTCCCCGGACATGACTCCCAGCCCCAGTAAAGATTTCAGTACAGTACAATATATGCGGCATTAAGATAGCCTTGGCTACCCGTGTTTTCATTGAAAGAGGCAAATATATATTTAATGAGTACAACCTTTTTAAAAGAAATGATACCCGAGAAGATAGGCTATCAACGTGTGGGGAAAAATTCAGTAAGTTGTCCAAGACAAGGCCTAAACATTTCATTTTATTAACAAATTCTATAGGAACACCATTCATTGCAATATTCACATCCTCCGTATTGAATCCAAACCCCATTAACTTTGTTTTCACCGGGTTAACACAGAACCCATTAATTGCCGCCCATGACACTACTTCCCGAATTACATAGTTGACTCCTACCTCCAACACATCCAAAAACGCAGTATCTGAATAACAAACAAACTGAACATCATCTGCATATACAAATGGCAAACAGGAAACACCATTAGAAAACTGCAGCAGGTCATCCAAATACAACATAAATAAAAGTGGGCCCATTACAGATCCCTGAGGAACACCACTTGTGATCCGACGGGATTGGGAGAGAGACGAACCAATAGATACATATTGAAATCTACCATACAGATAAGACCTAATAAGCCCACAAGCCTGATGAGAAAAATCAAAATTATCACATAATTTACACAATAACCTGGAATATATTACCCTGTCAAAAGCTTTCGATAAATCTACCGAAATTAAAACAACATTCTTACGACTATCTAAGAACTGTCTAATAGAGTCAGTCAAACCAAGTAGTAGAGAGGTTGTGCTGTACCCCCGTCGAAACCCTGATTGTGACGGATGTACCAGTGCATTACGATCAAGGTGCTCAATCATTTGATCTTTCAAAATATGTTCTACCACTTTAGAAAGAACGGGAAGTATCGAAATAGGACGTAAATTGTCAAAGTCAACTGACTGACCCTCCTTCCTTATAGGAACTACTCTAGCTATCTTCCACTTCCAAGGGAAGCACGAAGTGTTAATAATAGTATTAACTAAATGAAGTAAATGCGTAGACACAAATGGAAAAACAATTTTCAAAAATTTTAAAGGTAAGGAGTCATGTCCAACAGCATTAGACTTGATTCTACAAAGTGCCATACGTAACGTATCAATATCAACACATTCAAAGGAGAAACCAGAATCGCGAGAGCTGCCAATAGGATTGTAATAATCCTCCGAATCAGGTATCTGACAAGAAACAAAATAATCATTTATATCATTTGGATCGGAAAATGTCAAATGCTCCTCAGATTCAAGACAACCATTGTGTCTCAAAAAGTTCCACATCTGTCTAGAATCAAAATTCTGAAACAACTGCGCATGTGCACGCACCCTCAACTTCCTTATAATCCTCTTCACCCTATTCCTGCTTGCACAATAAATTGCCCAGTTTTGTGGCGTTCTAAATTCGAGGTAATGCCTGTACGCCAAATCTCTCAATGAGATCTGAAAAGAAATTTTCCTGTCAATAAACCAGTTAACTGCATCTACACCCACCTTACGACGAACTATTGGGACCAAAGAGTGCAGAGAGTTTACATTCGACATGAAAATCTCAAGTTGCAAATTTACATCCTCAGTCAAGTACATGCCACCGAAGTCACAATCAAGAATTGCAGCTTCCAATTCCTCAGTTCTCAAAGCTTTATAATCCGGATACGAAACAAAACGTTTCGAGGATGAAATTGGAATGTCAACAGCTATAAAAATTAAGGAATGTCGAGACACACCAGGACATTGCATTTGACCAGATGTACCCACGAGAATTGATTTACTCAACAGAAAATAATCAATTAGTGATGTTGTATTACAACCCACATGGTAATGCGTCGGAATAGAATTATGGCGGTAATTTAAGTCCAATCGTTGACACATAGAACGTAGCAACATAGAATCAACTGGGCAAAATATATTCGTATTAAAATCGCCCATAACTATAACATTAGAATATCTTACTAATAAATCGCCTACAGAGTCCTCAAAATCACCCAAGTTACCATCAGGCAGATAGCATACACCAACCAAAAGTTTAACATTATGAAGAATAATCTCCACGAACAAGGCTTCATAAGTATCACTACCCTCAGACATAAAAATTGGTCTATATTTTACATTGTGTGATAAAAGCATCGCTACACCACCACCTCTTCTACCTAGCCTATCATTCCTACATATACTATAACCAGGCACATTAACCGCCTGAGATAAAATGTAAGGCTTTAGCCAAGTCTCACTAAACCCTACAATATCCAAATGATTACCTTCCAGAATATGTCTAACTTCCTCAAACTTACCATTACTAGATGATACACAAAAACTAGTTATATTCCAATGTCCGATTTTCAGAGAGTTTTGAAAAGTATTTAAAGAACTGCTAATGACAGAATTATCACTGCAAATAGGACCTAAATTAATTGCATTCATTATGACAAAAAAAATATATAAATTTAAATTTAAATACCGATAATACAATAATTTATATTAAATACAATAAGCAAATCAAGTTTTAATTTGAGAACAATAAAGCAAAAAAAAGAAAATCAGTCTCATGGTAGCTATTAAGAGAAATAAATGAAGAACAAACGATAAAAAACAGAATACTTATAAATCAAAGCAGAGAGTTGCCAAGCTGAAATCACTAATCCACCTAAACAAAGTGTAATATAAAACACATTTATGAAGTAAATGCATTAATCAATCAATACATTAGTGGTTTTAACTGAATATTTTATCCGATCAAATTATCTCCAACATACAATCAAGAGGATACTTCTACAATTAGTTAAACCAAACGATTTGTTAATTCTACAATAAAAATAGATGTGAAAAGTTCACAGCACCACACAAAAAAACAACGCTCATTTGAATTTTGTAAAATCATATAGCAGAGCTTAAATTTTGAAGATATAAAAAAACTACAGTTAAAAAGATTTAGTTATAGGCTCTGTGATTCACACCAATTAAGTATCCTCCTATCAATCAAATGCACGTTAAAAACACTAATAATCGATCAATCAATCTACTTAATACCTAAGGGCTGAGAATATGCAACTAAAAATCCAAAAACACACAACTACCAAAGAGAAAGCTAATCTGTTAAAGTCTGCAAAAACCAAAGCTTCAAAGAAATAAAATTTTATTTTATTACTAAAATCGCAGACAAAACAAGTTAACAGTCTGCTTAACAAAAATTATTGAATTTCAGCAAAAAGAAAGCATTATTAACATTATATACATGTTTATACACATTTTTCAACTTAAATATCTCAAAGAATGACAAAATGCAACAATTCTACTTAACCTGAAGTCTACAACTGACATGAAATGCTTAACATTAACACTAAAATGCTATTAGTGTTAAGTATAGACTCATCATGTTAGAGGTTTTCTCATGTTATAACACGGTTGCCAATGCAAATGTTTTAACAACGCATCTACAACATCATGTTATAACAGCAAATCATGTCAGCTGTAGACGGGGAGTAAGGAAATATAAAAAACGGGAAAACAAAGTTTACACATTTGAATTCCGAAATCCTTCTATAAAATTTAAGCAGAAGAACGTGCTAAAAAGCAACACTAACATTTTCATAACACTGTTCTGTGTAAATGAACCAATAACCTCAACCTGACAACTTCAAGTATTTATAATAAACAATAGATAAATAAAAAAATAAAAAAAAATTATAATGTTTGTTTTCATTTCCATTTTTACAACAACTGGAACTTTAAAACAAAGTAAACATAAATTTCCAATTGCTGTAGAATAAAAAGAATTCAACAAACAATCAAAACAACAATATAAAATAATGTATAATACTGGAAAACACAACATTAGCTGACAGCCGGTTGATTTGAAGAGCCATCTATATCACTGGATTCATTAGCCATATTTAGGCACTGATCGTAGTTAAAAACACTTACGGTACCATCAACCATTTCAATCCTAGCTTTAGGGATATCATAGTTCAAATACGTATACTTTCTGATGTTCTGGTTAAGTTTTAGTTGTTTACAGACATCAACAAGTTTCTTTGCCGCCGGAGTTAGATGGTCGTTTAGATATATCCTCGATTCAATGTTGCCTCCAATTATATCCTTAAGTGCAATGGCAGTGTTTTTATGATAATTAATCATAATTTGATCTCGAACTTGGACAGAGTTAAATTTTACCAAAACAGCTTTATCACCCCTAAAATATGTACAGTGATGAATGTCTGCATTGGATATATCAACATTGCACTTATTTCCAATTTTAATGATAGGTTCTCGCAAATTCGCTATTGCTTTAGGTAACCCTCTTATAATAATATTAGACCTGTTTAAACGCCTTTGGTCTATGTTGGACTGTATTTCCAAACTATTTATTTTGCCGCCAGTCACAACATCAATATGTTTCACCACATTGCAGCAATTATCTATTTCAGATTTAATGTCTTTAATTTGAGACTTATTATCAAAAAAATTTTTAGCCAGATCATCAATCTGCAGCTTAATAGCATTTACGGCCGCATCTAATTTATCTTGAAGTTCACGTTTGCTTTCCTGCAACTTTAACTCAAATTCTTTTTCCAATGACGTTGTTAGTGCAGAAAATCCTTTTCTCAACTCTTCCTGGATATCAGAAGGTTGCAACAAATTTGGACAGTTACTGCAAACAAACTTTACCACTTTGTGCTTAGACATAAAATTAAATTCATCTGAAGTTACTTTGCCACAGGTTAAATGAAAATACAAACCGCAACAAGCACATCCTACAGATTTTTGCGTCTTTGTTACATTTTTTTTACAAGTTGGACATTTATGAACTTCATTTTGTGGCGCCATTTTTCCGTTGCAAAATCACCCAGAATTTCATATGTATATAACATATAATATATAATTCCAATAAAAAATTGAATCTGCATTAACTTTTTATAATTTTTACTAATTAAAAACCACTATTTCTTTTAATTTCATTTATTCTTCAAAAATTTTCTTTTAATAGCAAATTTTTAGTTTATTCCTGCATGACGGTGATGCAGGCTTTGTTTTTCGCATCTACATTTAATCCTGATTTCAATTGTTTCATGATCAGTTATTTTCTTATCGCTGCAATTGTTTACACATATATTATCCATATTTGTTATTACATAATCAATTAAAGTCTTTGATCTTTCTGTTATTCTCGTATAATCTTCAACAATTTGTTTTAGGTAATTATCATTCAATATTTGTTTAATTTTATTTCTGTACACTCCATCTTTGGACCAATCTATGTTAAAATCGCCCGCTATTATAATGTTACAATTATTCTCAATAATCTCTTCAATTGTTTCTTCAAATATATCACAGAACTCTCCTTCTCTACTGTTAGGTGATCTATATACCACTACAATTAGTAATTTTATATTATTATATTTAATTATGCATGCATTTATCCAGTAATTGTAATCTTTTATTTTTTCTAAAATTTTTTCAACTTTCCATTTATTTTTAGCATATATACTGACACCACCTGTTCTTTTTGAATTAGAGCATGTTGTTATTATTTCGTAACCGTTTAATTTAATTTCAGCTTCATTTATATCTTCTGTTATATGCGTTTCTGACATTATTATAAATTCTGGTTTTTCGCTTGTACCTATATATTCTATTTGTTCAAAATTATTTATTAGTCCTTGTACATTCAGGTATATGCCTTCGATGTGCTGTCGTTGTTAAAAGTTTATTCCAAGCTGTTTCTTTTTAAAGTTCAGTTTATTTTGATAAACTGGGCAAATTCTACTACTTGTATAATGGTTATCATCTAGTCCAAGATTTAATTTTTGGTTATTGCGAACACAATTAATACATTTTTTTAATACTTCATTATTACATTCATTACTTTTATGTGGTCCATGGCATTTCAAACATATCTCATTGTTTTTACACTCCACCGCTTTGTGATTATACCCTCTGCATTTAAAACATTGTATTACTTCCGTCCCGTCAAATATTCTACACTTTTCCCATCCGATATTTATTTTTTTCTCATCCATTAGTTTATGGTATGATTCATTGTCAATTTTTAGTTTCACGTTATATATTGTTTTATTAAATTTTTTATATTCGAACATTTTTAAGATGCAATATTGTCCATCTGTTACTCTTGGGTTCTGTTTTCTAATTTTTTCTAATAATTCCGATTCAGTATGTTTAAATGTCATATCAGATATAATTATTTTCCTTTCACTTGTATTGGGAATCATAACTTCATATCCGTCACTCATTTCTTTTTGAATTGCTATTTTTATTTTTTCTCTTTCATTTTCATTATCAGTTTGAATCACCACAGTTCCATTTTTTCTATTCTCAATATTTTTTATTTTTAAATTCACGGGATCTACCTTATTATTTAATTCCTCTTTTGTTTTTTCAATATTTTGTTTTTCTTTTGGTTTTATTATTAAGGGCACTTGTGGTTCGACATCTGGCATCACTTTATTTTTTACTGCCTGAGCATATGATATTTGGTTTGTTTTTTCATTTGTATTTTTTATAGCTTTCTTAATTTCATTGCACATTTTTAGGTTTTTATCATTAATTGCATTGCACATTTCTTTATTATTGTTTTCAAATTCTGTTATTCTACCGCTTAGATTTATCATTTCTCTTACATTTTTTTCACAGTTTTTAGTAGCAAAGTCTAGCTTTTTTATTCTTTCTTCATATCTATTTTCAATTGCTTCCAAAAGTTGTTTTATTTCATTTTCATTGTGTTTCAATGTTGCTTTAAATTCATGTTTATACTCATTTAATTGTTGTTTATTTTTTTCAACGCCTTCATGAATTTCTCTTAATAATTCCTCAATATTATGTATGTAATGCACACAATTATCACATATAAACCTTATGCAAATCGTCGATGACATTTTCAAACAAGTGTCGCGTAAATCGTGCACGACACAAAGAGAGACAATGTCGCTCAGCCTGTCGTTGATGACTACATGCACGATATTGTCGTCCATATAGTATTTGATGACCACATGCACGACATTGTCGTTCACATGCCTCTGACGACTATATGGACGACAAAGGATTCTACTTTATCGTCAACGACTTCGTATAAGACAATGTTGGTGAAGTTATAGGAGTTACAGCTTAGAGCCTGTTTACATGAAGGGAGGGCTGTGGTGGAGAGTACGGGGTAATAAGTGTCGCACGTAATGCGAATTGATGCGACTGTCGTGTATAGTTGTTGATAGAGGATACCTTACAAGAAAATGTCTGTCATGTTGTCGTGGATAAGCTTTGACAGAAGACAACTTGTAAGACAATGTCGGTCATGTCGTCGTTTATTAACTTCTTTAAAAGACAGTGCACTAGACAATGTCGAGTATTTTGTCGTCCACGACATTTTCCTCAAAATTGTCTTCCAGAAATCCTAAGTGATAGAGTACATGTCGTGCATAAATCGTTGACGAGAATGTCGTCGACGGTAGTTTGGCCAACAGGGATATTAAAAATTTTAAATTTTCTTAAAAAAAAAAAACATACATATAAGACTATATTGTATACTTTTGTTTGTAACATTTATTCTGACGCACTTAGATATTTCCTAAGCAATATAGTAAATCGGCTTGAGTTTCTTGTCTGTCTATTTGCTGTCTGATTGTTTTTGTGTCTTTGTGAGTACCTACATGGCAAATTTCAGGTGGCAATTAAAAGATAACTTTAATAAATTAAGTAAATAAAGATGTAACATAAAAGCATTCACATAAATAGAAATATTTATAAAGTATTTGCCAATATGAAAATAAATTTTTAGAATGAACTAGGTTAACAAAAATGCATAAGTGATAGTTAACATTTTTCCAAATAAATTTGTATACATAGGTATACTATTACATGATATTTAAATAGTTTTATGTTAATATGTATACATATGTACATATCACATCAGTTTCTCTAAAGAGGACCACTCAAAATTTACAAAAATTTGCAAGAAAAAGATAGGCAGAGGTCACATCTACCAACTGTAAAAATCTTACATAATTTTCTCTACACTTTTACACGAAAAAAAAAAAAAATAATTAAAGAGAAATATTTTGATTTGTCCCCAAAGCTCAATTTTTATTAGCTTTGGTTTAACCAGGTACCGTAAATAACAGTTATTTTGAAATTTTAAAACAAAAAAATATAGAAGTAAATGTCCCGGTCTCGGGAATATTAGGTTAAGGCATTTTGGGAGACCGGAAATGCCATGTCTGAACAATGAAAAAAGGAGTAACTATCCCTGGTTTAAACTTAAGGAAAACTATGTTGAGTTGAGCCTATGTTTATGTTATAACGGTTTACTTAAATGATGTTCATTTTCAGTTAAACCGGTACAACTAAAACTTACACCACAAATATAATTAAAATATTTCAGAAATTTGAGGCAACGCCGCGAATAACGTTGTAAAAGTCACTTTTCGCAAAAACTTTTTTTTTGCAGATTACCGTTAGTTTTATTCTCCTACACTGTTTAAACATCAAATCACCCAAAATTACGCACCTTAACGCCGGCAAAATGAGACACAAATAGTAGGCAAGTGGAAGAACGTTGTAAGTTGCTAACAAAATGATACAAAAGAAATGGTTTTGCAACGTGGAGTAACGTTTTAAAAGCTGCTTGCGTAGTTGAAAACGTTTTAACTGACATCGCGATTGTGAATATGAAACGTTTTTCTACTAAAAAAAATTATACACTGTAAATTTGTGTGTAATTTAAAATTCAAATTTCTTGATATTTTGCAAAAAAAGTTTTTATTATAATTATTTTTGATAATTTCCTTTCAATAATCTTAAAAAAAAATTTCAAATAAATAATCCAGCCTGTTACAATAATTTTTTTTCCTCTCCTGAAAAATAATTATTTTGTTAACGTACAACGTTATTCGCGACTGTGCTGCTTCAATTATTGAAAAACTGCAAAAACTACCGTTTTAAACTTACTATTCGTATTATTTTAAACAAAATACCAATGGTTTTTGTATTGTTGTAACGATGGAGTCAGATATTAAATGCACCTAAAGCTACGGTCACACCTATTAAATATTTGACCAAGTAAGCGTAACCCCAACTTTTGTTTATAATTAGTGAGATTAAACATTTGGGGGTGTGCTGGAAATCGCAAACGCAAAACGCAAGAATTTGGAGGCTGTTTTTAATACACTTTTAATCTAATTTTTATAATTTATGTTATAAAATTCTGTTTAATAGAGAAATGTTTGTATAATTTTTGTCATAAAATTCTTTTATTACAGAAATCTTACTAAAAAACGACTTTTAAAATTCTGGCGTTTTGCGTTTGCGATTTCCAGCACACCCCTGATTGTCTTAATATCACAAAATAAAACTATGTAATAATACATACTAGACAAATTCAAAAGAATTAAATGAAATTATAATTTAGTTTGTAGTTGGTTCTTTTTTTACGTCAAATATTTGATAAGTGTGTGTAGCTTAACTGTAAAAAAATAAAAAAAAATGTATGTAAAATAGTAGAATTTTTTTAAATTGTTTAAAGTCTGTTGTTTGTTTTTACAAAATGAACGCCTAAGTTTTTGTTTTAATTTTATTACAGGCCCGAAAATACACCAACAACCACTGCTGAAGAAGAAACAACAAGTACTACAAGCTCCACTTCTACTACCGCAACCAATTTGGAGCAGGCCACTAATTCTACTCTACCACTAACAGATTCTATTATGACTACCCAACAGCATGAACTGCAACAACAACAACAGCAGCAGCAACAACAACAACAGCAGCAGCAAAAACAGCAGCAGCAACAGCAGCAGCAGCAGCAACAACAACAACAGCAGCAGCAACAACAGCAGCAACAACAACACCAACAACATCTGTTACAACAACAACATCAACTTCAACTACAGCATCAACATCAGCAACTTCACCCACATATGCAACACCAACATCATCACCACCATCAAGCGGCCTTACCACCCCCACCTCCCACACCACCAACACTACCATTTTCCTTTAATCCTACTCTTATGGCAGCACAAAACTTGATGTTACAGCAGCAAATGCAGGCACCCAATTCAACTCAAGCATCAACTTTGCCACCACATACAGCTGCTGCTGCTTTCTTTACAGCAACAACACAATTTGTACCACCACCGCCGCCGCCGACAACAGTGGCTGCTGCAGCAGCAGCTGCGGCTGCTATGTTAATGCCCATGCAGGCGGTAACGGTGGCACCACCTCCACCTCCACCACCACCACAATTGCCATTAGCTTTGGCAAGTTTAACACCTCTCTACATGATACCAGCTCCAGAGCCAATTCAATTGAATGCCATACCACAGCCAAAAGAATTTGATTTGAATGCGATACCAAAGCCGCAATTAAATTTAGAAGCAATACAAATACCAGTGCAAAATATGCAGCAGCAACAACAGCAAGAACAATCTTCAAATAATACACAACAACTACAAGAAACACAAAAGCAAGAAGAGCAACAAATAGAACAACAGCAGCAAAAACAATTTGAGAACCAGAGTCAAGAACAAGCACAACAACAGGAACAACTACCTCAAGGTCAACAAATGCAACAACAACAACAACAAGATAATGAATACCATCAACAACAGCTACAAGAACAACAACAAATTCAGCAATCTGATGAAGGTTAGTACTGTACAAATATTTTTTAGATGAGTTAGTTTAATCAAAAAAATCCAGAAGAAACTAAACATAACATTTTCAATTATAATTTAATTTTATTTATATAACTTTTTTAACAAAATTTAAAGAATGCACCCGCATTTATATAATTTTTTCCATTTTCAAATTCATTATAACGCTTAGTTTTGTGTTCATTTGTTTGTAAATGAAAGCATGATTTCTGTTTATTTCAAAACAAATAGTTTTTTTTTGAAAAAAATTTTAAAAACTTTTAAGAATTTCGAGCACGATTTTAAAGGAATTTTTCAGTAGTTTTTTCAGACAACAATCCTGTCGACAATACTAATTGCATACAAATACCAACATCTATAGAAAATCTTATCGATTTGGTTGCCGATAAAGGTGATGCATATGAAGAAACATTACGCGGCTTTAAAAATCAATTACATCCAGCATTGTGGTAAATAAGAAAAAAAATCAAAAATAATAATTGAAATATAAAATAGTTAAGAGTATATTGAAGTGAATACAAGTTTTAAGTGAATATTCAAGTTTGATTTTAACGAAAACGATTTTTTTTTGTCGTAAAGTAAAAAATTTAATTTTTAGTTTAAATAGGTACTTACTTTTTCCTATTAAAAAATGTTTTTTTTTATTAACAGACTTTTTTTGTACAAATGTATTTCTTTAAAGTTTTTGTTTTTTTTTTTATAAAGAAAAAAATACATTGAAAATACCGGGTGGCAGATGAATTTTGCTACATAAAGCAACTCAAATACAAATATGTATAATATATTTATGTATAGAAATAGTAGATTTTTATTTTATTTGATTAGTGGAGGCCCGATTAATAGGCTTCCATATCGGCCAGAAATAGCTATTCGACCAATAATAAGCGTTCGACATTAGTTTGGCCGAATTTTGCCGAAGGACGAACTTTCTCTTACCATTATATATATCCAAATGTGACAAAAAGAGCAAGCAATATCGGAAAGAAAAAAAAGGAAAAAATTAGTTTATTGGTTATTGGTTTATTTCCTGCAATCAATTGAAACTGGAACAAAAGGCTTCTGTATGGGAAAAGCACAACTCAATTCCTCACATTGAAGTGGATGTAAATAATGAAATTAAATGACCCCTTAAGTCCACAAAGTATAAATATATTTGGAATTGGAACGCAAGTCCATTTTACAACTTAAAGCAGTAGCAATTAAATATCTGCCAGCACCACAACTATTGCAAAACAATTACTGTTCTATAATTGCAACATTAAACTTTTGAATTTCGAAAACTAATAAATATGTAGCACATACATACATAATAGCTTTGTACATATCGAGACCTAACCGCGAAAATAACTTAAGCGTCAAAAATCAAATATTACAGGAGAGAGTTTTTTTTATTTTTTTTTTCACATACATTTTGTCGATTACGAGACTGAATATTTGGCTTTTTATGTATGCGTGTAAGTATTGATTTGTATGTTGGGCTAATAAGAAAGAGTGAAACAACCACTCAATACATATGTATTTATATCGTTTGCTTAAGATACATGTACTACATGTACACGATATGTTTTTTACATCTGGCTTGTCAACTTTTCAGGTCACATGTTATTGTGCGTGTGTGTTACAATTGGTGTTTAACAATTTTTTTTTTAATATTCGATCAAAAACGTACATGTAACTTGCCCCTCGTGGTCATAGTTTGAAAAAATACATAGCTACTGTGTCCAAATAAATAAAGATCTTTATATTTTTTAAATTTCATTAAAATCTATTAAATAGTTTCGGAGAGGCAGAAATTGCCCCCTAACTCCCCTTGTTATCCTATTTTTTTTTAAATACATAGCTTAAGTGTCTATATAAATTGATCTATCTATGTTTTAAATTTCATTAAAATCTGTCAGATAGCTTCGGAGAGCAGAAATTGCCCCTTTCCGCTCCTCGTGGTCCTTTTTTTTATAAAAATGAATAGCTTATGTGTAGTTTTACATAATTACTGCTGATTTTACGTAAAAATTTATTTTATGTATAATAAAAAAATATATGTATACTCCCATACCTGCCTAGTGATCAAAGCACATTTTTGCAAAAAAAAAATGTTTTTCATTTTTACACAGAAGTGCCAAAAATATTTTTTTTTTAAACATGGATATTTTCTATGTACAGCAGATAACCAAAACACATTCATGGTTATTGAATAACATCTGCATAATATTCATGTATTTTTGTTTAATGAATGTGGTTGCGTGAAGATAATGCCGTGCATAAGTATAAGTAATAACCATACTTTTTGCAACGCGCAACCATAGCTGTTGTTATTATTTGTGTTATAAATATGTGTATATACAATAACGAAAAGCGTGGGTAATTACCTCTGTATATTTTGCTGATGGGTACTTGTTGTCATTCTCTGCTTGGCATGCTCTCGCGTCGGCAAACCATCGAGCTTATTTGTGTTGGCTAAAGACGGATAAAAAATACATGACCTTCCTTATGATAAACTTTTGAGTATGTAACGAACAGAAATAAGTTATAAGGCAAAACAAAGTACAATTTTTGCACAACAAAGTCATGTTTCATACAAAATATACTAAAAAGTATTTTTTTTTTATAAGTTATGTTGTTTATGGCTTGTCGACTTCGAACTTACATGTGAAACAAAAACACTTTTTTGCTTTTGTTTTAAATGTAAGTTAAGCGAACGAAGTCTTCGTTCGGAAATAGACGAACAGGCAGTTAATGTATATTTTAAAAAGTCCTAGGTTAAGAATAAAGTATGTAAAGTTTTTGTAAGAAGTATATATTTTCTTAAAATTCCATTTATAGTATTTTTTTACTGTTTGAATTTCTGTTCAAAAATCTCAAAATTATTATTTTCATTTAAAACTTGTATCCACTCTATAATTTTACGCTTAACCTAATGTAATTATAAACAAACAAACCAACAATTTCCTGCAAAAACAAAACCAAGTAAACCACTAAGACAATACACCCATATGCCTGAACAAACAAAATTTACTTAAAGAGGATGGATGGCCCACAAAATGCCGCATGCAACAGCGCCGAATTAAATTCCAACTTTAGACCAAGAAAAAAAAGCTTTAAAACAAAATAACTACATACTAAATTTTCTGTGCAAATCTCCTACAAATTTTGGTTACCAAATTTTGTAAATTAATTTTTAATCGATTCGTTTATTTTTCTATGAAATTTTCTCTTCTTCTGTCTACTTGATGTTTAGGTTTCTCTCTGATAAAACCTCTGAACAATATCATCACTATAGACAACAAATAATCGATCGGCGTCAAGAGAAACTTAAGGAGCAGCAACAAAAGGAAAAAGAAGAATTAGAATTGGAGAAGAAAACTAATCCCTCCGCTTATAAGCAAAGGCGCTTATACTGTTCCATAGAGGAAGATAAATACGATCCGGAATCGGTTATAAGTGCTGACAATGATTCGGACGATGAGTATCGTAGAGGTATGATGGATCGTAATAGGGATAATATAAAACGGCGCATTGAGTGCCGCAATGAGCTAAGCGAAGAGGAACGCCAGGAAAGGGAAGCCGAAGAGCAGGAAGAACTGAGGCGTTTGGAAAAGAAAAAGTTACGAAAATCTCGTTGGGGTGGTAAAATTGAAATTCCAGAAAGCTCTTCATCGTCAAGTGAGTTTTGCTGATTCTAATGAACAGTTTGTAACAAAAAATAGATTTTTCATAAATATTAAGTTTTATTTGGCCAAAAACAAGGTGTACCTTCCAGTTTCGCCAACCAAAACAAACCATTGCTGACAGCAGTACAACGCACAGATCCTGCTTTGCTTAGCTATGCTAAAATGAATTACGGCTCGACAAATCTTTCCGAAGAAGATTGGAAAAAATGTGAAGAACATTTTAAAGTCAATCTTTTATATCAGGATATGATGCGTAAACGTCAAGAAATAGATCGTTTGGCGAAAAGTGGTAAATTTAAATATGAATATGATTCAGATGAAGACGTAGATGGCGGAACATGGGAGCATAAACTGCGCCAGGCTGAAATGGAAGCTACACGCATATGGGCTTTAGCCTTGACCAAACAAAGTGAAGGCAAACATCATATAGGGGACTTTTTGCCCCCAGAAGAATTAAAAAAGTTCATGGAACAATATGAAGCCAAAAAGTGTAATCGCCAGCCAGATTTAAGTGATTACAAAGAGTACAAATTGAAAGAAGACAATATAGGTTTTCAAATGCTGCAAAAATTGGGCTGGAAGGAGGGTCAGGGATTGGGTCAAGATGGTGCTGGTATAGTGGATCCGGTTAATAAGTATACTATTTTAAAAATAAATAAAATCTTTTATTTTAATAAATTCTTTTTAAAAAAAGGGGCCCCCAAAGGGAAGGCAATCAGGGTTTGGGTGTACAAAACTCGGCTACACCCGAGGAATGTGACAATGAATACGACGCATATCGTAAACGCATGATGCTGGCCTATCGTTTTAGGCCTAATCCTTTGGTAATTTTTTGTATCTCTTTCTAAGAAGGTTCATTTTATAAATTTTCGTTTTTCTTTTTTTCCCTTTGTTCCAGAATAATCCCCGTAGAGCATATTATTAGGCCTTCCTTATAGAATATTTGAGTCTATTAAACTTTGTGTATGTTATTTTAAATAAAAAAATTTAATTTTTTATTTATGTGAAAGTTAAAAAGAAATATTCTACTATTTAAAAACAAAAAAAAAAAAAAAAAAAAAAAATTAAACTATTAAAAATAATTTAAAACAAACACTTTATTGTTTAATTTTAAAAAAAAATTTAAATAATTTTTAACAATGTGTAACAACTACTTAAGTATTAAAATAATAATACTCTTAAACTATTAAAAAAAAATAATATGGTTGGTATTTCTCAAATTTGTGTAAAAACTAAGAGTAAAGTGTTAATACTGGAGTTTGATTGCCTCTGGCGAATACAACAGGACATTTAACGTCACTCGATAACATTTCCAACCAAGACATATACAAAGGTGCAGAAATGGCTTCCTAGATAAATTAAAAATAAATTAATTGAATTTATTATTTCTTTTTTAATTAAATTAAAAAGATTTTTTTTTAAATCTTACCTTTCTAGGCATGGGTAAAGACATAACTATTAAAGCCGCTTGTGAAGAATGTTCCACCACCAATTCATGTATGCGCAATTGTCTATTGGTTTTCTCTTCCATTTCCTGTAATTCTGTCGGGGTTATAACTGCATTTTCTGTATTGGCATTATAACAACAACTATCGATTAATTGTTTATGTTGTAGGAGAGTGGTTTCCTTAGGACGATCTGTTACACCTTTTAACATAATCAATTTTGAATAATTTATACGGAATTTTGTTAATAAACTGGCCATGCTGTTTTGAAAAGGTAAAAGGAAATCAATTAGGAAAAGTAAAAGGGATACCTGAAATTTTTTATTAAATTATTTATGTTATAAATTTTTAGTAATTTTAAACATTTTGGAAATTTATTTTTTTACTCAATAAATGCAGAGAACAACAAAAAAAAAAAACAAAACCTGAAAAATGAAAGCAAAAATTTATTAACTCTGAAAAAATATTTTAGCTATTTCTACCAGAATGCATTTCTTTCCTTGTGGAAAACGAGGGAGAAAAAAAGGAGCAGTTTATTGCTTATGACTTTATTAATCAGATATTTGAAAGTAAAAAAGCTAACATAAGTTCGTAATTGCGATTTTCGAAGCAAACCATTATCTATCTGATATCTTAGAGCCACTCTTTGGGTTTGAGATTAAAGTTAATTTAATTCTATAATTATCTAATCTGAGAATTAAGCTAATCTACTATCAATTGAAATTGATATTTTTGAGTGGTGGCTTAAACCATGTAGTGTGACCATACTGAGCACAAATAAATGGCAACATTTTTTTGCAAATGTCAACTTTTTATCATGTAGTGTGACCATACTGAGCACAAATAAATGGCAACATTTTTTTGCAAACGTCAACTTTTTATCAAAACAATATGGAAGTTTTCAAAAAAGGAGAAGAAAATCCGCGAATTTAATTTTGTTTAGAAGGTAGAAATTATTTGTGTTTAAAGAAAAAATGAATTAAAGAAATAATATAGAAAAGAAAAAATATATAAAAGTGCTTAGCAATATATCATTTTTTAAGAATTTTTTTGTTTAATATTTTTGCAACAGTTTAACATAACCAAACTTGTGTATGCTGACAGTTTAAGTTAAGGTTTAAACCACCACCTTTGGCCGCTTAAACTAGCAAAATAAAGTTTAAAAAAAAACAACTCAAAAAGTAAATACGGAGATAAAAGTTAATTTAATCGCTAATCTCTAACCCAAAAGTGGCTCTTAGTGTGATATATTTTCTAATTATCTAAGAAGTTGACTAACCACTTAAAGAGACTAAAGCTCAAGTACATTGCCAAAAAAAGTGTTCTTCTTGTACATACTCATCTTTCCCCTAATTCTTACAATTTCTGAAATAGTTATAAGGGAAGATTTAATCTCATAAAATTTTCTTCATACAATTGCAATCATAACGTTGCCAAAATAGTCTCAAAATTGTACATGTTTTCTTAGAAATTAAATTCGTCGTATGATCCTATAACCACTTGAGCTCCACATTATTATGTCTTTTTTTTAATAATCAGAAGACTGAAAATTTTTGCTACTTAAATTTTACCATAGTTTTTTTTTTAGCGATAATGAATTTTGGATAAATTTTCAGTGAATTTAAAACCAACTTTTTGGCCAAAGTGTCAATCGGTAAAGCATACCAAAGAAAGTCTTAAATAATACTGCAATAGTATTTCCACTTTGTAGGTAGCAAAACTATAAGGCAGTCCACCAAACTAAGAGGCCACAATTCTAATATAATAGAAAATAGAACTAGAATTTCAAGATTTCATTACTTACTTCTTTTCTTCTGTTTCCTCTTCTTTTCCATGACTTAAAGCAAACACCCTCAGTTTACAATTTTGCCAATTGGAACGCATTGATATAATATAAGGCAGCAACATTGTAAAACCTTTAAAATTTAACAAGTGCATTACATAAACATAATCACTACATTTCCACAAAACTTACCGCCATCATCATACAACCAAAATACATCAATCGTGCTCTTAGGATGTTTATTCGAGAATATAGTAACAGCATCTAAAATATGTTTAGGAACTTCAGAACCACCCTTAGTCAAATAGGTAACATTATCATCCTGATGTAGCTTGTATTTTTTTGTACTACTCATATTGGGCATGGGAGGAGGTTGGGGCACAGTTAGGGAAGAATTAGTACTATCCAATCCGGCTAAATTTAGATTAGAATCCACATGTAAAAGATCAGTGGCAGCATTGCCTTGAGGAACTAAAATATTTGTGAAACCCTTAGCATTGGCGGTGTTAATATGACCCAAACCATTAGAACCGGAATAGGAAATTTCGGGGTTCAACTCCGAAAAGTCTAAACCATCGGGTAAACGTAAAATGGCCACACCCATGCGCGAGGAGAAGGCCATGCTGTTATTTGTTGAAAAAGAGATTTAGATAGCGCAATACATTTATTACACATTAAGTAAACTTACTTTAATATATTAAAGTAACTGTCCACCTCTCTCTCATCACATTCATACCAATTACTTTTGTAGCCCATAACCATAATATTGGGTGTTAATTTACCAAAGCCAGTAGATTTTAACAAGGCCTTGACACCATCTTCCATGGAGAAGCCATCAACAACATTGTAAAAAGCTTTAATTTTGCGAGCGTTTAAATATGTTTGACCCTCTTTTATGACTTGCTGGCGATTCTTATATCCCAAACTGACCTAAAATTATGAAAATTAAAATTTGATTTAATCTTAAAACTAATAAGAATATTTCTAATAATAATTACCGGTAAAATATTGGCTACAAAGAGTAGCGAATTGTGTTTAGTAAGTAAATAGCTAAAATCTACTAGAGGTGGCCTTATTATGGGATCTCCAGTTAGTACCAAAACTTGGGGTGTATAATTCTTAACGTGATCTGAAACATTTTGTAATCTGTGAACAGCTGTAACAGCTGCCTTATATTGTTGGGCCTGAGTTGAAGAACCCCAATTGGCCTCGGGTTTTCGATACATTACCACCAAATACAACACAAATATAATGGCTAATGTCACCAAGGATGATATGTAGTCTATTAAGAACATGATGGCAACGCACAGAACACAGCCAAACAAACTTAACCAGGCATTATAATACTAAATGGGATAGGAATTGAAATGTTTTACATTTTAGTATGCAAAAGTTGGAAAAATATCGGGATTGAAAAAAATTACCTTAAACGTCGGTCTCCAACCCAGAGGCTTCACAAATGCCGCATGAAAGGTACAGAAATTGATGAGAGCATATGAAGCCAAGTAGAACGTAGAGATTAAAGGAGCAATTACATTGAGTTGACCAATTAACAGAAAACCAGCTGAGATCAAAAATGTCAAGACATAACCGCGATAGGGTTCACCATGTTTACCGTAGGGCTTGGAGAAAAAAATCAAACCAGGATAGATTTGATCGATGCCCAAAGCTTGTACCAAACGAGGTACAGATAACAAATTAGTTAACGCCGTACTCAAAGTAGCGGCAAAACAACCAGCATAGATCAAGGGTCCCCATAAAGACATCAATTGCATAACCGAATACGAATTGGCCAACCCAAATTTACAGGTCTAGAAACATTAAGAATAGCTAAGTTAGAAATATTAAATTTTCTTTTAAACAAGGCGTTTTCCAAACCACTTACATTATCGGCTTTACATGCCAGTTGAGAACTGACAATAGTACCATTTATCAAATCGGTGATATTACCCGAAGCATCACGTGCGGCAGCACCTCCAGCAAATAGAACAAATATCGCATAAGATATCATGGACATTAACAAAGCCCAAAGGGTACCCTTGGGAATAGCATCTCCTGGATTTTTAAGATCACCACAGATATTGGCGCCAGCCTGAATACCCGTTACACTGGGGAAAAATATGGCAAAAACACTAAAAAAATTTTGATGGACATTTTCGGAATAGCGATAATCCGAAACGAAGTTCTCCTTCATTGTAGACCATGAAAAGCCAACAAATCCTTTTGCAATACTATCCACATTACCCTGAGGACCAATGGCGGCGCCAATAAGAAAATTAAATATGGCCAAGACAATGGTGACAATAAGAAAATTTTGAGCCTTTGTTTCCCATTCCATGCCAACACAGCAAATACAAATTAAAACCAATATCGTGCAAACACCCACAATACGCACATCGTTTATGCCGCCATCCACTATTTTTAAGCCATTTTCCCCTAAAATCGGAAAAATTTATAATAATTTTTCTCAAGCAAAGTTTGTTTTCTCATAATGTAACTTACGCAATAAATCATTTAGGGAATCACAGAAACCAATAGTATTCATGGCAGCTGCTACAGCATTAGCAAAAGCAAATACCACACCTACTGACGCACCAAATTCTGGACCCAAAGATCTGGATATAATGAAGTAGACACCTCCACCTTTAACTTCACCATTTGTACTAATAGCCGAAAGCGAGAGGGTCGTCACCACACATACGACAGCAGAGATTGAGATTATAACGAGTGTTTGCAAAATACCCGATTGAGCCACGACCCAACTGAGACGCAAGAACAACATAACACCCCAGATATTGAGCAAACATGGAACCATTACACCTACAATCCATCCTAGCTTAATGCCGTGACCGCTTGGTTCGGGTGCTGGGGGTTCAGGAATTTGAATACTCTGAAAAGAAAAAAAGGAATACGATTTTCAATAACGATATTTTAGAGTTAGAGAGAGAGATTTGAGAATAAAGTGTAATACAAATTGGCGGATGATTAATATTTATTGACTTTAATTTTAAGAAATTACTCATACGTAAATAACCTAAACAAAAATTTGTCACTTTTCTTGAAACTTGATGCAAAATTAAACCATTCATTGTATAATCAGTTTTTTTCCTCTCATTAGTTAAAAAAAGCTACCAGTTAAACGCTACGTATAAAAACAATTAGTTCCCAAAATGCATGTCAATTTTATATTAAAACTAATTATTTTCTAATGTTTAAACAGTTTGTCTGATTAAAATCATAAAAACACCAAATTTAAAAAAGTTCCCTTAAATTATCTTAAACAAATCCCAACAGACTCCACTAATTGAAAATAATAAAAACTGACATGCAAATTGATAAATGACCAATCAATTATGATAAAAAAAGTGTATAAACTTATTAATACAAAACTGAAAACAACAAACTAAATATTTAGTTAATCATTGAGGTAATTTAATAAACAATGAGATAAGAATACAGTGATGACTCGATTAAACGAAATTCGAATTTTTTATAAATAATTTTTTCTTTTTGTTTTTTAAACAAAAGATTTAATTTAAGACAAAAGTGACATATTTTTTTGAAATTATCAATTTTAAGCTAAGTTCACACGATATGTTGAATCAGCAAATTTATGTTGAAAAATTTGCTTTCAGCGCCAACATAACGTGTAGACACCAGAAAACTGCAAAATCAACTATTTTTGTTGATTTATTCATACGCTTAAATTTACATTAACTCTATGCCTGCAAAACAAAGTTCAACTTTGGTAATTTTGACATCGTTTTGTACACATTTGATTTGTGCATGTGTGAGTTTTTTATTGAAAGTGCTTTGTTTGCATTTATTCTTGGCGCACGCAATAACACAAACTCCTCTTAGTCAAAAGGCTAACATTCTTATGCTTTTGCATTCACGTAGTCATTGTCCACTCGATGAGGCAACGACGAATTAAATTGGTTTGAGTACGAGTCGCTTTGGTACATTAACATTAACAGCAATAACAACAATACATTGTTGTTAAGAAATGATAAAAAATAAAAACAGCCTTCTATTTCTATGGAAATTGTTTGTACCTAGTGCGTTTGCGTTTCATTTAAATTTTTTTTTCTTGTACTACATAGCAAATGCTGAATGCCTACATGAGTAATGATTGTTTGATTTCTGGCTTTTTTGTTTGTATTTTTTTTTCTTTACCAAAACAATCATTGTCGCACCGAACACACAAACATCTTAATTAAAAAACGAAGCTAAACGATTGTATAAATAACAAAGCACGATGTGCATTATTTGAATGCACATCGTGCTTTGTGTGCAGTTGCGCAAGTTTGATTGTATGACCGAAAGCGAGTGTATTTGTTGGTATTCATTAAATGAAATTTTTTTGCAATCGCACAAAGCCGTTCTCTGGTAGACACCAAATTTTTTCAACAAATGACAGGCATTTGTTAACGAAGTCAGCAAACGTTTATTCACAATTATAGCATATCGTCTAGACACAATATTTTTACTTTTCAACAAATTTTCTACGTATGTGGACAATTATGTTATTTGTTGAAAGTCGTATGCAAGCTTTTCGGCATACGGCATATTTGGTAGCATATAAAATATGTAAACATTTGTATTCTTTCAATTACTTGTATAATTTTGTACATAACCCCGGAACTTATCAAGATTTGTAGCTCATCGGCAAACAAGGAACAAAAAAAAAAAAAAAAAAATGCATTTAGAAGTGCTTTGAAAATAAAAATGTTGGCCAACGAACTTTGTTTTAGAGTTATAGACCATAAAAGTTGATAAATTCTTAACCAGTATCTCTTGAAGTATAAATTTGATCTCAGCACTATGGGTATCGCTGAAGGGTGTTTCTAAGTACCTTTCACCTGGTATACAAAACATGCCGAATTATTAACCCATTAAGAACCCATTTCAAAAAATATTTTTAGTTACAATGTATTTTATCAAAATGGCTCTAATCTCAAAATTTGGTCGATATTAAGGTATTTTTTTACATATAGTATTTTCTAGAGAACGCTTCAAGCTTTCATATAAAAGAATGCAATTTGGTATTTTCAGCATATCGTCGAGACACCTAACATACACAGAAAAAAAATAGAAATTGATTTCAATTAAAAAATTTGTGATATTAATTAAAAAATTAATTAAATTTGCACCAGTAAACAAATTAATAGTAGCAATTAAACCAGTTAATAATATTAATTGAACGTTTAATTCACTTAATTAAATAATTAATTGAGTTGATTAAAATTGTAATTAAAATTGATTATATTTTTGATTAATGCTTTAATTGGTGAAAAATGTGAGAGAATTTTTTCTGTGTATTGAATATGCTGATAGAGGCATTTGTTATTATTTGTAAGCATATGAGTGTAAGCATACATTTGCTGATTCAACATATCGTCTAGGCTAAGCTTTACACACCTTTTTTTATAAAAAACTTGCATAAACTCTTTAATTTTACACAAAATGTCCAATATTATACAAAAATCCATTTAACAAAAAACGGTTCAGTTGACACAAAAGTCACATTGTTGACAAAATGTTCCATTTCACATAAAATGTCCCCCTTAACCCAGACATTTAAGTATTACAAAAAATTCACATTTTACACAAAATATTCCCTTTTATAGAAATACACTTTTCACACAAAATTTTTCATTTTACGCAAAATGCCAATTTTTACAGAAAATGTAAATTTTACACAAAAATTCACTTTTTATACGAAAAGTTACATTTTAAGTCACTACTCTTTTAAGACTTTGTACACACAAAAATATAAATAAATAAATCACTTTAAACACAAAAGAATTCGTAAAACAGCTATGGGTGGGGAAGCAGCTGGCGTGTTGTTGTTCTTATTTTTTAGGGCCAATCAGGTAGTCCTTGTTGTGTATCCATTCACTCGTTTTGTGTTTCTTCCGCATTACGTAATAGTTTGGCGTCGCATAACACTGTATCGCTCTACAGTTTTTCGAGGTTCGACACTTACCATTCGCTTTTACCTAACTTTTTGCATCGTGCTAATGGAGTACACAGAAAAAATGAAAAACCAACTTCAATTAACGTATTTGTTAGAAATTTGTACTATTAATTAAATTCTTTACTGATTTTCCGCCTGCAAACAAATTGATCATATCAATTAACGCATTTGTAAGTTTGAGCTTTTCTTGCTGTTCAGTTTCAATCAATAGGTTTAATTGAAATTTGATTACCAGTAAAAGAGGCTATATAAAACGTAAACACAAATCAAAATATTTTTTTCAATCAACACAGTTAATTAAAACAATTAACAAATTGTTTGAGAATTTAAAATATTTTGAAGTTTGTGTGTATGTTTTCATATTTGCAAATATACACACAAACATTATAAGTTTTGTTTTCAATTAACGCAAATTAATTGGAGCAATTAAAAAAATTGTTTAAAACAGCATTATTGAATTAATTGAAAAATTTTTGGTGAAAATTTTTTCTGTGTACCAGCAAATTCTTATTTTTAATAAGATTGTTCACGTCACAATTTGCATCCTTGCGAAAAAGCAAAAGTGCAAAATCATAACAACAACCACATAGACAATTATTATTGCGAAATAATTGTCCATGTTTATAGATGGGAAAAGGGTAAATATGCAATTGCTAAATAACTGGTAAATAGGGAAAATTGGGTAAGAATTGTTAAATACCCTGATATTTACCCAAAGGGTGGGTAAAAACGTTTTATACAAAATTTGATAAAAATGTGTTGTTTAATTTAATCAATATAAGCTTTACTAATACACATACGTTCTTAACAATTTTAAATTCAACCCGATTTTTATTAATAGCTAATGGCGTTTTTAAAAATTTTGATTTTATATTTTATTTATTTATTTAATAAGTCACAAATACAATTACAAATTATATTCTAGCTTAATTAACCGAGCAATAGTAACGTAGACCTTAAGCCCGTTGCAGAGAAACATACCAGAGTCTCTGGTAGGAATCGAACCCGCAACCCTCGGACTGTTAGACTAGCTCACTACCAACTAGCCTACCGGGGCACCCATTTTGATTTTATAAATACCCAAATTCCCAAAAAAGGCATTTAGCCGGTATTTATCCACACATCAGGTAAATACCCCGTAGAATCCCATCTATATCCATGATATTGTTGTTATGTTTTTGCACTTTTGCTTTTTTACAAGGGTAACATTTCTGCAATGAACAACCTTAATATTTATAAGATGTTAACTTTGGAAGGTTTTTTTTCTATTTTATTAGGACCAGCCCTGCTAATGCATTGCATTGTTCCAACACAAGAACTAGGATAATATAGGTTACGGGAAGGAGGATAGAGGGAGTAGTGCTTTTTAGGAAAAACGTATATAACGAACAAACGTACGAGTTTCAGAAACAACATCTCCAATTTCATCAGAACACATCCCATTCAATATAATTGGATACCCAACTGTAAAATAATTCCTCTTCAGTGGCTTTGCTATTGAAGGGGTAGCTTAAAATCAAACTCAACTTAACACAGAAGAAAAGTTTAAACACAAAAAGTCTTTGAGTAAACTTTTTACCATCAACACTTCGTAGTTCAACATTTTCTAACTGCGTGTTTTTAGTTGACCAGCGCAAAATTCGGTATTTTATTTTACACTTAAAGCAAATTTTCAAAATTTGTTTTAATATTTGGCACATGTTTTTGTAAGCACGTGATAAATTTTTGCTAAAAACTTTAAATATTATGCAAGTATTAAAATATTTTCTTTATTATTATTGTAACTTTTCTGTGAAATGTTTATGTCATAAAAATTTCTTGAACAAATTAAAAAAAAAACTTTGTTATATCGAGCAAAAATATTGTTACTATTCTATTTTATAATGTTTATCGCACTCTATTGAAAATATCATTGACTTTCATATGATAAATCATTGTCATTTTTAATTTGTTGTTGTACTGGATTTTATTCTTGAATTTCTTTAAACACTTTTTTTTTTTTGGTTTTCTAACTATCAGCGACGCTATTAAGACTCTTCATTCACGAAGTTAAGTCTAGATGTGGTTATCTGATTGTGAAATTTGCTTATTTTTTTTTTTTACAATTTGTTAGTAATTCGTTAATTGTAAATTGTCTTCTTTTTATTTCTTTGACGTAATAATAAGTAGTTATGTTTTTGTTTTATTTAAAAATGATAGTCATATCGATTTCAATTCTGATATCTTAAACAATGATTTATTAGTATTTATTAGGAAATCTGATTACGTTTTTTTAAATTGATGTTAATTTCTCTTGTTTTTGTCTTTTCTTTAAAAAGAAAAAAAATGTATGAATATACATATTTCTTTGAAAATTAACACCAATAATAACTGAGAAAATTTATTTTGCACTCATACATCCCAGCTAGCATTAAGTTGATAATTATTTGAAAAAAATCTCCTAAATAAGTACAATTTGCTTACAACGAGAGTGTCGGTTATGATTGAAAAATGAGCTTATATGAGCGTTTTTGCTCGTGATCTGATTCCTAAAAGATTCGATTATGCTACAAAATGCTAGCTGGAATAACAATACATATCGTTAGCTAAAATGCAAAAAGGCGTAACTGACAAAAATATAAATTTACGGGAGAAGCAAACAACTTTATAAAATGAAAACTATTAACATGTCAGAAAACATGCATTGATAAGTCTTTCATGGAATTCTTCAAACAATTTTAAAAGGAAATCTTTCATTATATTTTGTTAGAAAAAAAAATTGGTTATTACGTTTGTTTTTTTTTTAATAAAAGCGTAATTTTTGATCGCAGAAGTATAGAATTTGGCAAGACATGTAGTTCAATGGCATTCATAAAGGCCCAAATACACTTGTCAAATGCTTGTCCAGCCGGCGAATTCAGCGTGTAAGTGTGCTGGACGTAATATTCGCCGTCATATCTAAATTTTTTGATTTTTCATCAAGCGTTGTCGATGTCACACATACAAACACATTTTCACTAATACTACCACAATGCTTGATGAGTATTTTGATCAATGTATTTGGGCCAAAATAACCAATCCAAAACACGATTTGGAATTTTTTGTTAGTTACGCCTTTTTGCATTTTAGCTAACGATTTACAGAAAAAGTCTCATTATTAAAAACGTATTTGTTAAATTTAAATATTAAAAAAAATTGGTCCGTTTTTTGTAAAAAGTGACTTTTTCTGTAATAAGTCACTTTTTGTGTTTTGTGCAAGTGATTTTTCTGGTAAAAAGCCAGTTTTTGTGATATTTTATGTACATAGATATATAGATATGTAAAAGGCCATGAGCATTACGCCCTAAAAGATCTTTTGTGCAGCCTGTGTATCTAACCATGTCAGGTTCAGCTTTAGTATAAAGCCAAGTTCCTTGCCTGGTCAAAGATCATAAATTTCAGTTGGGCTCATCAGTTGCTTGTAGCCCCTAAAGCTGGACATCAGCAGAGCAGATGCTCTAACGCATCGTCATCAACCTCCAAAAATCTACATACCTTGGTACTTACATGACCTAATAAACTGGTGGTATCTAAGCCCACAGTGCACCATAAAAAGGCCAACAAGTAGCCTAAGTTACCCCTTCTCAAGTAGAAGTAGCTTACCTGCTCTGCCACGGAACAGGGTCACAAATCATTTGGACTGTATTAACCCATAAGTGGACGTACATGTGTGAAGGAATTCACGTTCAGACCATGATCGTATCGACCACTTAATGTGATCGATAGAAAAGCCGAAGAAAGGCCTATCAATGGACGGCGAGCACCTATGTCTGCCCATACGTTTGGATACTCAACACATATTCAAATCATTGTGTTTCCCCAGAGATATAAAACAGTCCATGACTAACCTGAACTTCACTATCCGACCGACATTATAAATAATCTCAAGCACTTAGCCCTCCTCCTCAGACATTCCATGGCGCGTATGAGAATAGCGTAGATCTCCACCTGAAAGATCGAAGGCTGTTTGCCCATAGGCAAGCCCCTTTGGAAATCCGGCCCATAATGTCCGCCTCAGTATCACCATTTGTCTGTTTCCAACCGTCGGTGAAAAAGACCTGGTCCGCGTGCCCCCGCCACCAGGATTGGTCCTTATCAGGTACAAGGACATTAAAATTCCTATTCGGTATTAGACTAAGCAGCTAAGCAGATGTGTCCTAAGAATTTCAAGGATCCGCATGTCACCCAAAAACTCACCTGCCTTGTATTCGGCAATGAACGACATCCTGCTAGTACACCTGCAGGCCTTCCCCTTACTGTTATGTGTAACGGAGGAATGTGTAAGACATCTCCTAAAGCGAGAGTGGGACAGGTCTTCATGGCGCCCGTGATCGTAACGCGGATTATGTTATAAAGTTTATTGAGTATCACTTTAGTTTTGGCCGGTTCGCGCTAGGGTGGCGTAGGCCAAGCTTAGGCTAATTATCGTAACAAAAGACCATTAGATCAATCCAGGCTTTAGTCCTGATGTGAAAAAAGTCGGTGTTTTTGTTTTAATTTTTATGTAAAACCCGCTTTCTAAATGAATTAGAATACTATTGTCTGACCAAAGTCAAGTTTTTAGGTCGATGCCGAATCTGCCTTTAAGTTGTTGAATAGACTTGCGTTCCAATACCAATATACATACATATATCGATATATGTGACGCGCAAAATAGAAAGGGACCTAAGGGTAAAAACCGGTTTTGTTCAGGAGTGCCATTTTAAAGATTTAAATACGTGTATCTTTGGTGTACCATCACATCATAAAACGCGCATATTTCTGAGAGGGAACACTTTTGGGGCATGGGATCGGTCTCATTCAATGCTCCACATCAAAAAAAAAAAAAGTGAAAATTAATTTTTTACCCTTAGGTTCCTTTCTCTATGCGCTGTCACATATATGTTTATATGCTTTGTGGACTTAAGGGCTCATTCGAATAATTTTTCTTTCACTTCAAAGTGAGGAATTTATGCCCAATTTTCAGGATAATATTTAGATCTATATTAAGTTAATTTTCATATAAACTTAAATCGTATTTAAATACAGATTGATTTTTTGAGTTTTGTTTAAAATGTCTTATTTAATTAAGATAAAAGTATGGTAGCACTACTAAATACAAAAACATATAATAACAAAGTGTATTTATTTACAAGGTGGCCTGCTATTGCTTTGCCTGTTGTTGTTGTATTAGTTTATTATTGAGGCCACCTTGCTTGGTTTTTTCAATGGAAACTTAAAATGAATTTAAATATACCACATCGGTGAATTAAGTTACATTTAAGTGTTTAGTGAAGAAAAGAATTTTGTATTTAACCTAGCATTTACTAGGGTATTCATTAAATCGGGCTTTTGCTTTAATCGGTAAATCGCTCGGTTAATTAACCGAGGTTTGGTTTAATCGGTTTATAATCGGTTAAATTTGTCATTGGTCGGTTAACCGATTAATAAAGTTTTGTTATAAATTTAGTAATTTCAATAAAAAAAAATGCAAAAATAATTTATTGTTTGGAGTTTATAAGTAAAAAACACTAAAACAAAAACACTAAAACGAGCAAACAAAAAAAGAAATTCACAAATATGTAATACCAAAGAATATAAATCATATTCTTTGGTAATACATATTTTATAACGTGTACATATTTTGTATTTAATAAGAAATAAACTGTAAGATCATTTTATTAATACATTTTTCAATAGCTTAAGGAGATCTTATAAAATAATCTTTTAGAAATATATATTGGTTTAAATGTATAGGATCGCTTAATTCTTTTCTTTAGTTTCGATAAAACTTAACTTGGAAAAAATTCTTCTTCATAAAACAGATTATCTAATTTCTCAGTTCTTTTCTTGTATTTCTCAATTCATATAAAATCCTCCATTATGACATTAGAGTTCAGTTTTAATTTTTAAAATTTTAAACACTTCTAATGGCTTGGTTAATTCTGTTAAAAGATTGTTTGTGTTACAATCGACAGTTTCTCAGCGCCGAACATTCTTTTATGATTTTGTACTGTTAAAGAATGTATTGCTAGAAGGAAAGAATATTTTTCTAAACACATACCTTTTGTATATGAGATAAAACAAATAATTAAAAACACAAAAAAAATATGTTATAAACTACAAAAAATTTTGTTACTTCGGTTAATCGATTGAAATTAACCGGTTTAATCGTTAATCGAAAAAGGCCAATTTTAAATAAACCGATCAGTTAATCGGGTAGTTATTAATCGGTTAACCGATTAACGGTTAACCGAATGAATACCCTAGAATTTACACATGAAAGTAAATTTCTTGAAAGTCGCAATACACTCACACTTTTTCATTAAAGCCTATAGTACACGGAATGTAAAAAGCCACATTCGTATGTAGTTCTGACGTCATTTTGTCGTCATCACACATCACGAACTTGCTATTGTGGCTTTGAAGTGACGTCAAAATTACGTCAGAACCACATGCGCATGAGGCTTTTTACATTCCGTGTACTGTAGGATTAACACACATATAATTTTAGTACTTTCAGCCAATCGGCTGTTTCTTCGATTTTTCGTTGATAATACTTAACTCTACTTGCAAGAAAGTACTTTCATGTGTTAACCCCAAATAAAACGATTTTAAACATAAATGTGTTTTAATATCAATCCTAAAAATTGGTAACATTTGCCTTTAATGGTATTAAAAAAGTTCGGCCTTCAGCGAAATTCGGCCAAATTAATTATTGGCCGATACCGAAGCCGATTAATCGGTCGGACACAGCTCACAAAATGCTTCCTTCCAAGGTATATTTACACAAGGTAAACTCATTTGGGAGTGTAGACATGCTGCTCTATAAAAGGAACCGTGTTGTCAAAATTGTCTTCATATAAAACAAAAACAATTTAACGCACACATGTACAAATTCTGGCTCATATACACGAAATTTGACGTTTGGGTTTCAACTTGAGTTAATCAGCTGACAAACATATGGGCCAACGAGTTTACCTTGTGTAAATATACCTTGCTTCCTTCATTGATTTAGTTGTTTAGACATTTTAATATTTATTTTTTTTTATTAAAAATATTTATTTGTTTTCTAAAATTGTATTACCTTGTAGCTAATTCTTAATTCATTTTAACTATTATTTGTTTAAAATTTATTGCAAGTTCTTGCTTCTACTGTTCATGATTTATTGTGTTAACATGAATTTGATAAAAGCGTTAATGAAATACATTCAATAAATTGATATTTTGTTAACTTAATGTACACAAAACTTTTAAAGATGCTAATTAAACATCGCTTTTGTCGCCTTAACAATGAAAAATATTTCCATTCCATGAAAAAGGGAGAAGTTTAACACATTTGAGTTTTTGTAAAAAACAATAAATTTAATTAAAATTATGAAACCGGTTTTAACCAGATTTTTGTTTTAATTGAAGAAATTTTTTGTTTAAACTAATGAATCACATAAATTTTCAAAATTTATTTTATTTAATTAGTTTTCTATTATGAGAATAGGTGTTAATATTTTTGTTTTTCTATTATGCGAGAATAAATTCCCAGGAAGTTTTAATTAAGGTGAGGTTTTAATTAAATTAAAAATTTTAGGTTATGAAATTATTACTAAATTATTTATTTCGTTTATCTAATCGTATTTTTCAAAATGTTCCTGGTTGAGGCAAGTGCCCTCCTCTTCACCAATTTAAATATAATTTTATAAACCTTTTATTTATTTACATTAAAAAAATATATATTTAAAAATTGGCCTAATAAGTGTTTGTTACACTTTTGAAAGGTATTTCGCATTTATATATTTATTTATCTAAGAATTAATTGTTTCAACAATTCTATGGTTCTTAAGAATGTGATACCATTTCAAGTATGAAAGAATTAAGATTTCGAAATGGAATAAATATCACTAACATTCAAACAAACAATTAAATTTCTTTATTTTACATATGTATGTAATAAATTACCTCTCCTTGTACGGCTTCGCATTGAAGTTGACTGATTGAGGGTCGTTTAACATTTCTTTTCGAAAATCTGTAATTATCTTCTCGTACAAAAGATTCTCTGAAAAAAAGTAGAAAAACAAATTATTTAATTTTTAATTGGACAATGAAAATTTTAATTTTTAATGCAAAACTTTTTTCACAAAAAGCCAAATTTTTTTATTTACAAAAAAGCAGACTTTTTTGAAAGTAATATTTTACACCAAAAGGCACTTTATACACAAAAAGTCACAAGTATCATTACAAAAAAGTTCTTTTTTTTAATCAACTGTTATTTTTAACTCGAAATTACTAGTTTTTTAAAAAAAGGTAACCGTTGCCAAAAAAAAAAAAAAATTATTAAAAATTTATGCACTAAAATTTAGACTCGTGTTGTTTTATGTAAAAACTATAACAACAAAATAAAACAAGTAAGAGTACTATATTCGGCTATGGCGAATCTTATATACCCTTCACCATGGTGCGATAAGAACAGAAAGTTTTATAAATACCGTTCTTTAGATATAAGCAAATATAATTTGTGCCACTCCCACTTCTCCAATCGCGCACAGATTTTGTCGGATGTTGTGTATTAAAACCCAAAATGCTTGTACCTAAATAAAGTGGGGTAAGTCATACATTTGTCCCGCATAGGAGCATTCTACGCGGTACAGGGGCCAAATTTAAAATTTCAACCATACAAATATGGCGGCTTAATAAAATTCTTATATTTGGACCCTGCAGTGCCTAGGATGCCCCTAAATGGCTTAACTAAATGACCAACCCAGCCTTATTTTTCATCCTCATCATTTGTTTCTAACAAACCTGCATTTTTTTAGGGGGCTCCCATACAATGCAGGCTAGAAATATATTTAAGAAAAAGTCATACTTGCCCTTTATCTCCTCCCCTTAGGGGGAATCCCATACAAATATAACTTTTTATGAAATTCTTAAGTTTAGTTAAAATTTTTCATTTTTCAAAACTATAATGCTTTTTGCGAGCTTTAATTTTTAATTAATTTTAAAAATCTTTATGCTGGAATTATCGAATTACTTCCTTAGCAAAAGTTTAATAGTTTCTTGCTTGCTTTTATTTTCTGACATTAGAGTTGTACGAACAGAGATCTGGTGGATAAATACTAGAACGATGGACCCTAAGGTCAAAACATTGGTCTTCTCGAGACAAAAACATTGATATATCATACTTTAAGACTGGACTATAAATGCCTTAGATACAACGAAAAATGTAAAAAGACGACCCCTACGTTCGGCATTCCTGGCGTCTTCGGAAAACCTATTTCAACATTGACACGGACATCGTTAAATCATTTTTCGCTACTTATATACACACAGAATATATACACTTTAGATCAATTTTTTAGAGATTACAAACGGAATGACAAACTTATGTACATATATACCCTTTTCTACCAGTGGTGAAGGCAACCCTACCTAGACGGCCTGGAATGGCCTGAATTATCCAGTTTTTTCGGTTCTTGTCTAGTTACTAGCTCAAACACAATTTTTCCATTTAAAAAAAGAATTAAGTTAGATCATTAATGGGCTATCTTAATCCTAGACTAATGTTAGATAGCAAGGTATGGGAGGGTAGAGAATGCAAAAAAGGAGCCAACACCTAAACCTCTTTGACTATGTGTGGACAAAAAAACATAATAAACAAATGTATTCAGGTTTTCAAGACAAAGTCTTGACAGAAAGAATACGAAAAAACAGAGGAAAAAGGAGGCAACATGTAATTCGAAATTTAAGTGATAATAACAGCAAATTTCGAACCACCAGTACTACTGGTTAAAGATTGATGTTTGACTGTTGACTAACGGGCACCGCAGTGGTGCAGTGGGTAGAAAACAAAGATCTTCTGACGATAGAAAGTGGTGTTTCTTGAAACATGTAAAGATCAACCCGGGTTCAAATCCCAGCTCAGCCAAGAAAAATTATCAATAAATTTTAATAAAAACTCCAAGTTGTAAAATTCCTTTCCTCAGTGAAAATAATTTAATGAAAATTAAATTTGATGAACTCAAGCCTAATTAAAGAATATCAAAAATTCCAATTAATATTCAAAAATACATAAATTTTTCTTCTTTGTATTTTCCATACCAATTAGCATGGCTTTTTGTGAAAGAATTTGCAATATTTTAAATAATCTTAACGTACATGAAAGGAACGGAATGTCCTTTGAAAATGTTAAAAAGACTAAATTTTGATGAAAGTTTCAAATATTTTTGCTTATAACTAAAACATTAGATAGTTAAGTCTCTAAATATCAATATAAAATTTGTACATAAACGTAGCAAAACAAATAGCTATACTTTTTTTGTGATTAAAATTAATATATCGACTCTTTTCGCGAAACGATCGTTAACGACATTAAAAAAAAATATGATTAAAATTAAAATTTTATGGACCTACCCATATTAACTAATCAACAAAATGTCTAAATTCTTAATAATGTCAGATATATAAGGTGTTCGATTTGATCGTAAGTCATTTAGACAATTTTTTGTTATACCAATTGATCGTAAGCGACACACAGTGGGAGATTTTAAAACAAAAATGGAAATCATTCTGGATTTTGTATTCATTATATTTTGTCTACTTTTTGGTAATGAAACAGTTGGTTTTAAGATTCTTTTTCATTCATACCTTAATATTAAATTTAAAATAGTTTTGATACAAAAAATTTTTCATTTTGAGTTAATACCCTCTTAATGAGCATGTTTGTTATTTATATTTATAAAGTGTTAAAAATAATAAAAAATTTCTTAGATGAAATATATAAAATTAAAAGTGCCCTACAAATTTGAAATGATTAAAAATATGTATTTCTGATATATGTAATTTTAGTTGATGAGCAAGAAAAAATACCAAGTAAACACAACACAGGCGATAGCGACGCAAAGATTAACTCATAATAATAGAAAAACGTTTCCTTACTATCAATAGGAATTGTTGTAATATAAAGAAGCAAGACAAGCTAATCTTTATTTTCGAAACGTTTTGTTTTACATTTTCTAAACTTGATAAATACATACCAGGTGGCAAATTACGGCATTCGATATCGATCGAAATTTTAATACAAAGTAAATTTCGATCGATATCTAATGCCATAATTTTCCCCCAGGACTAACATTTTTTAAAAATTCTACGCAATTTACTTACAACAAACTTTGATAAATATCGTTTTTTTTATTATTTGTATTGCTAACTAAATATGTTTTCAAATACAAAAGGTAGAATTGACGACATGGATAAATCAAATCTTATCTACAAAAGAAAATGCATGGGGGACAACACTAATGGTGTTTCTTGGCTTGTTTTATTCTAAAAAACACATCTTTTTCGAGAGCAAAATTTTTAAGAAACAGCCACCAGATTGCATTTTTTTTAAATAAAATTTCGCATTTTTTTGTAGAAAAGAAAGCACCATAACATATGCAACCAAGTATATGTTGGGACTACAAAAAACAAGCTTAAAACTAGATTAGCGGGACACAGATCGGATATAAGATGTAGGGATAATTCATCAACACAAAAAACAGCACTTGCGGCCCATTGTGCAATGAGAGGACATACACCAGATTTTGACAATATACAAATTTTGCAACGAGAGGAAATATATAAACGAATATTTCAATTTCAAATGTTACAGCCGTACCTAAAAAACAGCGGAAGGCGGAACTTTTTCTTCCGCTTAGCTTTTACGCAGATATGCCATACCTAACACAGCGTTTACATCTGTCAGTACTGGCAATACAGTAAGCATATACATATTAGTTGGCAAAACAATGCAAAAACAAAATAGCTGTAAAAGTGTTTATGTATTAGTGAAAAAGTTTGAATGAATTGCTACTGTCTTGCCAGTACTGGCAAATGTAAACGCCATGTAAACAAGAGCGTAAAAGTTGTGTCATAAACAGTAGTGTTAACTTTCTTGTTTAAGAAAACCCACATAATAGAAATAAAAAGAAGAGAAAAACCGCTAGATTGACAAAAAACAGCTAAATTGCCATTATTTATTAACAATAGCGGCCAACTTCATTTTTAAGCGCGCTGTCAAAATCTGATTTTCCAATCGCAAAGCGTTGACGCCGCGCTATTTAGGTATGCTTCATACAAATTGTATGGGCATGAGAATTTTTGACAGCTAGAAAACGCTTTCCGCTCTTGTTAAGGTACCGCTGTTACACATTGATTATTTATTTTATTGTTGTTTGAGTATTGTTACTCATTGTTTTTTTGTCATGTTATCCTTATGTTCTGTCACAATAATGAAATAAATTTATTTGTATTATTTCTGTTTTGTGTACAGATTTTCCTGATGATGCTTACCGATGGTAGGCGAAATATTGAAAAATAAATAAATAAAAAAATAGATTATAACACAGACCTCGAGCCTGATTATTTACTTCATTTATGTATTGCTTACCTATTAAAAATAAGATTATATTGTAATTATTTACATTTATGGCGTATGTGAGTAAGCACAACATTATCTTATTAATAAAACTTTATAAAAATTGTACATTCAACTTGGATTAAAATATCATTTAGTTTTTTTTTTATTTTTAAATTCGCCGCCACATTTTTCAAACCACAAGTTTTTAATATTTTTTTCCTAAGAAAATAAATTCAAGTTTTTCTAACTTTATAGTGAAAGTGGGTTTCCCAGCATGAGCAATAACTTATTTCAATAATTCAAAAACAAAAGTCTTACAAATTTAATTGTCATTAAAAAGAAGAGAAGAAGATTTAAAACTAAGAGCCTCTCCTATTTTCCGTTTCCCCTCAAAATTAAAAAAAAAAATGTTTTGATAATTTAGTATTTTAGATTGATTTTATACCCTGATATAATATCTAAACCAATATAATTTATATAAATCAGTAGAAAACGTGACTAAAAACAAGGGCAAATAATTTTCTCCGATACATTTTAAGTATCTAAAATTGAGGTTAGGTCGAAGATGTGACCTTATGTCAGTACGATGTACGATTAACACCTAGGCCACTACCAGGCCTGTTGTGCGCTCCTTAAAAAAACTAACCTTACAGTGTCCGTTGTGGATTTAGGCGTATTTAAGTCTATTCCAAAAATAAATAGAAATTGAAATTTGACCTAATTAAAAAAAATATCAGGATTTGTTTTAGTGTTATTAACGCTCTAACGATCGGAGCAGAAGTTTTTTAAAATGCATTTTCAAACTGTAATGTTATCAAAAATTTATTTAAAAACAAAAGTTTTGAAAAATAAGTTTTAACAAACTCTCCATTTAACTTTTTATTATTAATATTTACCCCCGATTTGACGAAGTTCAGTTCAGTTCAAACTAACTATTACTTTAACTTACAGTTAACAATATGTTTTGACAGCTATAACTTATAGTTATATAGTAATATAAAAAAAAAATTAAGTAAGAAATACAAATCTAATGGCTTTTTTCATAATTTCTATTGAAATATCAATTCATATTCAAATATAGTAGGCAAATCCATTACAGGTGGTCTTAAAGGCAGTTATCAGCAGAACTTTTTTTTAGCTTTTAATTTTCGAACCGCGAAAATAACATAAGAGACACCATTTTCAATTTTCGTTTTTTTATTTAATAAATTACTTTATTGGCAACACTTGCATCATCTCCTAAAATATCATGGTCACGTAAGGTACCGTTACGATTTTATAGCAAGAGCAATTTTATAGTAATGCTGGGTACACACTATGCAATGCATTTACGCAATCTAGCAAATTGAATTCATTTTCATTCATTTTTCATTCATTCCAGATTGCATCAACATCAAAACGCTTTGATATTTTGAGGTTACATTGAAATAGATTGCATGTAGATTGCACTGTCTGTACCCAGCATAAGCGACAAATTTCATACAAAATTTATATTAAATAAAAAAAACTCTCTCCTGTAAAATTTGATTTTATGCGCTTACGTTATTTTCGCAGTTAGGGCTCGTTTTATTTTAATTTGACATAAAAAACGAATTTTAAACATAAATTGATATTAAAATAGAATTGGTAAAATAGAGTACAAAAAACAAATAAACCCTGTTATAGGGTTAAAGTTATTTTTAATAGGGAATTTTACATTAAAATTTGGACCTTATTCCAATACAGTACAACAATTTTTTAAGAGTTTTAAAGTGCTTTTCGGAAGACCATTTTATAAGGGACATATGGTACATTATGAACCGATTATCACAAAATACCATGGTTTTATGTCTAGCCAAATAACGCTGAATTGGACTAAATTTCACCACAATTTCTATATTTGTTACGGTGAATGCGTATTTAAATGATTTCCCAGAGTGGACCTATGGTAAATTATAGGTCGATCTCCACGAAATTTAGTAGCATGATTTTTAGTCAAATTAAAAGATCTTTTGTGAAATTTATTAATAATTGGAGCAATTCATCTCCCGGTTTATGTAAGCTTTTGTAACAAAAATATCAATTTTCTTAAGGTGGTCGTTTCACTTAAATCCGCAAAACATTTATAATGAAATTTTCTGAAGACAACGACAATCTTTAAAAATTTAACAAACATTTAAATCCTGTATTCCAAACAGAATACTTAAACTAGTTCTCATTGCAAATACCTTTAGATTTGCATCTCGATTTTTAAAATTTTAAATTTTAAAGTTTGATTTTGTATACCCTCCATTACTAATGGTTAATAAAGGGTAAACTTAGTTTTCATTCCGTGTGAACCTTTTTAAATATTCATCTAAGAACCCAAAAGCACTATTCTGGGGCCTTCAGTTATTCTAAGTCGTCTGCTTGTCTTTTGAAAACAAATTTACTTCTAAAATACTCAGGAGAAAAGAACAATTTTATTGCCATCCTAAAAATGGATACTACTGTAAAAAAAACTTGCAGAAATTGGGGGCAAAGTGCACCGATTGTCATTAAATTTCGCTAAAACTCGTTTAATTTGATTAGAAATCATGGGACTAAATTTTGTTATAACACTTTCGTACGCCTTAAACCGTAACAAGCAATGCTATTGCAGTAAAATTAGACTAGAAATTGCACAACAAATTAATTAGAAAATCAGTCCATAATTTCCCACAGGCCCCATATAAAGCACACTGTCGGAAAAAACTTTCGTAAAACAATGCTATAGCAGTAATATTTATTCTTTCATAGTTCCATTAAACTAAAACACTAAAACACCCAGAAAACACTTTAGGCCCGTTTTCACAACTTACCGATAGCTTAAAGTAGACTTTAAACGGTCTTATAAAAAGTGTTCCATTATTAAAACTTTACTTTAACCTGAAGTGAGCGATAAAGTAAATTAAGGTTCATTCTACCTGGTAGGTTAAAGTAAAGTTGTAATAATGGAACACTTTTTATACCGCCGATAAAATCCTGCCTTTAGCTATCGGTAAGTTGTGAAAACGGGCCTTAGTATGCCTAAAACCGTAAGAAATAATGCTATTGTGGTAAAATTTGGATGTCATAGTTTTATAAAAAACACGGCCAAATTTCGTGAAGATCGGTCAATAATTTCCCAAAGACCTCTTAAAAAGCCAATTCCCGAAAACGTAATTTTGGAATTCGCCTAAAACCGCAACGAATTTTAATAAAGTAAGAACAGTTTTTCTTTTTAAACTGGTTCATAACTTATAGATTCCATATAAATCCCACCTCTGAAATATTCTTACTATTAAAGATCTGACCAAGCCGAAGAATAAATCACTTTTACTTGTTTTTTAAATACATAAATTTTTTTCACTTTAACTTACTGAGTCAATTGTTCCAAATAGTTAGCGTCGGATTTTTTTGGTTTTAAAAGACTGCCAAGTCCTCGAAAAGATAAGCCTGATTTACGTGGCGGATGGCGATTTTCATTGGGCGGATGTTTTGGATTAATTATAGTCGGCGTACTGACATGTTTATCAACATTTTCACTAGTGGAATTATGTTCTTGATCGGACATTGTTAAATATTATTTAAATAATTTTTTTTTTTGATATTTATAAATTTATATTTTAAATGAATTAATTTTCTAACAATTCAAAGTAATTTGTTTAAGTAATATTATTTTTATTATTATTTTATACAGAAACGTTTTATATTTCATTTATGGTTTCTTTAAACGTTAGTAAATTAAGTGAACTATTAACTGCAAATTATTGCTGAAGCTGGCTTTTATTGAGATTTTTTTTTTAAAAAATTATTATATATTTTACATTTTGATTATAATTATAATTCATTCAATCATTGATCTCATACAGTGATTTGTAAACCGCAATATTTATATTTAAAGACTGATTACAATTGCCACTACTAACGACAGGTTTTTTTACAGTTCATTTTATATAATGATGGATTAATATAAAAAAGGCGTAACTCAATTTATTCTAGTAGACAAATGTCAGTGCATCTGGCTCGAACATTTAACGGGCTTTAGAATAAATTTGTTGCATTTTTTTTTATTAAAATTTACAAATAAAAAAAAAAAAATTTAAGTTACATACACCTTTTATATTAAGTGATCGATATGTCGTCAGCTTATTGTTGGTTTGACCTACCGACCATTTTAATAAAAAATTGAGCTACGTTTCTTTCTGAATAAAATTTTTTATGGTTTCTTAGATATCACTGTGCAATAAAAAAAAAAAACCAACATATAATTGCAACGCGACATGAAACTAGACTAGCTCGGGTTCCCGAAATATCGGCCCCTAAAATTTTTAATTTTTTGAAAAGGCGTTTGGTATAAGTCTAAAAAAAATATACTAAATGTACTTCCGAGCTAAAATACTATTTCAGATGTCTTCCGTAGAATTGTATGGCGATTACGTTCTAAGAATATATTAACCCTCTAACATTCATTTTGAGGAGTCATTTTTGTCCTTTTTTTCACTTCCCCACAAAAGTATACTAAAACGGCACTTTAGAGGGTTAAAATGTTTTACGCATATTTTCTGCATCAAATTTTACTAGGGGTCTTCTAAGACCAAAAAATCGTGCAATGTATGTAAAACGGGTTTTCAAAAAATTCAAAAATTTAAAGGCCCGGAATTTCGAAAATATGCACATTGCACGATTTTTTTGTCTTAAAAGACCCCTAGCAAAACGGCAGTAAGTTTACGTATGCAGCACAAAAAGCTTCTTTTTAAAAATAAATTTAGAAAAGTGCCGTATGCGGCACACAACAATAATTTTCACTTTCAATAAAATGCTATTGCTTTAGTTCGTTCATGAACGTTCACAATTAACATTTTTTTTCAAAACATATGCCGGAAGCAGTGGTGAAAATAAATTATACATATTGGGTTTATTTTTAGAAAACTTCATGTAAACCTTCATTGTCGATTTTCTCCATAACGACTTCTTGGCATATGCGCCAAACCAATAATGAGCTGACGGTGTACCAATTGTTAATCTGAAAACCTAAAAAAAATATATGTATAATATTTTTTCTCGTACCTCTGTCGTTTTCCGTTCTTTTTTATACCCTACACCACTAGTGGTGAATAAGGGTAAAGTTGTATTTATTTCAGAAATATTTAATGAAAACAAATATAAACTCAATTTTTTTAAAGTCGACTTAGGCGGTTATCGCTTGTGCCCACAGAAATAATGCTATTATGGTAAAATTTAGTTTGTCATAGTTTTTGAAGATTGGAAATCATTCCGCCAAATTTCGTGAAGATCGCTCTTTTACTATTGGTCTCATATCAAACGCACTCTGGAAAATTTAATACGACAAAAACTTGTAACGGTTATTCTGGTAAAATACGGTCCTATTTAGCTCTGTAAGGCTAGAAATATCACCATGCAATATTGTGATAATCAGTTCATAATTTACCATAGGTCCTATATAAAGCGCACTTTCGAAAATTACTTTAATACGCTTAATAATATTGCCGAAACAAATCATGATATTTCATTATAATAGAGCAACGAATTATAATACTGTGAGGTCAGCTTTTACAAAGAGTGGCTTATAAATTATAGATCCCATATAAAGGACCTCCTGAAATGTTCGAAATATTGGTGGATGGGTAATAAAGATTCTGCTCAGCCGAATATAGCACTCTTGCTTAAATTTCAATTCATTCCAAAATGTTTTCTTGTAGTTTGTCGTTTATAGTTGCGATTGTGATAAGGCTCTTGCATATGCTCTTTGTATAGAATACAAAAGGTGCGTTCGAGAATCCAAAAGTTTTGAGAAGTTTTTACTGAACTTTACTTCATTGTACTAAATGGCGTTCGCGTGAATAAAATACAGTAAATGAGAACAATTTGAAAATGAGAGCGTAAAGCGACCGTCCTAGACTGATTACACTATTCCACAAAAAAATGAACCTCAAAAATGCGATTCTTTCTAAGATAAATCGATGATCACGAATATGACATTCATTTATTTTTCTCAAGAAGCGTTTTCGAGATATACGCGAAAATCGTGTTTTTCTGCAGTTGTTTTAGGTATTTCGAAAAATCTCGAGAACTTTTATCTTTTAGAACATATCCAAACTGTGTCGATCGGATCGGAACTTGAAAAATGGCACCATTGTCAGAAAACTGACAACATTGTAAGATTGACCATCGTCTGTACGAAGCTTTATTTCCTAATATGATCGTGTTATAAAAAGTATTTAATCGAGTACCGATAAGAAAACGAGTTAAGTACACAGAAAAAATTATTGCCGAATTATTTTCAAACAACCGCTTGTTTGAAAATTTTTTTAATTTCTATAAATATTTTTACTGATTCAATCAATATTTTTGTTTGATTTTTATTTAACCAACAAAAATGTGGACAACTCTTCAAAAATAAAATAAACGCGTTATTGGTGTCAAGTTTTCATAATTTTGTATGAAATATTTAACGCTCTTTAATGTTGTCGTCTTTTTGCATTTTTTTATTTGATCGTAAGCAACACTTCTTTATGTGAAATATAAGAACAACAACAAAAAACACACACAGTCTATTTTTGGACGCTTTAAAAAAGTGCAACAACTATAAGAAAAACAATAGCAGACACGACATTATAAGAAACAAAATCCCGTATTCAATTTTTTAAAACTGTTTGGTTAAATACATCAAATACAAAAATAGAATGATGACGAAAAACATATCGAGTCGGTCTGTTGCCGTTTTTGGTTACATTTCTTCTTTAGCAAAGGAAAGGATACAGCAACAGAGAGTGATAAAGAAAAACATTGTGTTGTGTGTATAAATAAGACTTCGTTCAAAAATTATTCCAACAAAAAAATGTGTTTCAAAGCCAGTCGGCGGCTCTGCTTTGCCGTCACCTTCTCATACAGTGCTTACTTGTGTGCGCGTCATTGCTTGTGCAAAAACTTTTTTTTTTTTTTGATTTTGAATTTCAGTAAACTTTTTGTTTGATTCAGTTAAATTATTTGTTTGAAAAAATTAGTGTTTTTTTTCAGTAAACAAAATGCAAATAAATTGTTTGAATATGCAAATTTGTTTGTAGGACCGATTTCAGACAAAAAATTGTTTGATTCTACAAATTTTTTGTTTGAATTGGAAAAATAATTTTTTCTGTGTAGTCAAAAGTGTAAACATTTTTCAACACAAAATTGTTTTGCCAACACTAAATTTCATGAATTTTTAAAAATTTTTCGAATGCGTACTTTTTCGGGCAACAGCTTTTTTTGAGAGTAATTTTTCAGTTTACTCAGTAATTACTCATTTACTGCATTTAACTGTAAAACTACTTGAGCGCACCTTATTATTGCTATTATTTGTTTGTTTAGTAAAATGTGTGTTAGAGTGTGTGACTTTGTTTACATTAAGTTTTTGTATACATCTGTTAAAATGTTACATTATTAAAACTTTTGACAGGATTAGTAAAGTTATTTGTTTACATTAAAATGTAATGTAAATGAGAAAGAAAAGATTGTACACTGTACCAAACATTTACCTAAAAACTGCAAAATGGGGTGTAAAATTGAAGAAATATAGGCTATTCTACAGACGTTTTTCGTAAATACAGAAAAATTTCGTAAATATGTAGTTATAAAGAAGAAATTTCTTTGATTTAACTTTAACGCGACTAGTCGTTGTGTGTTTTAATATTGTTATTCGTCTTTTATTATTCCTGAAAATGCCATCCAAAGGATGGGGAAATATTGAAAAAAGAAAAATAATAAAGAATAAAATTTATTAAAAAATCAATTGTGGCCTCGAGCTTGTTTATATAATAGATAACAATATTGAACCTTTTTAGTTAAATTGATTACAAAATTTGTCAAATTTACTAATTTTGGTAGTTAAATATTATTGAGTCAAAATATTATGTAGTTAAATTCAAACGAAAATTCATTTTAAACAACTTAAAATTCAATTGAAAAACGGATCATTTACATTTAATTAAAACAAATGATTTTTACATAAATTTTTTAATTTTTTTATTTATTCCTTAAAATTGAATAGTTTTTACTTGTAAAAAAATATATTTTAACCGACAAAAATCAAACTACATAAAAAAAAAATACGGTAAAACATTATTGTTTGGTAGTTTGTTATTTGAATAACAAACATAAATGTTAAAAAATAAAATTATTCGTAAAATAACTATTATATTATTAAATTTTAACAGTACGGAAAACGAATTTAATAACCCACAATCAGTTACTGTAATAATTTTATTAGTGTAATAAATGTAGTTATTTTGAATATCTTTTTTATTAAAATTTACGAACCATTATTGAAATTAACTAATAAACTTAGTTTATATGAATAAGATATTACGGATTTCCTGACCGAATTGGATATCCAATAAAACCCTTTAGAATCAGGCACATGAAGAACATGAAGCTGCTCGTCTTACATGGAACGAGATTAAACTACTTACCGGAGATAGAAATAGATCGAAAGAATTCCTGTCAGTTTTAGATAATTAAAGGAAATATTCATACATATATGTTTAGAATCATAAGAGTCATTTGTATTTTAAATTAATTTTTCCATTTTATTTTGACGCAGAACGAACGAAATTTCTTCAATTCTACATAGCTTTATTCAATTTTAGATTCCGTTAGTCATTTTGAAGAATTGTATTTGATTTTACTAAACCAAATAAGTTATTTTCAACGAAATTTCTTCAGATATACGTCCATTAAGTTAAAATGAAAACATTTTAAAAAAAATTTAAAAACTTAAAATCGTTTAGTAATTTTTCGAATCAGCCATGTTCTAGAAATCGAAATCGAGTGAAATTGAAATCGATGGAAACTTGAAGTTCAATGTCTTTGAAAATTAGCATGGTTTTTCCTGATTTTAAGATTAGTTCTGATAAGGATACGCTGTATTTATATTATGAAGTATATAAAACGAAATTTTTTAATGGACTTTATGCACTGGATGGTTTTCAAAGTTTGTTCGATTTTAATTTCTTTCGAATTTGATTTCCAGAACATGGCTGAAAAAATGCTTTTCAATAATGTATCTAAAGAAAGATTTAGAAAAAATTTACAAAAAAAAAAAAAAAAAAAAAAAAAAATTTTTAAATCGGCAAATTTATGATGTTAACTAAACAAAAAAGTCAAATATCAAAAAATAATCGATAAAATAAAATCCTTAAAAAATAAGGTATATATGTGAATGTCTAACAAATTACTGTGCTGTTTTCACAACCTAAGTGATTAAACATGTAGTAAAATTTATATGAAAAGCACTCAGTTTTTTGAGTGTTTTATCACTTGTATTTTGAAAATAGCACTTAGAACTCTCAGCAAATTGGATTTCCAGAAATTAGAATCTATAGTTTTAATACATTTATTTATTATAACACAGAAAAAATTATTAGTAGTTTTTTATTAATCAAAAAAATTATTTAAAAAGTTTTTAAATTTAATTAATGTGATAATTGAATCAATTAATTTTTTTTGTTGAAAGAAAATTAAAAATATAATTTTGATTTAATAAACATTTTAGTTGTTTTGAAATAAATTTTGAATTAAATTATTATAAATAACAAAAAATTATTTCGTTTAAAATAAAATAATTTAAACTTGTGGAATTGTTGTTGGAAATTGTAAAAACCAATCAACACATTGTTTGAAACCGCAAAGTTTTTTGATCATTTGTTTAATTAAAATTAAAAATATAATTTATTGGAAAAAAAATATTCAAAATATAAAATTTTTACAATTTTTAGTAATCAATATAATCATTTTGGTAATAGGTGCAAAATCAACAAATGGGTTGCTTGATTCAATGAATTTGGAATAAATTTATTGATTAGAGACAATTTTTAATTTTTTCTGTGAAGTTTTTGAAAAAATCAAATCAAAACAAAATTTCGAAGAAATAACTTAGCCAAAACATAGATACAAATAAAAAAATTCTAAAATCTGGCAAAATAAGAAAAAACCCAATTCTAAAAAGACTTAAAAAAAAAAATAAAAAATATATTTAAAGCTTAAGAAAAAATTAACTGCCCGTTTTTGTAATAAAAATTTACTTTTGGTAAAAAAACTCTCAAATTTCTTTTTCTTTTCAATATAAAAAATTTAATTTAATATTGGACAATTTAATAAAATAAATGTTATAATATTTTCTGATAATTAAAAACAGTTATTTAGGTTGATTCGTTAAAACCATGGTCGAATTATGACAAGATATAATCATTAGAAATTTAGTTCTCAATTTTAAAACCCATAAAACGTTAAACAAAAGAAATTAGGGAACAAAACTAAAACAAGCGTCATAAAATAAATAAATTAATTTGACGTTACATGGGTAAATAATGAAAACAGCACCTACCTGGTACTTATTAAGCGCCCCATACACGGTTCAATTCAGTTGTCAACTGAGTCTTTCAACTCAGTTGACAACTTCATCAACTGAATTGAAAGATTTTAAATTTATTTGAAAATTTAATGAAATAAAAGACAATTTTTAAAATGCTTAACAACAAAAATTAATTTTGGCAGCTGATCAAGAGACTTGGGCACACACAGTACAATCAAATTGAAAAACTTAGTAGTCAACTTGAAAAAATCAAAATCTTTTGATTTTTCTTCAACCAACTCGACAACCGTCAAACTAATCAATTGACAAAGCCATACACGCTTTGATTTGGACAACAACCGACTCAGTTGACAATTGAATTGAATCGTGTATGTGCTGCTTTATACTATGGCTAAAACAAGTTTCCGCACCGAAAGCGATTTCTAAAGTGCTTTAAATTTTTTTTTTTTACAAATTATGATTTTTTTTTATAGTTATTGTACAAACATATATAAATATATATATTTATATATGTAGGTTTAAATATCGCACTTAATCAACAAGAGGGTATTAACTCAAAATTTAACAATTTTCAGTAGAATCACAACAATTTTTAATTTTACATTAAAGGCATATGAAAAAGAATTTTTTAGACCAACCGTTTCATTACCAAAAAAGTAAAAAATAAAGCACGATATTTTACAGCGGGTAGATAGGAACACTACACGAAAGAAAAAACTCGTTCTAAATTTAAGTTTTTTCTTCTTACTTTAGTACGAGTCGTACTCAAAAATTTAAGTACGGACAACACTTAAAAGTACTTAAAAAAATCCAAAATGAGATAACTTTCGAAAACCAATTTTTGTGCATACGCGTGTGTTATTAAAAGTTCTTTGTAGACACAACAACAATACTAAAAGAAGAGAAATATAGATTGTTTTCATGTTTAAAAAGTAAAATAAGAAGCAATAATTCCCATATTCTATTTTTTAAACATATTTAGTTAAAAACATCAAATTTTTAAAGTATAATGACTACGGAAGTTTTTGACATGTATTAATACAAAGTAAGTGTAAACTAGCCTTAAGTAAAAATAACATTTCTCTCTGGTTATGTGGGGTTAAGAGTTTCGGTTAGAATGAATATAAAACCCACTTTCGGATTATTTCAAGTACGAATCGAGATTAAACCGTCTTTGAAATTCTTGAATCAAGCACAGTTTGATATTAATTTTATCTCACTTTTAATTAAGTCAATCCTGTTTTCGGATTATTTTAAGTACGAATTCGGGATTAAATATGGATAAGTTAAGTATATCGCACTTGAATAATCCGTACTTGAATCAAGCGTTCTGTACTTGATTTAAGGAATTCCGTACTATTGTACTATTGACACCACTTCAGCTTGATTTAAGTACGGATGGATTGATTTGTCTTATCAGTGTACGCGTCAATTTTGAACAAATAGTGAAAAATTAAAAATTTGTTAATACCCTCTTGTTGATCAAGTGCAGAATTTTTTAAGTGCATTATGCATATTCTAACTTTTTAAAGCATGTGTCGCAAACTAGTTGCATTTTTTTTTAAATACTTAAAGGTGCTTTCGCATCATAACAAACAAATAATGTTTTACATTTTAACTAACAGATGGCTTTCTTTATTTATATCCAACCCACATTAGAAAGATATATTATACGTTTGTGTTGATGTGTGTTACACATAGAAATATTGGCTCATGACCCACCGATTTCAGAATCACTTTCTAAATCGGTCTATGGATGTCCTCCCGTCCGTCTCGCTTTCAATGTAAACCTTGTGCGTAAATACAGGTCGCAAGGACGAAGACTGTTGGTAAGAATCGGACCATAATTTCACAAAGTACCCATAGAAACTACTCCCTAAAATAGCTTTCAATGTAAATACTTCCTTATAAATGTTAGAACTAATATACAATCGCCAGCTTTATTGAGCACTGAAAACTTTATCTGTAGAATAGGGCACCTTATTTCCGGGCTTGAACGATTATCCTTTTTTTATATTTTTAAGGCATGATTTTACTGCATATTTAATGCACATAAAACCCGTTTTAAAAAAAAATTTTGCGAAAGGGTTTGCGAAAGCGATAAAGTACTAAATTGGCCTTTTTTCATTAGAGAGTAGCTCCACTGGTAACAACTTTAGAAAATATGCAACTTTTAAAAAACTTAAAAGACTGACTTTAAAGTCGTCAAAATAAAAGGGGACATAAAATTAAAAAAAAAAATAATTTGATATGAATTAAATTTCAAATAAAAATGGTTAATATAATAAAAATTATTTGTAAAAAGAAATAATTCTCACATTCTATTTGTTAAATAATTTTATCTAAAATCAAAAATAACATCGAAAAATTCACATTAAAAAATACGGAACAATTTATGTCTAATAAAAAACGCTAAAAAATGTAAGACAAAAATCTCAACTTTAAAAAAAAAAAAAGAAAAAAACAATCAAAAAATTCCAAAATTAAAAACAAAAATCCCAAAAAATAATACAATCATTTTTATTTTCAACTTACTGAGTTAATTGAGCCAAACTAAATTTGCGATCATTAGCTATAGAATTCCTCGGTTTTAAGAAACTGCCAAATCCTCGAAAAGATATGCGCGAGGATTTCCGAGGTGCTTGAACATTTGGATTCTGTTGATAGGAAGGAGTGTTAATATTTGTTTCGTTACCATTTGTAGCAACATCTTCACTTATTGTAGTAAAATTAGGATTAGTCCCATTTAATTTAGAAACTTGAAACCGTTCTGTCATTTTTATTAATTTTTTACTTTATTTTAGTTTTTCTATTAAAAATATTTTTTTATTTTTTTTTACAGGATTATTATTAAAAATTTTTTTTTTCTATATTTTATACATCACTTTGTTTTGATATTTTATTTCCGTTTCCGTTTGTTTTTTTTCGCTTAGTTCAGAAATTTCCTTTTTAACTTCTGTTAACTTTAGTAAAATCCGTTAACAATTAACTGCTATTTATGAATGTTACTGGCTTTTATCGACTTTTTTTTATTTAATATGAATTTCTTCTAGCGATAACTAGGAATTTATTCATGTGTGAACCTCATAAAGCCTTTTTTCAAATCGTTATATTGACTTTATTGGTCGTTGTACTCTTTTGATTCGGAATGTGTTAGTAAATAACGGCTGCCAGATTTAACGATTTGAGTTATATTGACGTTTTTTTTTTGCTTCCACAAATTACTTATTCGCAATTTATGCCCCAAACTAAACAATTTTTCATATAAAAATTAAATTTTATTACGCACACATTTTAATACTTTTAAATCCCCTTAGAAGAACATTGGTAGGAAAAATTACCAACAACGGGTTCATAAATAGCCGAAATATTGACAAATAAGTCGCATTTCTCTCCAAAATAAAGTATTTGGCGTAATAGCGTCTTCAACATGTAAGTTAAGAGAACAACATTTGGCTAAAACATGTTTTTTACAAAAGCTATTTACGGTACTAATAAATTAATCAAATCGATCCATTATTTACCAGAGTCCCAATGCAATGTCATTCTATTATTAAAAAATTTTTCAAGATAGCGGTCGTATGAAACAACCTTGGACGGGAAAATTTATTTTCCCTATATTTAACTTTTTACAATGGGTTCAATAGCTATATATTCGATTTAATAAGAAGTGTTATTTCCCTAGAAAATAAAAAAAAAACACTGGGTTATATACAAAATATCAACATTTTTTTAACAGTTAGATCAATAAAAAACCTAAAGTTGTTTTTAAAATCAAACTCTGGTTCTAAAAATTTAAAAAATTAAATCTATTTTAAGATATATCATACCACATTAAAAACATCAAAAATTTCCCAAAATTTTTAAAAATTTACTTTAATTTACAATAGCGATTTGAGAAAGTTAATCATCGATTAAAAAGATTTTCTTCCTTTAAATCTTACGATTTTTTACCAAGTTTATCTGGCAACTATGTTGTTAATAGAAACTCTCTCTTTCTCTTTGCTATTAAGCATGTGAAAAACTGTTAAGTCGATCGTTAACTCAATAAACAGCAACACAAACTTTGAAACAATAACGTCAACAAATGCAAAAAAAGGTGGAATAAAAGTGTTAATCACAATTGAAGAGTGCTCGATTTAAAGCGTTTTTAAATAATTAACACTTTAACACAATTTTTTTTTTTTAATTTTTTTAAATTATCTTTTATTATTCGAACCAATCAAATTGTGTCTATTTTTTATTTGTTGTATTGATTGAGAATTTGCTTGATTGTGCGTTTTTTTGTTTGCAGACCGTTGTTAAATGTTTGTTTTGTTGTCTGAAAACATGAATAATTACACAAGTGTGTGTAATTGTGCTCTTTGTGTTATTTGTTTACATCTGTTAAGATTTTACATTACAACATTAAAAAGGATTAGATATGTTATTTGTTTACATTTAAATGAAAATGTTTACATATGATTAAATAACAGAAGAAGAAGAGCAGAGATAAGTTATGATAAGATAAGAAACATAAGAGTAGAGGGAGTTTTTTATGGTTAATATATAATTGAATCAGAATTTCGAAAAGGGCTCAGGTGCAAATTTTATGAAATTGAATTTCTGTACTTTTTGGAGGAACACACATAGACCGATGTACTGTTAGAATAAAGGTTTAAATACCTATATCTTTTCTAGAATGGTAAAAAGGTGGGGTTTTAAAATGAATTTTTAAAAGGGCTCATCTTTATATGTATTTAGAATATTTAGTATGTGTGTTTCAGTGAGCAATTGAAAACCAACCTTGCATTATCGATTTTTACAGTGAGAGTTAAGTTTTGAATACATATTGTATGTGGTAAATTTTTCAAGAAAAATTATTTTTTATTTTGCCATCCAGCCCAATTATGAATAAAAATTATTCCCCGGGAGTTTTATCCCTTTTCCATTTTTAAAATTGAATTTACATAGAAAAAAAGTGGAAAAGGGACAAAACTCCCGGGGAATTTTTATTCATAATTGGGCTGATTATTAAAGAATTCTGAATAGTGAACACTTTTTCAGAAGGAAAATTTAAATACATATATGTATACACAACTTTTGTTGAACTTTTTATACAAATTAGTGAATCCAACTGCCTGAAGGATAATGATATCCAGATTGTCAATTTCCAAAATTTTTATCAAGACATTCTGCAATGGCCAACTGGGAATGGGCAAAAACATCGATATATCAAAATATTAATATTTAAAAACAAATCGATATATGGGCATTTTCACAGAAAAGTCTGCTTATTGCAAAGTAACGATAGCAAGCAATTAGAATTGTTTCTCAAAAAGTGTAATATGCATCAGTGTTACCGTCGGATATTTTCAAAAAGTACCAAAAAAAGGGGATATCTACAAAAAAAGTGGCACCAAAAAGTGGATTTTTTAAAAAAAGGGGCACATCTTTTAAAATTAAAATAAGTACACCATATTATGTATTTTTTACGTTTTTTTTTCTATTTATTATTATTTTAAATGGTATAAATCTAAAATAAATATTTTGTAAATATTTCTCTCGAGAAGTAATTTTTATAAAATATTTACTTTAATGTTTTGGTAATTCAAAAACGTTAAACTTGTTTTCTGCCAAACATGTTTTTTGGATTATGACATTGTTGCAGCAAATAGAAGATTTTATGAAATGTGTTTTATATATACATTTAAGGCCGTTACACACTATCCCACAAAGTCTTACGTATTTTTCAAAAATGATTCCCTGATCTAATTATTCCTTGAACAATTTTAAAAAACAATAATAACTTATCATGACAGGGTTGCGTTTTCGTAAATTACTAAAGACTTTGTGGTATAGTGTACAACGGCCTTTAGTAATATATTTCTTGTACTACTCCTTCTGAATACATTTTCTTAGATTTATTTAAGACACTTATTGCACAGGTAGACATTTAAAAACTTTTTAGAAATTTATTTGCCCATTCCACCAGATTCTTATGTTTTTTGGAATGCTATGGCCGAATATGAGCACAGTTTTCTCCCATCACGTCACATTTATAAGATATACCAATTATTGTAATTTCGGATGATGTTTTGTACCACAATTTTGGTAAAAACTTAGATTTAATGTTAATTACACAAATTTTAGACAAGTTTTCGGTACACAACAGTTCGGTTTCTGTTTCATGACTTCTATGGAGAGACAAAATACTTTTTTTTACCAAATATTTTAAACTTTTTGCTATATTTCAAAAGATTTTGTTATTCGTGCTTAATTCCCAGTTTTTATTATTGATAAAAACACTTGAAATTTATTGTTGATGGGATAAGCTGTTCCTATGCGCATTTCACTGGTTGCTTAGGCCAGATCATCAGGAAACTTCATCCATAACGTTTTAGAAAAACTTTTGCTATATATTCTTTTAAATATTTAAAGGAATTTTTCCTAATTCTTGATTTTTAAAAGAATATATAAAAAAAGTTTAAAATATTTGGTAAAAAAAAAGTATTTTGCCTCTTCTGAAAAGTAGTTATTTTTGAGTTACGAGGTTGCGGAAGAAAACCATCGATATGTGAGATATCTTTATCCCATTATTCATAATAAATAAAACAGGTAAATAGAAAGTTTATTAAACCGATTTTAAGCTAACCACGCATGACAAGAAAAAAAATTCATATAAACTTGCTTACATATACATATATGAAGACAGTTTTACATATATTGAAGCTGGGGGTTATAATAAAACAGAAAGAAAAAAAGTATATTTTCCTAGCGTAAAAAGTATCAAAAAAGTGGCAAGAATCGCAAAAAGTACCACATTTGGGTGCATTTTGTAAAAGTGGCCAAATAGTATCCAAGCAGTCGAAAAAGTGGCAAATTGCCACTTTAGTGGCACCAACGGTAACGCTGATATGCATGTACAGTAGTTTTGACTTAACTGCCTTTTGTTTAAGTTACAAAACGTTAAAAAAGAAAATGAGATTCTGTAAAGTTTTGTGTGAATTGTCGACATTTCACGTCTGCTGTTTCGAAAATTGCTTTGAAATATTTGATCTGCCGGCTTTTTTGTAACGTCCGAAGGGTTGCAGTACCGGATAAAATAAGATCAATAGGAGAACACATAAAATAGAGATTGCTCCTGATTACTAATCAAAGTTGGTAAAATTTGTGGCGCAACCAAAAAAAATCAAGATAGAGCCGAACATTATATAGTGTTCTGTTCTTCGTTAAAAAACAGAACAACTGTAGTGATACTGTAGACAAACATTATATTTTAATGTTCTATTATGTTTCTTTTTTTACATTGATTAAGAAATGAACAAACCAAAAATTTAAGCAACGACCGCACCACGAACAGCTTGTGTGTGTATTGTGTATACGTTTTGTTTGTGTAAAATTATTTTGCTGGCTTTTTGTTTTTTTTTTCGTATGTGGTTTCTTGTTTTTGTAAAAAATGTTTAGTGTTTTTACCAGCTAAATATATTACTGAACCGAACACAAAGAAGTTTGTGGATTTAAAAAAAAAAACCGAACGGAATTAAATGTTCTCATCTTTTGTTGAGCTTGATAAAAACAGTATTATTTTTGTGTTCGAAAGATGACTAACAGGGAAACGTTATCTTTTTAAATGTTTTTCTACATAAACACTATTAGCGGGTGTGTTTTCCACGAATCTACCGAACCGAACACTAAGGAGCGATATTTAGTGTTTATTTTCGAACACTGATTTAAACGTTATAGATTATCTGAATATTTGTGTGTATCAATAAAATGCAGATTCGAAAAGGGCTCATCTCCGGAAACTGCAACGATCATTTTCTCCTTCAAATATTACTGAAAATAATTTTCTGTTTTGACTATTGTAACACAATTTCAGCGAAAAAATCAGCTTCAAAAAGTCGAATGGTTTAAACCTTCGTATATTGAAGTTAAATTTTTGTGGGCTGAATTTAATTTATGTAAATACGAACAAAATTAAATGGTTTTTAAACACAAAGGCTCTTTTTCGAAAAAAAGACATATGTACAGGGCAATATGAAATTGTGGACCGATTATCTACTATTTTTAATAGCATTTTATTATTGTCGCTCTAATTCTTACCTTGTTGGCAAGAGTGAACAAGGAAATAAAAGTTGTACACAAATTCACGTACTCTCGCTTTTATTTTTGTTCCCTTAATGTTCCTCCACTTGAAACAATTTTTTTTCATACTTAGCCAGCACTATTTTTTTAAAATTTTCGAAAAAACTAGTTTTCTTTGAACAACTACTTTAAGCGTATACTTAAACTTTAGTCTCTGACTGTACATACTACATACCACAATAGACACCGTTGTCTGCCACGCAGTTGTTTGTTTTTAATAACTTTTAAAATTATTGCAAATTTAATTAAGTTTTGTTTATAATTAAAAAGTTTATAATATTATTACAAAAAATTTAACTGTATATTTTATGTGTTACATAAATTATTTTTTAAAAGCAAAAAGTTTTAATTAAATCTTACTCGAAATGTGTCCGTCCAATGTTGTGCCTGTTTTGGAAATAAATTAATCAAAATGTGTCCGTCCAATGTTGTACCGTTTTTTACAGTTAGTGATGTGAGTTTGACGATTATATTGTGGGAATATTGAGTATAATGAAAAAATGTGAATTAATGGAAATTAAAATAAAAACAAGATTTAAAGTGATGTGATGCAGTTTCAAAGAAAGAAATTATAACAATTTCAAGGAAAAAAATGGAAATAAAGGTATGTTAATACTTAAAAGATGCAATTTTTAAATGACATTTTCAAAACTTTGAAAATAGCTCTTATTACCTCATTTTAAAACAATTTAAATGCATTTGAATTTTTTCTTAAATTTATACTAAAATATTGATATACTTTCGGTAAAGGTAGACTCATTAGCGGACAGACATAAACCTCAATTGTCAAATTCGTATGTATGAGCCAAAATATGTGCATGTGTGCGTTAATTTGGTTTTGTTTTGTTTGGTGACAATTTTGACAAGTCGGGTATTTTTGTAATGCTCTCCCAAATGAGTCTAGCTTGGGATCAGTGTTACCGACTTTTAATCAATTGCAAATGTGATCCAAAGCACTTTAAATTAGCAACATATCACACGTTCACCCCAGCAGTAAATTATAACAGAGACCAGGGGCCTGATTCTGGCAGTCGTGATCGAGTAATTTCTCGATTCGAAAGCAATTTAATATCTTATTATTTCAGGCAATACTGAACGACTCGGAATTATTTTTTCAGTGTTGTAAAGCATTAATTTGAGTTTCACAATACTAAAAAAATAATTTCGATTCTTTCAGTATCAACTGAAATAAAATTGCTTTCGAGTCGAGAAAATACTCGATCACGACTGCCGGAATTAGGCCCCAGATAGGGTTTTTGCATTGCACTGTTTGTGTTTACGGTTCGAACAAAACGATTCGAAATGTCAACCATTCCTAACAAAATACTAAGTCATCGCCCAGACTTGCAATTTTTGTTGCAGCAATTCTTAAGTTTATTAGGTGAAAGGGTTTGAGAAGATTGGGGAGGGGTACTAAGATTCATGTACTCTGTAATTCTGTTTTGTTTTGTTATTTCTACACTTTTTAACTTGAAGTTGGCTGTAAGTGTTTTTGTATTTATATATAAAATATAAATAGGAGAAGAGAAAACACAAGATAAAAATAAAAAAATTGCAAAACTATAATTTTATAATCTGGACACTATTGCAATTTCAAAGCAGAATTTTTAAAAATTGCAGCAACTAAAAATGCTAGTCTGGACGATGACAAATAAAAAAAAATTGTTTCAAACTGTTAAAATCAGATAGCGCTTCGACACCAACTGTGGTTAAATTCGCCTTGGCTGGGTTAAGCTACTTTAACACGGCATGTATTTTGCAGTGTCTTATTTTAAATTTTTTTTTTTTTTTGCTTTTAGACGACATTTATGCATTCTGCAGTGGGAAATTTGACCACCACACTACTAAATACTTATCGTCTAAAACAATTTTTATTAACACTGAAATCAAAAAGTTTATATTTATGAGTTTTGATTGGTTTTAAAAATAAGCCAATTCAACCTATAATTTCACCTAGCGCCCATACAAATATGAGCTAGGGAACAATTGGCTGTACAATACTATAGTGAAGGGTATCTAAGATTAGGCATAGTGAAATAAAGCACCTATACACCTTTAGTTTAAGTTAAAAACTTTGCAGAAAAGTTCAAAAAACTAACCGTCTTAACTTCCTGAAAATGTCAAAAATATTTTCCCAAATACGAACCCTAATCGTTAAGCTTTTTTTTAATTTACCAAAATTTCCAATTTAACAAAAATCTCTTCTTTAAGTGTTTTTTTACAAAATATTCTACATTTTAAAATAATCATACGGGTGACCACATTAGAGAGTGAGAGAGTTATGCTAGCTGTCCTTTTACTTTGTAAGAAGGGATATATATTCTAATCAGCGTTGCCACGACCAAAAAAATTTTGTAACGAAAATGTAAAAATAAAGTAACCAAAAGCGAAAAACAGTAACCAAAATTATTTTGTATCAAAAGTACTACATATTTTATTCGCATTTCAGTTTAAAAATATGTCTAAAGAAGAAATTGGGTTTGTTTGTATCTTGTAAGCTCATAAACCGCTGGACCGATTTTTAAAAAGTTTTGACAGTATAATACCGATGGTCTTGCAAGAACAATAGGCTATATAATTTTTCGAAATTTTTAGTGGCACCTCCTATACAAAGTTAACACTTATTTTCGTAAATTTTAAAGGCCTTATGAACTAGAACCTTCAAACTTTTTATATAGCTCGTACAGGTAAAAATTTTCAGGTCTTGCTGTGTGTTGTAGTATTAAAGTGCAAAATTGAGCTAAATTATGCGATAGATATTTTATACATATATGCCCGGTGGAAATATAATAATAGTAAACGTGATGGGAACGAAAGGGTCTTTGTCATAATCGTTTATATAGAAAAGTATTTCAGTTAGACCTATAAAGCATTTAGAGTAGCAGATAATGGCCATCATCTACACTTCAAAGTATATACCATATATGGTTAAGTTGATAAAAGTTTAAGCTTCTAAAAAAAATAATTGTTAAGAAGATGAAAAAAAGTATTGGTTTTAGATTCACAAATACCACACGCAATTTTTATGAACAAAAAGCGGAGCGTGTAGTTCTTATCCAAAACGAAAAATTGGTTATTTTTGTGTTGAAAAAAGTTACCAAAATCGAAAAAAAGTACACAAGTACACATTAGAAAAAAAGTTACCAATTTTGGTTAAAAGTTCCCAAAACGGCAACGCTGATTCTAATGTATAACTCTATACAAAAAAAATTTACAGCTAGTATACCTCTCTGCGGTAACCTCTCAGCGGGAAAATGTAATCAATAGGAATCGAGATTGTAATACATATCTTGTATAATATTTGATTCCAGAATTCATTATTCTTAACACGGAACATGATTGCAATTAATTATTTTAGTGCATCCTGCGAATGAATTAAATAATGCATCCTTTATGATAAAAATTTGTAAACGACATAAAGGCAGCAAAAAATAACGAATGTTAATTAAGAAAATATATAAAAAACACGAATAATAGTCACGAACAGAAACAATAAATTCCTTGTTCTACAAATGTGGGAATATACGTGGTAATCAATGCCAATTTAATTTGTCTGCTAAAATTACCTTCTCGATTCCAATGAATGCATTATCATTCTTTCGAAAATAATACATTATTTTTAAAATTATTTATGTAATCAATTCCTCATTTTCCTGCTGGGCTGTATGAATTCGCCTTAAAAATAAATTACAAAAATTATTTTATTTATTTGGAAGTTTATTCAAATTAACAATAATTTATAATTTTTTAACTAAATAAAAGTGAAACATTCATAAATATCATTTAAATTTGAATCGTTACGTAAAAAACAAATTTTCAAATTATTTGTAAAATCGTCAATGTCTAAAAATTGATTGATCCCTGCAATTAAAATTTAAGTTAATTTTTTAATAAAATTAAATAATTTGTTTTTTGCTGTTTCTAGGCCCAACTCTGTAACTATCTTACAGTGTTGCCATATTATTTTTTTAGTAAAAACAGAAAAAAAAATTTTTAGAAAAAAAATTTGGTTTATTTTTAGGTAGTAATTCTTTTTAAATAAATGTTTTATTTGTAGTTAATTTAGCATTAAATAGCTTCTATTCCATCTAAAAGCGCTGCTCTTTTAGCAAAACAAGACTTTTTAACGATTATTCTCTTTAAAATGTTGTTTTTTTACCGATATTCGTAAGAGTTGTACCTTCTTCGACTGTTGGGATCTGACAATTCTTATATTGTACCGTCTCAATGGCAAAATTGTACCAAATTGAGATAAATTGTACCATAATTTCGCTATAAAATAAAAAAGCATTCATAGTAAGAATTTATAACACTTTTTTATTAAATAAAAACAAAACAAATAAGAAATTATAGTTTGTTAAGCCCGAGCATATACAGACAGTATATACAGACACATTTTTGAGAGTGAGACCCATTGACAATCATGGACCCCCCAGAACAAAATTATGTTATGAGTTTAAGATTTATGTAAAAGTTTTTGTGTTGACTATTATTAAGATATCTTCATCTATATGTTGTTTGTTTGCCTTTAACGGCCAATTTCACCAAGTTCGGTTATAATTAACTATCAGTTATAGGTGTCAAAACATATTGGTAACCGGAACTTTAATTAAAGGTTAGTTTCAACCGAACTTGGTGAAATTGGCCATAAGTGATTTTATAAACGGCGCTAATAAGGGACCTCTGGTTAATTTTGGACACACCAGCGCAACATTTTGTCTTGACAAAGTGGCTATCGTAAAAGTTATTGTTGCCAATTTTATATCAATACCAACATATAGTTATAAGGTAGTCGTCAAATATGGACCGATTCCGATAAAAATGGTTAGATGATTTAGATTGCAATAAAATAAGTCTGTTCCAAATTTATTGTAAATACCAACGCAATACGATGGTTTATAGGCACAAACACTATTTCGGAAAGAAGTTTGTATAGGGACACGTGAAATTATAATTCGATTATCGCCTTATGAATTGAAACCTATGTTCAAAATTTCATCGAATTACCTTAAAAATTGCGACCTGAACTTTACGCAGAAGGTTACATGGACAGACAAATAGCCAACCAACCGGACGGGGGGACATCTTTGAATCGACTCAGAAAGTATAATTTTGTAGTGTTACACACATCAGCACAATCGCATAATATACTCTTGACTATTGTGGTGTGGGTATAAAAATTAAGAAAAAGCAAAAATTTGTCTATTTCTCTTTTTTCTCAAAGCAGACAAAAATGTAGAAACTTGGTTGGCAGTGTTACAAAACAATCAACTAAATTGGTGATTTGGAGAAATTTAATCCTAGGTTTATACAGGGATACGAGTACATATACTTATGTATGTACTTTATATGTTAGTATAATATCCGAACATTAATTAACAATAATTAAATTTTTGGTAGTTTATTATCGAAAAGAAAAGTGAGTCTATCCACCTAAAAGATATGATCGTGGGAGTTTTTTGTTTAAATTGTACCAAAGAGGGATGAATTGTACCAGTGTACCAATGAAGTTTCGATTGTGCCAAATTTGGTACAATTGTACCACAAATCCCATCAATGCCTTCTTCTATCTTAAATGTTGAACACATTTCTTTCGGGATGTAATGGAGTCTTCTCTTTCACTTGGTAACAGTAATAAATTCGCTTTGAACTGATTTTAATCGGTATTTTCTGGTTTAACAGATAAAATGTTTTTGTGTCGTTGTTTTTGTTTGATATATTTAGATTGTTGCTTTTTGTCATTAAACAATATTTAAGCATTTGTTTTTTATTTATTTAAGTTAAAACAACTTTTCTACCGTGTCGATATATTAGCGAGTGCTAATTTTTGTTTAAATTTCGAATTCTCACAATGTCGCGAACAATAAAAAGGTTTTAAATCAATAAAAAAACTTTGAATATAATTCAAAATTTAACAGAAGGCAATAATTCATCAAAAAAGGGCGTATTGAAAAAAACTTGTAAAAATAGTATTTTATGGACTTTTTTTAATTTAAATTAAAAATAAACATAAACAAGTAAAATTGATTTGATGTCTATAAATCTTATCAGTTACTTGTTATAAGTTTGTTTAAGCGAAAAGTAAAGTAAAAACATATTTTTCTGGCGTTTTAAAATCGTTCAATGTTACTGACCTTTTATTTTATGCATTTAAAATGACCATCTTTACTAGGAATCGATAATGTTTTTAAATGCAAAGCAAAAGATAACTGCAGTTGTCGTAATAAAGCTTTTAATCGTCTCGATAACTGATTAATTAAGCAATTAATTGATTTTTATGACAGATTAGAAAACATTTTTATTGCAACTAAAATTTATTGTTTGTTTTTTCTCTCTTGTATTTATTTTGTTTACAACTAAACTAGATACATATAAGAGGTGTTTTTTTAGAGGCATATAATTGTTTTTAAAAACATGTTAGGAAGAACGTATAGTCGGTCAAGCCAACCCATATGATACCACAGTAGATATTTAAAAACTTTTTTTCGAGAGTGTACTCTATTCGAGACCCATTGACAATCATTGACCCTCCAGAACATAATTATGTTATGAGATTAAGATTAACCCAAAATTTCTTTGTTCCGAAATTATTTAGATATCTTCATCTATATGAGATTTGTTTGCCTTTAAGTGATTTTAGAATAGGTATATGGTTAATTATGGGCTTACTTGCACAACATTTTGTCATGATATAAATAGTAGTAGATTAAAAGTTATTGTCCTCAATTTTTACGTCCTTTCCAAAAGTTATTAGGAAGCTATTATAGCATTAAAAGCTATTTTCGGGAATAATATTTGTAGGAGAGCAATGGTTAAATAGGTTCGGATTCCAATAACATTCGGTTAGATGATTAAGATTGCAATTAAATAAGTTTAGACTAAATTTAACCTAAATACCAACATACTAAGATGGTATATAGGCACAAAGATTCTATTCCGGAAGGAAGCTTGTATGGGGGCTATGTGAAATAATGAGCCGATTCTCATCATTATCAATATGATTGGTCCTTGTGCCACTAAGAACCTATGTACCTATGTATTTCGTTAAATTATCTTCTAAATTGCGAACTGTACTTTGCCCACAAGGTTTACATACACAGACAGCCAGCCAGCCTAACATCCAATCGGACGGACGGACATCACTCGATCGGTATACTTAAAAGTTTTAAAGAGTTACAAACATCGGCACGTACGCGTACTTAAGTGTTTTCCGAGAATGGGCTTTATATGGGGCGTATGATAAATTATGAACCGGTCTTTAAGAAATTTTATAGTGTAATTTTTAGACTTATTAAAATAGCGTTTTTCGTTACGATTTTAAGCTTACTTAAGTATTTTGCAAATGTGGGTTTTATATGGGGCATATAGTAAATTATGGACCGATGAATTTTGGCACTCAAATGCTTACAGCATGCTAAAAACATTTCAGTATTCAAACGAAATAATCGAAATAATACATTTGATCATTTTATTTGATTAATTTAATTATTTTCATGCGTAAGCTCATGCTTTTTACAAAACACAATTTTCCAAGGCGGTGACCGATGACCACCGCGTGTGCAATATTTTTGCTAAACTTAAATTTTAATTTTAAGATGTTTCTGCTTGAATTATTAATTAGGGTGGTAAGAGCAGAGATCTGGTTAATAAAAACTAGAACGGTATAATTGAGGTCAATGGCTTTGAGAGTAACACTTTGTACTTTTCGAGACAAACACTTTGATATATGTATCATACATTAAGATCCGACTTCAAATGCCAAAAATATAAAGAAAAATTTCAATTTTTTCGAAACCACCTTGCAAAAATACTTTCAATTAGGGGGTGAACCAGCATTTTTTTTTTTTTTTTTTTTAAATATCAAATCGTGCGATTGTCAGAACATGGTCGATAACTTTCTCTTCCTATTGTATGAAGGAAGGGTGTATAAAATTCGGCATAGCCGAATATAACACTCTAACACCCAATTTTCTATCCTGCTGACATCTCTACCCCGCTCGCTTTCAGACTAAAACAAACATGATTTGGGACTAGGGGAAAAATCATCATGAAAATTGACATGTCTTTTTTTAATTCTTGTTTAAAGAAACTTCAAAAATCTTGTTAAATTTTCACAATGTTTCTTTTTTTGTTGATTGTTTCGCTTTCAAACGAAAAAAGACATTATTACAAAATAGGGGGAAAAATCATCGTGAAAACTGAGTGGGAGTCAGAAAAAATCAACTCTGACTTAAAAAAAAAAGAAACATCGTGAAAACTTAAAAAGTTTTTTGAAGTTTTTTAAAAAAGAAATATAAAAAAGACATGTCTTTTAAATCATCATGAAAATTGGGTGTAACTTGTTTTTTTTTAACTTTTCTGTTTAATAATGTTTGATAACGTTAGGTGAAGGGTATTAAAAATTCGGCAAACCGAATATAACACTCTTACTTGTTTTTTGTTTATAATTTTTTACTCCTATCAAAATTTTGACCGAACCCTTTTACATTTTAACCGCACCACGAACAAACTGTTAAAATAAATATCGTCAAACACTTTCAATTTAATTTTGTTTTTGGTAAACAAATAATATAAAACAATACTAATTAATAATTACCATAAAATAAAAACAAATAATATTTGATTGAAGGAGGAAATATAAACATTTGTAAACGTCATTTTTTATTTAATACGTGAATTGAAATTTGTTGTTGTCAATAGTTAATGTTATGAAAAAAGGAACAATTAACCCAATAAAAAATGGAGCTTTCAACGAAGCAGGTTTCTAAGGGGGAAACGGTAAAGTTTCGCTTACCATAATGCTTATGGATGGTGAGTTTCCACTTTGCAGCAATACATTTTTGACACAGAAGGAGCTTTATTCAGCGCATATAAAAATTGGTGAATGTAACGTTCAGCTTTACACACAGAATTATTTATTGTTACCTGCTTCGTAGTAAGGAAATGTCTCTGCTCTTCAAATGTTATATTTGTTTTCTAAATTTGTTTAGTATTCCTTCACTTACCTTATTGCATCTCTGTATGTCCTATCGAGTAGCGTATTAATGTGCTTTTGAAAATTTACGCTGGGTCTCCACTTAGCAATTTTTTTTTTCTTAGCATAAGCAAAAACTTCTGCAGAACAATGGCCCAAAAATTGCTGATTATATTTCTGGAGAACATTTAGAGAAATGAATTGTCAGATAAATGACAACTCATTTTACAGCAGATTGCTACGGAATAATTGCTCAAGCAATTAGAAGAGCAATCAATGCGCAAAGGATTGCCATTCCCTATGCGGTCTATACGTCGCAAATTTAATGGAGCAATCAAATTTGACGTTTGCCGCAATAAATATTGCTACGTGGAGACCCGGAGCTTATAAGTTCAAGGCAAATTCAACTACAGGAACTACAACAATTCAATTACAACAGAAACAACAAAGGGGTTTTTGCATTGCATTGTTAGTGTTTACGGCTCGAAATGTCAACCATTCTTAGCAAAATACTAACAAATCAAAGCAAATAGCTTCGAAATTTCAAAATCAGATGCCGTTTCGACACCATCTGTAGTCGAATTCGCCTTGTATTAAGTGCTTCGCAAAACAAGAACATTTTTTATTGGGAAGTGATACGTAGTTAATAACAAAATGAAGGCAGTCTCATGGCTTCCTTAATATTTACAAATAAATTTGTCCAAGTGAAATACTTAAGGTATGCTCACACCTAACAATTGATCAAACTTCAGTTTCATTTTAACAATGGATTAAATAAGCTTAATTTGTAACAAGTAAGAGTGCTATATTCGGCTATGCCGAATCTTATATACCTTTCACCATGGCGCTTTAATACCATAAAGTTATATAAATACCGTTCTTAAGATATACATAAATCAACTTGTGCCACGCCCATTTGTCCAATCCCGCCCAATTTTGTTGTATGCTGCTACGCTTAAAACTCCATTTTTTATTGGGATGTTACATCGTAACATATTTAGTTCGACATGCTTATCTTCATCATCTTGACTTGTAAAATTTAGTAGGAAATTTAAAAACATTGAAAAGTTTTAGTTCAAACTAAAGTTCACTCACATTTCCAAAAAATTAAAACTTTAAAAGAAAAATTATCAATCCAGACACACTCCATTAAAAAATACGTAACTATACTTTTATTAAAATATAAAAATAAGAAGAAAAACAAAACGTTAATTGTTTATACCAATAATTGTATCATTATTTAAATATATTTAATTTTTTATTTAGCATTTTGCAAAAAAAAATCATGTTTTTTTATTTATTACATTTTTAAACTACAAAATCGGTCAGAGTCAAAGTCAGGTGAGTTTTTTTATAACAGTTTTTTTAACACTTTTTGTCTCCTCCTTAAAGTTGCCAATAAATGGCACGAGTTGTTTTTTAACGCATCCATCACATTCAAGTGCTAAAGAAATATTTGTACTGTAAACAGGCTTGCCAGATCGTAATTGGTAAAAAGATTGATATTCAAAATAAAAAGCTTAATTTTTCTTGACAATTTAAAATTCGGCTAAATTAACGAAAAAAATGTATATATTTTTTACACCCTTCGCCACAGGTGGATTCTTAGAAGTCGAAGTTGATTTAACGATGTGCGTCCATCCGTCCGTCGTTTTTTCTGTCCGTGTGTATGTTAAAATGAGCTTTCTGAAGACCCGACCTATGATTGGGACCAGGTTGCTACATACAATATTTATATCGCGCTTAGTTCGGAATCCAACCAGAACCGTCCAAAAACGTCTGAGATATCAGCAAAAAATTACGACTGCCTATAATTTTTAACCATAAATCGTTAATTTTTAACAATAAATCTTTACTTTTTAAAGAATTGTTATAATTTATAAAGTTATCTTTTCAAGCTTCACATAAAATAAACCTAATATAAAACTGGTAGTGGAAATAACAAAATCGGTCTATAAATAAGCTACCGCAGAATTGTGAAGTATTCAAAATGAAGTTTATTTGTTTTTTATTGATTACGAGAAAGCGTCTGTCAAATCACGAAAAACCAACATTGGAATAATATAGCGAGAAGTCAGAAGGGGAGATAAAAAACAAACATAATCCCGATTAACAGGAACATTCGTCAAGGATATATATTGTCTCCATTGGATTATTAATGTGCTTGCCTACAAAACCAAGCACCCTAGGTTCGATTACTAGCAGAGGACGAGCATTTTTTACCATGGTTTTCGAGTTTTGAAAAATTAAGGGACCACCCACCAAACAATCCATCCAAGAAGCCCTCTGACCTCACCCCCTAAAAAAGAGGATAACATTAAAGCTACTCAGGCATCCGCCACCCACCCGGGAAAAAGCAGGAATCAAAGATAAGCAAGGTTCCCCACCACTAACACGGAAGGCGTTCTTTATATGCAACGACAGATGGCAGCTCCATTATCCTAGGTCCTGCTACAACAGACCAATATATCGAGCTTATTTGTGTTGGCTAAAGAAATACTAACAAAATATATCATACACTCAATGGTTTTTCGAAATTAATATGGACTTTATTTATTTAATTTTCCTATTTTATTAATGAAATATATTAAATTGAATTTAAATTACATTTCATTAAGAGTTTTTATTACTGAACTAATCTTAGCTAACTAATCTGCTGATTTAGCCCATTAATTAGCTTAGTCATTATTCTATGTAAATCCAAAATGTTTTCCAAAGATAATCAGCCCAATTATGAATAAAAATTCCCCGGGAGTTTTTTCCCTTTTCCCATTTTTACAATTGAATTAACATAGGAAAAATGGGAGAAGGGAGAAAACTCCCAGGGAATTTTTATTCATAATTGCGCTGAATATTGATCCTTGAAATTTATGCATAATGTTCTGTTATAAATTCTTCTTTTAACAATTCAAAACCTAATATTCCTTGATATACAATTTCCCATAGTTCTTTCCGTTTAACTGCAGGTTAAATATAAATTACACGATCAATAATGGTTATTTTTTATTATTTTTCTTGGAAATTCAATGGAAAATTTTTTAAAATTCCGGTTTAGCTTGACAAATTACATTTTTTCTTGATTCTTAACACGCATTGAGATATCTTGACGGTCAAGCCAAATCAAAGCCGTCTGGCAACTCTTGCAATTGAAACTAAAGTTTAAATTAATATCATTTTATTTAACATTTATTTGAAAACAATTTCTCTTTTTTTTATAAATTAGTTTGAATATATTTTTTAGGTATTTATGGCTAAAAACACATTTATGTATTTGGATTAATTTTAAATCTTATTTTTCTTCACATTTAATTTGTTAACTTTCTTTTTTATAACTTTTTTTATAAAATTTTTATTTTTTTTTTTTAAATTTATTTTTTAAGATTTGAAATAAGATAACAAAAATATTTTGAGCGTTTTCATGTGGTTTGGCCAAGTGGGATATTTGGTTTTTCGTATAGATTATTTGTTTAAACGATTATGAGTGTAATAAAAAAAATAAATCTTTTGAAAGAAAATTATCGTTTACTTAACTTTTTAGAAAAAAGTTATCGATAACTCAACTTTTCTACGAAAAATATCAATAACTTATTTTCTCCTATGAAAAGTTTCCAATCACTCAAGTTTTTCTTAAGAAAACTATCGATAACTCAACTTTTTCAAACAAAAATTTATAAATAATTCAACTTTTCTACAAGAAAAGTTATCGATAACTAAGCTTTTTCACTTAAAAACAAGCTAGAGTGCTATATTCGGCTAGCCGAATCTTATATACCCTTCACCATGGTGCAATAAGAATACAAAGTTATATAAATGACCACTAACGCACATTGCATTAAGTATGAGAGGCAGTATTGGTTTTTTGCTCATATCTCAGCCAATTGTGAACCGATCTGGCTTTTTTTGTCGTATCTGGCCAAGTTGATTACAAAGTTATATACATATACCTATTCCACCTGTGGTAAAGTGTATTAAAAAACAATTATCGATAACTTCCCATTTTTAAGAAAATTTATCAATTTCTTTAAAAACAACTGATTAAATGGATTTAAAAAAATGCACAATTTCATACCCTGCGTTTTTAATCTTTCCTTTAAAGGTGGTTAATTATTTCATTAATTTAATAAATAACATTAAATATATTTCTTGATATCTATCATAACTTAAACAGATTCAACTAATTTTTTAATATTGCCACGATTTAAAATACAATTTTTTACAATTAGAACTGTCAAAAAATTTTCTGTTTTTCAGGGCTTAAAGTTTCCTAAATTAAAATCTTTGGTATCAACTTTGTAACAATTTTCAATTTTGTATTCGAAATTTTAAACCACCAAATGTGAAACATCACTTGTATAACCCGGTGAGTATTTTGGTGGCATTAAATTACCCGGCTGCTGTTTCATTCTTCCCAATAAAGGTGCATGCACCTTAGGAGAATGTTTGGGTTTGGAGGGATCTAAATAGCGGCGATTTCTCAGCATATCATTGTGATCACCAATCCAGGCATTTTCGGGGCCTCTTGAACCCAAACGATGATAGCGCCTTTTGTCCACAGAATAGCTTATGGTACCCGGATTGGCATTAAGACCCACATTATATTGTCTTTGCATGGCCAGAGAAGTGCGTATGGTTTTTCGTTTCTGATTAAAGTTTTAATTTAAATGAGTTTAAATTATTGTTAATGGGGGAATAATTTACCTCTATAGTCCCTCTCCACTTTGCGGCCGCATGCCGAGCTATATCCATTCTTTTTTGTTTTTTGACCTGATGTCTTTTATAAATCACCTCGATTATTATAAGACACACACCAATTGCTACCCCTGCTGCCACTAATATAAACACACCCGCCATATTTTTTAAGCCCAAAGTATTGGGGGTCTTCTCAAATTGTTCACATTGTTGGGCATTGCCATGAAATATCCAGGCCTTGTCTAAAGCCTCCATAAAGCCACCTGAAAATAAAAAATAGGCTTGACAAGTTGGCAAAAGAAGCTGTCAAACTTACTTTCATGAAACTCCAAAATTGTCAAGGTTACGGCGTCTGTCCAGGGAGAACCTTTTTGCAAACCTATTCCATAACCACTGCGGCCAAATAACTCTCCCGCAGTTACCAATTCACAATCCTTTGAAGCTTCATACTCCAAACGAGAGGAGTCCCATATAAAAGCCATTAGTTTTCTAAAGTACAATTAAAATTATTTCTTAAAATACCTCTAAGTATCCCAAATTTTGAAGAATCTCACCCCTTTTTAACATCCTCTATGGCCTTTTCTGCTGTTACATAATTATTAGCCTCCATGGTACGATACATATTAGACAGTTCCACTTGACGCCTAAAATACATATCTACCGAGGATCCTTTAACCGTGGCACAAGTCAAATTCTCCATAGTGTTTCGGAGACGAGCATCATTAATACCACTTAGCTTGGTTTTGGGTCGCTCTAACACGAGGAAGGCAGCCAAGTTGGCAGTGTACGAGGCAACAATAATCATGGCAAAACCAGCCCACACCATACCCAAAACTCGAGCCGAAAAACTACGTGGTGTGCCCTCTCCAATTCCACTGTTCAGCAACACACCCCAGGCAAACCAAATGGCTGAACTTAAATTTAAAGCCTTCTCTTCATGACTATCAACATGTGAAAGTTTAAAACGACCAAATGGAGAAAATCTATGGCAGACAAGGAATTAAATAAATTCAAAATTTAGTTCTCAAAATTCTGGAATTTCAAAAAGAAATCATTATAAAAAAAACTTAGAATCACGTTATTTCAAAATAAGAAAGAGGAAAATAATTCAAGGTGCTCTTAAAAACATGCTCTTTGTCTTACTGAGTCTGAGATTAAATAAAGAGAGAAAGAATATTAAATACTGCATGCTTATCGATATTATAGTAAAAAAAAAATAAAAAACTCTGGTTTCTCACCTGTCCAGCAGATACAAGACAAGAGCCACAACATGTACCGACACCACTACCAATATCCAAAGCGTGTTACTAAATGGTTGTAAGAAAGACACTAAAGTACTCGAACGTGATGGTTTCTTTTCGAGTATTGTAATGCCTTGATATTTGAAGGGTTTCGAAAATTCAATATATTCTGCACGCTCTGGATTAATGGTTAGTGGTGCTACAATCATGTCAGCCCTTTCATTCACCAGCTCTCCAATTAAACCCGTCCATTCTTTTTTGGTGGAAAAAGACATGGTGCCCGTGGTTGAGTTTTTCAAAATGTAATGACCAAATTGTCCGTCAGGGGAAAGGCCCAGTTCGTAGGTAAAATTAATACGATGAGACAAAGCCTTTAAAAGATCTATGCAATAGCCGCGGCAGCAATAATCGTTCTCTGCAATAAAAATCATTTAAAATTTAATTAATCTCTTTGTTTAATTTCTTTCAACTTGCCCACTCCATTTGTTGTATTAAATAAAGGACAGGGTACCTCATCGTCTACACAGTTCACCTCGTCATCGGTTAAACGTCTTACATAAACAAAAGGCTTCTCTTCTATTGTAAGTACCTTTAAATGGGTTGGTATCATTATGCCTTCCGGTTTCTTTTTCTGTTTTCCCGGCCATATAATTTGACTGTCATTGATTTTTAAACGCATATGTCCTTTTTCCTTTAGGGAAATAAAATTATTTTCTTTAAATTTTAAAGAAAAGTTTATGTTAAATTTACCGGATCATAGAAAAATTTTCCCACAACTTGTTTCTTTTGTTTGAGCCTCATATTAATCACATCATATCCAGCATATATACGATCTCCGTTGTCGTCGAATGCCACCTGGCCCGTTTCCCCGGTAATATTGCGTGTTCTTAAGTAGTGGAAAAGACGTTTGCCTGAAAAATATATTTAAAGGTTTAAAATCAAAAGATGGAAGAATTTTTAATCTAAAGAGTGTTTTTTTAGCTGCATGAGAACGTAAAAGAATAATATAAGACAGAAATATTTTTTATTATAATCTTATAATCGTATCTTCTTTAAATATGATTTTCGGTATATGTATGTCCGCCGCGGCTACCAGTTCGATCAGTCCAATTTTTGGCTACTTGGCCGTATGGCGTCAATAGTGGCTGGAATATAGGCTTCCAACGCTTCAAGAGTTGCTGTTTTGTCGGCATTAACCAATGTCTTCACATGGCCCTCAAAAAGTAATCCAGAGGCGTTAAATCGCACGAACGGGCGGTCAGTGAACGGGATAACTTCTGGAATTAAAGTTGTCACTAATTTGATTTTGCTATAAATTGATTGTTTAGCGCGCTGTATGGCAAGTTTCGATGTCTTGTTACCAAATGACGCTGATGTTTAGCTGATTTATTATTGGAAACAAAAATTTAGCCCGCATGGCTCGATAGCGCTCGCCATTTGCTTATTTTGAAAGACGTAGCCTTTTAACCAGAAATGAAGTTGAGCACTTGAAACTATTTTTTCTTAAAAATGCTGGAACGCCAGTTCCAAATGAGCCCAATCAGAAAACATGCGATGCAAACTATAGTCGTTTGGCTTCAATTCTTGCACGAGCCGTATTTTATAGGCACGTAAACCAAGATCCTTAAGTAAAATTTTCCACGTTGTCGAAGAATAAAAGCCAACAAGTTCATAACGACGACAAAATGACATTTCGTCGTCATATTCAATACATCGCGCTACAGCAGCAATATTCCCTACGGTACGCACATTTCTTTGTTTTTTTTTTGATGGTTTCGAATCGAGAAGAGTAAAATTTGTGCAAAAACGATCAATAACTGCTTGCTCACTAGGTCGATTATGTTGACCGTAAAATAAACGAAGTGCTCTATAAACTTCGCGAACAGATTTATATTTTCAAAGTAAATTTCCACAATTTGAAAGCGTTGTTCTAGCGCTAAACGATTTATGAGGACTTGCCAAACGTTACTAAACAGAAAAAATGTCAACACAGTTTGACATTATCACTTGTCAAACCATAGTTATCGATAGCTCAAGGTACATAACTGCTTGCTCACTAGGTCGATTATGTTGACCGTAAAATAAACGAAGTGCTCTATGAACTTCGCGAACAGATTTATATTTTCAAAGTAAATTTCCACAATTTGAAAGCGTTGTTCTAGCGCTAAACGATTTATGAGGACTTGCCAAACGTTACTAAACAGAAAAAATGTCAACACAGTTTGACATTATCACTTGTCAAACAATAGTTATCGATAGCTCAAGGTACATTAACACAAGGTAGACTCATTTGGGAGTGTAGACATGCTGCTCTATAAAAATACCCGACTTTTCAAAATTGTCTTAATAGAAAACAAAAACAATTTAACGCACACATGTACAAATTTTGGCCCATACACACGAATTTCACAATTGGGGTTTATGTTTGTCCGCTAACGAGTCTACCTTGTGTAAATATACCTTGCGATAGCTCTTATACAGCTAAAAAAACACTCATACAAGTCCTAAACTGTTAAAAGCAACCAAAAATTTAATATTTCTTAACGAGCTAATTAAATTGGGCTTTGGTTTCCTCATTGTCACATTTGAAGGTGATCAAATTACTGATAAACTTGTCCGAAAAAAATTTTTCATAATAAAAGTGGATTACCGAATTGACAGGTAAAATAATGGAGCTTTCAATCAATACCAGTTAAAACAATGCGCCTACGGACTAATGTGCATAAAAGTTATACACAAGGGAAAAAATATATAATAAACACTGCTAATACAGCTCTGTAGGACATAAAAACATATTCACCATGCTATCCTCAAAGGGCTTTTAACAACGATTAATTCTAAAACTATAGAACTATAAAGTCTAGAAGCTACTAGTTCCTTCTGTATTAGACAGTGATCGGCTATGACCCTTTAGCGTTTTGCCATTATATTTTCTCAGACAAGCTTAAAATATTGGCCGCACTTTTACGCATCGGAAGTGTAACTGCGAGAGGCAAATGGTTCTTCAAGACGTTTTATTTCCCTACTAAGAGTCTGAATTGATCTGATTGAAAACAAACAGTTGCCATTTCCACAACGCTCACTGCGAATTCGCCAGCCTTCTCTGGCAGTTTTAAGAAAGTACTCCGACGGATAAATGGTGCCCTTTTGAAAACAATTAACTATACATGTATTAAAATGGCCAATTTGCCTCATTTCACTTTTTATTAAAACTTGTTTCTTGTTTTTCATTTTTCTTTTGACATGTTCTGTTTTTCTATTTAAATTGTCTTACCTGACTCCCAATTAACACCCGAATCATCACAATTCTTTGGTGGCTCTGTAATTGTTTCATTTTTCATCATTTCCTTAATGGCTGAAGCCAACACATACACAGAATCCTTTAGGGAAATAAAAACAAAAATCTATTAACATAAATCACATAAATACAAAATACACCACACTAACCCTTATGTGGCGATTATCAATATTAACATGTTCTAGTTGTAGACCCAAAACACCATCAGGGGTATTATTGGCACTTAAGGCTTGTTCAGTTACAATCCAAACATGACCAGCATCAGTCATGTTGAATAAAGCAGCATCACGAAAAATAACTTGGGCATCTTCCGTACTAAGAAAAATTTAATTGAAAAAAAAGGAAATGAAGAAATAGAACAAATTAAAGTTACCTGGTATAAACTAAATACACCCTACTCTGGGCCGTTTTCATGTCCATCAAATGCTCTGCAAAACTTTCTAATTTTGGCTCAAATTCCACTATTAATTCCACTGTAGCTCTGACATCTATGTCATCGTAGTAGTTTTGGGATGTTGTTTGAAATCTGCCTAATATGGCACGACCATCTGTATCCGAACTGTGTATAATAATTACCTAAAATAATACACGATTACATTAGGTATTCCCATCGGTTTGAGAACTCTCTAAATGCTTCTCTATTACCTTTGTATAACTAAAATGGTTTAACATCTCCAACCAGACATCTGCCTGATGATAGTATGGTGGCACGGTGCGCAAAAAGGAAACATGAATATTTTTATCGGAGAAGGCCGCATCACGTGATGAGATGCCAATAACGGGTATTTGAAAGAAACCACTTGTATAGCTGACGGCAGCTGGTGACAAATCACCGGAGGTTTGTTCATGGGATACAACCACCGCATAAACCTATAAAAAAACAAACAATGAAAATATTGCAAACAACAGCTACATAAATGTCGCAAAAGAAGCCAAGAAATGTAATAAAAAAAAATTAAAAGAAATATGAAAAATGTTAATTTTTTTTCTAAAGCAACAATCAAAACCACCCACCAAACAGGCAAACAGGCAATAATTGTATCAGTTGTAAAAATTGTTTACGCTCAAATAAAGATATATATTAAAGCAAGTAAGAGTGCTATATTTGGCTATGCCGAATCTTACATACCCTTCACCATAGTACGATTAAAGCAGAAAGTTATATAAACAATACATATACATACATACATATATGCACCAGATTAATCCGGTGCGCTTTGTTACACCACTTTTTTTTAAAGAAGTTGTGTGTACCAGAGGTTGTGTTTACCAAATTAAGAACATTTTTTACCATTCTTTAGATATAAATAAAAAAACAAGCAAACTTAAACGAAGTATATGTTACATAAATACATGGGATTCTATAAAAACCTGTTCAGAACGAACATTTTTCTATAAAAACCTGTTCAGGACGAAAATTTTTCTATAAAAACCTGTTCAGGGAAAACATTTTTCTATAGAAACCTGTTCAGTGCAAATATTTTTCTATAAAAACCTGTTCAGGGCAAACATTTTCTATAAAAACCTGTTCACGGCGACCATTTTTCTATAGAAACCTGTACACGGTGAACATTTTTCTACAGAAACCTGTACACGGCGATCATTTTTCTATAAAAACCTGTTCACGGCGAACATTTTTCTATAGAAACCTGTTCACGGCGAAAATTTTTCTATAAAAACCTGTTCACAGCGAAAAATTTTCCAAAGACACCTGGTTACGGCGAATAATTTTCTATAGAAACCTGCTCACGGCGAACATTTTTCTATGGAAACCTGTTCAGGGCGAAATTTTTTTATTGAAACCTGTTCACGGCGAACATTTTTCTATAAAAACCTGTTCAGAGCGGACATTTCTGTATAGAAACCTGTTCAGGGCGGACATTTTTCTATAGAAATCTGTTTACGGCGAATAATTTTCTATAGAAACTGATTTACGGTGAATAATTTTCTATAGAAACTGATTGACGGCGAATAATTTTCTATAGAAACCTGTTCACGGCGAACAATTTTCTATAGAAACCTGTTAATGACAAAAAATTTTTAATGAAAACTATTCACGGCTCATATTTTTATTAATTTCATTTCAATGAACATTATTTATAGATAGCCACCGTTTGAATTTTTTAAATGTGTATTTTTTGTGGAATGTATTTATAAATTCCGTAATACATACATATTTGTTTCATCCATTCTATAATTGTTTATTCATACTTCCATCCTTCAACTTTTATAATGAAAACAAAAAATTATAAATATATCATACAAAAAGGGAACTTAACATGCTACTGAGTTCAAACAGGCAAAATTACCTGCTCTCAAGCGTATTGTTCTCCTTCTCAGCGCTATGGGTATAGAAAATTATGTGTGGTTGTGTATTAAAATTGAATCAAACTTGTTGTCTTTTTTCTGGAAAAATTTGACGCCAATGATGAACAAGCAAAATCATTTATTCATATTTTTATTTTTATTATCATTATTAGATCTTTCAATTGATACGAGTACAACAAGCATCATTTTTTGCTTATGCATACTCTGCTCTGTGTAAACGAATATTGAATTGAGTCAAAAAATGTCAACCAGTGTTAAATGATTTCTTTATGAAAAAGTGTGAAGCAAAGGGAAATTTATGGTAATTTTAAGAGGATATTAGAAATAATTGCATTTCAAGTGGTAAAATTATTTCTATCACAAATACACGCATACATCTACACTTCAACGTACAAAAAAAATTCTGTGAACTGTAGTCGTTGATGGAAATGAGTTGGATTGACAAAAGTGTTCAAGTAAGAAATTAACGGAAACGGAAATTCGAATTGAAAGGGAAACTGATATGGATATAAGATATTGCTATTGCAATATTAATGTTTATGTAAATGCAGTTAAAAACATAATCAGAAAGTAATGGAGACATTTTTTCCAAATTAAATAATCTGTATTAGAAAATTAAAAAAAAAGTTGCTTCAACATTCACTTAAAAAGTTTAACGCGACGAACAAACACTCTTCAAAAAATAAAAAAACTCTAAACGGTGAACACTTGTCTTAAAAGATTTATACGGAAAACACTTTTCAAAAAAAAATTCTTTACGGAAAAAAACTCGCTCGCAGACTTTCCACCTGTCTGTCCGTCGTTTCAAAACACTCTAACATTCGAACAACCTAAAAGAAATAAGCAATATTGGTGTCAAATTGCAGTTCGGAAATAAAAATCCAGCGAAATCGGGTCTGTAGGATAAGAGTAATGAATCCAAAGCTGGAACAACAACAAGAAAAAATTTATAATTTTGTAACAAAAACAAACATAAAAGGTGGAGATTTTTCACACCTTCTTTTATATTACGTATTAAATTCGTGAAGCTCGCTCCATAATTTACCATAGGCCCCATATAAATTCTACGCTCAGAAAACACGTAAGTCAGGTAAAATCTGGTTAAAGAGGTCTAGAAATTATATTGTCAAAATTTTTTAAAGATCAAGCCATAATATACCATAGGCCCCATATTTAGCCCACTCTGGGAGAGCATTTCAACACGGCTAAAATCGTTGCAAATATAAAAATTGAAATAAAATTTGGTCCAATTTAGCTTTATATGGCCAGAAATAACACCAAGCTATTTAGTGGTAATTGGTTTATAATTTACTATAGGTCCCATATAGAGCAGCCTTCTGAAAAAGATTTTAAATCATATAAACCTCTTAAACAAATTTCACTATTGTATTGAAATTTGATCTACTTTTGGTTTTTTTTAATACCAGAAATCACTCTACAGAATTTTGTGATGATTGATTCATAATTTACTATGGGTCTTATATGATTCCTCCTCCTGAAACACATTTTAGTACGGCTAAAACTGTTACGAATCATGATATTCAACTCAAACTAGTTCAACTTAAGGTTTATATGAAAGAAATAAAACTATAAAACTTTTTTGAATATCGATCAATAATTATACATAGGTCTAAACCGCAATCAATTTTATTACGGACGTCTGTTTTTATAAAGATTGGTAAATAACACTGTGCAACAAAAAAAAAACCAGCCTCAACACTTGCAACGCGAAATGAAAGTAGACTACTAGTAGAGCAAATCTGCCAAAGGGCTTTGAAAAATTAGCTCGGGTTCCCGAAATATGAGCCCCTAAAATTTTTGAATTTTTTGAAAAGGTGTATGGTATAAGTTAAAAAAAATATACTAAATGAACTTCTGCAAGAGCCAAAGTTCCAAATTAGGAAAAATTATCTTGGTTATCAATACACAAAAACCGACAAAATGTGGACGGGATTGAAGAAGTGGGCGTGGTACAGAATCTATTTTTTATATAATTGTTTGTTCTTATCGCACTATGGTGAAGGGTATATATAAGATTCGGCATAGCGGAATATAGTGCCCTTACTCGTTTGTATGTACAGTAGTTTTGACTTAACTGCCTTTTATTTACGTGCACTTTTGACTTAACTGCACAAAATTGATAATTTTTGGCATTATTCTTTATAATCCCATACAAATTCCTTTTTTAAGTGCACTTTCTTTACCTGTACATTTAAGATAAGTGCCCAAAATTTTTGACATTTAAAAATTTTTTTCATACAAAAAATTCAAGTTAGCTGCACATACATATTTTCTGTAATTATTCTTCAAAATCCTTCTTTACGTGCATTTTGTATACCTGCACATTTTTCATATTTTTGGGCAGCGTTAAAATATTTTCATATAAAACATCAAAGTTAGCTGCACACATGAAAAAATATGGTGGCCACTTTTTCACATAAATATCCAATTTGAGCTGTTTCTAAAAACAAAAATCGCAAGTCAGACTGGCATCATTATAATTCATTTATTTTGTTTGCATGTACCTACATTTATGCATATGGTTTGTAGTTACAGCAACTTTACCACGATTATATGAAATTAATAGCAAATCCTAGACCTGGAACAAAATAAAGTAGTTATAGTAGTATTTGAAGCTAGCGAATGCTCTGTAGCGCAACAGAGTTCAAAATTTCGAATTTTGCGCTTCAACTTCAAAGACTATTTTAACTACGTATTCTGTTTACACTACTTTGAAACTGCCGTTTTTAACTTTTGACAGCTTGCGCTAATATTAACGTTGTACTACAACGACTATTCTGTTCCCCACTTTATTTTTACCAATTTGGCTATCCGTTCATTATAAAAATGCATAACAAATGACTACAAGTTGTTTGAACGTCACTGTTACTATCAATTTATTAATCAAAACGTTGTTACTCCTCTTTCAAACACTATACTTTAGTTGCATTTTTATGCAGGTAACCACAATTGCGTACCTGTACATTAAGGCAGCTAAATACATTTAAGATAGCTGCATTTTTGATTTACCTGCACAAAAAATCGTGCAAAGGAGATTGTGCAGCTAAGTCAAAATTACTGTATTACTTTTCAATAACAAACTTGCATTAACTTTTTGAATTACTAAATTTTTATTTTTATATTCCAAAATCTGTCAGGTAATAAAAAAAAAACAATTTCTTAAAATCAAGGGAAAAAGTACCTCCCCTGTTTATGACAAGTACCACATAACAAAAGAACCTCAACCAAACGTCAAAATATGTACATTTTTAATTCAGCAATGAAAACAAGCACACACAAAATCAAAACAGACCACATTTCCTTTCACATACGTACGTACTTATGTAAATATGTATGTGGAGAAATGCATAAAGTTAAATTAAATAAAATGAAAGCAGTTTTAAATTTAAGCAAGCAAATTCTAAAAAAATGTTTATAAAAGGCAGGAAATTATTTATTGTAATTTCAATCTTTTATATAATTTTAAACATTTTTAAAAGGCTTTAAAAGTTTTTTTTAGGTGAAATGACAAAAATCTTTGTCATTTCACTGAATTCTGAATATCATATAGCCTGGCTTGACGGAATATACTTTCTTACTTAAATGCTTCTGAAGTTAAACTATTAACAACCAATTTCACCAAGTTCAGTTATAATTAACTATCAGTTATAACTGTCAAAACATATTGTTAACTGGAATTTAAAGTGGGCCGATGTAGAATGTGAACCACACCTAATGGTCAAGTTTTTTTCTGCATTTCATTTGACATTTCTCAATTTCAGACTAACTTAATTTGAACCATGACCATTCCAAACGTCGTCAATGGTCAGAATGGTGGCAAGAAATGATGATCAATTTTCGAAGAAAATCATCTTCAGTAATGAGGCACATTTTCACCTCAGTGGAATTAGTCAATAAGCAGAATTGCCGCATTTGGGCGAATGATAATCCAAGAGTGATTGTCGAAAAACCAATGCACCCAGAAAGAGTAACTGTTTGGCGCGGTTTATGGGCTGGCGGCATCATCGGGCCGTATTTTTCCCAAAATGTGGCCGGTCAGGCAGTTACCGTGAATAGTATTCGCTATCGTGAGATGATAACGAACTTTTTATGGCCCGAATTGAAAGATATGGATGTGGACGATATGTGGTTTCAACAGGACGGTGCCACTTGCCACACAGCTAACAAAACAATTACTCGTTTGCGCGACAAATTCAATGGCCGTGTTATCTCACGCGGTTATGTCAATTGGCCGCCAAGATCATGTGATTTGACGACGTTGGACTTCTTTCTTTGGGGTTATTTGAAAGAAAAGGATACGTCGATAAGCCAGCAACAATTCAAGAGGTAAAGGATGAGATATTTTGGCACAATAACGGCATAGAACCTCAATTATAACTCAGCGTCATCGAAAATTTGGACTATCGGATGGAGGTGTGCCGCCGAGGACGCGACGGCCATTTGGCCTATTTTTTGTTTCATACATAATTGAATCATACCAATTTTATCATAATAAAAAGAAATGACAATAATTTCCTAAATAATTTGTGTGTTATTCAAAATCACTGTCGGCCCTTTAAAATTTAACCAGCCTTTAGTTAGTTTAACTGAAGTTGGTAAAATTGGCAGTAAATAAGGATATTGTTTTAAACAGTATTGAGAAATTTTTCTTAATCTTACCCTTTTATCTATAAGTTTATCGCAAACATTAAACACCGTTTTAATAGGATTCTTATCCATGCGTATAGTTTTGCCATAATAAGTCATATTACGGCTAGTCTTATAATTCTGATCAAAATTTAAATGCTGAAAGAAGAAAAAAATTTCAATAATTAATTTTTTAAAAAGGTTTTAATTCAAAAGCAAACAATTGATCAACTTACCGATATTGTTAAACGAAAATGTTTTTCACTCTCCAAATCACTTAAAACACCACCAACATTATATTTTTCCGCATCATCGGAATCATTGCAACTGGCAAATTTCATTAAAAGCATATAACAAATCGTTAAAACGGCATATTTTGTGGAGTTTTTGGAGGCCATAATTAGTTGTGAGGTTAGTTTGGCGCCTTTTTTTAATTAGAAAAACATGCTGTGGCTGAAATACAAAAAAAAAATTTTGAAAAAAAGTGTGATAAAAAAAATATTAAAAAATGTTCTATTAAACAGTTGGTGCCAAAGTGCAACATTCGAAATCGATAGAAAATACCAATATGTACAATTAAAATAAAAATTTTGCTCCATATCAAATGCCAAAATTTGCCACTTATATCGTACTTTGTGCTTTGTGATTTCGACTTGAACACTTTTTTTATGTAAAAGTGACTTAAATTACTAGCTCCTTTAAGTCTTGACTTTCTATTTTTAACTTGGCCAATTTTTAACAGTATTATTTCCGATTTTGTTGGCCTAAGCGATTTTTCCTTATTTGTAGCTAGTTTTTTTTAAATCCGCCAAAATGTTCGTATTTTTCCTGCCAAAAGTTTTTATTTTTAATATTCTATGGAATTTTCGATTTTGGTGTTGTAAGCATCTTTAGTTTCTTAAAATTTGTATACCCTTTACTACAGGTGGATACATATAAAAGTTTGTCTTATCGTTTCTAATCTCTACAATATTAAAGTAAGAAAACCCTTCAGTTGATTTTATTTAACGATGCCCGTCTCTCCGTATGTATGTTGAAATCAAATTTCCGAGTCTATAAATATAAAATAAATATATAAAATATAATTCAAATCAAACAAACACTCCCTGATATTTCCCCTATTAACTTATATCTACACACTGATATGGCAACCTACTTATTCCATTTTCTGTTTTCATAGTTGCCAGAAAAAATTAGTCAACAATCGTAAAATTTTGAGATAAGAATCGACAAAAAAAAAATAAAAATAAAAAACGACAAAAAAATAAGGGAAAATTTACATATTTTTTATGTGATCCAAAAAAAATTATTCTCGCTTTCATTTTGAAACTGATGTTGGTCTCACTTTGCCCATCCAACCATGTTATACATATATGCATTCATGTATTTTTGGATCTATGACCTAAAACAAACAACAAGCCCCTCTCAAAAAAAAAAAAGAAAACACTAGGATCAGGGTAGTAATGGTGGCACCGTACCAAAAGACCCCTTTTTTCTATAACGAGGGACAATAGGTCCCTTCTAATGCTAATGTTAACCCTAAGAAAGGTAGAACCAGTCTCTAGCCCATCTGCCATTTACGTTTTGTAAACAAAAGATGTTTACTTTGTTACCCGCAACATATAAAAAGCCTAGACATTAGGATTACTGTCAAATAAATAAGTGAAAGTATTCAAGAAACTTTATTAAATAATTGTGAAATTATAAAACCACAACGCGCGATGTTAACTGTGAGTCACATTTTTACGTCAAGTTTTTTCCCAACTTAATTTTTCATTTCTTTGTTTCAGTGATTGACAAATTCAACCATAGAGAGGTACACAATTGAGCAGCGCGTTAAGATTGTTGTTACGAAAATAAGCGTTCAAATCAAAATGCATTTCGTGCACATCGTAATTTTTTTGATCAGCGAAATCGACTAAATGTGTCCAGAATCGAGAAAATTGTGCCCAAATTTCAGCAAACCGGGTCTGTAGGAAATGTGAAAACACCTGTGCATGCTCTTCCAGTTCTTTCTGCGTCATCAGGCCGTACTTCTGCGAAAATGAGGTCGGCCAAGCAGTTGCCGTGAATGGTGTCCGGTATCGCGAGATGATAACGGACTTCTTGTCGCCAGAAATTTAGGATATGGACCTGGACGATATGTGGTTCCAACAGGATGGTGGCACTTGCCACACAGTCATCGAAGCAATGGATCTGTGTTATCTCGCGTCGTGGTGATGTTAATTGGCCGTCACGATCATGTGATTTGACACCGTTGAACTTCTTTGTTTGGGGATATTTAAAAGAATAAGTGTACGTTAATAAGCCAAGAACAATTCAAGTGCTAAAGAATGTGATAGTTCGGCACGTTAATGACATTGAACCTCAATTATAGAGGTATGTCATCGAAACCGAGGCGAGGATTTGGCCGATATTTTATTTCACACATACTTGTCATCATAGATCCTTCTATAATAATAAAAAATATTAAGATAATTATGTAAAAACTTTTTGTTTTATTTCCGTTTTGGTTGGGTCACTCTTTATCACAAACTTTAATAAATTGGTAAAAAGTTTATCATATAAAAAATCGTCTATAAGATATTTTCGACTCAAAAAACGTCAAAATGACGTAACGTCGTCCAAGCTGGCAACTGTGCTTGATTTGTTTTTATTTTTGTTGGTAAACGATCATCTGTTTTTGACAATTCTCCCCCCATTTATGCTCCCATTTTAATTAACTCTTTTTTTTCTTTAAACCTCTCTCTCCCTCTCACACTTAACATTCCAATTGGATTTTTCACTTTTATCATTTATTCTCATTTAAAACGTCTTGTCGTCTTGTTGAACACACTTGTTGATTTTCGTTCCGTCTTGTGCAAATTTCAAAGATTTTCATAAAAGTTAAAGTGGATTTTAAAGTATAAATTAATTAAAATTTATAAAATCTAACTTAAGTGAAATAAAAATTAAAAGAAATTCTTAAAGAATAAAGTGATATAATAAGAAAAATAACAAAAAGAAATACATACCTTAAAAAAATTTCTATTCGTGTTTTTGTCTTAATACGTAGCAGAAAATTTATTTCCAATACATACGTTAACATTACGTGGTAACGGGTGTGTGGCTATGAGTTAGTTCGGATACGAGTGTGAGTGTGTTGTTGGGTTTAGCTTGAAGCTGTTTTTATTGTTGTTAGTGCTGTTCATTCGTGGGTTCAGCGTTGCCGTTATAAATATTTTAAAAGGGTCACAAAAAAGAGTTTTTCAAAAATGGGTCACAAAAAGGGTATTTCATAGTAAAAAAGGGTAAAAAAAACCAAACTTATTGATTTATTAATATTTTAAGGCCCGTTTTCACAACATACCGATAGCTTAAAGTCGACTTTTTCCGGAATCATAAAAAGTGTTTATTATTTAAACTTTACTTTAACCTAAAGTGAGCGGTAAAGTAAATTAAGTTTCATCCTGCCTGATAGGTTAAAGTAAAGTTGTAATAATGGAACACTTTTTATACGGCCGATAAAATCCTACCTTTAGCTATCGGTAAGTTATGAAAACGGGCCTAAGTTGTTTAATAAATATTATTAGGAAAATTGTACTTTTAATTTGTACTTGACTTTCGTAAAATTAATTTTGAAGGAATTAAAAGGCAATTTTTTTTTTAAATTTGAGTTAATATTTTCGTTAAATCTATTTTCATCCCTTTTTTCATTTATCTTACGTTTTTATAACTTAAATTTGTTGTCCAAGCCTCTACTTTAAAAATTAACGTCTTGAATTCGGAAACAATTAAAAGATAATCAGGTGTGTCACAGAAACCAAATTCGAAGGAAAGTGAAAATTAAAACGTGTTTACCTTCTCCAGAAAATTTAAACGCAAAAAATTTCACGGTACGAATTGAAAGATGTGTAAGCTTTCACTTTCATGCAAATTATGTGACATACCTGAATATTTATCGTTTTTAGATTTAATAAAAACGGGTTCTTGAAGTCTTAAGGCCAAAACCCTGCAAGCATTTTATGAATAAAATAATCATATTCGAGTCATTTATGACTCCTCTGCGCGATTAAAATAGGCATATATGAGCTCATTTTCTGATCATAAATGATTGTTTTCTCGGGAGGAAATGGTACCCTACCCGGGACTCTTCTTGAAGAGTCTTTTATTACCCGCTTTTCTGATCAGTTTCGACTCATTTATGACTCATATTTCTTATGATTTGCGAGTCTTTTTCGAGTAATTTTTTAGTCGTATTTTTGATCGTCTAAGAGTCTTTATCGACTCATTTTTTAGTCCTAATTCTAATCGTTTGCGAATGATTTATGAGTCGTTTTTTAGTCGTATTTCTGATCGTTTGCCAGTCTTTTTTGACTATTTCAGTCATATTTGTAATAGATTACAAAAAGAAACATTTTTCGATTTAAATTATTAATTAATGCAGTTTATTAAAATTATAAAAATTAAATTATTATTAAATTATATTATAAATTAAATTATCAATAAATTATATAATAAATAATTACATAAAAGTGTTTAGTAAAAAATGAATTGAATTTAAAAAAATAATATAAAAATAAAAGTGGTATTCATAATTCGTCGTAGAATTTTGTATAGTGTGTAATTAAAACACAAGAGTGTTAGAAAAAAGTTTCTACACTCGGTATGCTTATTTTACAATTTGTTTTGTGTTTTCAATAAAGGCAGCATAATTATGTTGAGGCAATTTGTCGAGCAGTAAAGCAGGTGAAATTGTTTGAGTCTTAATACTTTTTGGAAGTAAAGAAGAGGAGTTTGACAGTTTCCCTGAGGAACTAGATAATATACGCCTATTGCATCGTTTTCTTAAGTTTTTATAATCAAAAGCTGATGAGTTTGATGAAGAAGAGCTGCAATCGTCATCTTCACTAGTTTTTTGCATTCGTTGGTTATTTGATTTCAATGATTGTGATTTACTATGCACGATATTTCAAATTTACTATCCTTTTCTTCATAACCATAATTTACTTCACATAACACCAATTCTTGTTTAGTTTCCTCTTTATTTTCGTTAAAGCTTGTCAATTTTTCATCAGATTCATGTACTTTTTCATAAGTTTGGAATAATTCAAATAAAGATTTTTTTCTAAAATTTGTTTGGGCACATATTATTTTACGTCTAGTCCTTATGGCTATACACGAGATATTTAAAGGATTTTTATATAACATATTAAATTCAATTTAAACTTTTAAAAATTATAATTGAATACTTCAAGTTAACGCTTACTTCAAAGCTAGCTATTTTTACAAATAAAAATAACTGAATTAAAATCAGTTTTTCATCATCTAGATGAGCAAAATATTATTCATAAATAACTTCAAAACAGTCATATTTCAAACACCTGCATGATCCATTTTCGATTTCTGTATGTTTTGTTATTGCATTTTCAATAAATTACTTTTTAAGCATAAGAACGAATCATTTTCGAGTCTTTTTTCAAACTCTTCAAGTGAATAATCAGTTTTTAATCGGCAAAAGTACTCGAGAAAGACTTAGTTATGTGATTTTTGATAAAACAATCTTCCAAATGCTAGTAGGGAATACATTGATCAAAATACTCATCAAGCATTGTGGTAGTATTAGTGAAAATGTGTTTGTATGTGTGACACCGACAACGCTTGATGAAAAATCAAAAAATTTAGATATGACGGCGAATATTACGTTCAGCACACGTACACGTTGAATTCGCCGGCTGGACAAGCATTTGACAAGTGTATTTGGGCCTTTAAAAACATTCTTTCTCGTCTCATATTTATTTATTCTTGATAAAATGCTGGAAAAAATGCTGGAATTGATTTAAAATGAAACAAAAGGCTACTTTAAAAAAGGGGCATGCCACTTAAGGGATACAATATCAATGCTGCGTGGCTGTTCATCTTTAAAAGCAATACATAAAAAAGAGCGGAAAGCATTTCCTAGCTGTTAAAAATTTTCATGCCCATAAATGTTTATGTAGCATACCGAATTAGCGCGGCGTCAACGTTTTGCAATTGGAAAATCCGATTTTGACATCGCGTTAAATGAAGTTGGCCGCTACTGTTAATAAATAAGGCAATTAATAAGTATTTTTGTCAATCTAGCGGCTTGTGGTTGAGTGTTGACTGAAGAAAATAAGCAGCTATCGAGCAAGAAAAACTGTCACTTATGCTCGATTGCATGTACCCCACTGTACTCAAATACTTAGCTCTCTAATGTTAAGAAAAATTGGGAAAATATTCTGCGAGTAATTTTTTTTTGGGTATTTTTGCGCCTCTAAATTCATAAAAATATCCCTACAATAAGTCGTTTACCTTCTAGGTGAGAAAACATCAAGGAGTGCGTTGAGGCACACTTGGGCATTTAGTAATTAGAACACATTTAATTTATGGAGAATTCAGCTCGTTAGTTACTTGTTCTAAACATTTTTTATGTGTTATTTGAATTTCTATTTTTTTCTCATGACGTTTTTAACCTTTTTCACTTTTTCTAATAGCGGTTTCTACAATACAGACGATTGATGGTGGAAACTGAACATTATTTTAAGTGCTTTACACGCCGTTACTTTACCCTTGACGCTTTTTTTTTAATTTTTAAAATGGCAACACTGCCAATATTTTTAGTTATTGGTTGTATGCACGATTATATTGTTGTTGTTATAGCTATTTATAAACAAAGCTGAGTTTTGTTTTTTTCATCGTATATATGTATAGTATCTGATATAAGTGTTGTTGTGTAAAAAAGTTTTGAAATTGAAAAAAGCGGCAATAATAAATAAAATCGTTATACCTGGCTTACAATAATAATAATAGAGGAATAGGTATTGTACAACTAAAACAAGTGAGAATATTCGGCCGTGCCGAATATATGATACCCCCTACCATTAGTTTCAACAAAACCTCGAAAATAATACACAAAGGGTATTCTACACAAATAACAGCCCACTCGGCACACAGCCAACTTTCTTTATGGCCCTTCGAACCCGACGATTTTTGGTGTTCATTTCTGCAAAAAAAAAAATATTTTTTTTAACTATTTATTGAAACCTAAAATTAAAAAAAGACAAATTAAATTTTTATGGGGGTTGGATGAAATTGTAGACCAAAGTGGCCTCTTTTTGTTTCCGAGGGTTTCTTCTATAAAATAAGTATTTGTAGTATATTTTGTTAATTAAGCTTACGCCGCAAGTCTGTTATACATTTTGGCAAAAGTGTTATCTTGGCAAACTCTTGTAGGTGGGCTATGTAAAATAATGGATTGATTTGGGCCATTTACTAGCAACAAATCATTTTTACCGAATTTAATCTTTCTAAGTCATCTTTTGCGACCTTTATAATGCTTTCGGCAAACGGATGGACATGGCTAGATCATGGTCTTAGAATTTCAGAAGGATATAGTATATATGGGTGATTTCATGTCAAGTGACCCAATTTTTAAATCGATGTCTTCAGATTTGGATGAAATTTGCACCAAAGTTAGTCCTATTGGATAGTAGTTTAGACACAAATTTTCAACAAGATCGGTCAAAAAATTTCTGAGTAAGAGGGGGTCAAAATTTGACATTTTGGCTATTCAGGTGTTTTTTTTCATCCTTGTTACTTAAAAAAATTTTTTGTTTAATTTTAAACTTTTTTTTATGCGGAATTTTTTTTTTTTTTTTTTTTTTGCTCAAAAGAAAGCTTATGTCTTTTCCTTTAATGAAGTTCTGGTCTTTTAGGAAAAAATTTAAAATAGTGCTGTATATCATGAGTTTAAAATTATTTTTTTTATACATAAGCCACTCGCATCCCAAAAAGCGACCAAAAAAAGACAAAAGCTTTCTTTTGAGCAAAAAAAAAAAAAAACATTCCGGATAAAAAAAATAAAAAAAAAGTTTTAAATTTAAAAAAAAAATTAAAAAAAAAAACAAAAAAAAAATTTTTCGAAAGATTGATCAAAAAGCTGTCGAAGCTACTTGAGACAAATTTTGCTAACACCAATAGGTAATAAGTTACAGGGATGAAAAAGAACACCTGTATGGTCAAAATGTCAAATTTTGACCCCCTCTAACTCAGAAACGTTTTGACCGATCTTGTTGAAAATTTGTGACTATCCAATAGGACTAACCTTGGTGCAAATTTCATCGGAAGACATCGATTTAAAAATTGGGTCACTTGACATGAAATCCCCCATACGTATGTAAATATGTATATGAACATTAATACTATACATGAATGTAGGTACATATATATATTTTAAAAGATCTTCGATGATTTTTTGATGTGTTACAAACGGAATAACAAAATCTATGTACCCCTCATAATTTTAGTGGTGGGTATAAAAATAAATAAATTTATATAGTAATAAATAATCAGGCAAAAGAATGCAAATTAAGAAAAGTTTTAAATTTTAAATCAAATTATTTTGTAAAAAATTTCAAGTGAAAAAAGTGATCATATGGTTGTATGTAATAACACCTTATCAACTTATAATCATTATTAACTAATAAACCAAAGTGATTATGATTTATTAAATGCATTTATGTTTAAACAAATCTAAAATTTTCTTCAAGTGTCAGTTATATTAAATTTGGAAAATTTAATTCATATTAGCGGTGAGTGCCTCTTTATAAATCACGATATTTTATTATTTAATTAACCCCCATAATTAAGATTTTGATAAGAAATAAATACCAATGTGAATTGTGTAGAACAAATTTATATACACACATACTTGTGTTTCGTACCAAGAAAATACTGAATTTGTTTGTATTTATATATTAATTTTTTGTTATTTTTATCAATGTGTGAATTTATTAATATTTGTTAAAGGGAATGTCAGAAGACCTAGGCCTGTTTTCACAACTTACCGATGGCTTAAAGTAGACTTTAACCGGCCTTATAAAAGTGTTCCATTACACTGTGTGTAATTTTTTAAGTCATGGAAAAATAACCATATACGGAAACCACTACGTGATAAAAGACCCGTGTCTCCCAGTTTTGCCCAAAGTCGAATACTTTTTTTTTTTTTTTAATTCCCTAAGCTAATCCCGCGAAGCTCTACGCTTGTCTGCAGGAAAGAAACCAGAGTCTCTGGCGGGAATCGAACCCGCAACCTCGGCGCTGATAGACTAGCTCACTACCAGCTAGCCTACCGAGGCACCCAAAGATTTGGGGCCTCGGTGTCATTTTTGCAAAAGAGTGATCATTTTCTCAGGCTCATATCTTGCAAACCGTTCGGAATTTTGATTTACCCTCTGAGACAAAGATGTAGCTCTTGCAATGTTGCACTGTATTATTACAACTTTACTTTAATCTAAAGTGAGCGATAAAGTTAATTATCGGCATCAACAAGCTGTTTTAACATTCTTAAATTACTTGGTGTTTTTCGAATAGAATTCTGCAGCATCTATCAGCCAGGCCCACATTTTGCTACTATTGGCTGTGGTGGAAGGAAATCAAGGCATACATTTCATTAAAAATTACAATATTATCAAATTGGCTTCTAAATTCACTGCAACGCGGTAAAACCCATGTGCCAAGCCAGTTTTGGATAAAATATTTTAAGCCCATTGAGAGCCTTAACCATGTAAGGTGCTGCATCGGGTTTAAATAGAAGCATCTTTTGTCAAAATCTTCAAAATCTTATATTTACAGCAAAGATCCAAAAGAATTAATTTATTATTTAAAAATTTTTTTGGAAAGTTTTTTTTGTGTGTTTAAAAAATTTTTTAAGAACTTTTTTATAATATGGAAATTAAAAAAAATATCTCAAAAATGTCAAAATATGCATTTACAACCTAAATATGCAAAAACAAACCGATGCCATTTTGACGCAAATTTAATGATTCGGAAAGATAATTGGTCGACATCGTCCTTAGACCATCGACAAAAAACCTGCATTTGCATGGAAATCGCATCCCGTTTGATAACCATTGCACAGAAAAGTTAATACTAACTTAAAATAAATTTAAACATTTATCTTTAGACTCTTATAGAATGCCAAAGTAATCGAAAAAAAATCAGAAGTTAGCATTATAAAAAAATATATGTATGTCTCAAATTTTCACTTAATACATGTAAATGTAAACAAAACCACCGCACACATGTTTATATTGTACATTGTTGTCAACACATTATTTAGTATGTATATGTATCTTTTTGCGCAATATAAATCAAAAGACTTTTGACTTTATCCAACGTGTGTGAAGATAAATATTAAAAGTTAAATTCGTTTTTTAAAAATATCGCATGCGATAAAAAATATTTTAAAAAAATATCGCATGCGTATTATAAAGAAAATACTACTATTTACACGAAATTTTACAGTTTTTATGAAAAATCAATAATTTTTATTTAATATTTAAAACTAATTAGATATTTATTTAGTCTTTTTACATTAAAATTTATAAGTTTTGAAAAAATACGACTTAGAGTGAAATTCTCATGAAAGTGCTGTGTGAGGGATATGGCCACTGTGTCCAAACCCTTTGATCTCAGGGAATCAAACCAAATGGAAAATAAAGACTATGGACGGGGCTACAATAATCAATTATTACTTTATCCAAATTGTATTTGTGAAAAAAGTTATTCATTTTTGAAAATTTGACTTAGAGTGAAATTCTCTTGAAAGTGCTGTGTGAGGGATATGGCCACTGTGTCCAAACCCTTCGATCTCAGGGAATCAAACCAAATGGAAAATGAAGACTATGGACAGGCCTACAATAATCAATAATTACTTTATCCAAATTGTATTTGTGAAAAAAGTTATTCATTTTTGAAAATTTGACTTAGAGTGAAATTCTCTTGAAAGTGCTGTGTGAGGGATATGGCCACTGTGTCCAAACCCTTCGATCTCAGGGAATCAAACCGAATCGAAAATGAAGACTATTGACAGGGCTACAATAATCAATAATTACTATATTCAAATTGTATTTGTGAAAAAAGTTATTTATTTTTGAAAATTTGACTTAGAAGATCGAAGGGTTTGGACACAGTGCCATATCCCTCACACAGCACTTTCAAGAGAATTTCACTCTAAGTCAAATTTTCAAAAATGAATAACTTTTTTCACAAATACAATTTGGATAAAGTAATAATTGATTATTGTAGGCCTGTCCATAGTCTTCATTTTCCATTTGGTTTGATTCCCTGAGATCGAAGGGTTTTCAAAAATGAATAACTTTTTTCACAAATACAATTTAGATATAGTAATAATTGATTATTGTGGCCCTGTCCATAGTCTTCATTTTCCATTTGGTTTGATTCCCTGAGATCGAAGGGTTTGGACACAGTGGCCATATCCCTCACACATCACTTTCAAGAGAATTTCACTCTAAGTCAAATTTTCAAAAATGAATAACTTTTTTCACAAATACAATTTGGATAAAGTAATAATTGATTATTGTAGGCCTGTCCATAGTCTTAATTTTCCATTTGGTTTGATTCCCTGAGATCGAAGGGTTTGGACACAGTGGCCATATCCCTCACACAGCACTTTCAAGAGAATTTCACTCTAAGTCAAATTTTCAAAAATGAATAACTTTTTTCACAAATACAATTTGGATAAAGTAATAATTGATTATTGTAGGCCTGTCCATAGTCTTAATTTTCCATTTGGTTTGATTCCCTGAGATCGAAGGGTTTGGACACAGTGGCCATATCCCTCACACAGCACTTTCAAGAGAATTTCACTCTGTCAAATTTTCAAAAATGAATAACTTTTTTCACAAATACAATTTGGATAAAGTAATAATTGATTATTGTAGGCCTGTCCATAGTCTTGATTTTCCATTTGGTTTGATTCCCTGAGATCGAAGGGTTTGGACACAGTGGCCATATCCCTCACACAGCACTTTCAAGAGAATTTCACTCTGTCAAATTTTCAAAAATGAATAACTTTTTTCACAAATACAATTTGGATAAAGTAATAATTGATTATTGTAGGCCTGTCCATAGTCTTCATTTTCCATTTGGTTTGATTCCCTGAGATCGAAGGGTTTGGACACAGTGGCCATATCCCTCACACAGCACTTTCAAGAGAATTTCACTCTGTCAAATTTTCAAAAATGAATAACTTTTTTCACAAATACAATTTGGATAAAGTAATAATTGATTATTGTAGGCCTGTCCATAGTCTTAATTTTCCATTTGGTTTGATTCCCTGAGATCGAAGGGTTTGGACACAGTGGCCATATCCCTCACACAGCACTTTCAAGAGAATTTCACTCTGTCAAATTTTCAAAAATGAATAACTTTTTTCACAAATACAATTTGGATAAAGTAATAATTGATTATTGTAGGCCTGTCCATAGTCTTCATTTTCCATTTGGTTTGATTCCCTGAGATCGAAGGGTTTTCAAAAATGAATAACTTTTTTCACAAATACAATTTAGATATAGTAATAATTGATTATTGTAGCCCTGTCCATAGTCTTCATTTTCCATTTGGTTTGATTCCCTGAGATCGAAGGGTTTGGACACAGTGGCCATATCCCTCACACAGCACTTTCAAGAGAATTTCACTCTAAGTCAAATTTTCAAAAATGAATAACTTTTTTCACAAATACAATTTGGATAAAGTAATAATTGATTATTGTAGCCCTGTCCATAGTCTTTATTTTCCATTTGGTTTGATTCCCTGAGATCGAAGGGTTTGGACACAGTGGCCATATCCCTCACACAGCACTTTCAAGAGAATTTCACTCTAAGTCAAATTTTCAAAAATGAATAACTTTTTTCACAAATACAATTTGGATAAAGTAATAATTGATTATTGTAGCCCTGTCCATAGTCTTTATTTTCCATTTGGTTTGATTCCCTGAGATCGAAGGGTTTGGACACAGTGGCCATATCCCTCACACAGCACTTTCAAGAGAATTTCACTCTAAGTCAAATTTTCAAAAATGAATAACTTTTTTCACAAATACAATTTGGATAAAGTAATAATTGATTATTGTAGCCCTGTCCATAGTCTTTATTTTCCATTTGGTTTGATTCCCTGAGATCGAAGGGTTTGGACACAGTGGCCATATCCCTCACACAGCACTTTCAAGAGAATTTCACTCTAAGTCAAATTTTCAAAAATGAATAACTTTTTTCACAAATACAATTTGGATATAGTAATTATTGATTATTGTAGCCCCGTCCATAGTCTTTATTTTCCATTTGGTTTGATTCCCTGAGATCGAAGGGTTTGGACACAGTGCCATATCCCTCACACAGCACTTTCAAGAGAATTTCACTCTAAGTCAAATTTTCAAAAATGAATAACTTTTTTCACAAATACAATTTGGATAAAGTAATAATTGATTATTGTAGGCCTGTCCATAGTCTTAATTTTCCATTTGGTTTGATTCCCTGAGATCGAAGGGTTTGGACACAGTGGCCATATCCCTCACACAGTACTTTCAAGAGAATTTCACTCTGTCAAATTTTCAAAAATGAATAACTTTTTTCACAAATACAATTTGGATAAAGTAATAATTGATTATTGTAGGCCTGTCCATAGTCTTAATTTTCCATTAGGTTTGATTCCCTGAGATCGAAGGGTTTGGACACAGTGGCCATATCCCTCACACAGCACTTTCAAGAGAATTTCACTCTGTCAAATTTTCAAAAATGAATAACTTTTTTCACAAATACAATTTGGATAAAGTAATAATTGATTATTGTAGGCCTGTCCATAGTCTTGATTTTCCATTTGGTTTGATTCCCTGAGATCGAAGGGTTTGGACACAGTGGCCATATCCCTCACACAGCACTTTCAAGAGAATTTCACTCTGTCAAATTTTCAAAAATGAATAACTTTTTTCACAAATACAATTTGGATAAAGTAATAATTGATTATTGTAGGCCTGTCCATAGTCTTCATTTTCCATTTGGTTTGATTCCCTGAGATCGAAGGGTTTGGACACAGTGGCCATATCCCTCACACAGCACTTTCAAGAGAATTTCACTCTGTCAAATTTTCAAAAATGAATAACTTTTTTCACAAATACAATTTGGATAAAGTAATAATTGATTATTGTAGGCCTGTCCATAGTCTTAATTTTCCATTTGGTTTGATTCCCTGAGATCGAAGGGTTTGGACACAGTGGCCATATCCCTCACACAGCACTTTCAAGAGAATTTCACTCTGTCAAATTTTCAAAAATGAATAACTTTTTTCACAAATACAATTTGGATAAAGTAATAATTGATTATTGTAGGCCTGTCCATAGTCTTCATTTTCCATTTGGTTTGATTCCCTGAGATCGAAGGGTTTTCAAAAATGAATAACTTTTTTCACAAATACAATTTAGATATAGTAATAATTGATTATTGTAGCCCTGTCCATAGTCTTCATTTTCCATTTGGTTTGATTCCCTGAGATCGAAGGGTTTGGACACAGTGGCCATATCCCTCACACAGCACTTTCAAGAGAATTTCACTCTAAGTCAAATTTTCAAAAATGAATAACTTTTTTCACAAATACAATTTGGATAAAGTAATAATTGATTATTGTAGCCCTGTCCATAGTCTTTATTTTCCATTTGGTTTGATTCCCTGAGATCGAAGGGTTTGGACACAGTGGCCATATCCCTCACACAGCACTTTCAAGAGAATTTCACTCTAAGTCAAATTTTCAAAAATGAATAACTTTTTTCACAAATACAATTTGGATAAAGTAATAATTGATTATTGTAGCCCTGTCCATAGTCTTTATTTTCCATTTGGTTTGATTCCCTGAGATCGAAGGGTTTGGACACAGTGGCCATATCCCTCACACAGCACTTTCAAGAGAATTTCACTCTAAGTCAAATTTTCAAAAATGAATAACTTTTTTCACAAATACAATTTGGATAAAGTAATAATTGATTATTGTAGCCCTGTCCATAGTCTTTATTTTCCATTTGGTTTGATTCCCTGAGATCGAAGGGTTTGGACACAGTGGCCATATCCCTCACACAGCACTTTCAAGAGAATTTCACTCTAAGTCAAATTTTCAAAAATGAATAACTTTTTTCACAAATACAATTTGGATATAGTAATTATTGATTATTGTAGCCCCGTCCATAGTCTTTATTTTCCATTTGGTTTGATTCCCTGAGATCGAAGGGTTTGGACACAGTGCCATATCCCTCACACAGCACTTTCAAGAGAATTTCACTCTAAGTCAAATTTTCAAAAATGAATAACTTTTTTCACAAATACAATTTGGATAAAGTAATAATTGATTATTGTAGGCCTGTCCATAGTCTTAATTTTCCATTTGGTTTGATTCCCTGAGATCGAAGGGTTTGGACACAGTGGCCATATCCCTCACACAGTACTTTCAAGAGAATTTCACTCTGTCAAATTTTCAAAAATGAATAACTTTTTTCACAAATACAATTTGGATAAAGTAATAATTGATTATTGTAGGCCTGTCCATAGTCTTAATTTTCCATTAGGTTTGATTCCCTGAGATCGAAGGGTTTGGACACAGTGGCCATATCCCTCACACAGCACTTTCAAGAGAATTTCACTCTGTCAAATTTTCAAAAATGAATAACTTTTTTCACAAATACAATTTGGATAAAGTAATAATTGATTATTGTAGGCCTGTCCATAGTCTTAATTTTCCATTTGGTTTGATTCCCTGAGATCGAAGGGTTTGGACACAGTGGCCATATCCCTCACACAGCACTTTCAAGAGAATTTCACTCTAAGTCAAATTTTCAAATATGAATAACTTTTTTCACAAATACAATTTGGATAAAGTAATAATTGATTATTGTAGGCCTGTCCATAGTCTTAATTTTCCATTTGGTTTGATTCCCTGAGATCGAAGGGTTTGGACACAGTGGCCATATCCCTCACACAGCACTTTCAAGAGAATTTCACTCTAAGTCAAATTTTCAAAAATGAATAACTTTTTTCACAAATACAATTTGGATATAGTAATTATTGATTATTGTAGCCCTGTCCATAGTCTTTATTTTCCATTTGGTTTGATTCCCTGAGATCGAAGGGTTTGGACACAGTGGCCATATCCCTCACACAGCACTTTCATGAGAATTTCACTCTAAGTCGTATTTTTTCAAAACTTATAAATTTTAATGTAAAAAGACTAAATAAATATCTAATTAGTTTTAAATATTAAATAAAAATTATTGATTTTTCATAAAAACTGTAAAATTTCGTGTAAATAGTAGTATTTTCTTTATAATACGCATGCGATATTTTTTTAAAATATTTTTTATCGCATGCGATATTTTAAAAAAACGAATTTAACTTTTCATATTTATCTTCACACACGTCTTTATCCAATACATTGTGCAACCTACTAATACACAAAGGTTATTTTGTTGTGCAATATCCATTATTGTACATTAATATTGGAAATGTGTTGGTTACTTGAAAATTGGTTTATCACCGTTTTATATAACGAATTTTCTATGAAAATTTGTTTAATAACCTTTTATTAAAGCCAAATATTTTTATGAATAGGGGGTTATTTTTTAATAGAATAAGAAATTTTATTAACGAAATTTATCAATAATATTACTACAGTGGTCAAATCCTATCAAAAAATTTGCTATTGTTTTCGAAAAGTATCGATATCTTTTCTAAAATCTACAAAAGCTATTGATAACTTTTGTAAAGACTCCAAAAATGATCAATAACTTGTTAAATGGACTACGAAAGTTGTCAATAAATTTTATTTAGACTACAAATGTTATCGATAAATGGTCTATGTACTACAAAAGCTATCGATAACTTTTCTATATACAACAAAAAATATCGATTACTTCTCTATAGACTACAACAGCTATTGATAGCGTTTCTATAACAAACAAAGGTAATTAATAATGTCTTTACAGTAAAGAAAAGTTATAGATAGCATTTCAATCACAAATAAAAGTTTTTTATTATATGATTTAAGAGTTACAAAAACAATTACAAACTTAATTAACCGAGCAATAGTAACTTAGACATTAAGCCCGTTGTAGTAATAAAAACAAGAGTTACTGGCGGGAATCGAACCCGCAATCCTCGTACTGATATATTACTAGTCTACCGGGGCACCTAAATAAAAGTTGCCAAAGACTTTTCTATTGAATAGAAAAGTTATCTATAATTCTTCTTTACAAACTTATTTCGTTTAATAATGCAACTTTTTATACCCTTCACCACAGGTGAAAAAGGGTATATATAAGTTTGTCATTCCGTTTGTAATTTCCACAATATTGATATTAGACCCTATAATATATTCTGGGTCCTTATGGAGACAGAAGTAAATTTAACGTTATCCGTCCGTCTGTCTGTCCGTCTTACGTTTGATATGTGTTTTCTGGAGACTCCAGGCATGATATCGGCTAGGTTGTTTTACATTTGTGTCACATATAGTCCAACATTTCTTACTATTGAAATTCAGCAAGATCGGTCCACAAATGGAGAAGTGGGCGTGGTACCTCCCATACAAAAAATATCAAAAATTGTATAAAAACCTGAATTTGTTGACTGTAATATGACCTATGGTTACGCCTTATATATCAAAAGATGAAATTTTTAGTAAGAAATATTTTCTGAAAAACTCGGAAAATTTTTTTTTTTGAAAAATACCCGTTTTCGGGAACCATAGAACTTCCCGAGTCCAAGTTTTATAACCAAAATAACTGGAAAATTTCTTCTTTAACACGTCGGTATATAAATCTGTCAAATCGGTTAAGAAATAGTAGAGTTATGACCAAAATACTGAAATCCCAAAAATTACTTTTTTTTATAATTAAGTTTGTTTTTTATACCCTTCACCGAAGGTCCCACACCCTATAAAGTATATATATTCTGGGTCCTTATGAAAAGTGCAGTTCAAATCCGGTTGTCGTCTCTTCTTCCCCCCTCCCCCCTTCGCATTTGTTTACATATACTAGCTAATGCCCAATATGATTTTCGTTATCACCCTTCTTTATTATTTCATCTATTTAACGAAATAAACATAAACATCATAAAATACAAAATTAAAAATATGAATGCCAAAGAAAAAATATTTTAAGGATAATTTCTCGAACTTTATAAAACAATGCCTTCCTTGCCTATGGAAAGTTAAAAGTATGGAATACTGCAAATGTGAATTAAAAAAACAATGCTGCAATAAAATGGTAGAAAATTGTATTACAACCTTTTCCACACAATTTTTGGTAAAAAATAAATTTTGTACCACCGTGCTGGTGTGTGTGCTTCAAGCTCAATTGCACAATCACTTGATTGCACAATCATGATGGTATTGTTTATGGGTCCTATTACTTTACTGCAATTCTGTATGTCTTATTGCGTAGCGCATTATCGTGAGCTTATTTTTTTAAATGTACCACTAGTGCTTCGCAAAAGGATACAAATTTGTATTGGGAAGTTTGTTCTGGCGGGTCCATGATCGCCCATGGGTCTTTAATAGGGCACTCTCCTTAAAAATGTTTCTTTATATACTCACGCAGAGAAAAAATATGGTTGGGCATGGTTACGGCAACAACACTATGTTTAATGTAACAATATATTGTTGTCGTTCACAAATAATTGTTATTTTTATTTAATATTAACAAATAAGTTACTGTAAACATATCAATGCTTATCGCAATTATGAATTTGAGTATTGTTGACCGAAAAATAATTATTTTTCTAACAACTTAATTATGATAACTTTCTAAACATATTATATTTCTCACAACCATATCATGATATTTAACAGCCATAACATGATAACTTTCTATACATTTATCATATTATGTTAAAGATGCGCCATTTGTAAAATAATTTTGAAGAAGTTGTGTCGTTTTTTTTATTTGTGAGCGGTTAAACAATTAAAAGATAAAATTCCATAAAAAAATTAGTTTAAAGAAATTAAAAAATTAAAATATTAGCGGAGTTCACTCAAGTATTAGTGAAGTAATAGTGCAAATGCAAAATATCATAGTTTTTTGTAAAATCCAACAACAAAACACACAGAGATTTCGTTATATTTTATAAAAGTGCTACGATATTTCTGTGGTTTTCATGGGCAACCGCGTATGTCTTAAAACAAATTGTTCAGGAAAGCCCAAATCCCATTCTAGATCAAACTATGGGCTAGGTATTGCACATTTTAAACTTTGTCATTACGTTACAAAACGGAATTGATCCATCTTTTTTCAAAAAAATATAAAGAGCGTTCAAAATTAGGCAATATGGCATCAACATCTTAAAATCAAAAAAATGGACACACGCGGTTGCCCAAGAAAACCACAGATTTTTCATTTGCTCTTTTGCAAGCCTTATATTGAACTCCGCTATTTGATTAACATTAAGAAAAATTGTAAAAAGCCACAAAATAAAAAATCGATTCAAAAATATTTAAATTTATTTTGTATTTTTATGACAGCTATGAAAGGTGCTGTATCATAATATGATTGCTTCTAAATTTATTATGATTAACATGATGATAATATGATTACTTCTTAGCTTATTATGATTAACATGACAATAATATGATTAATTTCTTAGCTTATTATGATTAACATGACAATAATTTGATTACTTCTTAACTTAGTATGATTAACAGAATAATAATATGATTAAGGGAAAAATATTATGATGACATATTACGAGTATATTGAGTCATAATATGTTTCAATAATAATCTTAATAAGGTGACTACAATCATAATTCTTATCATAATATGTTGCTCTTAGAATATGTTTACCACAACCATGTTATTTCTTTGCGTGCTGTGGCGTAGAGTCAAAAATGGTCGGGCTTGAACGTCTATACTTTCTTACTTGTTTTGTATTATTTTATTAACTTATCATATCAACAACAACTATCACGATCTTAATGATTCTATTGCGTTTGACATTCCGCTACCTCAATTTATTGTTATTTTTCGAATCGAAAAATAACTTTATTTAACAATTTATTTTCGGGTTAAAGTTCAATAGGTATTCAAGTATAATTACAGACAATTGACATAAACGCAAAGCGAAATTAATTTTGTTACGAAATTCATTTTTAGACTTTTTTCCATTTGATTTTGATATAATTGATGGTGCAAAGATGCCGCCAAGCAACAATTATGTGCTCGCTCAATTTATCTGTTAAGATTTCCTTGATTTATTTTTCTTACAATTAAATATTGTTATCAATAGCTTCAGTTTTTTTCTATAAACATTTATAGCAATTAATTTGTAATTCATACATGTTTATTGTGTATTATTTCTTTTTTTATTTATTTAAATAAAAATTTTGTTGTAGTTTTTGCTTTTCGTATTTTTTTATACTGGTATTTTTATTTTTTGTGCAATTAAAAGTAATTGAACTTTGTATATCGTTGTGTATGTACACAGAGCAACACTTCCATCGGTGTATTGTTTTGTTTGCATTCTCTCTGACAGTGTTTCGTGCTAAAGTGCATTTGTGTAAGTGCATGAGAGCGCTTGTATGCGATAGTTTGTGTTTGCTTTATTTAATAAAAATGTATGTCAAGTTTATGGTTATAAATAAATACCAGTTTGTTTATTTAACCATGTAAATATGAAATTGAGTTTGTAAAGTAATCTTCCTCCTTTCCCTCTTCTTCATACTCATACTTTCTCTGTTCCGTGTCAGCAGTTTGTTGGCAAGCCAAAGCAAAACTCAATTGCAAGAAAGAAAATATGAATTAAAAAAAAAACACATTTAAGAGGAAAATTCTTACATTATTGTTTTTAATTAAAGTTTATTAAAGCAGGCTGAAAATGTATTAAGGTCAACCAGTGGGCTCTGGAGTCAGCAGAGTATCTTTCTTGTTAATTGAGAGGTTGTTTAAAACACCAGCTTGAACGGAGGCGAAAGAATAAGAGAAAGACATGCATACAAATAATTGCCAGTAGTTTTAAAACGACCATATGTAGTTATTTAAAAAAACAGAATGTAAGGCTATCGATAACTTTTGTGTTTCATAGAAAAGTTATCGGTAACTAAGTTTTCTAACTATTAAAGAACTATCAATAACTTTTGAATTCCATAGATCAAATATCGGTTATTTTTTGATTTTTATTTTGATGTAACCGACAACGATATTTCGGCGGCCAACGAATTCGAAAGTACTGCGTATTTAAGCAAACAACTTACTACTTACGCTTGTCATTTTGTCATTTAAGAAAATAAAACAAACCCCCAACATGACTTATCAAGAAGATACTCCTCCAATGGACATAATTAATTTTGACCCCATTAATCAAGTTGTTATTGATGAAATTCATATGCTTTATCTCGGAATTATTAAACAATTACTACAAAATGTACAAACATTTATTAATAATTTATTTATAATCCTTCGTACAGTATTTTTAAACCAAACTCATTCTAAAGAGAGAAACGCATGAACTATTTTGTTAAAAAATACAGATGTGTTCTAAAAATCCAAATAAAATGGATTTAAAATCGAGCAAATTTTAAAAACGAGCCTGTAATGAAAGTTCATAAAAATTTTCAAAAGTAAATATTATTTTTGCAAGGACAACACTTAAAACCACGAAAAACTACGGTCATTTTGTAAATATGTAATTGAATTGAAATTATCGTTCGACTTCAATTTCACTTCATTTCGATTTCAAGAACATAGCCGATAAATTAATATAAATCTTTGAGTAAACATACCTTTGTCGTTTTTTCTTTTGTGAAATTATATATTAAATTGTGTTGAAAAAATGTAACAAAAATATAAGCTAAATTAATCACTAAACAAGACTGTTTTTTTTAATTCCAACGGACACATACGTTTGGTTTGTTTATTCGACTTAAAAGTTTAAAAAAATTATGAACAGAAATACTATATATTATTATCATTTGATTAATCGGTATAAATTCTTCGATTAATCCTTTAATCGAAATAAGCAATTTTAAACTATTCGAACAATTGATCGTCTAAAGTTGTTCGATTTATCGAACAATAATTAATCGACTGAATACCCTAGTGGGTTTACGTACTATGTATGAATTAAAATAAAGTTATTTATTTAGATCAAGGCGAATTCAACTACAGGTGGTGTCGGAACTACAACAATCCAAAAACAACAGAAACAACATAGGGTTTTTTGCATTGCATTGTTAGTGCCATTAGCTCGAAATGTCAACCATTATTAGCAAAACACTAACAAATCAAAGCAAATAAGCCCGAACTGTCAAAATCAGATGCCGTTTCGACACCACCTGTAGTTAATTCGCCTTGATTTAGATTTTTGTATGACGTGCTAAATTCCAAATTTTTCATATTTGATAAATACACTGAAATTTATTGTTGAGGGAAAGCTAGCCTCTATCTAAGTCTTAAGTTTTAAAAGATTTTTACTTAAAGACTTTTAAAGACTACTTGCATTTAATTATATTAAATTTTCAGATGCGCTTTTGGCTTATATTAAATATTAACAAATAATTCTGTAATAATTATAATATCTGTGGCATTTTGACAAAACATCTTAATTCAAATTTAAAAAGTTGAAAAAAATGTTGTTATAATCATACGAATTTTCATTCAAAAAACATTTGATAACTAATATGCATGTGACAGTGTACATCAGTGTTGCCAGTGAAATATCGAGAAAAATACATTTTAGTTTCAAAAAAAACAAATTTTTGAAAAAAATTTTAAAATCCATTTTTAACGTTTAACATTTATTGACATAACATTTTTATTTCATATTTAATGGATATTGTAAAGAAAATGATATCATATAAATTAATTTTTATATTTATTTAAGTCATAAATATTAGATATGTTATCAAAACAAATTCATTTTTGTAAAAATTAATATACGAGTTAAGGCGTTTATACTAAGGCGATTATATCAAAAAGTCCATATAAATTTCATGAAAATAAAAAAGATGTTCATATTTCCATGATTCCATGATTTAGAAAACATTAAGTATTTTGAAACCATACGATCCACGGTTTCAAAATACTTAATGTTTTCTTTTACCATTAATAAATCTGCTATTGTATTGGTATTGAGTCGGTTACGATGATCACTATTAATAAGTTTTAGTACATTTTGCGTGCAGATTCAAAAGATACGAAACATTTCAGGATAATACATGGTACCTGAAGCCATCAAAAGATACGAAAAATGTATCTTTCGTATCGTAATGACATCACTGGCGTAAATAAAACTGAACTGGCAAAATAAAATAAAGTAATTTGTTTTTCTTAATCCAAATTTTTCATCAAATTTAATTTTCATTGTTTTTATTTTTGTTTTTTCTTTACTCACTAACAACTACATTTAGACTTCACAATAAATCAACCAATTGTAGTCGGGACTATAAGAAAAGATAAACATACTGTTTATTGTTGTTGTTTTTGTTTAAGCTTTAATATTGTTACAAGAAAAACGGGGGCTTATAATTCTTGTTCGCTTAACAGTTTTATTTCTATAATTGCTTTAGTTTTTCTAATAGGAATAGCTTATCCCTTCAACAATAAATTTCAGTTTATCAATAGTATGAAATGGAAATTTAAGAAAAGAAAAACTTTGATAACATTTTTGTTTACGTTTTTACAATTTTGAATTATAGAAGAAATTTTTCTTTTTATTTTTTATTTTTTTTTTTAATAAAAATGATTTTTTCCCGAGTTTTTTTTAAAAACTTTTTTGCTATCTTATCCCGACTTAAGGTGTTTTGTCAAAAATACACAGATATATTTTTATATATATTATATAATTAATAAGCAAAGAAACGAGAAAAAAAAGAAACCTAATAATGTGAATAATTATTAATAAGCATTAATAATTATTCGAGATTCATATTACAAGAATTTAAATCACTGAGTATTGAAAGATTCATATTACAACTGAATATTAAGTCATAATAATGTCGAAGATTGATTCCCAATATCAGAAGGGCATTTGGGAAATGATATAATTCTTTTATTTATAGTCTTTTTTTTAGATTAGAATTGAATGATTGAGTACCCAATGATTAAAATTGTTGCAAGGACGATTACAATATAAATGGCTATATTAATTGTTTTCTGATTGTATCTTAATTCTTCCATATATATTTTACATTTCTTATGTGCTGATAAGTTAAATTTTTATTGCTAATTCTTTCAAATTTTGTACTGTTAGACATTTCTGCTTGGGTAGTAGCTATCATAAAAATGATTGTAGCTAAATTGTATGTCAATACCAACATTTTAAAGGACGTTATGGCATTAAAGCTTTTTTCGGGAGCAGTGTTTGTAAGGGAGCTATGTTTAAATATGAACTGATTTACATAAAATTTGGTAAAATAATTTGGATTGCAATAAAATAACTTTGGACTAAATTTAATATAAATACCAAGATAGTAGGATTTCGGAAAAAGGCTTGTATGTGAAATAATGGGCCGATTACCACCATTTTCAATTATCTTACCTCTTGTACCAAATTTAATCAAACTATCTCCAAAATTGCGACCTGGGGGGCTACCTCGTATTTTGGTTGAAAAGAAATAATTCAAGAGTTCGAACAATTTGTACTGTGTATAACGCTTTTCGTATTACTTGTTTTAGATGAACGGAAGTTGATCATACCTTATTAAAAACACATAACAAATCCTTTTCGAAAGCCAAACTCTGTATTGCGAAAACAATCTTCAGTTACGCAAACAGCGTTAGGAAATTGTTCGAAAGCTATTTTGGTAGTGAAAAAGTGAAAGAAAAAAAAATTGTATCTTTCGAGATAAATAAAAGTTTAAAACAATAGCAATTCTTACAACTTTTTTTTCAAATTTCCAATTTGTTTATAAATACAGCCAGCTCTGTCACCGTTTCGACCGAGCTACGCAGAATGTTTTAACTTTCGAATCGGAAATTGCTTTCGAAAAATTTTACTTTTAGACTCGAAATACGCGATAGTCCCCTGTACTTTGCGCACAAGGTCTACATAAATAGCCAGCCGGACGGACATCTTTAGATCGATTTAAAATGCGATTCTAAATCGATCGGTATAGTAAAAGTTGGATCTAGGATCAATGTTTTAATGTGTTGCAAATATCAGCTCAAACATATAATACCCTTTTTCTACTATTGTGCTTTGGGTATTAAAAGTAAAATTTTTACAAAGAAGTAGATTTCAAAATAACTTGTAACAAAAAATACAAAAAGTACCTATAATAAAAAAGTACATTTAAAAAAAATATCTTTCACAAAAAAAACCAAAAATCACTTTTTAACCAAAAGGTACTTTTTAACAAAAGGCAGCTTTTTACAAAAAACACTTCTTTTTAAATTTTTTTTTTAGGTATTTTTTAAACATTTATTTTAATTTTAAGCCAATATGTTTCGTTTTGTCTGTTCTCTCTTTTTTTTAATTTTTTTCCATTTTTCTTTAATACGAAAAACAATAGATTTTTTCTTTTCATAAACACACACTGTGGAATTCCCTTAAATATTGTAAATTTTTCTTATTTGAGTGGGAAAATAAATTTAAAAAACCTCATGAAAGTTTATTTTGCTTATTGTTTTATTTTTTTTTTATAAAACAAATGTTTTTCTACACAACGGGATGTATAAATTTTCTTAAGAACAATAAGAATATTTTCTTTTAAAATTTTGCTTATTTTATTTTATAATTCTACATAAACGGTAGGAGTAGAAAATGTGAAAAACGGCCTAAAATATAACTTTAAAAAGCTGAATGTTTCGAAATTTGTCTGTAAATCTAGCTTTTGAAAAAGTAAATTACCGGCTATATTGTGAAATTAAAATCAATACGGATTTTTGTTTTACTCGACTTCGATATTCCAGGCAAATTTTTAACGAACTTTTAAAACAGAATCACTTTGAAAATTTGTTCGATTTTGATTTCACTCTACTTCGATTTCCAAAACGTTGCAAGTTTCCTTCTGCACAATTCCCTCTGAACACACATTCAAATCGTTAAAAAAATTTTCAAATTCTATACTGTAGTATCGCTTTCGTAAACAAATACTGAAGAAAAGTTTTTGCACACTGCACGAGCTAAGTTTTTTTTAATGTATTGAAAGGTTTTAAAAAGAAACAAATACTCTCTGAAGTGTATTTCTTTGAATTTTTGTACCCTCACAACACTTTTTAAATTGTGTGGCAAACAGTGCCGCATAGCATTTGTCATTGTGGGTTGTACACACATGTTTTGTACTCACATTTAATTTTTGTTGTGTGTTTGATTTTCAAACGCATTTAATCAAACGTTTACCATTTTGAAGTATTACTTGCCATAATTTGTTTTATATTTTTAATTATTTACTTTAAAAAAATTTGTCTTATAACCACTTTTGCTCTCAAAATTTTAATTCCCTATTTTGTTTTCTTTCACAATTTGAAAACGACATTGTTGAAAAAAAACATAGAAACTTGAAATTTTTTATACAAATATTTAAATCTTAATTTACATGACCCGATGTATGTTTTATTAGATTGCTTCATGTTTATGTATGTATGTATGTATATATGTATGTAGTTATTTTGGATTTATCTATGTATATGATATATACATTGTATGTACAGTTGTATATATATACATATATGCGAATACATACACATACTTACACATGAAAATGTTTAATGTCCTTGTTTCTTTCTGATGATGAAGCAAGGAATTAAGAGAAAATTGTTGTGTGTTTGCCAGGCAGGCAAGCAGGCAGGCACCCAGACTATTGTCGGCCTCCGCAGCTTGCTGTTATTACTAGATAAATGGCGGCAGAAATTTAAAGGAGTCTATAGTGCGCAAGAAATAATTTAATTGCAAATTTGTTATTTTTGTAAAAAATGTGTTTTCTTTAAAAAAAAAAAAGAAATGGCACCTTATTTAAAAAGAGTAAAATATTTTACAAAAGGTATTTTTTTGTTTGGTAAACTTTTATAAAAAAAAATTTATATGTAGACTTTGAAAAAACGTGCCAAAATTTGATGTACAATGGAAAGATTAAACATCATAGCACTATAGTACTATCTATAAAATATTTTCCTGAAATTAAAAACAGTAATTTTGTTGTAATAAATGTTTGTCAAAAGGTACTTTTCATTGCATTCATTGGAATCGAGAAGTTCATTTTAATGACACAATAATTAGGCATTGATTCCCACATATATTCCCACATTTGCAGAAAAAGGAATGTATTATTTTTGTTCGTAACAGTTATTGGTGGTTTTTCTTCTGTTCTTGACAATAAAGTATTCGTGTTTTTTTAGAATTATTTTATTTATTCGCAGTTTACATTAAAAAAATTTATGACAACCTTAAGACATGTTCTGCGTAATGAGTTCTGGAATCAAATATTAGACAGTATATGTATTACATTCTCGATTATTATTGATTACATTTTCCTACTGGGCAGTGCTGTTAATTTATATTTTTAGTGGCTAAAGTTAGCCTTTTTTAAATTGTTAAGCAGAAAAAAATGAGTTAAGTCACTTCTAGTGCTGGTTCCCACACATCAAGCTTGACTCGTCAAGTTTTGAGTTTTAAGGAGAGATGGGAAAAGGGAATTCAAAGACGAACAGTCTTGTCCGTACCAGTCAGTGCTGTTAATTTATTTATTTTGTGGCCAAAGTTAGCAATTTTTTAAATTGTTAAGCCAGAAAAAAATGAGTTTAGTCACTTCTAGTGCTGGTTCACACAAATCAAGTTTGACTCGTCAAGTTTTAAGTTTTAAGGAGAGATGGGAAAAGGGAATTCAAAGAGTTATGCTGGGTACACACAATGCAATGCATTCAAGCAATCTAGCAAATTTAATTCATTTTTCATTCATTCCAGATTGCATCAACATCAAAACGTATTGATATTTTGAGATTGCATTGATGTAGATTGCACTGTGTGTACCCAGCATTACAGTCTTGTCCGTACCAGTCAGCTTTATTTTTTTTTAGTTTGTTTTTATAACCATATTATGTTACATGATATTAAGTAAATTTGCTAAAAATTTAAAAAATCTCGTCTAGAGTTAGAAATTATTTTTTTATACATAAGCCACTCGCATCCCAAAAAGCGACCAAAACAACCTTAAAGGAAAAGACAGAAGCTTTCTTTTGAGCAAAAAAAAAAAAAAAACATTCCGAATAAAAAAAAAGTTTTAAATTAAAAAAAAAAAATTTGAAAATTTTTTAAAAAAACAAAAAAAAAATTTTTTAAAATATTGATCAAATATCTATCGAAGCTACTTGGGACAAATTTTGCTAACACCAATAGGTAATAAGTTACATGGATGAGAAAGAACACCTGTGTGGCCAAAATGTCAAACTTTGACCCCCTCTTACTCAGAAACTTGTGAAAATTTGTGTCTAAACTACTATCCAATAGGACTAACTGGTGCAAATTTCATCCAAATCGGAAGACATCGATTTAAAAATTATGTCACTTGACATGAAATCCCCCATATATTAGTTATGATTTACATGAAAAAGTTATACATAGTTTACTTTTTTCTTTATGGACGGAAAAGTTATCATTTGTTTGCTATTAAAATTAATAAATTTTGTATTCTATGAAAAAGTTATGTATTGATAAAATTTGTTTTCTATTATAAAGTTATCGATTAATTTTGTTCTCTATGGGAAAGTTATTAATAACACTTATAGATTGATAACACTTTTGATAACTCTTGTTTTATGAAAAATATATCGATAATTTATGATTTCTATGAAAAAATTATCGATATCTTTTGTTTTCTATTCAAAAGTTATTGATAACATTTGTTTTATATTTAAATATTTGCTAACTATTAAAAACTCCTGTTTTTATAAAAAATATATTTTTAACTATTTCTTCCTATGGACAAGCTATCGATAACTTATGATTTCTATAAACATTTTATCCATAACTTATGAATTCTGTGAAAAAGTAATCGTAACTTTTGTTTTCTGTAGAAAAGCTATCGATAACATTTGTTTCCAATAAAAAGCTATCGATTACTTTTGTTCTCTATGAAAAAGTTATTGATAACATTTCTTTGCTATGGAAAATTTTTTGAAAACTCGTGTTTTTTATGAAAAAGTTATCGATTACTTTTGTTTTCTTTTGAAAGTGGAAAATATTTTTAGTGGCTTTTTTTTAGAAAATTTTGTTTCGTATTTAAAAGTAGAGCTCTATTTTCGTTTGTATCTATAGTAAGGGACAATTTATCGAAATTTGGTTTTTTTGTTGCAAATAGGTTATAATTACTCGTTACAATGAAGAACGAATCTATAAACATCCATCTTAATCCAAACAAAGTATTGCACTGCTTAAAAAAAAAAACTTTTCCTGTAAAAGTTGCCTTTTGTCATTTACGATATCGCACTTGTCCAACAATACTGTAGATATTAAATCAAAATTTAAACATTTTCTGTAGAATATTAAATATTTCGAATTAGTGAAAAAATTTTAAAATTTTTGTTTTGTACAACTAGTGAATCGATAACTTTTGTTTTTTTTTTTTGCGAAATTTTGTTTTTCTTAGAAAAATTCAAATAAAAATCTTCAAGAAATTAAATTTTTAAGAACAAATGCATGCAAATTTATCTTTTTTTGTTTCATTTATTTATGTTTGTATTCCGTGAATTGAAAACCAATTATATTTATTGGATTTATTCCAAATAAAATACAACTAAATGAATAAATGCTGTGGCTGCTTTAAAGATCTGATAGACGAAGTTGTGATGCTGTCAGGAGTTTAAAATGGGTGTGAATGTAATGAAACTAAAATATAAGTGTGTATCTGGTTTTGAACTACATACTTGTACTGAACCGAACCGAATAAATAAATATGATTGTATGTTGCTGCTAATATGTTTGTTTGTATGTATGAAGTTTGCTGTTGTATGCCAAAGATAAGTTTGTGTTACGATTTCCATTCGTTCTTCTGCTCATAACTTCTCTAACGTGTTCGTTTGTTCTGACTTTGTTGGGTGGGTGGTTGAGGAAATAAATTGTGTTTAATGTTTTTCAGTTTGTATCTTGAAATTTTTTGTATTTTGATTCTTTAAAGGTTGTTGTTAAAAAATTTGTTGAGCTCATGATGTTTTATCAGTTGTGTTTTCCATATTTTTAAGGTTTCTGGTTTCTTTTGTAAGAAAAAAATGAAACTTGTTTAATGTGTTTAATCTAGTTGTAGGTAAAATTGTTGTATAGAAAAATAACTTCTGCAATGGGTGTGTTACATTTAAAAGATTTTATTTGTTTTTTTTTTTTTTTTTTAATTTAAATACAGTTAATTAAACTTTAGTTTAATTTAAAAAAAAAAAAATCTATAGAAAATAGTTGTAACCTTGTTTATAAAAAAATTTGCCAAGAAATGTAATTCAGTTTTGTAAAAAATTAACTTCTTACTTTTATTTTATTTTAATTCTTAAAATTTAATTTAATTTATTTTTTTTGAAATAAATTCCTTTTTTGTCACGACTTTTATTAAAATTTGTTTTATTTCTTTATTTTATTCACATTTATAAATTTCTCTATCTTTATTTTTTTAGTTGTTACATCTTTTTTAATACATTGTTTTAAATTGAACTTTTACTTTTGATACAATTTTGCCGTTTTTGTTTCATGTTTTACGTTTAAAACCCGTTGATTAACTGAATTTCTAGTCCTTTTTACATCCTTTGTAAGTAGTATCCCTATTTTAACAGAAAGGCTTGACTATATTTAAAGCTTTTCGCATTGAAACTTGAAATTTTTTCCAATTTTTCAGCTTCAAATAAATCATGCGCTTCTTACCAATGATAACAGAACATTATCAGAGTATCACTTCTCCTGTAATAAAAGCTTAAATTTGTGTGAGTGTATTTTCCTCAATATGTACTCAGTTTCTATAATTATACAGATAGAGAAAGAGAGTTTTGGTTTTGTTTACAAATGTCTCTGTTTACAAATTGTTTATGTTTTTGTTTACATTTTTTAACACATCATCAACAAAAAACAGCTGTTTTTTTATCATTTTATCAACAATAGCAGCTGTTGATATTTTCGTTTCTGTTGTTGTTGTTGTCCTTGATTTTGTTTTATTGATGTGTTATTTTTGTGTTGCGCTTTTTTACAGTTCTTGTTTATCCATATTTATTTTTATGTTTTACTAAATAAATGTCATGTTTTTGCAGTTATTTTTTGTGTTTTTGTAGTTGTTTTTTTTTTTTTGTAAAACGTTGACATCCACTTATTGGCAGATAGCAGTGTGTTTAAATTAAGTTAAACGTTTTTTTTATAAATATAAATATCAATGTACTTTTATGTAATTTTTCTGTGCAAAAATTATTTTAAGCTGGTTGGTTGTTGGCTCAATTTGTTGTTTTTAACTTTTGTTTGAAAATAAAAAATAAATATTTAAGGTGTTTAAAAATAGTAGCTACCTAAAGAAAGGTATACAAATAAATATTTATATAAAGATTTAAAAAATGTTAGTCTTAAACAAGTTGTATATGAGAATAGATTATTTTTTTAGTGTTAAATGGTATGTATTAAAAAAAATTACAAATAAAAATATTTTAAAAATTGTAAAATTCTTGTTAATGTTATTTTTATCAAAATGTTATCGGCATTTTTTTTAATAAGATAACGGAACAATTACTTTTTTTAAGCAAACAAATTGTTATTTTATATTACATTTATAATTAGCATATTACCATCCTGCAGATAAGCCACATGGCTTCGCGGGACTAGCTCGTAAGTAACATGTTTATAATTTGAAAATGTAAATGTGAATAAATAAATGAATAAAAAAAAAAAAAAAAAAAAAAAAAGTTATCGATTAATTTTTAAAGCAGGCGAAAGTTATCGATAAATTTTCTAAAGCAAACAAAAATATCGATACATTTTCTAAAGAAAATAAATCTAATCGATTACTTTCTTATAGAATAGAAAATTTATCGATAACATTTATTCAAAATGCAATTGTTTTCGATAACTTTTACATAGAATACAGAAGTTATAACTAACTTTTATAAAGAATACAAGAGTCATTGAAAACTTTTATGTATAATACAAGAGTTATTGATAACTTTTCTATAGAAAACAAAAATTATCGATAACTTTTCTATATAATAGAAAAGCAATTGATAACCTTTCCATAGAATACAAAAACTATTGATAACTTTTCTATAGAACACAAAAGAAATCGATAACTTTTATAAAGAATACAAAAGTTATCGATGCATTTTATATATAGAACACAAAAGATATCGATAGCTTTTGTATTCGTTTATATAGATTACATAAGTTATCCATAACGTTAAAATAGATTACAAAAGTTATCGATAACGTGTATATAGATTGCAAAAGTTATCGATATCGTGTATATAAAATACAAAATCTATCGATTGCTTTTATATAAAATTCAAAAGCTATTGATAACTTTTCTAAAAAATACAAAAGCTATTGATAACTTTTCTATAGAATACAAAAGTTATCGATAACTTTTTAAAAGAATAAAAAAGTTATCAGTAAAAGTTATCGATAACTTTTTAAAACAATACAACAGTTATCGATAACTTTTTAAAACAACACAAAAGTTATCGAAAACGTTAATATAATATGCAAAATATAACTTTCCTATAGAATACAAGTTATTAATAACTTTTTGATAGAATATATCTTTTATATAGAATACAAAAGCAATCGATAACTTTTATATAGAATACAAAAGTTATCGCTAACTCTTTTACAGAATACAAAAATTATCAATAACTTTTAATAATATAACAAAAAGTGACGCTTACGAAATTTACCGATAACTTTTATATATAATACAACATTTATCGATAACTTTTTTAAAGAGTACAAAAGTTATCGATTATTTTAAAGAATACAAAATCTATCAACTACGTTTTTTATTGATAACTTTTCTAAAAAATACAAAAGCTTTGATAACTTTTCTACAGAATACAAAAGTTATCGATAACTTTTTTAAGGAATACAAAAGTAATCGAAAACGTTAATATAATATAAAAAATCTATCGATAACTTTAATAAAGGAAACAAAGGCTATTGATAGCTTTTCTTAATAATACACAAAATTTTAAAAACTTTCCTATAGAATACAAGGTATTGATAACTTTTTAATAGAATATAAAAGATATCGATAGCTTTTATATAGAATATAAAAGCAATCGATAACTTTTGTATAGCTTACAAACTTTTATTATAAAATTTATCGATAACTTTTATATATAATACAAAATTTATGTACAACTTTTTTAAAGAATACAAAAGTTATCGATTATTTTTAAAGAATACAAAATCTATCAATAACTTTTATATAGAATACAAAAGTTATCGCTAACTCTTTTACAGAATACAAAAATTATCAATAACTTTTAATATTATATGTATCTAAAAGTGACTCTTGACCCTACGAATTGTGTGCATAATTTTTTTATGTATTCAAATAAGAATTTTTTAAAGAAATTAAAATATTTATTTTTAAAATCTAGTTCGGAGGGTCACATGTTATTTTAGAAATACAACTTTTTTTTTTTGTTTTCTAAGAAAATAATGGTGAGACTAAACACGTTAAACGCTCTGGGGATTCATAATTTACTCTGTTATTGATAGGTACTTTTAAAAAAAATAGCATTATTTTCAATAAAAATAACAATTTTTTTTTAATTATCGATAAATTTCTTTATAGAACAGAATATATTTTCGATAACTGTGTTACAAGTTACAAAGTGGTTTTATTTATGGAAAACAAAAGTTGTCGAAAAAAATTCTATCAAAATCGAAGTTATTAAAACTTCTTTGTATAACATATATCACTGATCTCATGTAGAAAGGCCTAAACTCACATAATTGTAGTTTTACAGAAGAAGGTAAAAATATAATAGAAACTTTATTATCAAATTATACTTATAATTGATTGCCAGTTGCTTGAAAACCAGTTATTTTTGATACTACTGCATTAAATTATTATGACGAGTTGAGTTTTGGAATAACTAAAAACTCAATTTCGAAAAAAATCGAGTTAGAGAGCAAAGATATATGTATGTTTTTTATCTAAAAATGTTTGGCCTATAAACAATTAAATAACTTTTTTACTTTAATGTTTGTACAAGTAAGCTATAATTTTTTACAAAACATATTTTTTTTATAGAATAAGTTATCTTTTTTTATTAAAAATATAAACATTTATGAACTTTTAATATAATATACTTGACAGTAATTTCTATTTGTCAAAAAATATGATATAAACAAATTTTAATTGCCGCCAACTTTTATTAGATTATAAAAAATTATTAAGATAATTTTTGGAAAATATAAATCTTATAATTTTATTATCAAATATTGCTAACTTTATTATGTTTTCGATATATATTTTTGTCGTAAAGTTGCTATGAAATTAATACATAACTTTTTTTTGTTTAACAGTTAATTTATCGATCTTTTTTTATATTAAAATAAAAGTCAGATTTTCCAATCATCTACAGAGAATGCATGTTATCGATAAATTGTCTTTATAGAAAACTAATTTTTTTTTTCTATAGAAAGGTGTCGAAAAACTTTTTATAGAGTACAAAAGTTTGCAATAATATTTTTTTTTAAAAAATAATAATTTTTATAAGAATGCAAAAGTTATCGACAATAATTTTTTTTCTTTTGATAACTTATTTTTTATATACCTACGTATTTTTTTAAAAAATGTTCGAGTTTTTAAAAACATGGCCTTTAACTACAATTGTTCCTCATCCACTTAGAGTAGTTCTGAGACTAATTGTTTACAAAATGTAAACATCCCTCTTTTAGCCAGATTCTATAGAAGCAGAGTTGCCAGATAACATTAAATTGGAATCAGGGGGGAAATTACTTTTTTCGATATCGATCGATATTACAATACAATTAAAATAGAAATTCGGAATTCATGTTTTGAAGTCGGAATTTTTTGGAGATTTCAAAATTTTAAATTGGTGATGTGAGCCAAAGATTTTCTGGCAACACGGCAGAGAACATAATTATGAATGAATATTTTGTTACTCTTACACTTGAATAAAAACGAGAGTGAAAGTGTTTCCTGTGAAAGAAGAATTTACTTTAACTTTCAATAGGGAGTAAATAAATCCACCACCTTTTAAACCAGGCATTTCCAAACAAAATATGAAACAAATTCGTGAAAAGTGATAACAGCAAAAAGCTTTTTTTTTTTTGTCCAAGCTTCAAGTTTTTAAATATGTATGTAGGTACAACAACAAAAATCGCATTTTCACTTTTCATTAAATAAACTTTTCAACTCAAAGTTAAGAAAAAAAAAGAAAGAAACTTTTCTTCACACAACCAAAAAAATATCATTTTGTTACTAATAATTGAACAGTTAAGGCCAAAATTAAAATAGATAAAAATTACGGTTTCGTGGATACTTTAAATTATAAATTTGTGTGTTACTGTGCGTGTGTGTGTTTGTAAAAGTTCTGGCAATAAAAAATTATTTAAAATATTATGCTACTTATTTAAATTATTGTTTAATTGTTAAATAAACAAAAATTAAACAAAAAAGAAAAAAGAATAATAAAAACAAACAATTAAAAAAGTAATTGCTGTATCCATCATTTAGCAAAATTTAGCCGGAATCATAAAAATTTTAGCAGATTTTCTTGAGGTTTAATTAAAGGTGAGCGAAAATTCCTCAAGAATAGAAATTTTAATAATAAAAAACAAACAAAATAAAATTCTTAGCTTAAATAACTTTTTTCAAAGTGTAGAAAAAAATTCATGACCTCCTAAAAAGCACCTGAAAATTTTCTAAAATTAATTTGTTTGCCTTGTTTTTTTTATCTGAATTGAAAAATTTTCCAGCTATCCAATTAATTTTATAATTTTCATTCGTTTAACTTGAAAGTGACAAGTAAAAATTCACTTACATATTGTTCTTCAATCTTCTATTTTTTTCCTGCCTCTGGAAGCTGTAGAGGGAGAAGAAAAAATAAAATACAAAATGTACGAACGAGTATCTATTGATTGTTTAATAATTTACATTTTTTTGTTTGCTTTTTGTTTTTGTTATTTCCACATTTACACCACAAAAGTATCTTAATGCTAGTAAATTTGTCTTTTCATCTGGAACAAGAAAACAAAAATAAATAAAATTAACATAAATGTGTAGTTTTTTTGCATATTTGCGCTCAATTGTAAATTTATTTGCTCTTATAAGTTATAGAATTTATAATTTATTCCAATTAATTTCAAATAAAATTTATTTGTTTAAGGTCCACTTTCACAACTTACTGATAGCTGAAGCTAGGATTTTATCGGCCGTATAAAAAGTGTTTCAATATTACAACTTTACTTAAACCTAAAGTAAGCGATAAGTTAAAGGAAGGTTCATCCTACCTGGCAGGCTAAAGTAATGTTGTAATAATGGAACCTTTTTTAAACGGCCGATGAAATCCTACCGATAGCTAACAGTAAGCTCTAAAAAAAGCCCTAAAAGTTTTTAATTTTTTTTTTCTTGCCTTTTTATTGGCTTCGTTCCAACTCTTGTTTTCTTGTTTTACTTCAAATAAATAACTGCATAGAATCAAAATTCCTAAAATCTTAGACAATTGCTTGTTGATACAAATTATTGAAAGAAATCGAATAAATTTGTAATCTGGCGTTCGCAGAATACAAATTATCGATAACTTTTTACTTTTTTTTTTGTTATTGATGTCTTTAATAATCTCTAAAACAATCCATAACTTTTTTATTTTAACTTCTTATTTAATGTGAAAGTTATCGATAAGTTCAATTATTTAAAAAAATACCGATAATATTAATATTTTTTAAAAATGCTATTGATAACTTTTTATTTATAAAGAAAATATCTCAATAAATTTAAATATTTAACCAAAGAGTTTGCCGATAAAAATTTTTAACTTTAATGTCATCGATTATTTTTAATATTATTTCAAAAATTTTCACAAAATTTTATATGATTTAATGAATAAAACTATCAATAAATTAAATTTTTATATAAAAACAAAATATTAAAAATTGTATGAGTCTTCGACTAGCTTTTGCCTCGCGCGGTTGACTTTCTTTGCGATTGTACTCCAGTGCTTTTTACTTTATCATTTATTTTTGCATACCTTTTTATCTAATACAGTGAACAACAGTAATCTTCGGTCAGTAGTGTTAAAAACATAAGTAAACATTATTGTGTAGTGACATGTCCGGTCCGCCCAATTGGGGGGACAACCGCTTCTCGTTATTAGCGGACGGCCCCCGTTCAAAAAAAAAACGCTCTAATCAAAATATCCTAGAAGTCTTTCCAGAACTTCCGCTAATTCAAAAACCCGATCCTAAGTATATCGTGATTTCTGCAACAACAGGTGATAAAACCCTGCAACAATATTCCTGTTTCTCAGTTCATCGATCCCTAAAATTGATATGCTCCGACATTCTATCAGTCTCCGAATTAAGGGATGGAAATCTCCTACTTCTTATTGGTAACAAACCAGCAGCTGACAAATTGATTGCCACAAAAACTCTTCCAGGTGTATGTAACATTCAATGCGCATATCACCCCAATTTAAACTTTTCTAAGGGCACTATTTACGCGCCGTACTTAAATAACGTGCCTGACTCTGAAATAGTTGAAGAACTTAAGTCTCAAGGAGTCGTCGAAATTTATAAATACCAAAAAAAAAATGTAGAAGGCAATCTTAGCCCTTGTGGTGTCGTCCTCTTAACCTTTGATCGCTATTCAACTCCAGAAAAAATGGATATCTCCTGGCATAAAGTCAAAGTAAGGCAATACATACCAAACCCTATGCGATGCAAATCGTGCCAACTACTCGGACATACAAAAAAATGGTGCAAAAACAGCCCTCTATGTGAAAACTGTGCTCTTCCCCCTCATGCACCAGAAGAGTGTACGCGCATTTTTTGCGTTAACTGTTCTGAAGATCACCCCTCCTCTTCTAGAGACTGCAAAAAATTTAAGCAACAAAAAGAAATTCTTAAAATTAAAACAATTGAAAAATGTTCGTTAAAAGTTGCTAAAGAGAAATATCAACATACAACATCAACACCACCGTTAGTCCAGTCTTTTGCCGACATAACTAACAAAAACAACAATAAAACTCTAAACAAAAATACCACTGAGGAAATAAATAACTCTCTTGATAAAAACAATTTAAATTTACCATCGACATCCTCTCAATCAAACAAACAACAAACAGAAAAACCTAAAAATACAAGTGACAATTCCAAGGTCACAATAAACAAAAATACAGAAGTACAAAAAATACAAAAAACTTCTACAAAAACCAATAACATAAAAGCAACATCAACAATTATAACTCGCTCAGCAGCTAAGGCTTTAGCTAATAAATCAGCAACAACAATAAACAACAAAAATAGCACATCAACTCTTAATTTAACACAAAACCAAAACCTGGCTATGCCTGAGTTTACAGCAACAACTAGTAACAATTCTTTTAACGAACAAGAAGATATAATGTTTGTAGACAACGAATAATTCTATTCCCTACTTTTTCAAAATGGATTTTAAAATTATTCAGTGGAATATTAATGGTTTATATAACAACTACCACGAACTACAACTAATTATTAATAACCATAATCCAGATATTATTTCTCTTCAGGAAACTCATATTCCCTATAATTTCAAAAACATTAATTACCCCAAACAATTCATTGCCTTTTTTCTAAATCTACCATCCAACAACTCTGCCAAGCAGGGTATAGCAACATTAATCAAGAAAAACATACCACATAAATTAATTTATTCAGATTACAACACAGCATCTATCGCAATTGAAGTCGACATTGGTCTAAAATTCACTTTTATAAATACATATATACCGCCACATCAAACCTTCTCTGAGATAAATTTGAAACATATTCTAAACAATAGCAACCCTCCAGTTATTTTTACCGGGGATTTGAACTCATGGAGTACACTCTGGGGTTCCACTGAATCAAACAGACGTGGTAAAATAATTGAAAACTTTATTCTGAATGAGGATCTTATTATATTAAACAACGGTAACCCTACATATTTCTCCACACACAGTACTTTTTCACATATCGACATATCTCTATGCTCATCCCAACTTGCCCCTATATGCTCGTGGAAAACCCTTACCGACTTACACGGCAGCGATCACTATCCTATATTAATAGAAACAGAAAAAAGCATCCCATATCCCAACATAAAACATAAAGCTAAATATAAAACCAACTATGCTAACTGGGTATTGTACCAAAAACAATGCGAAGACAACGCTTCCAAAATTATAACCGTTGGAAATGTAAACCAACAAGCAGCATCCATGGCAAAATGCATAAGATCAGCAGCAAACATAAGCATCCCTCAGACAAAAAATAGGGTATCCCACTCTCGAGTGATATGGTGGAACTCTAACCTACAAAAACTTAGAGACCAAAAACAAACCCTTTGGCATAATTACAAAACAATAAGAAGCGACGAAAACTTAATTTTATATAAAAAGTATAATGCAAAATTTAGAAGGGCTGTCAAAGAAAGTAAAGCTGCTTGCATGCAAACATTCACCTCTAATATCAACCCGACTTCAACGCCCCACCGCATTTGGAATGATATTAAACACATTACTGGTGGTAAACGTTTTAATTCAATAAAATACTTAAAGTCAAGATCCACCATGCTGTCACTCCCGACAGACATTGCAAACTGTTTCGCTGAGCACTGGTCATCTCAGTCCGAAGATAAAAACTTTTCTCCCAGTTTTCAACTCAGCAAATCTATTCTCACAAATCAAATCTATAATCCACAATTCTTAAACTCGTATGCTTCAAAAATAGAAATCCCGATAAATATGATTGAACTAGAAGATGCTTTACATTCATCAAAGGGTAAATCCCCTGGTGATGATCGAATATCATACCCAATGTTGAAAAATTTACCAACATCAGCTAGGAAACGCCTTTCTACAATTTACAATAACATATTTTTATCCAGTGTTTACCCGCAAGCTTGGAAAACTGCAACTGTCATCCCGATTCCAAAGCCTGGCAAAGATCATTATACAGTCGCCGGATATAGACCAATTTCGTTACTTCCTTGTATAAGTAAAATATTAGAAAAAGTGATTGCTAGGAGATTAATGTGGTTTTTAAAGGTTAATAACTTCATTACACCAAATCAAGTAGCCTTTATGAAAAAACAAGGGACTGACGATGTCTTACTATATGTGCAACATTTTATCACTAGAGCACTATCTAGTAAAAATCATGTCAACATTCTTTCCACCGATTTTGAAAGAGCCTTTGACCGCGTTGGAATTCATGTAGTACTGCAACAACTATCTGATTGGAATATCGGAAAAAGAATGTACTCCATAATTAAAAGCTTCCTAATCAACCGTAAGTTCAATGTTCGAATAAACAACCAACAATCCAACACTTTCCCACTGTACAATGGGATACCACAAGGATCTCCATTATCAGTCGTATTATTTATTATTGCATTCAATCAATTTAGCAAAATACTTTCAATGCAAAAACATGTTGAACACGCTATATATGCGGATGACGCAATTATTTTCTCCAAAGCAAAAGATAATAATAAAGTTAAAGAAATTTTTTCAAACGTCTTGAGAAACATTGATAATTGGTGTCTTACATCAGGGGCTAAACTTTCTATAGACAAATGCAGTTTATTACACATCTGCAAAAAACATAACTGTGATATCTTCGACTTAGAGTATAAAAATATAAAAATAAAACACGTCGACCATCTTCGAATACTAGGTGTCATCTTTGATAAGAGTTTTACTTTCAAAGAGCATTGTCTACAGCTAAGAACAAATCTAAACTCCCGACTAAACATAATAAAATACCTTACATCAAAAAACTTCGGTATTCATATCTCAACAATGGTAAATATCACCCGCAGCATTATCCTCTCCAAAATTGACTACGCTTTGCCAATATACGGATGGTGTGCACCGTCACACATTAAACTTTTATACGGTCCTTATCACTCAGCAATTCGCCATAGCATTGGCGCTTTTCGTACAAGCCCAGTCAAAAATATATTAGCTGAAGCTGGCCTACCATCCATTGAAGACCGAACATCACATCTAACTTTAAAGTTAATTCCCAAGCTCTTTGTATGTCGCAACAAACTACTGTTCCAAGAAGTAGCAAAAGCAGCTTCTTACAGCAGAATTCCTAGGCTTGAGTCCACCATAGTAAAATGCATAAACTTTTCCCGTAAAAATTATTTACAACTTACTCCTATTCTTATTAAACAACAACCCGAACCACCTTGGTTGCTAGAAAGATCGTCCTTCATTCTAAGCCTGGTCCAACTCCCTAAAACCACTACACCTCCAACAGTTTATATTCAAACTTTTAAAAACATTGTTAATATATTCTCTGAAAAAAACTGGAACTTTTTGTTCACAGATGGCTCGAAGTCAAGCGACTCTACAACATTTGCAGTAGTGCATAGTAATGGCCAACAAATAATAACGGGATACATTGAAAACACTTGCTCTAACTTTACAGCTGAAGCGTTTGCCATACTTTTTGCAATAAAATTCGCAGCCCAAAACGAAACGAATCATATAATATGCACCGACAGCCTCTCCACCATTCTCGCCACAAAAAACTCGTTACATGATTCTCCTTTAATAAATCAGATTAGAAATACTCTAAGTCAACATCCCAATAAAATAAAACTAATGTGGGTACCATCCCATGTTGGTATAGCTGGCAACGACTATGCAGATGCCGCTGCTTCAGAGGCTAAACGTAGACCCCTTCACAAATTCGCCACTTGTGAGTACCGCGATACCTATAACACAATCTCAAACTATTTAGAAGATACGTATAACCAAAAATGGTCGAACTATCAACACATGTACAAACATTTTAATCCGTCTGGGAAAAAACAAAAATACCCAAAAAAAGCGACAAGGAAAGAAACAAACACTATAGTTCGTCTAAGAATTGGACATTGCCAACTCTCGCATAAGTACCTTCTGGAGAAAAACCAAGCACCACAATGTACAACTTGCAACACGCTACTTACTGCTACCCACATTTTAGATGTGTGTCCTGCTTACAGCTCTTCCAGAACAAAAATATTCGGATCAACTTTACCAACTAAACTCTTAACAAATGTCTGTGATAGTAACATTAAACTAATCTGTAAATTCTTGTCATTAAATGGACTACTTACTCAAATTTAAATAAATAGTTACTCACGGAGTCGAAAGCCTATGCTGCTAGTACTCCTCTTTTTCACATTAGTTATAATAATTGTATTTTTGTAATTAATAAATAATAATAATAATAATAATAAAAATTGTATATGTATTATTATATTGAAAATTTATCGATAATTATATAATTCTACAGAAAAGTTATCCATGGCCGTCTCATTATATTTGTTGCAAACTAGACTGCTTGACGATAACGAGACTTTCACTAGAGTATGACTAGACAATGACTTGAGTAGGACTAGACTATGACTAGACTATGACTAGACTATGACTAGACTATGACTAGACTATGACTAGACTATGACTAGACTATGACTAGACTATGACTAGACTATGACTAGACTATGACTAGACTATGACTAGACTATGACTAGACTATGACTAGACTATGACTAGACTATGACTAGACTATGACTAGACTATGACTAGACTATGACTAGACTATGACTAGGCTATGACTAGACTATGACTAGACTATGACTAGACTATGACTAGACTATGACTAGACTATGACTAGACTATGACTAGACTATGACTAGACTATGACTAGACTATGACTAGACTATGACTAGACTATGACTAGACTATGACTAGACTATGACAAGACTATGACTAGACTATGACTAGACTATGACTAGACTATGACTAGACTATGACTAGACTATGACTAGACTATGACTAGACTATGACTAGACTATGACTAGACTATGACTAGACTATGACTAGACTATGACTAGACTATGACTAGACTATGACTAGACTATGACTAGACTATGACTAGACTATGACTAGACTATGACTAGACTATGACTAGACTATGACTAGACTTTGACTAGACTATGACTAGACTATGACTAGACTATGACTAGACTATGACTAGACTATGACTAGACTATGACTAGACTATGACTAGACTATGACTAGACTATGACTAGACTATGACTAGACTATGACTAGACTATGACTAGACTATGACTAGACTATGACTAGACTATGACTAGACTATGACTAGACTATGACTAGACTATGACTAGACTATGACTAGACTATGACTAGACTATGACTAGACTATGACTAGACTATGACTAGACTATGACTAGACTATGACTAGACTATGACTAGACTATGACTAGACTATGACTAGACTATGACTAGACTATGACTAGACTATGACTAGACTATGACTAGACTATGACTAGACTATGACTAGACTATGACTAGACTATGACTAGACTATGACTAGACTATGACTAGACTATGACTAGACTATGACTAGACTATGACTAGACTATGACTAGACTATGACTAGACTATGACTAGACTATGACTAGACTATGACTAGACTATGACTAGACTATGACTAGACTATGACTAGACTATGACTAGACTATGACTAGACTATGACTAGACTATGACTAGACTATGACTAGACTATGACTAGACTATGACTAGACTATGACTAGACTATGACTAGACTATGACTAGACTATGACTAGACTATGACTAGACTATGACTAGACTATGACTAGACTATGACTAGACTATGACTAGACTATGACTAGACTATGACTAGACTATGACTAGACTATGACTAGACTATGACTAGACTATGACTAGACTATGACTAGACTATGACTAGACTATGACTAGACTATGACTAGACTATGACTAGACTATGACTAGACTATGACTAGACTATGACTAGACTATGACTAGACTATGACTAGACTATGACTAGACTATGACTAGACTATGACTAGACTATGACTAGACTATGACTAGACTATGACTAGACTATGACTAGACTATGACTAGACTATGACTAGACTATGACTAGACTATGACTAGACTATGACTAGACTATGACTAGACTATGACTAGACTATGACTAGACTATGACTAGACTATGACTAGACTATGACTAGACTATGACTAGACTATGACTAGACTATGACTAGACTATGACTAGACTATGACTAGACTATGACTAGACTATGACTAGACTATGACTAGACTATGACTAGACTATGACTAGACTATGACTAGACTATGACTAGACTATGACTAGACTATGACTAGACTATGACTAGACTATGACTAGACTATGACTAGACTATGACTAGACTATGACTAGACTATGACTAGACTATGACTAGACTATGACTAGACTATGACTAGACTATGACTAGACTATGACTAGACTATGACTAGACTATGACTAGACTATGACTAGACTATGACTAGACTATGACTAGACTATGACTAGACTATGACTAGACTATGACTAGACTATGACTAGACTATGACTAGACTATGACTAGACTATGACTAGACTATGACTAGACTATGACTAGACTATGACTAGACTATGACTAGACTATGACTAGACTATGACTAGACTATGACTAGACTATGACTAGACTATGACTAGACTATGACTAGACTATGACTAGACTATGACTAGACTATGACTAGACTATGACTAGACTATGACTAGACTATGACTAGACTATGACTAGACTATGACTAGACTATGACTAGACTATGACTAGACTATGACTAGACTATGACTAGACTATGACTAGACTATGACTAGACTATGACTAGACTATGACTAGACTATGACTAGACTATGACTAGACTATGACTAGACTATGACTAGACTATGACTAGACTATGACTAGACTATGACTAGACTATGACTAGACTATGACTAGACTATGACTAGACTATGACTAGACTATGACTAGACTATGACTAGACTATGACTAGACTATGACTAGACTATGACTAGACTATGACTAGACTATGACTAGACTATGACTAGACTATGACTAGACTATGACTAGACTATGACTAGACTATGACTAGACTATGACTAGACTATGACTAGACTATGACTAGACTATGACTAGACTATGACTAGACTATGACTAGACTATGACTAGACTATGACTAGACTATGACTAGACTATGACTAGACTATGACTAGACTATGACTAGACTATGACTAGACTATGACTAGACTATGACTAGACTATGACTAGACTATGACTAGACTATGACTAGACTATGACTAGACTATGACTAGACTATGACTAGACTATGACTAGACTATGACTCGACTATGACTCGACTATGACTAGACTATGACTAGACTATGACTAGAGTATGACTAGACTATGACTAGACTATGACTCGACTATGACTAGACTATGACTAGACTATGACTAGACTATGACTAGAGTATGACTAGACTATGACTAGACTATGACTAGACTATGACTAGACTATGACTAGACTATGACTAGACTATGACTAGACTATGACTAGACTATGACTAGACTATGACTAGACTATGACTAGACTATGACTAGACTATGACTAGACTATGACTAGACTATGACTAGACTATGACTAGACTATGACTAGACTATGACTAGACTATGACTAGACTATGACTAGACTATGACTAGACTATGACTAGACTATGACTAGACTATGACTAGACTATGACTAGACTATGACTAGACTATGACTAGACTATGACTAGACTATGACTAGACTATGACTAGACTATGACTAGACTATGACTAGACTATGACTAGACTATGACTAGACTATGACTAGACTATGACTAGACTATGACTAGACTATGACTAGACTATGACTAGACTATGACTAGACTATGACTAGACTATGACTAGACTATGACTAGACTATGACTAGACTATGACTAGACTATGACTCGACTATGACTAGACTATGACTAGACTATGACTAGAGTATGACTAGACTATGACTAGACTATGACTAGACTATGACTAGACTATGACTAGACTATGACTAGACTATGACTAGACTATGACTAGACTATGACTAGACTATGACTAGACTATGACTAGACTATGACTAGACTATGACTAGACTATGACTAGACTATGACTAGACTATGACTAGAGTATGACTAGACTATGACTAGACTATGACTAGACTATGACTAGACTATGACTAGACTATGACTAGACTATGACTAGACTATGACTAGAGTATGACTAGACTATGACTAGACTATGACTAGACTATGACTAGACTATGACTAGACTATGACTAGACTATGACTAGACTATGACTAGACTATGACTAGACTATGACTAGACTATGACTAGACTATGACTAGACTATGACTAGACTATGACTAGACTATGACTAGACTATGACTAGACTATGACTAGACTATGACTAGACTATGACTAGACTATGACTAGACTATGACTAGACTATGACTAGACTATGACTAGACTATGACTAGACTATGACTAGACTATGACTAGACTATGACTAGACTATGACTAGACTATGACTAGACTATGACTAGACTATGACTAGACTATGACTAGACTATGACTAGACTATGACTAGACTATGACTAGACTATGACTAGACTATGACTAGACTATGACTAGACTATGACTAGACTATGACTAGACTATGACTAGACTATGACTAGACTATGACTAGACTATGACTAGACTATGACTAGACTATGACTAGACTATGACTAGACTATGACTAGACTATGACTAGACTATGACTAGACTATGACTAGACTATGACTAGACTATGACTAGACTATGACTAGACTATGACTAGACTATGACTAGACTATGACTAGACTATGACTAGACTATGACTAGACTATGACTAGACTATGACTAGACTATGACTAGACTATGACTAGACTATGACTAGACTATGACTAGACTATGACTAGACTATGACTAGACTATGACTAGACTATGACTAGACTATGACTAGACTATGACTAGACTATGACTAGACTATGACTAGACTATGACTAGACTATGACTAGACTATGACTAGACTATGACTAGACTATGACTAGACTATGACTAGACTATGACTAGACTATGACTAGACTATGACTAGACTATGACTAGACTATGACTAGACTATGACTAGACTATGACTAGACTATGACTAGACTATGACTAGACTATGACTAGACTATGACTAGACTATGACTAGACTATGACTAGACTATGACTAGACTATGACTAGACTATGACTAGACTATGACTAGACTATGACTAGACTATGACTAGACTATGACTAGACTATGACTAGACTATGACTAGACTATGACTAGACTATGACTAGGCTATGACTAGGCTATGACTAGACTATGACTAGACTATGACTAGACTATGACTAGACTATGACTAGACTATGACTAGACTATGACTAGACTATGACTAGACTATGACTAGACTATGACTAGACTATGACTAGACTATGACTAGACTATGACTAGACTATGACTAGACTATGACTAGACTATGACTAGACTATGACTAGACTATGACTAGACTATGACTAGACTATGACTAGACTATGACTAGACTATGACTAGACTATGACTAGACTATGACTAGACTATGACTAGACTATGACTAGACTATGACTAGACTATGACTCGACTATGACTAGACTATGACTAGACTATGACTCGACTATGACTAGACTATGACTAGACTATGACTAGAGTATGACTAGACTATGACTAGACTATGACTAGACTATGACTAGACTATGACTAGACTATGACTAGACTATGACTAGACTATGACTAGACTATGACTAGACTATGACTAGACTATGACTAGACTATGACTAGACTATGACTAGACTATGACTAGACTATGACTAGACTATGACTAGACTATGACTAGACTATGACTAGACTATGACTAGACTATGACTAGACTATGACTAGACTATGACTAGACTATGACTCCCCGCAAGGGTATCCTCAGGCGAGGATAACGGTGGAGTAACGCCCCCGCGGACCCTAGTTGTGGCAGGTATGGAGAGCGTACTAAAAATGGTACTTGTGCTCGAGGAAGCCCTGTGACAGGGCGAGCGGATACCGCCCTTAAATATGTATCCTACCACAGGGGTACCCTCTAGAGAGGTGTAGCTAGGAGCGTGACGCCTCCGTGGTTTCCCTAGTCACTTCCCGCCATATGGCATTAAGATCGAGCCCAGTAAGGTCTTAGATCGAGCCCAGTAAGGTCTTAATTATGGTATCACTGGAAAATGGATTGGACATGATTATAACCCCGGTAGAACTCCGCCGAAAGGCATTGGAATCAAGCCCAGTACGATTCTAATTATGGTATTCCTGGACACTGTTTCGGATTTTGACGCACTCAGGGCTGACAGCTGTGGCATTCTATGACTTCGGTAGGTGGAAGTGAAATTCCACCGAAATGGCTCATAGGCTAATGTCACCGCTGCCTCCGTCTCGTTAAAACGTAGCGAGTCTCGGAGTACGTTCGCCGTTATGTCACCATTAAGTTGGTGGTGTAGGTTCAGATGGAAGTTCCTGATTAGCACGGATCTGGCACTGACATATGATCCCATAAGGATCTTATGTCAACCCTCGCATGGCCTCCCTGCAAGCATAGACAACCATGGGATCAATACGTGACTACACTCTCATACGGCGATAGCGGCTTCGAGTTGAGACCCAACAAAAAAGAAAATGATGAGTAACAACAACAAAAACAACAGCAACAACGATAAGAAAATACATGAAGATGAAAAGAATATGAAAATAACCGAAGACAATACAGGTGTAGTGAAAGTGGCCAACCCATTTGGGAGGAGCTCTTTACTGCAAAGATCACCCTCAACTCCTTTCAGTACCCCACTTGGAAAGAGGAATGATACACCACAGAGTAGTGTTGCAACAAACGCAACTCCCGATGTCAGTGAAATGACACAGGGAACTGTGCGTATCGAACAAGTCTGGCAGGGCCTTACGGCAAACGTGAGAGCAACTAACTTGCAAACCGATAAGGAGAAACTGAAGCAGACGAAACAGGCGGAGGATAGAGCTTTCATTGAGCTTGGAAAGAGACTGTCCACCATAAACGGCGTTGTGTCTAATGCAAAGAATATTCACAAGATTATACGTGATAATCTTGATTGCATCTATGCATTGTACGAGGAACTGAAGGAGCACAGGGAGGTTATACGCACCTGCCCAGTATCGATAGAAGGAAGCGAACAAAAGGTCGACAAAAGTGGGGTGAATCCCAAGTCACCGATACAAGACGTAAAGCGAAAGAGAGCGAAAACGGCAACAACGATATCAGCTCTGGAAACGCCTAGGTTGATTAAAAACCCGGGAGGAAAGAACACCCCAGATCCCCAGGGGGTTACAAACGACTGGGAAGTAGTGAGACACCGAAAAGAAAAAAGGAAGAAGCAAAATAAAGGCAAACAAGGGGGGAAAAAGCTAGTGCCTAGAGATAAGGGCGAAGCCATAGCTATCAAAACTAGCTCTACAATGTCATATGCAGATGTTATTAAAGAAATGAAAAGGAAAATTGACCCCACTGCAATTGGAGTCGAGATTAAGGGTATAAGAAGAACCAGAGCTGGAGAGCTGCTCGTAAAATTTGATAAAGGCGAGGGACAGGCCGAAAAACTTAAGAATGCCATTGGCGACACGTTTGGCGATGACGTGAGAATAAGGTCAGTTGCCAAAAATCATATGATAGACATAAGAGATCTAGATGAGTCTACTGAGGTCGATGATCTCATAAATGCTCTCATGGTGGCGACAAATAGTGATGTGCCAACATCATTTAAAGTCCTGAATGTAAGGGATTCCTTTGGTGCTACTAAACAGGCGCTAGTTCAGTTATCCGAACATCTCGCTGCACCCCTTCTACGCGCGGGAAGAATTAAGGTCGGATGGGTTATGTGCAGGGTTAGAACCAAAACTAAACCCAAACAATGCTATAGGTGCATGGACCGGGGCCATATTGCCAGCCAGTGTAAAGGCGTAGACAGAGGTAAAATATGCAGGAAATGTTGTACATCAGGTCATAAGTCGAGGGAATGTGCTGCAGAACCCAATTGTGTAATATGCCAAGAAGCTGGTCTAACCAATACCCAACATCTTATTGGTAGTGCAATATGCGTAAGCAATAGGAGAAGTAACGTATTTAAATGACCCTAAAATTCTTACAAATTAACCTAGGGAGGGGAAAAGAGGCACAAGACTTAATGATGCAAAAGGCATCGGAGGATAATACGGATATTCTACTGATAAGCGAACAGTATAGAAAACCACTATTACAAGTCTGGTATGAGGACACTAGTCATCGGGCAGCAATAATGATCAGAAACCCCAAACTAACAATAAATGAAGTTAACGAAAGCAATGCATGTTTTGTGTATGCGACAATTGGTAGGATAAGGATATATAGTTGTTATTTTTCGCCAAGTATGGAGTATACGCCGTTTTTAGCAGCCATCACAAGCCTCGAAGCCTCAATTAGAGGCTCAGGACACAAGGTCATCATCGGTGGTGACTTCAACAGTAAGTCTCCAGAATGGAACTCAGCTAGCCTCGACGATAGAGGAATCACTGTTAGCGAGACTATTGCTAGCCTTAACCTGACTATCTTTAATGTCGGCGATAAACTCACCTTCCGAAGGGGAACAGGTGGGAGCATAATTGACATAACTTTTGGCACGAGTGACCTATGCAATGTTCATATGAGCTGGATGGTTCTGGAGGATATCACCTTGAGTGACCATCAGTACATCTCATTCAAGATTGGTAATAGCACGACTGTCACAACGACCGAAACTGCATTGCCAAGGTGGAACCTCCGAAAACTGAATAAACAAAAACTCACGGAGTACATAACCCAAACCAGAGATAGAAATCTGCACTATCCAGCCAACAATTCAAGTGTGGACAATATGGCTAAGGCTCTTACAAGAACAATAACAAAGGCTTGTAACGTGGGAATGCCCAAAACGAAAGTGTATAACAACAAACAACCCGTCTACTGGTGGAATGACGAAATCAGGGAGCTAAGGTGCAAATGTCTTGCTGCACGACGTGCATCAACCAGAAACCATGGAGATCCGACCCTTTTGTTTGAATACAAAAGATCACGAAAGTCGCTAAGATGTGCCATAAAAGAAAGCAAGAGAAAGTGCTGGAGAGATCTATGCAAGGAAATAGATGACGACCCGTGGGGTAAACCATATAAGATAACTATGAAGAAGCTGGGAGGGGCAAAACCAATCCCCGGTATTAAAGAGCCAACATGGGCGAAAACCATAGTAGATACGCTTTTTCCCTCAGACGCAGATGCACTGGGACGCAAATCCAGATTACAAATGGATGCTTTTACTCCGCTGAGTACAGACGAGGTAAAAATTGCTTGTAAGAAGCTAAAAAATAACAAAAGTCCTGGACCTGATGGTATCCCAAACGAGGTTATACAGGTAGTAGGAGAAATATGGCCCGAACTAATCACCAATACGTTTAATAAGTGCATTGAAAATGGGGCTTTTCCTGAAAAATGGAAAATACAGAAGCTGGTGTTGTTAAAAAAGGGTGATAAACCTCTAAATGAACCTGGTTCATACAGACCTCTATGTATGCTGGATTCAATGGGGAAACTGCTGGAAAGTGTACTACTACAAAGACTGGAAGAATGCGTGCAAAACCTCGGTGGATTATCCCCGATGCAATATGGTTTCCGAAAGGGAAAGAGCACAATAGATGCAATTGGTGAAGTGGTGAAAATAGCCACACGGGCCAAATTGGCAAAGGAATATTGTGCTATAATAACACTTGATATCAGAAATGCCTTCAACACTGCAAAGTGGCAACGAATCCTAGACGCTCTTAAGAGCAAGGGTGTACACAGTCACCTGTACAACATAATTGCGGACTACCTGGACAACAGAATCCTACTATATGATACAGAAAGTGGTATGAAAGAGTATCGTATCACTGCAGGAGTACCACAGGGATCCGTGCTGGGCCCCTTCCTGTGGAACATAATGTATGATGGTCTATTGAACATGAAACTACAAGCAGGTGCAAAAATAATAGGGTACGCAGACGATATTGCCCTCGTTGTATCTCAAAGAAAACCAGAACTACTAGAAATAATAACAAACGACAGTCTTATTCGCTGTAGCAGATGGTTAAAGACAAATGGATTGGAACTAGCAGTGGAAAAAACTGAGGCAATCCTGGTAACGGATCGAAGAGCATTTAAACCGCCAAAGATCTTCCTAGAAGGCAGTGAAGTACACTTTCAACGGAGTTTGCGTTATCTTGGTGTAAAACTTGACGATAGACTTAACTTTGGTCAACACGTACTTATGATACGAAAAAAATCCATGCAAACGGCAACGTCACTGGCGAGGATAATGCCAAATTGTGGGGGTCCTAAGCCATACATAAGAAGGCTTATAAATAGTGTAATACACTCCCAGCTACTTTACGCTGCCCCGATATTTGCCACGTCGATGAGCATAAAGGAAAGAATAAGGGAAATGCAGAAGCCACAGAGACTAAGTGCACTTAGAATTATATCGGCATACCGTACGGTGCCTACAAGTGCAGCACTAGTTCTTGCGGGACTACCACCAATAGACTTACTAGTGTTAGAAAAGGATGAGATTTATAAGGAGACAAAACGTATAAAATGTGAACAATCCAGCTTGATGGAACAAAAACAAAAAATTCTTGAAATAAAGGAGAATGCAAGAAGAACCCTAATAACCAAATGGCAAGATCGTTGGAATATGGAGGAAAATGGGAGGTGGACATACAAACTAATCCCCGATATTAGAGTCTGGATAGAAAGAAAACATGGTAGCATGGGATACTTTCTCACACAGGTGATGACTAATCATGGTAGTTTTTACGGATACCTGCACAGGTTTAAGCTCCGGGATGCTGGCAACTGTGAGACATGCGTGACTCTCGTGGAAGACGCAAATCACATGCTTTTTGAATGTGAGAGATGGGCAGATAAACGACAAGAACTTTATGATGAACTGGATACAACATTGACACCGGAAAATATGGTGAACAAAATGTTAGAGTCTGAGAGAGTGTGGATGTGCTGTGAACGTTTCATAAACTCCATAATGAAGATGCGCTGTACGGATGTTCCGAACCTCCTACCCTTGGGATAGGAAGGAGGATGTAGGACTCGTACAAGGAAAAAACCCCCCGTCCTGATGAAATGCTGACGTAGTTCCGGGGTGGAGTTGGTGGAGTTATCGTAGGGCCACTATTGATATTTATATCATTACGTCCAATAAAAAAAAAAAAAAAACTAGACTATGACTAGACTATGACTAGACTATGACTAGACTATGACTAGACTATGACTAGACTATGACTAGACTATGACTAGACTATGACTAGACTATGACTAGACTATGACTAGACTATGACTAGACTATGACTAGACTATGACTAGACTATGACTAGACTATGACTAGACTATGACTAGACTATGACTAGACTATGACTAGACTATGACTAGACTATGACTAGACTATGACTAGACTATGACTAGACTATGACTAGACTATGACTAGACTATGACTAGACTATGACTAGACTATGACTAGACTATGACTAGACTATGACTAGACTATGACTAGACTATGACTAGACTATGACTAGACTATGACTAGACTATGACTAGACTATGACTAGACTATGACTAGACTATGACTAGACTATGACTAGACTATGACTAGACTATGACTAGACTATGACTAGACTATGACTAGACTATGACTAGACTATGACTAGACTATGACTAGACTATGACTAGACTATGACTAGACTATGACTAGACTATGACTAGACTATGACTAGACTATGACTAGACTATGACTAGACTATGACTAGACTATGACTAGACTATGACTAGACTATGACTAGACTATGACTAGACTATGACTAGACTATGACCGCAAGGGTATTCTCAGGAGAGGATAACGGGAGTAACGACCCCGCGGACTCTAGTTTTGGCAGGCATGGAGAGCGTACTAAAAAGGTACATGTGCTTGATGAAGTCCTGTGGCAGGGCGAGTGGATGCCGCCCTAAACTATGTATCCAACCAAAAAACAACTCCTGCCGAAAGGCATTAAAACCAAGCCCAGTACGGTTTTAATTATGGCATTTCTGGAATTACGCATATGAACTGACATAACCCCGGGCCGACGGTTTTTAACATTCTGGAACCTCAGTACACAGAGGTGACACTCTGTGGAAATGGCTTCTGGGCTAATGTTTAAACTGCCTCCGTCTCATCAAAACCTGGCAAATCTCAAAGAACGCTCAACGTTTTTCGTCGCCATTAAGTTGGTGGTGTAGGCTCAGTTGAGGATGAACTCCTGACTTACACGGATCTGGCACTGAACATAATATCCCATAAGGATTTTATGTCAACCCCTGCATGGCCTCCCTGCTTGCATAGATAACCATGGGATCTAAACGTGACTATACTTCGAATCGGTGATAACGGCTTTGAGTTGAGACCCTGAAGAAAAAATATGAACAGAAACAACCCCAACTACAATTACAAGAATCAAAACGAAGACGAAGTTTTTACAGGTAAACCCAAAGATACTTACGGGAGTTACTTACCGCTACAACACAACCCTTTCAAACGTAGCTCAGTGTTGGCAAGATCGCCCCCGAATAACACAACGGGAACGGCTGACATGAAACAACAAGGCGATCTGGAAAAAAATGGAGAAGATCCTAAGCATCTAATATTGCTAAAACAAGACGAGGAGAAAGCTTTTATAGAAGTCGGTAATAAAATTAGTTCGGTAAATGCGATACTAATGACCGCGAAGAATATACACAAGTCGATACGGGATGATATCACATGTGCTATGGCCATATACCAACAGATGAGAGAGCTTAGAGAAGCAATTTCCAAAAGTCCTACTGCAGAGGCTGCTCCTGTAGTTAATGTTACTATGGAAACAAAGGCAATACAGGTAGACGTAAGAACGCATACAGCATTTTATGAACGAAGGCAAGGAGATAGGAGTAAAAGACAATCGTCAACTTCGCCAAAACAGGATAGTGTCCCGAAAACACCAAAGACCGTAGATACAACACACGTAAAAGTCCTACCTGGTACAAGCAAGGAACGGCCGCAGGCGATAGTAGTCGTTGATCCAATGGAGGAAGAGGCCTCAGTGAACTTCAACAATTGGAAAACCGTACACCACCGAAAGGAGAGAAGAAAAAAGGCTATAAGGAACAAAAAACCAAGACCTATACGTGAAACAGGTGAAGCAATTGCCATTAAAGCTAACCCGGAAACATACGCAGATGTAATAAAAAAGATGAAAAATGCTGTTAACCCTAGCGAAATAGGTGTGGAAATCAGCGGTATGCGAAGAACAAGAGCGGGGGAACTTCTCGTTAAGTTTGGAAAAGGAGAAGGACAAGCAGACAAGTTGAGAGATGCGTTAACGATGAAGCTCGGTGAAGATGTAACAATCCGATCTGTTCTTAAAAACCAAACACTTGATATCAGGGATATGGATGAAAGCACAGATATGGAGGAATTAATGAACGCCCTTAAGACTGCAACAGGTGAACAGCAGGATACTTTGTTTAAAATCCTTAATTTAAGGGAAGGATATGGTAAGACTAAGCAAGCTCTGGTACAAATGCCGGCAAACCTGGCGGCAAAACTTGTGAAAGAAAGGAAGATCATAGTAGGATGGGTGCGATGCAAAATTAAACCAAAGACGCGGGCTGTAATATGCTTTCGTTGTCTAGACCGTGGACACCGGGCAATAGAATGCAAAGGCGCAGATAGAACGGGAACATGTAGAAAATGCTGCCAACCAGGACACCTAGCTAAAGAGTGTCAGCAAGATGAAAGGTGTATACTCTGCCAAGAAGCTGGTTTACAAAATATAGACCACCTAATTGGTAGTGCGCTGTGTGTTGGAAACAGGAAGAAACCCCGAACAGTATGAATATGAAATTAATTCAAATTAACCTTGGACATGGGAGAGAGGCACAGGATCTAATGATCCAAAAATCCGCAGAAAGTAAATGTGATATAGTTCTAATTAGTGAACCCTATAGAAAAGCTCATTCTAAAATTTGGTACGAAGACTCGACAAAGAGAGCGGCAATGATGATATTAAATAAACAATTATGTATTAGCGAAATAAATGAGGAAAATGATGGCTTCGTTTATGCAACTATCAATGGGATTCGAATTTATAGCTGCTATTTTTCACCGAATATGGACTACACAAACTTCTCACATGCAATTAATAAATTAGAGTTAAGTATCAGAACAGCAAAGGGAAAAGTTATCGTAGGCGGTGACTTCAACAGCAAATCCCCAGAATGGAATTCAAGGAAACTAGACAAGAAAGGCACCATCGTTGCTGAATTGATAGCATCTCTCGGTCTTACAATTTTTAACAATGGTGATACTCCTACATTCAGGAGAGGAAAAAGTACCAGTATTATCGATATAACTTTTGGATCGAATGAACTGAATAACCAGATTATAAACTGGAGGGTACTTGATGAAATCACCTTAAGTGATCATCAATACATAACATTTGACATCACTAACAAGAGACCTGTTCTTAGATACGAGGAAGAACTCCCTAAATGGAATGTACGAAAACTTAATGTGAAGAAAACTACAGAATATCTCTTACATGCCAAAGAGCGGAATATAAATAACCTTTCTGGAGACTGTGAGGACATTGTTGCTCTCACAACAGACATCATTACGAAGTCCTGCAATGCAGGAATGCCGAAAATCAAAAAATACAACAGGAATAAACAGCCAGTTTATTGGTGGACTCCCGAAATTGGGGAGCTAAGAAAAATATGCTTGACTGCTCGTAGAATATCAACGAGGCACCCCGATGATGAATCTCTCAAATGGGAGTTTAAAATGAAAAGAAAAGCTTTAAGAAGCGCAATAAAAAAGACCAAGCGGGAAAAATGGGCTGAACTGTGTGACGAAGTTGATGCAGACCCATGGGGCAAGCCATACCAAATCGTAATGAAGAAAACCGGAGGGAGAAAACCAATACCTGGAATTAAAGAACCAATCTGGGCAGAAGAAGTAGTAAAAACATTATTCCCAACAGATAAAGAGGGAATGAACCCCAAAGAGAAGATGGTACCAACAGAAGAAATAGTACCTTTTAATGCTGATGAATTAAAATCATCAATCGGAAAATTAAAAACTGGAAAGACTCCTGGACCAGACGGTATTCCCAACGAAGTCATTAGATTGGCAGCTGAAACGTGGCCTGAAATATTATTAATGACCTTTAACATTTGTCTAGCAAACGGTGTATTCCCCAAATGTTGGAAAAGGCAAAAGCTAGTCCTCATAAGAAAGGGCGCCAAACCATTTAACGAAGCAAGCTCATATAGACCTTTGTGTATGCTTGACACACTGGGAAAGTTGCTAGAATGTCTTCTATTGCAGCGACTAGAAAAAGAAATAGAAAGCCTAGGAGGCCTTTCGCCACAACAGTATGGTTTTAGAAGGGGAAAGAGCACAGTAGATGCGATAAGTGAAGTAGTTGGCTTAGCAACAATGGCAAAAAACTCTAAGGGTTTTTGTGCTATCGTAACACTAGATGTTAAAAATGCTTTCAACACGGTAAAATGGAAAGTCGTCTTAGACGCTTTACAGAAGAAAGGAATAAAAACACACTTACACAATATGATAATAGACTACCTAAGCGATCGTGTTCTTATTTATGACACAGATATCGGAAAAAAAGAATATACCATCACGGCGGGCGTCCCTCAGGGATCGGTGCTGGGTCCTTTCTTATGGAATGTGATGTATGACGGTCTATGACTAGACTATGACTAGACTATGACTAGACTATGACTAGACTATGACTAGACTATGACTAGACTATGACTAGACTATGACTAGACTATGACTAGACTATGACTAGACTATGACTAGACTATGACTAGACTATGACTAGACTATGACTAGACTATGACTAGACTATGACTAGACTATGACTAGACTATGACTAGACTATGACTAGACTATGACTAGACTATGACTAGACTATGACTAGACTATGACTAGACTATGACTAGACTATGACTAGACTATGACTAGACTATGACTAGACTATGACTAGACTATGACTAGACTATGACTAGACTATGACTAGACTATGACTAGACTATGACTAGACTATGACTAGACTATGACTAGACTATGACTAGACTATGACTAGACTATGACTAGACTATGACAAGACTATGACTAGACTATGACTAGACTATGACTAGACTATGACTAGACTATGACTAGACTATGACTAGACTATGACTAGACTATGACTAGACTATGACTAGACTATGACTAGACTATGACTAGACTATGACTAGACTATGACTAGACTATGACTAGACTATGACTAGACTATGACTAGACTATGACTAGACTATGACTAGACTATGACTAGACTATGACTAGACTATGACTAGACTATGACTAGACTATGACTAGACTATGACTAGACTATGACTAGACTATGACTAGACTATGACTAGACTATGACTAGACTATGACTAGACTATGACTAGACTATGACTAGACTATGACTAGACTATGACTAGACTATGACTAGACTATGACTAGACTATGACTAGACTATGACTAGACTATGACTAGACTATGACTAGACTATGACTAGACTATGACTAGACTATGACTAGACTATGACTAGACTATGACTAGACTATGACTAGACTATGACTAGACTATGACTAGACTATGACTAGACTATGACTAGACTATGACTAGACTATGACTAGACTATGACTAGACTATGACTAGACTATGACTAGACTATGACTAGACTATGACTAGACTATGACTAGACTATGACTAGACTATGACTAGACTATGACTAGACTATGACTAGACTATGACTAGACTATGACTAGACTATGACTAGACTATGACTAGACTATGACTAGACTATGACTAGACTATGACTAGACTATGACTAGACTATGACTAGACTATGACTAGACTATGACTAGACTATGACTAGACTATGACTAGACTATGACTAGACTATGACTAGACTATGACTAGACTATGACTAGACTATGACTAGACTATGACTAGACTATGACTAGACTATGACTAGACTATGACTAGACTATGACTAGACTATGACTAGAGTATGACTAGACTATGACTAGACTATGACTAGACTATGACTAGACTATGACTAGACTATGACTAGACTATGACTAGACTATGACTAGACTATGACTAGACTATGACTAGACTATGACTAGACTATGACTAGACTATGACTAGACTATGACTAGACTATGACTAGACTATGACTAGACTATGACTAGACTATGACTAGACTATGACTAGACTATGACTAGACTATGACTAGACTATGACTCGACTATGACTAGACTAGGAAGTGAAAACTATATTAGACTAAAATATGATTGCTAGAGATATGTGTGGTTTCCACAATACAAGTGATTGACCGTGTCGTGAATTTTTGTATTCTACATAACAAATAAATACACGTTCAATCACTTGTATTGCGGAAACCGCACATTAATTAAAGAAATAGTACTGTCATGTTTCCAAACGACAGCTGATTGGTTCCTCAGTTTTTTAGTGCTTTTTTTATCTTTAAAATTTGTTTTTTATAGAGTGATACAAGTTTAAATCATACTAAAACATATAAATATATTGCTGATATCAATGAAACGATCTTTATTAGATAGAAAATTGTATGGCATTAATGTTTAAGTATGATTTCGGCCATGTGGCTGACACGGCTGGCAACTTTTAGCATTCTGACCATCATTGTTTTTAAAGCAATATGAGCCAATGACTCCGCCAGCTCAAAAAGCGCACCAAGCAGTAATTTTCTGAGAATGTAATGGTGTTTCGACAAAACTTTGTGAATTCTTCTTACTCCAAATGCAACAATTTTACTTATTCACCTACCAATTCAACCAGAAATGGGCTTCATCGGAAAATAAAATTTTGAATGGAAATTCAAAATCAATATCAATTTGTGCATCAGCCCATTCGCCGAATTATTTTTATTAAAAATTTCCACAATTTGCACGCGTTGCTCTAGTATAAGACGATAAATAATTAAATGTCAAAGCAAACTAAAGAAAAAGCAACTATCAGCTGTTAAATGGGTGGTAAAATAAAGCAGTGATGCCAAATCAAAGTTGTATCACTCCAAAAAAAAAAAAAAAAAAACACCCTTTACTACACAATCAATCGCCCGTCATTTGAAAAAAGCACATATGTACATAACTTTATTTTTGTGAAAAATTTTTAATATATTTTTTTAATAATTTTATTGTTTTCTTTTTAATTTTCTTTCCCTAACTTGTTTTCATGCTAAAAAAAACTTTCTTTTTGATCCAGACTGTCACCACAAATTGACACATGTAAAAAATAGTAAATCTCTTTAGTTCATTTGATTCTTTTCCTGTAAAAAAAAAAATATATATTCTAAAAAAACAGTAACAACATTTAATAAATGTTTGAACATAGTTGTTGTTAACACAATTTTTTATGACCCACAATAAAAACGGAAATAAAAACTGAAAGTATGTAATAACAAAAAATGTAAAAACAACAAAAACTGTGTCACTCAGCATGCAATTGTACAAAAAATAAAAAGCCACGAAAATAAAACAGAAAGCTTTTAGAGTTAAGAAGAATCTATAAAGGGACCAGCTATTTTAAGGATTTACATATTTTGGGGTATAAAGAAATGTTCCCGACACATTTTGGTTGAAATGTTTTCTTCAAATATAAACTTAATATTTTGGTTTAAAAGTTTTCTTTCAATTTTAAATTGGTATGCCTTTAAATTTTTAAAATTTTAAAAAGATGGCCAGCCTTTTCATCCCTAAATGTAATTCAACTTTATTGTCCTTAATCTCGAATGGGCAAATAAAATAATATCTTAAAACGAGAACAAGTTATTAACTCCCAGCCGTTTTCCATCACTATTTCATAATTTTTATTTTTTTTCTTTAACAAGGAATAAATTAAAAAAACAAAACATTAGAGAAGAATTTTTAAACTGGAACAATGAAAAGATTTTTATTTACTTTCTTTACACTTGTTAGGGAATATGCGCTTGCATACGTGTTTATACAAAGAGGTTTTTTTTGTACCATTGTATAACTTTTCTCATTATACAGCCTTTCAATAATAAACTCACAAAAACTGCATGTGTGTACATTAAGGTGGTTCATGTGCATTGTACACTTTCCCATTCGTCTTTCCCCTTTCACCCTCAAAATCAAATGTTCTTACTTCAAATGCAATTACTTTCACTACTGCACTCAAAACGAATAACATTTTTTTTAAAGAATTCTTATTGTTTTACCCCTCTAACGAATCTTTTTTTTTTATTATAAAAAGGCACTGTCTAAACAAGTTTATACAGTGGTGGCCACACAATAAGAAACGATGTTTTATTAAAATTGTATCGCAGTTAAACTTCTATAAAATCCTTTACTGTTACTTACAAGAACCTTTTATTACACTGTGTGTAATTTTTTAAGTCATATACGGACAACTCGACGTGATAAAAGACTTAAAAAAAAGACCCGTTTCTCCCAGTTTTGCCCAAAGTCATGCACTTTTTTTTATGGGACCCCAAAAATTTGGGGACTCGGTGTCATTTTTGCAAAAAAGTGATAATTTTCTTAGGCTCATATGTAGAAAACCGTTCGGAATTTTGATTTTCCCTCTGAGACAAAGTTGTAGCTCCTGCCAAAAAAAAACAAAAATTGTGAACATATAAAATCACAAAAAACTTCATCTTCAAGATCAAAATCGCAAAAAACTTTGAAAAATTTAAATTGAATAATTATTCAACGAGTAGACAATTTTCATTGTTTGAAACCATGTGAAGTTTAAAGTTTCTTTTTAAATGTTTAACCAAGTAGTTGTTTTTGGCTGGCCAGCGCAATTAAGAGCATGCCGTTTTTGGTTTTTGGAGTTATTTGTAGGGCCAGTAAAAGAAATCCTTGTTTAACTTCGTGTGAAATTAAGACTGAAATTGGACAGCAAATAAATGCGGAAATATCTTCACGGACAACTGTTAAACTGAATTACATGAGCACCTGCACAAAATTGCAAAAATTCGAAAAAAGTTTGCTAAAAAATTCACGAACATTTTTAATATTTTAAACAAGTCATAACGTTGATTAACAGTGCCTTACTCTATAAGGAAAGGCAAAAATTCGGGAAAAATTTTTAAATTAGCGAAAATTTCGCAAAAACTCGTTAACAGCGTCATGATAGCAAAGTCTTCTAATTATTTTTTTTATTATTAATCGTTAAGGCTGTAATGAATCAGAAAACTTACAATAAAAAAATCGCTTATATAATCAGAAACATTATCTAAAATTTATTTGAATTCGATAAATCGGTTAAAAAACAAAATGTCGGAAAATAGCATAAAAAGCGTTAAAAATGATAATGATGAAGAACAAAAATAATAGAAATATAATTAGAGATTGGATATATTTTGTCAGTTTTTCGAAAACTAACCGATGTCGACACGATATTCTTATAAAATACCAAATAAATGTCAAAGTGACTTCGACTTGATTTGACATGTTAATGTTACAAACGAATTTTGTATCTGTTCTTTGGATTTTATTGCTATTAAGTGCAGAAAGTATTGCTATTTAGTACTGATAAGAAACCAATGAAAAAATTGTCATCTTCGACAACTTCAATTTAACATATTACGAACTTAGAACGTACAACTTGCATTTGTTATTATCCATAAAATAAGTTTTCGATGCAGTTCCATTTCTGCACTTCACGATTTATACAGATACTGCAAAATCGTTTCTAATTATAAGGACACCACTGTACATCCATAAAAATATTAACTAATGAGCATTGAAACTTTGGTTCGGTTTCCACAATACATACAGCCTGTTTCATTGTTTAGTAAAATTTATCCAAAAAGCACTTGTTTTTTGAGTGCTTTTCAAAAACAAATATATCTACACAATAATCGCCTGTAATGTTGAAACCGCACATTAAACATAAGCATACACATAAAAGTTTTTTTTTAAATATAAAAAAAATGTTTAGAGTAACTTAAGTACCCAGTTGGCCAAATGGTCATAGATGCAAATGTCGTCAACGATGTCCTCAGGACATTCTAAAATTTGTCGCCCATATAAAATTGATGAATACAACTAAAGTAATAAAACATGTATTTTGTCGTGTGTTAATCGTATTTACGACTTTATATGAGACATTTGCTTAAATTTGTCTTCAACAAGGCTTTATTGAGGACAACGTAAGCGACCATTGCATGCAATATGTCGTGTTTCAAAACGCATTGGCGACAATATGCATGAAATTGTCGCTCATCTTGTCCTAAATAAGGTGATATTCAAAACAAATTTATGAAAATGTCTCATAAACATGGGACAAGTTGTCAATATTTTTTTTGTTTGTTTTTGTATTAAATAACAATATACAAAATAATAATACAAAATAATACAAAATTTTAAAAACGTTAACAAAAATGTTTCTTGAATGAAAACTCGTATGAATAAAAAGAGTTCCTTCAACTTTTTAAATTTGACGTAAGATGTTTTGTCAAAATGCAACAGATACATATCTATCTATTTCTATACAAAAATCTACTGAAAAAGCGTATTGTCATTAACCTATCGGCGACTAAATTGTGGATAGTATCTGCAATACTGTCATCAACGACACTATTAAGGTAATGTCGCTAATAGAACATCAACGACGATATGAGAAAAAAGTCGTTTATGTAGTCGCCAATGACAACTTTCACCACATTGTCACCCATATGGTCGTTAACGACAATGTGCATGATAGTGTCGCTCAAATTGTCGTGTACGATTTTGGTGCCCTTTGTTCGAAAAAGTCGTCGACGATTTGCTCTGGCTGTCGCCAACATGTCGTCAGCGATTTACTATGGGTCTTGTACGCGTCGTCGACGTTGTCTCGAACACATGGCCAACTGGGAAGTATTCCGTAGCCCTTTTGCATGTATAGGTTAAATAATTTTATATACAAAGTCATAATTATTTATCAATTTTTTCATAATTTTTAGTATACATATATGGTCTCTGTATCTAGCAGAAATTTAATCAATGTTTAGTTTTTACCATTTTTATATCCTTCAAGAATTTTCAGGACACGCATAATATTTTTTTAAGTTAAAATATGCCTACTTCACTATTTGTTAACGATTAGTACTTTTGTAATTGAAAACACAACTAACTTCAGCGGCACATTTTGGGAAAACTGAAATGTAACGCAAGAATTTCGCAATAGTTCAAGTAACGGCTAAGGGAACAGCGGAAAATGTGAGAAACAAACATAAAGAACAACTGGCGCAATTGGTGCATGCCGGTTTATTTGACATTTGTCAAATGGAGGCTAAAATATTTAGACCGAAACCGATCTGCACAATCGATGCATGACGGCCTGAAAGGGGTATATACTCTTATATATGATAGAAACTCATCTAAACGGTTTGAAAAAGGCAATTCTCCTGTTCATTACCGCATTTCCTGCAAATACGTTCGGCTAAGAAACCATACCATTTTTTATTCAGTTGTTTTTCAAATTTGTCGCAAACTTGCTTCACTATCCGTAACATGCCAATTATTATAAGGTTTTCATTACATCATTCCAAAGTCATGGTAGGCTTGAGCAAGTTCATTTACAAAAAATTGGCTTCAAACAGGAGATCAACAATTTTGGGACAACAAGTAAGCGCTAACGGCTGGATAGCTTTTCAAAAATCTTTAAACTGCAGGCGTAAGAGTGAGCCATCGTGTCGGTACGAGGCGCAGCAGTTTAGACTATACCAAAATTCAAACGTTGCTTTCAGATTTTCAGTCGTTATGGTGGATGTCGAAAATTCTTTGCGTATATATATGTATGGAGAAAACGCATTTTATTTTTGTGCAAAAATTAAGTACCATAAGAAGTACATAAGCTTAAAAAAGCACAATATCGTACTTCTTTAATGGTTATGTACAAAGAGTAAAAAAAAAATTACGCGTACTGCTGAGAACAGTACGTCTGGCAAGCCTACTATTAAGAAGACAATTGTAAGAACGTAGGACGTAACGCTAGAAATTTCTTAAAAAACGCTTAATTTCCCCATAATTCTGCCGAAGATGTATTTTGTTTTATTTTGAAAATACCATTAAAATCTTTTAGATAGGTGCGGAGAGTCAAAAATAACCCACTACTTCCCCTTGCGTTCGTATTTTTAAAATGGGCCTAGGTTATAAAGACTACCGTAGAAGTCTTCCTGTTTTGCAAAGGATCGAAATGGTTCGAGGCTGCAGTGATGTCTGTGGAATAATTTAGTGGACACTGGCTAACTCTGGGTATTACAAAGGCACCGCTATTAGAACTCAAGTGAGCCGTCCTCGTATCGGCTAACAGTTCAACCTTACCTAACTTAATATACCCATTCTGTTTTGTCAACCATAAAAAATATGCGAACTGACATGATAGAAAACCAAGTAGCACTTAGGCAATTTACACAAATTGATATGGGTGGTTGTTCTTTTGAAAAATGTGTGCTTACATTTGTACAAACATGATAGAAATGTGCAATGTACGTACACACATTCATACAAACGTATAATTGCATTTTGTTTAAAAGTATTTAAATTAAATTATTTTCTATGTAGGCATTTCTATTCATATAATAAATAAATAAACTAATAATATACATTTATTTAAATGTATTGATTATCTGTGGTTTTTAAATAACAACAAATAAAGAGCTGTGAATGAATAATTTATGTTTCAATTTATTGGAACATACAACCAATTAACAGTACAATTAACATTGTTTTTATTCTACAGATAAATGATTAAATGTTTTAGTGGTTGTTAGTATGAACATTAGACTGACTCAAAAAAAAAGTTGTTGATGTGCCCCCCTAAAAACTAACTTTGACATGTTTTGTGAAGATTCCCAAAATATTTTGGCTCTAGCGATAATCTTGCGTGAGCTAAACCGCCTCAAAAAAGGGTCCAAAAATGGTATTTATCATGAATAAAAAGTTCGGTAAATTTTCTTTTGTCCAATGAGTGGCCAAATATTATAGATATTTAGGAATTCTTAGATTCTGCGTTAAAAATCTAGCCACTGGCTCGAGATAGCGAGATGTTTATGTCAGTTTTTTGATGTTTTCAATTCGATTTTAATGAAATATTTTATAACTTAACCATTTTTTGTCCGATTTTCATTTCCAATACGTCGTTAGAAAGGTGTAGACCACCGCTTGAGTTTTTGGTCGAAAATTAACCCTTGAAATTCACTTAGAAATCACTAAAAACCCATTTTATAACCACAAAAAGCATATATTTGTGCAGGATATACGGGCATGTTCGTAAATGCATCACTGCGCTGCATTCGTGATTTCAAATGTTTATATAAATATCAGTGAAGTAGATGTGGACCAAAAAATTGTTAAATACTACACAAAAATAATACACAATAAAACAGATTATATTAATAATTTTTTTTATCGGCATTAAAAAAAGTTTGCTTTTCTGATGCAGCGCAGTGATGCATTTACGAACATGCCCCACGTTTTATTAATATATTTAAATACTATTAAATTAACCAGTTCATGACCAACATTTTTAAGAGGATATTAAACAAAATTAAGTGGTTAGGTTTGTAAAATGTTTTAATGCAGAATCGAAGAATTCCTAAATATCTATTATATTTGGCCACTCATTGGACAAACGAAAATTTACTGAACTTTTTATTAATGCACAGAAAGAAAAACACTCGGGATATATCAAGTTTTTTATGATTATTTTAAGTACGAGTCGTACTCAAAAATTCAAGTACGAATAACACTAAAACGTACTCAAAACAATCCTAAATGGCATTATGAACTTTACAAATCTATCCAGGAACTTCTTTAAATAAGTATAAAATTCTTAAATCAAGTAAAAAAAGATTAAACTTTTCATTGTGTTTAACCCTCCGGCTTACGCAAGTTTTGATTTTCTATACACATTGAAAAAAGGTTTGGCCAGACTCATGCGTACCACGAAGGGTTAAAAAATAAATTTGAACTCTTGCTTCTCATTTAGTTTATATTTCTGGTTAAATATGTACATAAGAATTCTAAAGTAAAAACCATATCGGGAATGATGTTGGTGTTTTATCATTCTGTAAGGTATAATACGAGTAAGTAAATCAATAATAATAATTTTTTCTTTCTATTTCGGGATAAAATCAACTTAATAATACTTGAATCAAGCATATTTTGAGATTGATTCAATCTTCATATTACTTAAATCAATCTCATTTTCGTATTATTTCAAGTACGAAATCGGGATTAAATATGGATAATTTAAGTATTTTGCGATTGAAAATCCGTACTTGAATCAATCTTTCTGTACTTGATTCAAGAAAATCCGTATTCACCGTACTATTAATACCGCCTGGGATTGATTTGAGTACGTATGGATTGATTTTTCTTTTGAGTGTGAAAAATAACATTTTGGATCCTTTTTTTGACGCGGTTTAGCTCATGAGAGATAATCGCTAGAGCCCAAATATTTTGGAAATCATCATAAAAAATGTCAAAATTTATTTTTAGGGGGAGGCCTTCTAAGTGCCCATTTGCATTATACGATTTTTGTCGTTGCGATTCTTAGGGGACGATTTTAACAGACCTCATCCTAACTAAGTCACCTAAATAAGAGCGGCAAGCATTGTTTCTATGACAAAGCTTCTTACTTTCATTCAGTTTATACGACACAAACATATAGAACGCGAATTAAATACCATCCTGCTAGAAAATCTTATTTGACAGATCGCTATGTCGGTGTGTTTTATTGAAAATGTATTGGCCAAAAAATTTTTCTGTTTGAAAAAACGCTTGACACTCTTCTTAAGGTAGCTCAGTTCAAGAATTATAGAATACAAGATTACGCCATGCGCATGATTTCCCATTAGATTGCGTACACACAGAAAACAAATTGGTTGGGAAATGGTTGCAGTAATAAAATATTGATCAAGTAACATGATTTATTATTGCAACTATTAAAATGTATAGTTCTAATTGATTTTTAATTCTCTTGATTATTAAAACGTTGTTCTAACTGAAATATGATTCCTTCAATTCTTTTTTTAGTTATGATAACTAATTTAATTAAGTTCTAAAAATTAGTACAAATGGTTGGAATCACAACCGAATTTAATACAGGGCAATACTGAATATTGGTCATTGCAATCAATAATTTGCTTTCGTCAATTAATTTTGTAATATAAATGTTTATTCATTTATTGCAGCCAATTATTGATTGTTGGAATAGTTTCAATTCGAGTACAACAAATGAAAATATAATTATTCGGAATTCACAACCAAAAAATAGTTAAAAGCCCCAATTGCTTACTAAATTTTCTGTCAAAACATTTGATAGATTAAAATAATTTTTAATTTTATATTTAAAAAATATCTTTGCGGTCAAAAATGAAAAATGTGCAAAAACTTAATAAATGGGGGTAAGTAATTTACGTATTCTTATAGGTATGAACACATACACGTACATATATGTATATATGTATTATTTTTTTTATACCCTGCAAATTATATTGGACTACTTGATCCATTTTGATCCTGGGCTGGTCCAATGTAGTGCAAGTATGGACCATGTCATTATTAAAAAGAGTTTGCAGTGAAACGACATGTCTTCGTTTTTTAACGACATGTCTTCGTTGTGAAACGATTTCAAAGCTAATCCTCTGGAGTATACCATGGAGTAGTTTTAAGACTTCTCCTTTGTAATGAAAGCTGGATGGGCCCTAGGACATCGTACTGTAAAATAAGCCATTTTTTCTCCTCGCTTTCTTATGGGCTACATTTGACCGGTTAAAAAAATATATTGATAACGACAATCAAATCTCTTGTTATGAACACCAATTATGTGTTAATTCCGTTGCAGCTATCATATATTCGGGTATAAGCACAATTTTGTTTCTAATAATCATACTAACAACTAACAATATCTGTTGTTATGACTGATAGTGTACTAAAATTCAAATGTTGCTATCAAAACTATTATGCTAAGCAACGAAATTTTCAGTAATTGGAACCGAATTGTGTGATAGTACATGCAACCGACGAAATTCGATTGGCGCCAAATTCGGTTGTGATCACGAATCTGTTTTCTCTGTGTAGTTTGTGCGTGGCAAGAGTTGCCAAGTATAAAAGTGCCTATGATTCACGAATTTTTATACCCTTCACCGAAGGTAATTATGGATGTTAGGACCCTATAAAGTATAAATATTCTGTGTCCTTATAAGTAGCGAAGTTGATTCAACGATGTCCGTCTGTCTGTTTGTTGAAATTTTCCGAAGACCCCAGTTGTGATGCGGACTTGGTAGTTATATATTTTTGTCACATGTAGTCCGGAATGGCTGAAATATGTATGAGCAAAAAACTACGACTGCCTTTAATTTTCCCCAAAAATCACATCACTAAGAACGGCAAAAAGCCAAAGTTTCCAAGTTAGATTCAAGCATCGTGGACAAGTGGGCGGAGCTCATTCCATACAAAGACATTATAGATTTCTGTATATTTGGAGAGCGGCAAGAGACAAAGTTTTCAAATTAGGTACAAGCATCTTGATTATCAATTTACAACATCCTACAACATAGGGCCGGTGTGGACAAGTGGGCATCGCACAAAATCGAATTATTTATGTTTAAAGAACGGTATTTATATAACTTTCTGTTATTTTCGCACCATGGTGAAGGTTATATAAGAGCCGAATATAGCACTCTTCCTTGTTTTTAATAAGAAAAGTTTGCACTTTAAAAGAACTGGCAACCCCGCAATTAAACATCAACTATCTTTTGTTTGCCAGCTTGAAACTATTAGCCAAAAGGAGAGCAGTTCGTGTGACGTCATTTGTGCGTTATGCGCAGAAGAATTTAACTTTGTTTGTTAGGATTGCGTAATCATTATTTCTATCATTCTTGGCTCAGTTAGGATGAAAGTGTTTATTTTTAGAATATTTTATAAAAAATATTCTAAAAGTCGTTTTCAAAGAAGGCAGATTAGAATGAGTCAAAGTTTATTTAGAATGCGTTCGTAGAACTTCTTAAAGGCCTGAAGAGTGGAAGCACTTTCGATTATTCCCGCTAGGTTGTATTTGATACAAATATACTTGTGTATGTTTAATGCTGAATGTTATAATAACTACTTAATCATTAATTATATATTTTGAGTGCATTATTGTTGTTAATTATAGTACAAAACTATTGCCTTGGGTATTTTTCATTGGATTTGAGGGTTTTAAAAATTTGTTTTATGTTTTTTGATTTTAGGCATAATTTTGGAATGTAAAATACATAAATTTAATAAAATATGTATGACTGTGTTACAATTAAATCAATTTTTTCTAAAGCAGATATAAACAACATGTTTTAGTATTTGGGAAAATACACTAATACCCCGGCTTGCGTCGCTAATTGGGACCGAAAAAACGCGACGTAAACCGAAGCAGACTTTTCCATACATTTGTATTGATTTTCAAATAATTCCTTTCGAGATTCATAATTTTAGCAAAAAAAAAAATAAATTTTCGATTAAATTTTTTTTTCGATCTTCAAAAAAAGTTAAAGCTTTTTTTTGAATTGCCATTTGTTTTAAGGGTGTGAAGATAAATTCGTCAGTTAAATACGTCCTACAGTTATTTTAAATACGTTCCACACGCTGTTAAACGAATTGCTAAAACAAACAAATTTTCTTTTTGTAAACAAAAACCAATCTAATTATTAAAATTAAAAACAAAAAAATTTTTTCAATAAAAAACAAACTGAAATTTTTATTAAAAAAATAATTTTTTTTCATTAAAAAAGTATTTTCATAGAAGTTCACATTATAAAAGGGTCAAATATAGATGTTTCCAATAGGTATTTCGAGAAGACATGAATCGGGGTAGCGGGAGACTGGAAGTAGCCTAGGGCTAGTAGATTCCAGGACTATAAGTTCTACGTCCAGATTCGTCCCGATCTATCAAAACCAAATTTTTCAAAATTATATATCTCCGATATCGGGACGAATCTGGACGTAGAACTTATAGTCCTGGAATCTACTAGCCCTAGGCTACTTCCAGTCTCCCGCTACCCCGATTCATGTCTTCTCGAAATACCTATTTTTTGGACTTGAAAATTACCATATTTTTCATACTCAGTCAATGAAAAACCAAATTTTTCAAAATTATATATCTCCGATATCGGGACGAATCTGGACGTAGAACTTAAAGTCCTGGAATCTACTAGCCCTAGGCTACTTCCAGTCTCCCGCTACCCCGATTCATGTCTTCTCGAAATACCTATTTTTTGGACTTGAAAATTACCATATTTTTCATACTCAGTCAATGAAAAACCAAATTTTTCAAAATTATATATCTCCGATATCGGGACGAATCTGGACGTAGAACTTATAGTCCTGGAATCTACTAGCCCTAGGCTACTTCCAGTCTCCCGCTACCCCGATTCATGTCTTCTCGAAATACCTATTTTTTGGACTTGAAAATTACCATATTTTTCATACACAGTCAATGAAAAACCAAATTTTTCAAAATTATATATCTCCGATATCGGGACGAATCTGGACGTAAAACTTATAGTCCTGGAATCTACTAGCCCTAGGCTACTTCCAGTCTCCCGCTACCCCGATTCATGTCTTCTCGAAATACCTATTTTTTGGACTTGAAAATTACCATATTTTTCATACACAGTCAATGAAAAACCAAATTTTTCAAAATTATATATCTCCGATATCGGGACGAATCTGGACGTAGAACTTATAGTCCTGGAATCTACTAGCCCTAGGCTACTTCCAGTCTCCCGCTACCCCGATTCATGTCTTCTCGAAACACCTATTTTTTGGACTTGAAAATTACCATATTTTTCATACTCAGTCAATGAAAAACCAAATTTTTCAAAATTATATATCTCCGATATCGGGACGAATCTGGACGTAGAACTTATAGTCCTGGAATCTACTAGCCCTAGGCTACTTCCAGTCTCCCGCTACCCCGATTCATGTCTTCTCGAAATACCTATTGGAAACTTCTATATTTGACCCTTTTATAATGTGAACTTCTATGAAAATACTTTTTTAATGAAAAAAAATTATTTTTTTAATAAAAATTTCAGTTTGTTTTTTATTGAAAAAATGTTTTTGTTTTTAATTTTAATAATTAGATTGGTTTTTGTTAACAAAAAGAAAATTTGTTTGTTTTAGCAATTCGTTTAACAGCGTGTGGAACGTATTTAAAATAACTGTAGGACGTATTTAACTGACGAATTTATCTTCACACCCTTATTTGTTTTAAGGGTTTTATTCGCTGATTTTAATCTTCAATCCAAATAGTGAAAAGTGGCTTAATTTTTTCCATTAAAGGACTTTTTAAATATATTGTTAAATATTTTATAATATTATTTTTTTAAAATTATCACTTTATTTTATTTAACATCAATTTTTTTTCTTTGTTTTTTTTTTTTTTTTTGAGATCTAGTACAGATAAACGATAATTGTTATAAAAATTGAAGATGATAGTAGATTTTTCAAGTTTCGCAGCATGTTTCAAAATGAAACGACCTGTTTAGCCTTTAAAATTGTGTATGGCGAAACATGTTGCTTCAATCATATTTGGGGGTGCGAAACAGGAATGGGAGAGCGAAACACGAATATTGCTGTTCGTGTGATCATGGCATATGCTTATTCGCTTACTTATGTGACTCATTGTTGCAAAATATTAAGATTTAACTTCACTTTAGCAAATTTAATTTGGAAAATTTGTCTACCGACGTTCAACTTGCCACCAGCAGCCAACATTCGCATACATTTTTGCATCCCCGGCGCAAGTCGAGAACTAATGACGCAACTTCGAATCCATTCACCGCAAACTAAAACAAAAACGACACAACTTCAAAATCGCAGAAATTTTAAAAAAGACGCAACTTCGAAACGACGCAAGCCGGGGTATTGGTGTAATATACAATTCAGAAAATATTAGTTAAATAGTTGTCGTAGATTTGTCTTTGTCGAGTATTAAAAGTCTGGTTTATATTTTAGTTTATGATTTAGTTTCAAATCTAGTCCATGATGGTCCATCCTATAGTCTAGTTATCAACAGTCTTCATATTCATATTCTTATTCATTGTTTCCTAATTGACTGCATAGTACAAATATGTATAGTCAAATTCAAAATTAAGTGCATTAAAGTTGAAAGTGTAATAAATAACAGTCTATTCTGTAGTGTAGATAGTCTCGTCAGTTGACTGGCTAATAATCTAGTTACATAATAGAAAAATTCATATTCTAGTTCATTGCCTATTTCATAGTATAGTCCGCACTTTATTTTACAGTCTAGTCTTTAGTTTAGCATTTATTGTTGACTGTCGATTAATGTATAGTCTAGTTCATAGTGTAGTCAATAATTTGGTCTTTAAGCTACTTTATGGTCTAATCGGTAGTCTAGACTATTTCATATTCACTAGTTAGTCTATTCTATATTGTATAATTTAATCCATAGAATATTCCATTCTTTTCTTGTTTTGGACTAGACTATATACTAACCTATACTCTAAGACCCGGTATTTGAGATTTTAAACTTAGTTTAACGTACTCTGAAACTCTGATTTTTTCGGTGAACTGTAATTTTTTTTAATTTCATTAAAGGTCAACATTTTAAGCAAAACTAATCAAACTTGGTAATGGCGCCACAAATCTGTTTACAGATTAACTAAACTGAGGTCCAAAGCCTAAATAAATAGTTACACATTAATTCCATAGTCGTGTCCATAAACTAGCTGCTTTGCTGGCATTATCCTAATTAATGATACAGCTTATTATATGGTCTACAGTTTTATCAATGGCAGTATATTTTATATTAGCCATTTATAGTCTTGTAAAAAGGCTTGTTTATGATTATGTTAAGTCTGCAGTTTGAAATATACTTAATTAAAGTATGGCTGCTGCATTGTAGTAATACATGGCAACATGTTCTTAAATGCAACCATAAAAATTTGGACAATGCATTTAGATCCGAAATGCAACTTTGTAGTTGTCACTGCGCAGAGAAAAGCAAATAAAACAGTTAAAATAATGTAGATGCAAACAATATTCACACACAATACAACGAAGGTAAACATTTAAATACACAATGCATCAACACGGTATTGATACATTGTGAACACACGTTTAGGAAAACAGCCTGTTTATTATAGCATAGCTTTTAGTCTTATCTGTACGCTAATCTAACGTCAATTTTATAGTTATATCCTGTTTGTATACGACACTTGTTAAAGTTTACAATCTAGTCCATAGTGGTTTAATCCAAATTATACTTCTGGATCTAGTTCATAACTGTTTTTAACGCTACGGTCACACTTATTAAAAATTTGACCAAATAAGCATAACCACTACCAAGGTATATTTACACAAGGTAAACTCGTTGGCCCATATGTTTGTCAGCTGTTTACCCATAGTTGGAACCCCAACGTCAAATTGCGTGTATATGAGCCAAAAGTTGTACATGTGTGCGTTAAATTGTTTTTGTTTTATATGAAGACAATTTTGACAACTTGGCTCCTTTTATAGAGCAGCATGTCTACACTCCCAAATGAGTCTACCTAATGTAAATATACCTTGACCACTACTTTTGTTAATATTTAGTGAGATTTAACATAGTCTTAATATCACAAAATAAAGCTAACTATTCTGCTAGACATAGCATAAAACAGTTTTTTTCTAAGATGTGGTATTAAAATTAACAAAAAAAAGTATTAAAATTATAGAAAATTATATTTTAGCTTGCCTGTTGGTCACGTTTTGTTCGTTAAATATTTGACAAGTGTGTCCGTAGCTTTAGTATAGAATCGTCTACTCCATAGACTGATATAGAGGACTTAAGCTAAAGCGAACCAAGTCAGAAAAAGACACTTCGATGATATTTCGAGGTTGAGTAAATGCACTGCCATTAACTTAATCGAAAGTGAGAGGCTTTGACTGGGGTTTTTCACCGTTACCATTACAGAACTAGTGTTGAACTTTGCGGACAGTTTTCCACTAAATTTAAAAGATGTTATATTTCATTTGGTTTGGTTTGGTTCAGCTGGGAGCTCTCAATATATAGTCTATACATACTGTCAGCGTCAAAATAAAGTGTACAACTGGTTTTCAAATATAAAAAGTGATATTTTAGCAAAATATAATTAAAATTTGTAGAAGTTTATTATCATTTACAAAACCTTGGACAATGTTATTACAATTTAAAATTAAAAATTTGAAATACTTCAAAAACAACAAAATCAATACAATAAAAAAACTAATATACTCCGTTTTAAACGCGTCAAAAAAAAGTTTACAGTTTTACAATACTAAGAAAAGTGAAGTGGCTAATACTTTGATTGATTTCTTTTTGCTTTTAGGACGGCTTATAGTCTCTTTGGCATCAATTCCACCCATTTTAAAGTTAGATCAGTAGACAATTTTGGCTACCCTTTCTGCAGAATTTTATTCAGAGAGTGCTTGCTGCTAATGTTTTTTTTTTAATTTGTCTGTCCAAATGTTTTCAGATGTTTACTTGAGTTGATATCGAGCGACTATTGGGCTGATCCATCTGTTTTATGACGTTTTACAAAAGCTAACCCTATCACTCTTCACTTTAGATCATTGATGTCAAATTCATTCAATTTCTTGCACAATTGTGCTAGCTCAAAAATCACACACATTCTTACTCTCTTTCATTCAGTCGTCGATTTGCCAGCGACGAAAGCACATGTATAGCGGATGTTTTGTCTTTTGTTTTTTTTACTACCCAAAAAACCATACGTGCAAGAAAAGAAAAATTATGTGTGAAAAATATTTTATGATGTAAAATGCTTTTGGCAACATGCAATGTGTTTAGTTTTAGTTAGTTCTAACCAAAATTGGTTATATTTTTTTGCAATGTGGAGATGTGAATATTTTTTCATTTTGGTAACTTTTTCTAAAATAATGATTTTGATACAATTATTAACGAGCTCGAATAATTTGTATTGTGTACTATGATTTTTTCACTATTTGTTACAAATGAACGGAATTCTTTTATATTTTATTGAAAACAAAAAATCACTTTTAAAACTGCAACCAATCATTTTTTTAAGATTTTTGCTAAGAAAGATATTGCCATTTGTGATTTTTATATAAAAAACGCAAATGTTCAAAAACATATAAAGTTTTAATCGATGGAGATTTTCAATTATTTTTTTTTAAATGGGCCTAGCTTTTCTTGATTTTAAGAGTACTAAAGGTAAGTAGTACTTAAAGTAGAAAGTGCATAAAATCATGTGTTTCAAAAAACTTGAATATAAGTTAAATGTTCTGAATTTAGGTTATTAACAGAAGAAGATATATTTAATTACAATTTTGAAAATACATATAAGAATTTTATAGATTTTTCAAAAATACATAGATTTATACTATATAATTTTAAAATTTATGGCATTTTCTGTCAGAAATGGCTGTAAGTTTAATATATATATGTACATTTATTTAATGTTTATTCGATAATTATTTGCCAATATTTTAAATTAAAAAAAAACCTTTGACTGTCAGTCTTACACTTTTCCCCGTTGAGTGTGCGTAACGAAACGCAAATTTGTTTATATTCGCCATAATATTTTACATTGATTCCCAAAATGTATCAAATAGAACAATTTTGAAACATTTATTAATAATAAGAATAATAAATTTGAAATAAAATTTACAAACAAGAGAAAAAAGTTTTTTAATATTTTAGATATATGATTTTCTCAATAAATAAAAGGCATTTTAAATTTGGTTATATTTTTTTACATTTGGTAACTTTTTCAAAAGCACTGGCCACAACATAAATATATTGAATACGTGTTTGCTTAAAATTTCGTTCGAATAAATTAAGAAAAAATCACTATATATTTAATATTTTTCCTCTTTATTTTGTATTTTTTTGAGCGAGTTGTATATCATATTTTTATCTATAAAAAAGCTTTTAACGAAATTTTCGTTTTCCAGTTAAGTTATATCTCGCTTAAGAAATGGCTAGTTGGGTAATTGTAACTTTTTTTTACTCACAAATACAACTACATTTTATTTTTGACATCAATGCTTTAGATCAAAGATGCCCAGTAGTGGCTGATATCAGCAAATGAAACTCACACGTATACTTACGCTCTTTTGTTTAATCGTCAATCAACCAATAGGAAATCAGCATGTTGAGTGCGAGAGACAAACTACACTGGCAGAACTTCTGTGTCTTATTTTACATTTTAATCTTCATCGAGACTGCTGTCAGTGAACATATAAATTGAAATTATTGCGATATATTAATGATGTCCGCCGAAAAGTATTTTATGTTACAAAATGCTTTTGATGACATGCAATGTCTTATTTGTCATAGGACATTTAAAAAAACTAAGAAATATAATTTAAAAAATATTGTATTCTATTAATTTGTAATTTTCAAATAATATCTACATTGTTTTGCATTTAAGCTAACAATATGTGTTTTGTTTGTGAAAAAAATTCTTTGTACCTGAAAAGGGTCACTTTTACTTTCGTTAAAAAGACGTACCTAAATGCAAAAATTATTAAGAAAAAATAGCCACAATAATTTGTTGGTATTTTGTGCTTGTAAAAATATTTTTGTTTCTGTACCAATCGCGTCGGTGGGTTTTTTTCTTTGAAAACACTTTTCTTAAGTAAGTAAAAATATTTAAAAAACAAGTTAAAAAAAGTCTTGTTTTCCTACAATTTATGTGTAAACCTATACACATAAAAGCAAATGTGACAGCAGGTAAAATTTTTGGGTAAGAAGATGTGTTTTATTGATGTATTAATGAAACTTGTTGGTTTCGCACTATTTTTATTGCTTACTTTTTTATGCCACAAACTCGAAATTTTACAGGGAAGGTTTTTTTTAAATAAAATCAGTTTGAAAAAAGTCATTATTTTAAAATTTATAATGTAAATATTATTTATTCAAACTGATTTTATTTAAAAAAAACCTTCCCCTGTAAAATTTCGAGTTTGTGGGATACAATTTTTCACTAAAATAAATACATTCACCACGAGTATTACTTAAATATGTACATTCATTAATTTTAAATTTCCCTTTTGTTAAACAAAGAAACAGAAAAAAAAATGACAACACCCGTCACACATGTGCTTTCGTCGCAATCTCGCTGACGACTAAATAAAATTGTTTTCTTCCAGTGTTATTTCGTCACTCTCACCAATACTACTACCGTGGGCATCAATGCTTTAGATCATTGATGCCCACGGTAGTAGTATTGGTGAGAGTGACGAAATAACACTGGAAGAAAACAATTTGCTATTCATTTTATTTAGTCGTCAGCGAGATTGCGACGAAAGCACATGTGTGACGGGTGTTGTCATTTTTTTTCTGTTTCTTTGTTTAACAAAAGGGAAATTTAAAATTAATGAATGTACATATTTAAGTAATACACTTGGTGAATGTATTTATTTTAGTAATTCTCTTGATGAATGTATTGATTGGTATATATATATCTATAATACATACATATATAATTTATATATGCGGACATGTGGATAGTATGATATATTTCGGAATAAAAAGATTCTTCGAAGTGTTTATAAATTTTACAGGGGAAGGTTTTTTTTAAATAAAATCAGTTTGAATAAATAATATTTACATTATAAATTTTAAAATAATGGCTTTTTTCAAACTGATTTTATTTAAAAAAAAACCTTCCCTGTAAAATTTCGAGTTTGTGGCATAAAAAAGTAAGCAATAAAAATAGTGCGAAACCAACAAGTTTCATTAATACATCAATAAAACACATCTTCTTACCCAAAAATTTTACCTGCTGTCACATTTGCTTTTATGTGTATAGGTTTACACATAAATTGTAGGAAAACAAGACTTTTTTTAACTTGTTTTTTAAATATTTTTACTTACTTAAGAAAAGTGTTTTCAAAGAAAAAAACCCACCGACGCGATTGGTACAGAAACAAAAATATTTTTACAAGCACAAAATACCAACAAATTATTGTGGCTATTTTTTCTTAATAATTTCTGCATTTAGGTACGTCTTTTTAACGAAAGTAAAAGTGACCCTTTTCAGGTACAAAGAATTTTTTTCACAAACAAAACACATATCGTTAGCTTAAATGCAAAACAATGTAGATATTATTTGAAAATTACAAATTAATAGAATACAATATTTTTTCCTTAATTTAGTAATACTCTTTGTGAATGTATTTATTTATTTATTTGCAAATAATTCATGTCTTTGTGTACATCTTCAAAATGTTTTTTTAAATTATATTTCTTAGTTTTTTTAAATGTCTTATGACAAATAAGACATTGCATGTCATCAAAAGCATTTTGTAACATAAAATAATTTTCGACTGACATCATTAATAAATCGCAATAATTTCAATTTATGTGTTAACTCACAGCAGTCTCGATGACGATTAAAATAAGACACAGAAGTTCTGCCAGTGTAGTTTGTCTCTCGCACTCAACATGCTGATTTCCTATTGGTTGATTGACGATCAAACAAAAGAGCGTAAGTATACGTGTGAGTTTCATTTGCTGATATCAGCCACTACTGGGCATCTTTGCTTTAGATCAACGATCATCACGCTATGCCCCCAGGGGCCGAGCACTTTTCGTGAATTTCACACACACAACACGAAGGTTAACGAAACGACAAAAAACAAAAACAAAACACATTGTTAATGTCTCAAAAGAGTTAATTTATTTTGCTCTCTTTTCTAGAATTGGTGTTTTTCAATGCACACAATATGAACCCACCACTACATACACATTTTTAACTGTCTCTCTTTGTGGTGACCGCTGCTTTAGATACTATATTTTTTTCGTTGAATTTCTTATTTCTACCTTTTATCACGTTTATTTTTTGTCCAACTTGCTTTTGTCACTTTTTGGAGCAACGTATTTTTCACAGATGACAGCAAGCTTGAAGTCTGATCAAAATTGGCAAAGTAGAAATTTAACTTTTTATAAATAACATAACCCTTTTTATATTGGAAAACAAGCTGTACACTTTATTTTGACGCTCACAGTATGTCTATTCCTTAGCCTTACCCGCAGTGAGGCCCTTAGACTAGTCTTTTGTCTAAAGTCTTGTGCATAATGTAGTCCAGTCTTTTTTTAGTCCATAATGCATATTCTAGTTTATAATCTAGTCACATTTTATACTCTGTGGTGCTTAGATTGTACTTCTCTGCAGGTTAAATAAAAATTTTGGCTCCCTCATGGCTAAAAATATATTTTACAAGTTTTTATAAAATACATGCATATATAATTTTCATTATTTTATTTTGTTTTTGTATCTTTTAATTTCGTTACAGTTTATCAAAAGACCGTAAGCAACAACAACAACAGCAATTACAACAACAAGATAATAACATATCATACTTGATTTAACTATTATTTCGTCCCACAAACGACAGACAGATGGCAGAGAGAAGAGACAATATTATATAAGAATAAACTACAACAACCTAAAATCATTAACAAGTATCGTAAAGCAAAACCCGACCTACCACATCAGGCTACAAGTGCTTGTACAATCAACAGTTTGTTATACCTACTTGAAACATTTTGAAACAAAGCAACAAAAACATTTATTTTGCCCAAGGGGGCTTTTTCCTCCACTACAACGACAAGAGTGCTCCTTTTTGACGTCCACCTTCTTCACCTCCTTATTTGCTGCCTAACACTGCAACAACACGTTTTCACAAATGTTGAAATTAAATCGCTAAATACAACATTGCTCGGTTAACGTTTAGTTGAATGTATGGACACTTAAAGGTAAGATTTCCACTACTTACGCCACATTCATAAAGCAAAGTACATGAGAAAATGTCAAGATAATGTGATGAACGAATGAATAAATGGCCTGCACTTACATGATTCATGTTCAAAATGCCACTCATGTTCTTGTGTTTTTCTTCTCTTTGAATTTTAAGACAAAATGGGTGACAATATAATTGGTTCAGCAAGCCTTTTGCATTTAGGTGATATTGTGTCACTGTATGCCGAAGGAAGTGTGTGCGGTTTCTTGAGTACTCTTGGGTAGGTTTCGAATTTCATTAATTGTTTTTCCTATTTTTAGAATATTTAAACTAAATTGAATGAAATTTTAAACATTTTATGTATGTAGTTTGGTCGATGATCGTACTGTAGTGTGTCCTGAGGCAGGTGACTTAAATTATCCTCCGAAAAAGTTTAGAGGTAAGTATAGATAGCAAATATTTCCTTGTGCTTGTAAAAAAAATAATTTTGTTTCTGTTTTAGATTGTTTAATTAAAGTATGTCCTATGAACCGTTATTCGGCCCAGAAACAATTCTGGAAGGCCGCCAAACAATCAGCGAGCTCGAATACAGATACAAATTTATTGAAACGATTGCATGTGAGTTATTTTTTTGTACCCTTCACTACAGGTGGAACGGGGCATATATGTATATATACTTTTCTGTAAAATAAAAAATTTCTTTAAAACTTTTCTATCGAATAAAAAACTTCTTCTAGCGAATACAAATATACATTTATTTATTTTTCTATATTAGCACGCTGCCGAAATAGAAAAGAAACAAAATGAAACGGAAAACAAAAAAATTCTCGGCCAACAAATTCAATATGGCAGTGTGGTGCAATTACTTCATCTCAAATCGAATAAATTTCTTACTGTCAACAAACGTCTTCCTTCTTTGTTAGAGAAAAATGCCATGCGTGTCTACTTGGATGCCAATGGCAATGAGGGTTCCTGGTTTTATATCATGCCCTTTTACAAATTACGCTCAATTGGTGATAATGTGGTTGTAGGCGACAAAGTTATTCTTAATCCCGTAAATGCCGATCAACAAAACTTGCATGTGGCAGCCAACTATGAATTACCCGACAATCCCGGTTCTAAAGAAGTAAATGTCTTAAATTCCTCTACATCTTGGAAAATAACTTTGTTTATGGAACACAAAGAGAACCAAGAGCATATTTTAAAAGGAGGTGATGTTGTGCGTTTGTTTCATGCCGAACAGGAGAAGTTTCTTACCATGGATGAGTATAAAAAGCAGCAGCATGTTTTCTTGAGAACTACGGGTAGGACAAGTGCAACGGCGGCTACTTCCAGTAAGGCTTTATGGGAAATTGAAGTGGTACAACATGATTCATGTCGTGGTGGAGCGGGTCATTGGAATTCTTTGTATCGTTTTAAACATTTAGCTACTGGTTACTACTTGGCAGCAGAGCTGGACTCCGAAAATGCCAATACCAGTGGTCAGCAACAACAACAGCAAATGTTGCAGCAGCAACAAGCCCAACAGCAGCAACCAATACAACAGCAACTACTAAATTTGACTAATGAAAATACTAAAGACTCGGGTATAGGATGCAATTCAACCATGTTAGGTGAGATTCTTTCTATTTTTGAAGCAAAATTGATAAAGCTTTACACTTTCCTTTTCCTTGTTTACAGAAAAAACTAAACTCGAGCAATACCGCTTGGTTTCTGTACCCTTTTCTACCGATATTGCCACTGTTTTTGAACTAGATCCCACCACTATGGCCCGTGCCGATAGTTTAGTTCCCCAATCCAGTTATGTGCGCTTAAGACATCTCTGCTCTAACACCTGGGTTCATGCCACTTCCATACCCATCGATATAGATGATGACAAGCCGGTCATGTCGAAAGTCTGCTGTTCTCCCATTAAGGAAGACAAAGAAGCTTTTGCTTTAATACCCGTTTCTCCGGTAGAAGTTCGTGATTTAGATTTTGCCAATGATGCCTGCAAAGTATTGGCCGCAGTGACTGCCAAATTGGACAATGGTACCATTTCGATAAATGAAAGACGTTCCTTGATTTCTTTGCTGCAGGATATAGTTTATTTTATAGCGGGCATGGAAAATGAACAAAACAAAACTAAAGCCTTGGAACTGACTATTAAAAATCCCATAAGGGACAGACAAAAATTATTAAGAGAACAATATATATTGAAGCAATTGTTTAAAATATTGCAAGGGCCCTTTCAAGAACATCCAGGAGGTGAGGGGCCATTTTTAAAACTGGATGAGTTAAGTGATCCTAAAAATAGTCCCTATAAGAATATCTTTCGTTTATGCTATCGAATATTAAGATTGTCTCAGCAAGATTATAGAAAAAATCAGGTGGGTTGAAAAGTAAATCTCAAAACGAAACGAAGTAACAAATTTTGTTTTTTTTTTATATTTTAGGAGTATATAGCCAAACATTTCGGCTTAATGCAAAAGCAAATTGGCTATGACATTTTAGCCGAGGATACCATTACAGCTTTGTTACATAATAATCGCAAGCTTTTAGAGAAACATATTACCGCCGCTGAAATCGAAACATTTGTGGGCTTAGTGCGCAAAAACATGCACAATTGGGATTCAAGGTTTTTAGATTATCTCTCGGATTTATGTGTTTCCAATCGCAAGGCTATAGCTGTTACCCAAGAGTTAATCTGCAAAAGTGTTTTGAGCCCTAAAAATTCTGATATTCTTATAGAGACTGAAGTCAAGGCTATAAAACAAAAGAAAACGAATAGTGTTAAGAAACGAGAATCGTCATTGCTAACACCTCTGGCCGAAGATGAGGATGATGATGATAAATTGCCTTTATTAACTGTAAGCAACAGTTCTAGTTGGGACATTGAGAATCTAGATGAAGAAGAAGAAATTAAATATGAAATACATTTGAAATGGAAGGGATTAAAGGTGAGTTTTGTACAAATCATTAATTGATTTTAAATTAAAATTAGATTTTTTTTAAATTTTTTTTTTTAAGGAATCTCGCTCTATGGCCGATTTAGCCAATTGTGCGGCTCAAGGCAAAGAACTGGAGGCATCCATATTAAATTATTATCGTCATCAATTGAATCTTTTTTCGAATATGTGTTTAAACCGTCAATATTTGGCTTTGAACAATCTCTCACCTCATTTGGATATTGATTTGATATTGAAGTAAGTTTGTATTATTTTAAAAATATTTTTTTTTTTTATTTTTTTTATAAAAAGTTCCTTTGAAAAAATGTAATTTAAAAAAAATATTCTAAAAAAACGCCCTTTTGAGAAATTAAAATTTGTCTTCCAAGGCAAATTTATTACATGTGATCCTAAAAGCCTTGCCTTGATGCCTTTTTTGGTTTTTTAATTGTTGGATGTCAAAATTTTGTTTGTTATCAAGGTATATTTACACAAGGTAAACTCGTTGGCCCATATGTTTGTCAGCTGTTTACCCCTAGTTGGAACCCAAACATCAAATTTCGTGTGTATGAGACAAAATTTGTACATGTGTGCGTTTAATTGTTTTTGTTTTATATGAAGACAATTTTGACAACTCGGTTCTTTTTATAGAGCAACATGTATACACTCCCAAATGAGTCTACCTTGTGTAAATATACCTTGTTTGTTATCTTTGTTTCTGTTTTTGACATTGTCAATTTTTCCAAAACAAATTGCTTGTGGTTTTTGTTCGAGTTAAGGTATGTTCAGACCTAACAAATATTTGACGAAAAAATCCAAAAAAAACGTGACCAAATAATTGATAAAAATTTTGCTTTATTATTATCAATTTCTATTGATTTACTTAACTTTATTTGTAAGTAAATAATTGTATAATGTAATTTAGAAACTGTTCAATGATGTTTGATATAGCCAAAAGTATTGCGAAAGCAAATATATTTTTAATAAAACTAGTGGTTACGTGTAGGACGTCAAACAGTTAAAAGGTGTGAACATAGCTTTATACTTGTTGTAATACCGAGATTACCTGTAATGAATTCGCCTTGGTCTTTTCTAATGACTAAAAATGCCTAATTGAATATGTATTTAAAAAAGGTACATTTTTTAAAAAAAGATATCTCCTTTCTAACAAGAACTTGCTTGAAAAGGTTTATTTTTTCAGTGGTAACCCCTTTTTTTAGATCTTTGAGAAAAGTAAAAATTTTGTTATAAAAACATTTTTAAACATAAAAGTGCGTTTTAACTCAAAATGTATCACTTATATAGAATGCCTTCTTACGGAATAGTACTTTTCAAATAAAAAAAAATTCTTTAAAGGAGGGTAGATAGACACTATCAAACTTGAGTGGAAGTCAAAAAATTAATCAGCAACATTCAATCACAAAATAATGTTGACTGACGAAAAGTAGCGACCACACTTTTCAGCAAGCGAAAATTTGAGCAAAACTGTCATTCATGTTCGATAGTACATATGTACTCCGCTTAGAATGTTTTCTGTATTACAACAAAAATCAAAATTAAATCATTACTTTTACAAATTTTTTCAGATGCATGTCAGACGAGTCGATGCCTTATGAACTGAGAGCCTCTTTTTGCCGTCTTATGTTACATTTGCATGTGGATCGTGATCCTCAAGAGCCAGTGACACCAGTAAAATATGCTAGACTCTGGAGTGAAATACCATCAAAGATGTCAATTTTAGAGTGGGTTAAATTTGATTTTGAAAATATTTATTTATTTTTGTTTTAATTCCTTACATTTTATTTACAACAGCTACGATGGCAAAAATCAACCAGCCGATTATAATAAAGAAGCTGTTCGTGCCAAATTCAATACCACCATAGCATTTGTTGAAAATTATTTGTGTAATGTAGCCACAAAAGTTTGGTTGTTTACGGATCAGGAGCAAAATAAATTAACTTTCGAGGTAAAAACAAACAAAAAAATTTAAACATTTTAAAAGAAATTTATGGTGTTTTCTTTTCTAAAAAAAAGTGTTGCATAAGTGTTAAGGCCCAACCATAATATGCATAGCCTTGCTTAACCTACTGTCAAAAATTAACAAAAAGTCTTTCAAATGTATTTTAAAAAACAAAAATAAAAATAAAAAATTTTTGATTCCGTACGGAATGTGCGATTAGTTTCGCACTTTGCTTAAGCAAATGACAGTTTCATAAAATTTAACAAAAAGTTTTCTTATGTTCAATAAGGTTTGCCTCATATGATTTACATGTATTACTGCATTTGCTAAAGCCAACTTAAGCACATTATGGTTGGGCCTTTACATGTGACTTGGCATTTTTAAATGTACCCCTAATTTTTAAGAAGTGTTTCATATTTTACGTTTACAATAGAACACAAATTTCGGCATTAAACAATAAAGTACAATTAGCGCAAGGTAAATTCAATTACAGGTGGTGGCAAGACTAAAACAATTCAAAGCCAACAGACACAACAGATTTTTTTTGTATTGCATTGTTAGTGTTTACGGCTCGAAACTTGCCACCATCTTGTACTGAATTGGCCTTGATCTAGTGCTGTACTCATGCCCCTTTAATTAAAATGAGTGTTGACCATGTAGCATTTTTTTTAATTTTAAAGGGAACATCATCAGAAAAGAACGCTTTACGCTTTAAAATAACACATGTTTTTCAGAAAAGAACATACAAAATGTAAAAGCCAGAATAAATTCAGAATTTTACTCAGAAAAGAATACGCCATTAATAACTTTTTTGGCTCCGGTGAAATTTTAATAATTCGAATAATATCTTTCGATTCCAGGTGGTAAAATTGGCGCGTGATTTAATCTACTTCGGTTTCTACAGCTTTAGTGATTTACTAAGATTAACTAAAACGTTGCTGTGTATTTTGGACTGCGTTTCAGATAATAAAATTGAAAGTTCCACTGCTTCCAATACCGGGCGATTTGTAGCTGCAGATACAGACTGTAAGTAAATGGAAAAAAACCCTTTTAATATTTTCTTGAACCCACACTTTTTTGTTAAAATTTTTGAGTTTCAAATTCGTTTTATATATTATTGGCTGGCTTGTTTTTTTTTAATAAAAATTTTTCAAAACAAATCGTTTTATACAAAAAAAGCAGCAAATGATGAGAATCAAGGTGAGTGAAAACCGTAAGGGAACAGAAAAAAACATTAATTTATCAGAAATTATACAAAGCACATAATTTAGTTTAAATACTTAATGACAAAAAAACACTTTTACAAAACCAACTTTCCCTCCCCCCAAAACCCAATAACTCTTTCTAGCCGAGGGTGGTGTTTTACGCTCAATAGGTGACATGAACACTGTCATGACCAGCTTGGCTTTAGGTTCTGTGGGCCAAGTTATGGCCACACCCGCAATTTCCCTGCAACAACGTAAATCCGTATCGCAGCTTATGAAAGAATTCCCCTTAGTGATGGACACTAAACTGAAAATTATTGAAATTCTACAATTCATACTTGATGTACGTTTGGATTATAGAATTAGTTGCCTCTTATCGATATTCAAGCGTGAATTTGACGAAAGTGATGCCCAACAACAGGCCCAGGCGGAGGCAGCAGCAAATAATCAAGCTAATCCCGGGGATCCTCAAGCAGCGGCCACAGCTTTTCAGCAACGTCAAAAGAATATCGATTTAGAGTCAATTGGTATACAAGCAGAGGGTATTTTCGATTGTGATAGTGGCGATGCGGCGAATCTTGATTTGGACGGTCAGGGAGGTCGAACATTCTTGAGAGTTCTATTGCATTTAATAATGCACGACTATCCACCGTTGGTTTCGGGAGCTTTACATTTGCTCTTTCGACATTTCAGTCAGAGACAAGAGGTTTTGCATGCTTTTAGACAGGTAAGTGGGAAATGAAATGAAATCGAAATTATATTTCTAGAAAAATAACACAACTTGAAGATCTTTTGATAAAATATATTTGAGTTAAGTCTAATATTTAAGCCATTTTCATTCTAGTCTATAGTATTGACTATCTTGTCTTTAACAAAGCCTATATTGAGGACTATTTTCTAGTCTATACTTAAAAATTGTTAAGACTTTTGTTTAATATTTGGTCGAGTCTCTGCGTCAGCTCATTATTTGTTTGGCGCATATGAAAAAGTCGCAATGGAGAAAAGCGACAATGAAGGTTTACATGAAGTTTACTGAGAATATACCCGATGGATTTTTTTTTACTTTCACCACTGCTTCCGGCATATGTTTTGAAGAAAAATGTAAATTTTTAAGAACGTTCAGGAACGAATTTAGAAGTTAATAGCATTTTAATGAAAGTGAAAATTATGGTTTTGTGTCGCAAACAGCACTTTTCTAAATTTTTTTTTAAAGTAGATTTGTGTGCTGCATACGTACAAATACTGAAGGCTCAGTTAGCCTGGAGTAACAGTAACGTTGCAAATCAGCTGCTAGAACGATTATAGTAAGATTACAGTAAGATGTTACGTCTCAATTTGTAAGAAAAAGATTGGTCTTACTTTTTTACGGCAAAGTTAAGTTACTGATACTCCCGGCTAACTGAGCCTTTACTGCAGTGTATTGAGTTGTTGACATTTTATTTTGCTTTCGCTTTAACTACTTTTTTTCATAAGGGCAATGAAGCGAAGCAAGTGGGAAATTTATTTTTTTTTTTGTTGTCATTTGGTTTTGATTTCGCTTTAACTACTTTTTTTTCTTGCGGCAATGAAGCAAAGGAAGAGTGAAATTTATTTTGTACGTTTTTGTATGAGGAATTTTCTGCATTCGCCAAACGTTGAGCAAAACAATACTTAATAAACTTTAAAATAGTTGATATGGAGCAAAATTAATGCTTATATTTCAGAAACCATACAAAATTTCGTGAAACAGGTACCCCATACCTAACTCGATTTTTTTTTTAATGATCGGTAGGTTAAACCAATAAGTCGAGTCTATAGATAAAACTATAGTCACATCTGTAGAGAGGCTTCTGTCTAGTTTACAGTCGATACTGTTCATTTCAAATTTAGAGTTGTGCTATTTTACTTCAGTATTTACTAGGGTGTTCAGCCGATTAATTTCTGTTCGATTAATCGAACAATTTTAGACGATTAATTGTTCGAATAATTTAAAATTGCTAATTCCGATTAAAGGATTAATCGAAGAATTTATACCGATTAATCGAATAATAATAATATATAGTATATCTGTTAAATGTTTATTTTTTTGAAAGTTTTAAGTCGAATAAACAAACCAAATGTATGTGTCCGTTGGAATTAAAATTATATATTTTTGTTACATTTTTTCAACACAATTTAATAATAATTCATTTCACAAAAGAAAAAACGATAAAGGTATGTTAACTCAGAGATTTATATTCATTTATCGGGTATGTGTCAAAAATGTATTTATGTAAATGTTCTTCAACTTCACGAATTTACCACTTACATAGTGACTATAACATAGTACTTGAAGACGATGCTCCACTAACAAAATCAAAGGGGCTACAAGTGGTCCAATCAATAAATATTTTTAACAAGATGTTTCGATCGATTCTCTAGAGGAAATTATTTGCAGAAGAATAGCAGAGGATAAAATGTCCGTGAAAAGTTTCAAAAAATCCAGTTACATTGATTCTTTTAAAATCCAAGTGAAGTGAATCCGAAAATGAAGCAACAATTTGGAGCTACATTGACAAATTTTACAAATTTTTTCTAAAATTATCGAAAAAAAATCTAGTAATTTATAAAATTTCTTGATTTAGAATTATTCGATTAATCGATTAATTTTAAAATTTTATTCGTTTAATCGAATAAATTAAAAATGCCAAATGTCGATTAATCGTTTAAAACAAAACCCGATTAATTGGACACCCTAGTATTTACTATTTCTGTATTAATTTATTTTTACTAAATTATTTTATATGTATATTTCTTTTATTTATTAAACATTTTTACAAAATTTCTTTTGCCATGCTTTCTTACATAAACAATTACTTAATTTAAATTTATTCGTTTTTCAAATATCAATCTTTTATTTCAACAAATTTTAACCATTTCTTTTACTAAACAAATTCAACAAGTGGATGAGTATAGTTAGTACTACTTATTCTTAATTTTCTTTTTTATTTTTAATAACATTTTATTACTTTTTAATAATAGTTTTAAAAAATAACCAAATAACACTTTTTCCTGCTTTGCAAGGTCCAACTTTTGGTTTCCGATAGTGATGTTGAATCGTACAAACAAATAAAACATGATTTAGATATTTTAAGACAAAGCGTTGAAAAATCAGAATTGTGGGTTTATAAATCTAAATCCTCCGAGGAACTGAATACAAGTAAGTGGTTTTTGGTATAACTTTTTTTAAAGTTTCAACATTTTCTATTTTTTTTTAGCTGTGGGCGATTCTTCTATTGATAATGCCAATCTAAGCAACGAATATAAGGCTTCATTATCCAGCGAACAATTAAATGAGTATAAAAAAGTTAAGGAGATACTGATACGCATGAATCAGTTTTGTGTTACACCAGGTACATGCTTAAATATCTACATATATGTAAAAAAATTTGATTTGTTATACAGTAGCTAAATCATTTGTAGCAATTGTTGCCAGCAAAATATTTTTTAACATGTACTTTTAACATTTACTTGTAACAATTGTTACAAATTTGTAACAATTTTTAGTAAATGAACACAGGTTATATATATATAGGTTGTTTACTAATATATTTGTCTTTTAGGTCCTTATGTCAAGCCCCGCAAACATGAACAGCGTCTTTTGCGGAATGTTGGGGTACATACAGTTGTCTTGGATCTTTTGCAGAACCCTTATGATGAGAAGGATGACGTGTTAATGAAAGAGTTAATGTTTTTGGCTCACGAATTTTTGCAAAATTTCTGTCTGGGCAATCAACAGAATCAAGTTTTACTACACAATCATTTGGACTTGTTTTTAAATCCGGGGGTGAGGATTTTATAAAAAAAAATTTGATTATTTTTTTTTCTTGCCTATTCTATTATCGAGTCTTTAGTGTAGTCAAAATATTCTTGTTTACAGAAAAGTCTGATTTGTGGACTGCCCTATATTCTCGTTTAATGAATTAAACTTTAGTCTAGCTTATCTTCTACTAAGTCGATGTAAAACTAAATGATATTTCCCTTTTATTCCTCAGATCCTTGAAGCCAAAACCGTTTGTTCCATTTTCAAAGACAATTTGGCCCTGTGCAATGAGGTGACCGACAAAGTGGTTCAACACTTTGTACACTGCATCGAAATTCACGGACGTCATGTGGTCTACTTACAATTTCTGCAGACAATTATCAAGGCAGAAAATCAATTTATACGCAAATGTCAAGACATGGTAATGCAGGAACTCATCAATGCCGGCGAAGAGGTTTTAGTATTCTATAACGATAAAAGTTCTTTCAATCAGTTTGTGTCAATGATGCAAAGACAAAAATCTGCTTTAAGTGATGATAGTCCGCTTAAATATCATGTGGAATTGGTAAAACTGTTGGCCTGTTGTACGATGGGCAAAAATTTGTACACGGAAATAAAATGCAATAATCTATTGTCTTTGGATGATATAGTGGCCATTATTTGCAATCCAGCCTGTATACCTGAAGTTAAAGAAGCCTATGTTGACTTTCTAAATCATTGTTATATCGACACGGAAGTAGAGATGAAGGAAATTTATTCCTCGGGTCATATGTGGAATTTATTTGAGAAGAGTTTTCTAGTAGACATAAATCTTTTGATAGCTGGCGGAGCAAATGCGGACAAGACCTTAATGAATTATGTCTTAAATGGTGTATGCACCATTTTGGCCACCTTTTTCAGCAGTCCCTTCTCAGATCAATCGACCATTGTCCAGTCAAGACAAATGATATTTGTACAATTACTGCAAGCCTGTTATCGTTTAGCACAATGCAAATGGCTTAGTCTAGCTGATCGCTTCAATGTCGAAAATTGTATACGTAATTTGGCTGAGTCGGCAAAAACTAGGAGTATTGCCATACCCCTGGATTTAGAGCAACAGGTGGTAACAATGTCGAGCAAGACGGCATTGTTAACACGCCAGACTACCAAATGGCTTTTAGCCTCGAAACAGCCAAAATACGAGGCACAGAATTCGGCCAATTTAATGCGATTAGATAGGTCCATTATAGAAGGCTTGCAGGATATTGTATCACTACTGGAGGAACAATTGAAACCAGTAGTGGAAGCAGAATTGTCTTTACTGGTGGATATACTCTATCGTTCGGAGTTGTTATTCCCAGTGGGTACAGATGCCAGACGTAGGTGTGAGTCTGGAGGTTTTATTCGTAAACTCATTAAACATACCGAAAAACTGTTAGAGGAAAAGGAGGAGAAATTGTGTGTTAAGGTCCTGAAAACTCTAAGAGAAATGATGGCCATAGATGTAAATTATGGTGAAAAAGGAGATAATTTGAGGAATACTTTATTAAAGCGTTACTTTCATATTAAACCTTCTAATTTAACACGCACTCCTGTGGATCAGAAGAATGATTTGGCAGCTTTGGGTCTACCCTCTCAAGATACCCAAAAGCATTTGAATATGGTCACCCATGGCCCGGGAGCAAAATATTTGCAAAGGGCTGAGAAAACTTTACACGAAGTACAAAATCATTTAGATCGTGAGGGAGCTTCTGATTTAGTGATCGAATTAGTTATTAAATCCGTACATTCACCCTCCATATTTGTGGAGGCCATAGAATTGGGTATAGCACTACTGGAAGGTGGTAATCCTATTATACAAAAAGGCATGTTTAATAAATTCCTTAGCGGCGATTTAAATCAACCATTTTTTAAGGTATTCTTTGACAAAATGAAGGATTCTCAGCAGGAAATAAAATCTACCGTAACCGTCAACACTTCCGATATTGCTGCTAAGGCACATGAAAGTAAACAAGATGTCAATTTGGAATTGGATAAAATCTCACGCAAACACGGAGTTAAAACCAATGGGGTGGTTATCACAGAGGAATTAAGAAAAGAGCTGCACAATGCTGGCCTAGCTACGGCCAGAGCATTCAGCAGTGCTCGCAATTTACATGCTGGTGAGGACTCCAATTCTTTGAACATAAACAGCCCCTTGGAGGACATTTTGGCTGAAAAACTTGAAAAGCATAAAGACAACAAAGAAGATCGCAATAAATTATCCAACAAAGTCTTAGTCATGCAGCCTATTTTAAGATTCCTTCAACTTTTATGTGAAAACCACAATCCCGATCTACAAAATCTTCTTAGGAACCAAAACAATAAAACCAATTACAATCTGGTATCGGAGACTCTCATGTTCTTGGACTGCATTTGTGGCTCTACCACAGGAGGCTTGGGTCTCTTAGGTCTTTACATAAATGAAAACAATGTAGCGCTTATCAATCAGACACTCGAAACCTTAACGGAATACTGTCAGGGTCCTTGTCATGAGAATCAAAATTGTATAGCCACCCACGAATCGAACGGTTTGGATATTATTACGGCTTTAATTCTCAACAATATAAATCCTCTGGGCGAAAATCGTATGGATTTGGTTTTGGAATTGAAAAATAATGCCTCAAAACTTCTGCTAGCCATAATGGAATCTCGTGGTGACAGTGAAAACGCCGAACGCATCTTGTACAATATGAATCCTAAGCAATTGGTGGAGGTGGCTTGTAAGGCTTATCATCAGGAGGAAATGATCGATGATCATGATAGTGATGATGAAACGGTGGATGCTGATCATGATGATGAAGATGTTTCGGTTAGTCCTCGAGAAGTGGGTCATAATATCTATATATTATGCCATCAGTTGGCTCAACATAATAAGGAGTTGGCGACGTTGTTGAAGGCCTCAGAGGACTCACAATCGGTGAATTTTGATGCGAAAATGAGTCAGGCTTTAATGTACTATGCAACGCATACAGCACAAATTGAGGTAAGTAGTAGCTATTTTCTCGAAAAAAATTTATCTAAAATTTAACAACTTTTTCACAAAAATTTCCACCACAATAATTTTAATTTTATTTTTTCAGATCGTCCGCAACGATCGTACATTAGAGCAAATTGTCTTTCCCATTCCTGAAATATGTGAATATCTGACAACGGATACAAAAATGAAAATATTCCATACAGCGGAACGTGATGATCAAGGCTCCAAAGTGGTGGATTTCTTTGATAAGGCTGAAGAAATGTTTAACGAAATGAAATGGCAGAAAAAACTAAGAGGTTGGTTTAACATTTAGCTTTCCCTTAAAATACAGTCACTTTAAAAATGTCTTTATCATTGATTTGCTTCCAGGCCAACCCTTCCTTTTCTGGGTTAGCAGTTATATGTCCTTATGGAGTAATATATTATTTAATTGTGTGGTCGTTATTAATTTAATTGTAGCATTTTTCTATCCCTTCGATAACACTGTGCCTGGTGAGTTTATTTTTTTTATTTTTTAGAAAATTAAAGTAATTGACACTTTCTCTTTTTTCCAGAACTAAGTTCTCATATTTCTTTATTATTTTGGGCCATCTTGATATTTTCTTTAGTTATAGTTGTAACATTACCTCGTGAATCTGGCATACGTACATTAATAGGTTCAATTATATTACGTTCGATATTTTTACTGGGACCAGAGTCTACATTATGTTTGCTGGGAGTAGTAACGGTAAGTTTACAATTTTTCTCAAAAAAAGCCATTCTTTCTTCTTTAAAAAAAAAAATAAAGTTTTGGATAAAGGTATCAAGAGATTTTAAACAGTTTTGTGAATTGGAAATTTGCTCAATGTCACAATTTCCGAATATATGTATTTGTAAATGGTTCTAAGGAACATTATTTTTTTTTCAAATAAGCAAAGTGATCATAGAAGCGATAACTCTACTACACCTTACGCTGGTTCTTTTAGATCTCAGTTAAACTAGGTTTAGTAAACTAAAAATAGATTTATGCCGCCATTACCAAGTTTGTAAACAAAATTTTGAAGAAACAGCTTAGTTTTGCCTTAAATGTTGGTATTTAATGAAATACATAACAAAAAAAATCACACTTCGCGGGAAAAATCCAAGTTTGAGACTACGTTAAACTAAGTTTAAACTTAATCCACATCTCAAAAGCCCGGCCTTAATTGCCAAAATGTGTATATGCGATTTTATGATTTCAGAAGAAAGAATTATTTCTTTAAAAGAATATTTTTGGTGAAAATAAAAGTAACCACAGATCTTCGTCCTTTTCGATCTAGGACCCTTAGTTTGCTTTGGTGGAAAACGAAAGTATATCACAGATTTAACCCCATTTCGCTTTATTTCCAGTGTTGCCTTGCAATCAAAACTTTTTTAAATTATTGCAAAAATCTTTACCATTGCGCAGAAAGTTAAAAAAATACAGTTCTTTAGATATAAATAAATCTATTTTGTGCCACGCCCACTTCTCCAATACCATACTCGTAATTTTTGGGCTCTTTGCAGAACTTTAATCGCGCATTTTTATCTGATAGTGCTGGTTCTTTTGCTTATAACTGAAACCAGACCAGTTTTTTAAGAGCCCTGCGTGCCCCGCTCACTAGCTGGTTTGTTTGTCGCGTCTGCAGCCTTCTTAAGGGCGAACCAAAATCTTCATTACCTTGCTTTACCTACTGTCAAAAATGAACAAAAAGTCTCTCAATTGTATTTTGCAATAATCATCGCTTGTTCTGTCATTTAATTTTTTCCCCCTCTAGAAATTAACATTTAAACTAAAAGACAGCACATTTAAAAAGAGACCGTAAATTTAAAAAAAAAAAAAAAATACAAAATTGTTTGAGATTAAACTGATATTTTTTACAAGTTGGTAAACGTTTGGCAGCTCATTAACAAGGATTAACCAAATCGTTAATCATCCAGTAAACTATCGTATTTTTCTTCATACCATAGACACTGACGTATCGAATGAAAACTCGAAAGATGTAATGTCTTTGGTTACTCGATATCGAATGCTATCATTTAAGATTACGATACATTTCATTCGATATTGATAATCATGACCAAAATGAAAAATTTCGATCAATTTCATCGATCAATTTTACATCCCAGTGTTTGGTAAGTGTATTATAAACAGTGATGCCTATAGTAGGGAATTTTCTCTTTTTGTAGGATTTTTTTTTTTGGAAATTTTTACCGTAGGGAAAAAAGAACAGATATTTTATTTTAAGGCAAATGTAGGGAATTTTCAAAACATACAAGTCTGTCACAGAAATCAATTCCGATCGAAAATGATTTCGTTTTATGTGAAGCAAGATTCGAAATCACTTCCACTGCCGATCGGATTTGATTTCTGTGACAGGCCTGATTATCTCATTTTGAATATATTGTCTAAAAATACGTTAATTTTGTCTCATTTTCATTTAAAAACTAAAATTGTTCATATACAATAGCATTAAAGAACATATGTACTACTTTTAAACAGAAGCCCTATACCATGTGCCCCCTAACTGCCTGGCAATCTTCAACAATTGCCAAAACCATGTACCCGAACATTCGTCGCCCACTAATATTTCTTGCTACATATTAATAAATGCTTTTATTATAATATTTACAAAATGTTAACCAATTATGTATTTGTTTGCTTGTTACTAAAAACAATAAATTTTTAACTGTGGGGAAAATGTTTTTGGTTGTAGGAATAAAAAAGGAATTTTTTTAGACACGTAATGATTTTTTGAAATTTCTCCTGGGATCACTGATTATGAATAACATTTGTGCTAAATTCATTCCAACTTTTCGTTATTATAACGGTTGTTAGTTTTTTTCCAAATTTTTTTTTTTTTTTTTTTGCAAATTGACTTTTTTACCAAATTAACGAAATCTTAGGTTTAACTTTTGAATTTGAAAAACTTCATTCATGAGAATTTTAAAATATGTTTAATTTTTTATACGAACCATTTTAAACTCTGTTTATTATTAAAATATTTCCTAATTTTCTGGCAATAAATTGTGATCTTTTTTTTTTTTTTTTTTTTTTTTTGAAAATTAAATATAATAATTATGTTTTCTGTATTTTCTTATAGGTGACCCTTAAAAGTGTCCACATTGTTAGTATAATGGGCAATAAGGGTACGTTGGAGAAACATTTCTTTAAAATTATAACGGATTTCCAACTGTTATATCATTGCATTTATATATTTTTCTGTTTCTGTGGACTCCTATTCCATCCCTTCTTCTACTCACTGTTGGTAAGTTACAAAGTTTTTTAGAAAAGAAAAGAAATTAAAAAAAAAATTTAAGAAAATTTTTAGTTTTAACTGAATCCTTTTCTGTTTTGAAAAAAAAAAACGTCAAAAACATTTTAGTCAAAGATTTTCTTTCTTCTTAGCTTTTTGATGTTGTCTACCGTGAGGAAACCCTGGTAAATGTCATACGCTCTGTTACACGCAATGGTCGTTCAATTGTCTTGACTGCTGTTTTGGCTTTGATATTGGTGTATCTTTTTTCCATTATTGGCTATATGTTCTTTAGGGACGATTTCTTGTTATCCGTGGACGTTGATGAATTGGAAAGCGGTAATATTGTTTTTCTTTTTAATATCTTTAAATTTCAAAGAGATATTTTACTAAAGGCAAGTTTTTTTCCAGCTGTCGATGTTACTTTGTTAGGTACACCCGAAAGTACTTGTTCTTCCCCAGATGAATTGGAAGCTTCTAAAATAATTTCTGCTGGAGGTGGTGATGTTAAAGAACGTTCTTGTGATTCGTTGGTAATGTGTATAGTAACGACTCTTAATCAAGGTTTAAGAAATGGCGGCGGCATTGGTGATATATTGAGAGCGCCATCGAGCAAGGTAGAGACAGTGAAAAAAAAATAATTCAAAAGATAATTAAATTTCTCTTCTGTCTTCTTTTTTTCATCCATATTTTATTTTGTTATCTATTTTAGGAGGGCCTCTTTGCTGCTCGAGTCATTTACGATTTACTCTTCTTCTTTGTTGTCATTATTATTGTCTTAAATCTTATTTTTGGTGTCATCATTGATACCTTTGCTGATTTGAGAAGTGAAAAGCAGCAAAAGGAACTAATTCTGAAAAATACCTGCTTTATATGCGGCCTCAATCGTTCAGCTTTCGATAATAAAACTGTCAGCTTCGAAGAACACATTAAATCCGAACACAATATGTGGCACTATCTCTACTTTATAGTTTTGGTTAAAGTTAAAGATCCCACAGAATTCACCGGGCCCGAATCGTATGTCTATGCCATGGTTAAAGCTGGTATTTTAGATTGGTTCCCACGCTTGAGAGCCATGTCTTTGGCTGCGGTGGATGCTGATGGAGAACAAATTGAATTGCGTAGCATGCAGGCCCAATTGTTGGAGACACAAATGTTAATAACAAATTTATCACAACAATTGCATGAACTCAAGGATCACATGACAGAGCAGCGTAAACAAAAACAACGTTTGGGTTTGTTAAATACAACAGCAAGTAGTTTTTTGGCAGGCTATCAATTTCAGTAAACAGAGTTCTAAAACTTTCTAAGTTGTAATAAACAAATTTTAAAAATTAAGACAAACGAGCACTCAAAAATTAATTTTATAATTAAATTTAAGAGAAAATTGTTTAAATTTTCTTTTAATATTTTAAAAGCTCTCATTATTATTTTTTCCATTTCTCTTCTTTTTTTTAATATTAACAAATTGTGATCTTTACATTTTACCAGCAAAATAACTAAATTTAATGACTAAAAAAACCTCAGATTTATGACTTTTTTAAGAATTTTTTTTTTTTTTTTATAAATTAAATTTTTTGTTTAGTTTTTTATAATAACATAATAACTAAAAACTACCTTTTTTGCAACGTTGTACTTTAAACTATTATTTAGATTGTTTTAGTTTTTTAAAAGCACTTTGTTTTTTGTTACTGTTATAAATCTTTTTTTATTAAAAAGAATAATGAAACTGTTATACAACTGTTATAAAATTTATATACTATACTAATAAGCATTTAACTTTATTTTATTATTTTATTAAGTAAAACAATCGTAAAAGAATATTTTCAAAAATTCAAATTCAAAACTAATTAATCGAAAAAATATTTATTGAATGTTTAAAAAATGTCAAATTTTATTAAATTAAGAAAAAAAAGTGTAGCAATAAAAGATTTCAAAACAATTATTTTATTCTAGTAGTCATAGAAATATGCAATACACCCTAAAATATTAAGAATGAAAGCACTATATGAAAAAATAAAATAACAGGAAAATTAAAAAAAAATAACAAATCTTAAACTTTAATTGAAAAAAAAAATCATCATTATAAATTAAAAGTAAGTAGAAAATTACCCCCTTAATATTTTAAAACCATCTTAATTATAAATTCCTTAAAACTGGGTGCTAATTCTGGCAGTCGTGATCGAATACTTTTTCGATTCGAAAGCACTGAACGAAACGAAACAATTTTTTAGAGTTGTAAAGCATTTATTTTAGTTTTCACAACACTGAAAGAATTAGAAACAAAATTGCTTTCGAAACGGAAAAGTATTCGATCACGACTTGCAACGCAAAATGAAACTAGACTATTGGAAGAGCAAATCTGTTAAAGGGTTTTGAAAACTTTGCTGGGGTTCCCGAAATATCGGTACCTAAAGTTTTTGAATTTTTTGGGAAGGCGTTTGGTATAATTCCAAAAAAATATACACAATGTACTTCTGAGCTAAAATACTATTTCAGATGTCTTCAGTAGAATTGTATGGCGATTCTTTGCTTTGAGTATATTAACCTTCTAACACTAATTTTAAGGGGTCATTTTTGTCCTTTTTTTAAACTTCCAAGCAAAAGTATACTAAAACGGCACTTAAGAGGGTTAAAATGTTCCACGAATATTTTCTGCATCAAATTTTACTAGGGGTATTCTTAGACCAGAAGTTCGTGCAATGTATGTAAAACAGATTTTCGAAATTTCGGGCATTGAAATTTTTAAATTTTTTGAAAAGCCGTTTGGTACATGCCAAAAAAATATACTTAATGTTCTTATGAGATAAAAGACAATTTGAGATGTCTTTGGTAGAATTGTATGGCGACTCTTTTCTTAGAACATATTAACCCTCTAACACTCGTTTTAAGTGTCCATTTTTTTAACTTCCACCCAAAAGTATACAAAAACGGCACTTTAGAGAGTTAAAATGTTTGACGAATATTTTATGCATCAAACTTCACTAGGGATCTTCTAAGACCGTGCAATGTATAAAAAACGGATTTTCGAAATTCCGGGCCTTAAAACCCGTTTTACATACATTGCACGATTTTTTGGTCTTAGAAGACCCCCTAGTGCCGTTTTAGTATTCTTTTGTGTGGAAGTCAAAAAAAATTAGTGTTAGAGGGTTAATATACAATTCTACTGAAGATATCTGATATAGTATTTTAGCTCAGAAGTACATTTAGTATTTTTTTTTTGACATGTACCAAACGCCTTTTCAAAAAATTCAAAAACTTTAGGTGCCGATATTTCGGGAACCCGAGCTAACTTTTCAAAACCCTTTGGCAGATTTGCTCTACCAATAGTCAAGGTTCATTCCGCGTTGCAAGTATTGAGGCTGGTTTTTTTTTTTTTTTTTTGTTGCACAGTTTAATTAGGATTAAGATTTGAATACATATTGTAATTTTCGACAAGAAAGATTCAATAATAAAAAAAAAACTTAGGACCTTGCATGTTTTATTTTATGTTTTTAGATCCAATACTAAAGGAAATTCAAAAAGTACCAGTTGAAGAACAAAAAAGTACCAAAAAGTTCCATCTTATAGATTATGTATCACTCACTCAGTGCACTGCATGTTTAATTTTAGGTTTCTATGTCCAATATTAACGAAAATTTAAAAAAGTACAGTTGAGAGCAAAAAGTACCAACATTTTTCATCTTATAGGTTCTCATTCGCTCAGGCTCCTGCACCTATAATTTTATGTTTCTAAGATTAATAAATTATAGAAAATTCAAAGCTTACCACATGCAGCACGAAATAGTAAAAGAAAGATATTGAATTTCCCGTTGTTTAACCTTTTTGATAGTTTTTTTCTCCTCATTTAAGAATCAAAAACTTCAATATTGTAGTAGGAGCCCAAATTTTAATATCTATGTACTTCTATGTCAATTAATGGAGAAAAATATTTTGTATAAAAACGATTTTGCCTCCTTAAACATTCATAATTCGAAAAAGTACCAAATTTATATTTGTATTTTTTTTTAAGATAGGTTACAAATTCGGTATACTCCTTATTTGTTTGTTTATTGGTTTAAAAGCCACACTGAAAGAATTTTCTTCAGAATACCAATGAATTTTGACATTAATCCCATGAAAAATTGCATTAAAAAGGAACCTATGCAGCGCTTCGTTGGATCAATGTATTTAATGAAACATTACATTAGATCTATGAATGTTATTCATTGGATGAATACTTTCAAAAAAGTAACAAAATTTTTTTTTTTGATTTTATTTTTTTTGATTTTTTTTTTTTTTAATCAAAGTTATTCTTCAACTTTTTTTTTTAACCAGAGTCGCTGGCGGGAATCGGAAATCGCAACCTCGGCGCTGATAAACTAGCTCACTACCAGCTATCCTACTGGGGCAGTGTAGTTTTTGAATAAAAAAAACTATGTTTTTTGCCATTACTCAATTAAGAGCGTAAAAATGAGATTAAATTGTCATAACATAACAACAATAACAACGTTGATTTTTTTTGCTAACGCATAATAAAAAAAGATCACACAAATAGAGAACAACCTTTTTCGTATACATCATTTGGTTGACAACAGTTTAAAATAAGGGTGTGTTTTTTTTTAAAGGAGAACATTTATTTGTTCATTACTTAGTTCATGCTATATGTATTGAGGTATGTACATATTAAAGAAAACTAAAAACATACGTATTTATGGATTGCAAGTTTTTGTTTCATTACTATAATGACATTTTTCATTGTCATAATGAAAATTTAAATTTATGAAGGCATGATTTTTCGAAATATTTTTATTCTTTTAATTATTGAGACTTAAGATTTATTTGAATGTTAAAAATAATTTTTTTTTTTTTTAATTATTGAAATATGTATGTTGCTTTTACAAAAAAATTTTTGATTCATAAATTTAATGGCATATTACATTAGATGTATGAAATAATTAAATCTTACATTTTTTAATAAACAATTAAACATATTGTTAAGGAAACTATAATTTTGTATTAATTTATGAATATAGTTATGTTTGTATATTGTTTTTTATGATCCCAATTAAAATTTTTTGTTTAACTTGGACAAATTTTAGTTTTCATATATCCAATGAAAATTTTTAACGTAATTACGAAATCCAATGAATCGATTTTAACGAAAATACTTCATTATAACTACGAAATTCCATTTGGACAATGAAAATTTTCATTTAACCAGTGAAATTTTTTTTATGAAAACGATTCATTAAATATATGAAGCATTTTTTTTCAGTGCACGATTCTGCTTATTTTTCTGAACAAAGATAAGTATTAAATTTTTTTTTTTTTTTTTGACGGCAAAATTATGAAAGAACGAACAAAAAGTATGTTATCTTACTCAGAGAAAATACTTGTTTTAGGAAAACATTCTAATTCGCACGACACAATTGCCAAAATAAAGCAAACAACAGAACTTATGCCCGTAATTGCTACAAATATGTAGAAATCTAGCTGTGTATAGATATCTATGGTGTAACGAATTTTTCATAATTTTAACACGTATGTTTTACCGACTGTTTAAACTGTAGTGTATTTTACACCATCAATTCTTGAGTTAATTCAAAAAATTAATAAAAATAGAAATATTGCCATATTCTAAAAGAAATCTTAAAGGAAAAAAACGTTGAAATTATGTACTAAAATAGTTTTACCGGATAGGTAAAGATAACTCTTAAGTACGAACACGACCAGATATCTGTTTGTAGAAATTACGGGCATTAGTGCGAGTTTGACAACCATACGGCAAATTGTTTCGAAAGTTGATCATATAAAGAAAAAAATCAGCTGTTAACGCAACCCGCAAGGAGCAACGGCTTATATTCTGCCGTACACACATGACGTATACAATTGGGTGTTATCGGGTTGTATTCTTTGATGAGAAAAAGTTAAATTTAGAAGGGCCCGATGGTAACAGCTTTTACTTTCATGATATTCGAAAGGAACCACATCATATACATAGATCGATTACATAGTCGTGCGGGAGGTGCAAAATGATCTGGGAGCACTTTTAGCACTAGAAAGAGCTTCTCCTGTTATTAATAATATTTTTGGACCTCTTCCTAGGTCATTTCAACAGTATAATACTCCTTCCTATTCATACTGCTGGTATTGTAAAATCTTATATAAAGAGTCGAACTTAAACATTATAGAAAATTTACGGGGATGGTGGTCACGATAAGTTTATGAGAGTGGATAACAATAAACAACTGTTCCTGAACTTATTGAAGCCATCAAACTAGCATGGAGATCAATTCAACTGGATTACATAGCCACGCTATACGAATCTATTCCAAATAGGATCTGCAAACTTTTAACTCACAAAAGGGTGGGCTCAGATTTTAAATTTTAATTAAGATGGAAAATTAACTAAAACGAAATCATTTTTATCATAAAATGGTTAAAAAATCTGTTTAAAACTTCGTTTACAATGGCAGCACAATTTTTTTCACAACCGCACACTGAACAATAATTACGTATTTATTATTATTTTTTAAAACATCTTGTTTAAATTTCATTCAAAACTGCATACAAATTATTGCTGAAGTAGAAGTAGACTCAATTTAAAAAAAAAAAACTTTTGTAACATTTTTGCTATATGTATGTAACGAATTTTCGCAAAAAATATTTTCAATCCGTGCATTACACCACCATTTATGTTAGTTTTTGTAACAAAATTATCAATTTTTTAGGGTGGTGGTTCCACATTTCGACTCATAACTCTCCTTCTACTGAACTGGATTTCAACTCCGAACTGCTTAGGATAACTAGAAGCAATTGGACACCATTATTGTTTTTTTTTTTTTCTTTTGAGTTTTTCGTAAGTTTTCAATAGACGGACAAACATCGACTTAGAATTACTTAAGAAGCCATAATACTTATACATACTTTATGGGGCCTGAGATGAGTAAAATAAAATTTCACACGGAATGACAAATTAGTATACCCTCATTCACAACTAGTTGTGGAAGAGGGTATAAAAATATCATGCTTTAAAAATATTTTTTTTTTTCCTCTATCAGCCCAATTATGAATAAAAATTCCCCAGGAGTTTTCTCCCCTCTCCCATTTTTCCTATGTTAATTCAATTGTAAAAATGGGAAAATGGAAAAAACTCCCGGGGAATTTTTATTCATAATTGGGCTGTATAAAAAATATTTAATTTTCGAAAATTTTTAATAGAATATTTTCAATCTTCAAATGTTTCCCATAAAAAGTTTTCAAGGTTTCTATGCAAAAAAATGGGTTCCATTATTCCAACAGCTTAAATGCAAATGGCCACACTTTTTAAACAGTGCAATCTTTAATAATTGTAAACGTTTTAAAAAGCCCTATCAAAAGAAAAAAAATCTACGACTTACAAACAACATCTAAATTATGCACGTACTTTGCAAATAAATTAGTTCGCGTAATAATAAATGCTGGCACATTTATAGTTGCAACAACGTTGCAAAGATGATAAGGCTGCAACAAAAGTAAACTTTGCATTCACACTTTAATTGTGAAGGCAACAAATACACCCCAACAAAATAAATTAGATTTACGTGATCGATTTAGAAAACTGTTTTAATAATTCGATCGAAAGATGGAAGATTAATTTTCCAATGAAGGGATTTTTATTGGTTTTAAATCAAGACAGATTAAAGTAAAAGTTTTTTATTTTTTGGTATAAATACTTTTGGTGGACAAGATAAAATCATTAGTACAGTTTCAGCAGTTCCAACAGAAGTTGATTTAGAAAGGACTTTTTTGTTTCTTAAATATTCAGTGAAAAAACTTAAATACAGCAATGGCACAATTTAAGGTAAAAACATTAAGTGAAATATTAAAAATAGAAAATTTAAAATAAAAAAAAGAAATTTCAATAAAAATTAAGTTTTCGACTAACTTTTTCAATACCTAAAACTTCAATAGAAAATGTTTGCTGTTCAAAAGTTTTCCATAGAAAATTATTAATGTTCGAAAGTTTTCTATAGAAACAGCAGCAATATTCAATCGTTTTTTGTAAGAGCATTTTCAATATTCGAAAGTTTTCTTTAGAGAATTTTCGATATTCAAGAGTTTTCCATAGAAAATATCCATTATTAGAAAGTTTGCTATGAAAGCTATGTTTGAATGTTTTCTATATAAAGTTATGAATGTTTGAAAGTTTTCTCTAGAAATTTTTTCATATTCGAAAATTTTTTAATATTCCAAAATTTTCAATAAAAAATATTAAGTTTTTAAAATGTCTTTATAGAAAAGTAGCAATATTCAATAGTTTTCTATAAGAACATTTTCAATATTCGAAAGTTTTCAATAGAAAATCATAAATATACAAAAGTTTTTTTTTGTAATTTTTTATGGAAAAAGTATATTATTCGAAATAACTTATTTTATATTAAATTTAAACATTTCAGAGCACTTTGGTTATATCTACCTTGTTCGCATTGTTGTGGGTGATTCAAGGTGTAGAGGTGATTTCATCCGCTAAGCCCATGAAGGATAATAGTGTTGAAGTCACTAAAACAGTGCCCAAACGTAGCTTGGATGCTTTTATTGGTGATGCTGGCTTTGGGGGATCTGGTTGGCAGCAAACTGCTTTGAAATTAAATGGTTTCTCGAACGGATGGAATCCCTGGAACGCCCAGTAAGTTTTTAATTTAAGACAGCAAGACAATTTATAAAAAAAATTTTTTTTGAAAAGCACAACACGCTTAGTATCGGGACCTTCGCCAAACGAAGTGGCCAATGCTATTGCCGCTGCTAAACAGGCTTCTGCCAACGTTCTTATAGCTCAACAACAAATGCAAGCCGCCAAAGAGAATGTTTTAAATCAACAGCGCATGGCCATGGAAAAGGAGGCTAGTGCCACCATACTCACCCAAAAATCAGAAGCAGCTGCTGCTATTCAACGTTCGGAGGCTGCGGCCGCAGCTCAGGCGGTTCTATTAGCCCAACAACGTTTAGCCGCAGCCAAAGCAGCAGTAGCCCACCAACAACGCATTGCTTCGGCCAAGGAAGCTGAGGCTGCCAATGCTTTACAACGTTCTGCTCATGCTGCCGCTGCTGAAATACAAAAAACTGAATATGAAGCCTCCAAGTTGGGACAATTGGCTCGTAATAATAATGCCGGTGCAGCTCATCATCTGACTTTTACTAAAGACGCTGCTTTCAGTCCCATAACAGCTGGTACTAATCATGTTCCCAATTTGGAGTCTTTAGGTCCCTGGTCTTCTGCAGCCGCTGCTGCTGGTGCTAAATCGGGAACTCCAACTGCTTGGTTATAAAGATTTCTGGATAATTGTTTTTTATACGAATGTGTTTTTAAATTTTAGGTAAAATGTTTTGTTGTTTAATATTTTTAGTTTTAAAATAAATGCAATTAAAAAAGTATGTATAAAATTTTTATATTTTTGTGAAGGGATTTTGATACGATATTTCGAGAAGTAAATAATTACAAATTATTTAGTTTATATTCTTCGACCTTTTAATTTTATTTCTTCTTATTTTTAATTCAAGCTCAAGGTCAGGTTATGCAAAAAAATATATTTATTTAAATTTTATCCAATATTTCGCTGCCACAATGGATAGCTTCTTCAGGGATCTTTGAATTAAAAATAAGAAGAAGTAAATAATTACATTTTACGAAAGAAATTCTAGAAAACTTCTAAACAAAATTTCGTATGTTGGAAAATTTTTATAATCGAGATTTTTTTGTAATTTAAATTTTCGAAAAATTCACATTTGAAAAGATTTAAAAGTAATCTTTATTTATTCGAAAACACATTAGATTTTTATTATTCTAAAGTTTTTTAAAAAACGTTTTCAATATTTAAATGTTTTCTGTAGAAAATTTTTAATATTAAAATAATTTTTACAAAAAAATTTTAAATATTTTAATGTTTTCATATAGAAAATTTTTAAAATTCAAAATGTTCGAATGAACGTTCTGCTTAGAATATTAAAATAAAGATTATTTTTTTAATAAACCAAATATTTTGTAGTTTTTTTTATGGAAAAATTATTCTGAAATTGTGTAAAAACTTTTATTAATTTTAAGAAAATTTAAAATGATCGGAACATTTTATAATGTAAGAAACATGTTCAAATAAGTTTTTAATTCAAAATTTTCAATGTTCGAATATATATAGAAAGTTTAAAATTTTTGTTATAAACATTTTTAATTTTTTTTTAACATTTTCTACGGAAAATTTCAAATGAACGAAAACATTTTTTTGTAGAAAATTGACTATGTTTAAAAAAAAATATATATAAAAAGTTTTAATGTAATAAAATTTTTTTTTTTTTAAATTTACAAAAATATTATTTATAAAATGTTATATTAAGGGTATTCACGTCACAAGTTGCACCCTTGCAAAAAAGCAAAATTGCAAAAACATAACAACAACCACAAAGACAATTATTTACGCACAACTAATTGTCTGTGCGGTTGTTGTTATATTTTTGCACTTTTGCTTTTTCGCAAGGGTGCAACTTGTGACGTGAATACCCCCATTATATATGTTCCATAACATTTTTTATAAAAAATTTTGTACGTTAGAAAACATTTTGTATAAAAAATAATAAATGTTCGAAAACAAAAAAAACTTTTAACAAAACAATTTTTACAAAAATTGCAAATTCGAAAACATAGAAAATTTTAGATATTCAAAAACGATTTCTATTAAAATGTTGTATGTTTGAAAACTTTTCTATAAAAAATTTTGTATGTTCGTAAACAAAGAAAACTTAACATGCTCAAAACCTATTTTTATAAAATTATAAATGTTCGAAAACATTTTCTATAAAAAACTTTGTATGTTTAGGTGTTCGAAAACAATTTCTATAAAAATGTTGTATTTTCAAAAACATACAAAGTTTTAGATGTAAGAAAACAATTTCTATAAAAAATTTTGTATGTTCGAAAACAGAAAATTTATAATGTTTGAAAAAAATTTTTATAAAAATAAAAAAGGAAACATTTTTTAAACTATACTATATATGTATGTTGAAAAAGGAAAATTTTATAAAATATATTAACCAATTTTTATAAAATTATTTTGTTGAACTATTTATGGTTTTTAATCCAAATTTTTAATATTTTTAATTAGGCTTAAGTTAATTAAATTAAATTTTCATTAAATTATTTTTCTTCATAAAAATTATTTAACGAAAATTAAATTTTTGAAAACATTTTCTATAAAAACTATGTATGTATGTTCGAATACATAGACTATATTAGATGTTCGAAAACAATTTCTATAAAGATGTTGTGTCTTCAAAAACATACAAAGTTTTAGATGTTAAAAAACAATTTCTATAAAAAATTTTGTATGTTCGAAAACAGATAATTTTAGATGTTCGAAAACAATTTTTATAAAAAAATCATTTTTTAAACTATACTAAATATGTATGTTGAAAAAGGTAAATTTTATTAAGTTCAAAAAAAAAAAATCTGAAATTATTTAACAATTTTCCAAAGAGAATGTGTAAGAAAATTTTGAGAATATTCAACATATGAATGTATGTATATATATATTTTCAATATAAAACTTTACGAATATTGGTTTTCGATTGTGGTAGGAAAGTTTTTTTAAATAACATTATAAAAATCTTCATAGAAAATTTTGAGGTTTAAAAACAGTTAAAGTATCTATCTTTCTTAATAAAAGAAATTATTGGATTGATTTTTTATAATATTTATAAATTTTTATTATTTTGTTTTTATAATTTATTTTATATTCTAACATATTTATTTTTTTTTTTTTTTTTTTTTTGAGGGAATTTTATACTACATTTTCTTTTTTAGTTTTTAATTTTAAATTTAAACCACTGAATTTTAATACAATGTATATAAATCATTAATTTTTTTCTTCTTAACAGTCTTGTACTGAAAACCGAATTCGAGTAAAATTGAAATCTCAAAAATTTTTAAAACGATTTTGTTTTGAAAGTTCATAAAAATATTTTCTTTTACATACTTCATATATTAAGTACCTTTTATCTTTGCCAGGAACTTCTCTTAAAATCAGGAAAATTAGGCTGTTTAAAAAAAAAAAAAATTAACAGAAAATCTCCATCGATTTGAAATTTACTTGATTTCGATTTCCAGAACATGGCTGATAATCATAGATAATTTTTTTTTATTTGGTTTTAAATTTTGTTTTTTTTATGAAACTATGAAATTTTATGAAACTAAAGTCTATCAGCCTTATTTATAAAAAATAAAACATGTTAATAAAGGGTTTATTAAACGGATTTCGTATGAAAATCCATTTTATTAACCCTTTATTAACCGGTTTTATTTTTTATAAATTAGGCCGTAAATTATTTATATGGATAAAATAATGCAATACAAAAAGTAGTATGAAATTCTTAAAAACGAATTGGAGTCATGGGATGTTTTTTAACGTTTTTTTTTTAATAAAAATAATACCAAGAATAGCCAAATTTTTCGGTTAGGGTGAAAAATTGTTATAAAAACTTAAAATAACTTAAGAAAACGGGAATTTTTCGAAAAAGAAAAAAAACCAGTAAGAAATTATGGTTGGTCAAGCCCGACCATCTGGTACCCTACACCACAGTTTGTATTTTAAAACAAATTTTCGAGCGTAGGGTTTATAAAGGACCTATGTCCATTTATAGACCAACCAATACTATATGCAGCTGTCATCAAAGTTACTGTTGCCAAATTATAAAAATTAAATACCAACATTTATAAGGAAGTTATGGTATTAAAAGCTATTTTCGGGAATAGTATTTGTATGGGAGCTATGGTCAAATATAGAGCGATTCCAATAAAATTCAAAAAATATGATTTATAACGCAAAAACAATATAATAAGATGCTTTATGGTCAAACAAATACTCTTTTCCGGAAAGAAGCTTGTATGGGAGCCAAGTGAAATTATAGACATTGTCACCATTTAAATTGGTCCTTGTGACAGTTAGAACCTATGTTCCAAATTTCATCAAAATATCTCTAAAATTACACCTGTAATTTTCGCACAAGGTTAACATGAACAGCGAACCTGCCAGCCGGACGGACGGAAGGGCATCATTAGATCGACTCAAAAAGTGAGTCTCAGTCGATCGGTATACTAAAAGGTGGGTCTATGACCAATATTTGACATCAGGGGGTCTTCTCTCTATTGCGAATAGAATTTCGATTCGAACGCTAAATGACAACTTGGTACTCTCTATCACTCGCAAAAATTTATGAAAATGAATCAATGCTGGCAATAAAAATTAAAGATAGCGCATATTGACAGTAATGAAATGACAAAATATGTATAAAATAAATTTTAATTGGCATATTTAAATTAAATGTGATGATTTCCGATAAGAAAAAAAAAATAAAAAGATGCGAAAGACAAATGCGCAAAGGCATTAAGAGTACCAATCACTAAACTTGCTACCCTTTTCTTTCGCAACGCAATAGAGAGTAGCCCCCCCGTACAAACGCATAATACCCTCTCCACTATTGTGGTGTATATTTAAAGGTCGAGGTGAATTTTGAAAATTAATTAAAAAAAAAAATAGCATGCGGGTATGATGAAAACAATTAAAAAAAAAAAAAATTCAGAAAAAAAAGTTTTATAACAAAAATTACCAGCCTGTTCATCGATTTCGAACGAAAACGTTCGCATAGAAAATTATATTTAAAACAGTAACAAAATTCGAAAATTTGTTTTTGTTTTAAGTGTTATTTTCTAAACGAACGTTAACGTTCGAAATCGTTGAACAGGCAGTACATTTTTGTTATGAATTCACACACACAAAGTTGAAAAAGAAAATTGCAGGTAGGGGAAAAAATGTTTGTAATAAATTTAAATAATTGAAAAAAATAACAGGAAACAGGATATATTGAAGCTGGATTTTGAAGTATTTTCTTGAAGAAAAGGGAAATTTTAAATTTAATTATTCCATTAGATAAAAAACGTTTTCCGGAAAATCCTTTTAAATAAAATATTTTAAAGCAAAAATCCGTTTTATTTTTTATTTATTTTTTTCATTTCCAACTTATAAAATAAATCATATCGATTTGGAGTTTTTATATGATTAAAGAAATTTGTATCTTAAGGTGTTTTGTGGGCGGGGTAGTTGGCTTTTCTATCTTAGTTATATGTTTAATGATTTTAGATGTTTTAATAATAAAAGTTTGATTTCTTATGTTTTTTGGTAGTTTTTGTATAAATTGTTGTTAGAATTGTGTTATATATAAATTTTTTATTTTATAAAGGGTTTTCCTTTAATTATTAGCTTTTATTTTTTATTAAATAATTAATTTGATTTGCGTTTAACTACAATACTTAACAATAAATTAAATATCAATATTATTTTCTTCGTACTGAATTCTTTTTATTAAATTAAATATCAATATTATTTTCTTCGTACTGAATTCTTTTTATTATTTTTAAAATATTTTATTTTTTTTTTTTTGGTTAATTGTTAATTTAGAATATATTCTTTGTTTTTCAATTAGCATTAAATAGGTTTTAAGTTAAGAAAATTTCAAACAGAAGTATTTAATAAGGAAATAATGAAAATGTAAAGAATCAAATTTAAAAATCCTAATTGACACATTCGGCAAATGTTTGTAAAATTCTTAAGTCACAAAATATTTTGAATATTCAACACTTCGCTAAAAAGCATCCTTTTTTTAAAAAAGTACTTTCTATAAAAAATAATTTTCTAACAACTAAATTCAGCCCAATTATGGATAAAAATTCCCCGGGAGATTTTCCCCTTCTCTCATTTTTCCTATGTTAATTCAATTGTAAAAATGGGAAACACAATCAAAAAAAAAATAAAAATAATAAGGTATAGACGCCCATGCCGGACCATTTGATACCCTACACCACAGTATATAAGAATTTCCACATTCGTACCCTATTTGGGACCCATGACCAATCATAGACCGGGCAAAACAAAATTATATTATAAGTTTAAGATTCATATAAGAATTCTTTGTGCCGAATATTATTTAAATATCGGGTACGTTCGTAAATGCATCACTGCGCTGCATCAGAAAAGCAAACTTTTTTTAATGGCGTTAAAAGAATAATTAATTATAATTTTTTTTACAATTTTTTGGTCCACATTGACTTCACTGATAAATATATAACCATTTGAAATCACTGATGCAGCGCAGTGGTGCATTTACGAACGCACCCATCATTAACTTACCATTACATAGAAGCTAATATAAAAGTTATCGTTGCCAAATTTGATATCAATACCAACATTTAAAAGGAAGTTATGGCACTTAAAGTTATTTAAGGGAGTGGTATTTCTATAGCCATGTATGGAACGATTTAAAGAAATGGTTAAGACGATTTGTGTCGCAATAAGATATTTTTGGACCATATATAATGTAAATACCAACATGATTAGATAGTTTATAGGCACAAAGACTACTTCGGAAAGAAGATTGTATGGGGGGCAATGTGAAGTTATGGACCGATTCTCACCATTTTCAATAGGTTTCGTCCTTAAGACAATTGTTTTCGTACTTATGACACAAACGTATGTACCTCATTTCATCAAATTATCTTCAGCCGGACGAACGGACATTGTTAGATCGACTCAGAAAGTTATTCTGAGTCAATCGGTATACTAAATAAAAGGTGAGTTTTGAATGAATATTTATATGTGTTGTACACATTAGCACAAACGTATAACACCCTCCTCCGCTATTGTGGTGTGGGTATAAAAATGAATTTCTTGACCGAAAAGAACTTTTTTCATAAAAAAATCTTTCTTATATTTTTGACTTAAGAATTTTTCTAAACTGTGTTGAAATCATAGCTGTTCAACATGAATAAAATAAAAAATAAAAATATGTATTTTGTTTTCATTGCAAATTGTTTTTTTTTTAAATAAAAACAAATCAAATTATTATTTTTCCATCGAAACGTTAAGATACAGGCATGTTCTGAAAATTACAAGATATCAAATCACTTGTGATTTTAAAATCACAATTGCAATTGTGATTTAAGGATGTTTTGAAAACCACAAAAGTTTTAACTTGACTTGACAATTATGAAAAAAGTTTTTGTCCAGAACACCTTTCTTGTAATTTTAAATCCATTTCACAAAAAGTGATTTTCAGAACATGTCTGATAATTAATTTTTTTTTAAAACAAATAAAATTTTCAATATTTTGTTTGTTTTAAAAAATATTTTACAATTCTAGTTCAAGGTACATTAACACAGGGTAGGCTCATTCGGGAGTGTAAAAATGCCCGACTTGTTGGGGTTTATATCTGTCCGCTAATAGCCTTTTTACACTGATCAACATCTAACATCTACCATCAATTTTCCACAATTTGCGAAGATGTTAACATCTTTCCATAAGAAATACATAGGGCTAAAAACCAACATCTTTCAACATCTTTAAAAGATGTTCCAATCTCATTGTATTCCATTCAACATCTTTTGATTATTTTAGTGTCATCCCTAGAAAAGTGGCAATAAGTTCTATTATTATTGTGGCATCACTGACAAAAAACAATTTTTTTGAAAGCAGCGTTACCATTTGTCAACTTTTCTCTTTTATTGCAATGTTTTTTTGTTAGGTATTTTTAATATTTTTAAACAAATGGAACTTCAAAAACATTTTTGTGTTTTCTTTTTAAATTCTGGCACTTTAATTAGTATTGTGGTTATTCTGTTGAACTATTTATGGTTTTTAATCCAAATTTTTAATATTTTTAATTAGGCTTAAGTTCATTAAATTTAATTTTTCATTAAATTATTTTTATGAAGAAAGGTGTTTTACAACATGAAAATTAATTAAAATCGTTATTGATAATCTTTCATTTTTTGACCGTGGCTGGGATTCGAACCGCAGCCGGCAGGTTACCATGACATGTTTCGATCGCAACCACTCGATCTTCTCAAATGGATTTGCCGTTTTACACTCGCAGCCATCGAAGGCTGCTGACGTCAATAGTCAAACATCAATCCTTAAACCAAATTGTATTTTAACCTTTGGTAGATCGAAGTTTGCTTTTTTTGAATGATTATCTATTTTAATTGATTTTACATGTTCTTCCTTACTTCTGTTTTTCCGTACTTTTGTCAAGAATTTTTCTTGAAGTCCAAAGTACATTTTTTCGTTTTTTCATTTTTGTCTTTCTTTTTCTTGTTGACCTTTTTCAGCACAACTTGAAGGACAAATGAACACATAGAGCTCGTGCCTTAGCTTTTAACAATAATTAGTATTGTGGTTATTCTGTTGAACTATTTACACTTTTGTAGAAAAAAAAAACATTTTTTGTTTTCAAAACATTTTTTTTCAAAAATGGTGACATTTTTGTTTGATGGTAGATGTTAGATGTGAGCAATGTAAACGAGTGTTTCACATTTTCTACATCTTTGATGGTAGATGCTATATGTTGATCAGTGTAAAAAGCCTATAACGAGTCCACCTTGTGTAAATGTACCTTGTTCTAGTTGTATTCACATTTCTTTTAAAGTTTTTTTTAAGTTTTCTTTTTGAATTAGCAAATATTCAAAAAGAAAAATTTCAATAAAATTCCTTTCAATATTATTTGAATAAAAAAATATTAAATTGGAAAAAGTTGAATAAAATTTATTTTAATATTTTTTTACAATAAAAGCTACAACAAAATTGATTCGTATTTGAAACGAAATAACAAATATTTATGAAAATTTTAAAGAATTTTTTTAAATTTAAATATTTCCCATTTTTTCTATTTTATTGTAAAAACGGGAAAAGGGGAAAAAAATCAAGGGAAATTTTTATTCATAACTGGGCTGATATTTATTTCAAAATATTTTTTAAGTATATTTGATCATCGTTGCCGTTTTTCGATCGTAAAGAAGGATCCCTTTCGAGGTCGTCACAAGAAAAATCATCTTCACTAGAACTTATTATTAAATTTTCAAAATTTAAGCTTTGTTCACAATAAAAGCACTAATTTAGTTTTTTCTTCTATCTTATTTCTTCCACAGTATTTCATTTAGTTTCCTTTCATTTTTCGAACATAAATGTTACTAAAAGTTTTTTAAATGAGGTTTATGAAAAAAATTGTTACTGTATTTTGAACACCAGTGAAACCGTTGCTGCCTATTGTGAACGAAGTTTTACTATTAAAATTTTAAGAATATAACATTTGTATCGTTTTGGTTGATTGAAATTTTAATTTGAAATATATTATTTAAATATCTTTAAGCATAAATTATTCAACATTTATGTACATACGAAAAATAAAGTTAACAATAAAACAAATTTACTCCGAACATATGAAAACTAAATTCATTTCGAAGCAACATGATTTATTCCTTAAAGATAAAAATATTCACACTGAACAGCTATGGTTGAAATCCATTATTAAATTGATTGGGTAAAATTCAAGTTTCAAAAACAAATAGTTTTTTTTATTCAATTATTAAAAAAAAATGTGTAACATATTAATTGTAACTTTAATACGGCATATAAAAAAAATATATTTATACATATGTATGTATGTATATAAAGGTAAACGGTGTAAATGAGAAAAATGTATAAAAAATAATCTCAGTGCATTGTATTTTAGGAAAAAAATAAACATATTAGTAATAGTAGATAATAAAAATATTCAACATAATAAATATACAAATAATACTTAGATTATGAAAATGTTAATGAAAAAAAATATATGTCGCACTTGATCAACAAGAGGGTATTAATCCGAAATATAAAAATGTTCCGTAGATATAAAACAATTTTTAATTTAAAATTAAAAGTGAATAACGTCGGCTTAATTTGCAAACCTACTAACTCCGTTTCAACACATTTTACAGGAGAGACAAAAAACTTTTTATTTAATCTATTTGCTGCTTGGGAGAAAAACCAAAAATATAGTTTGTTTTACACAATTCAATACTCAAATAGAAGAAAAGAAAAACTACATGCTGGTCGACGAGGTGTATTAAAATCTCAATTTACTTAAAAAGTGGATTTAGCAGGTTGCATATTAAGCCGACGATACATGAAAAACTAGCTGTTAAGCCTGTCCCTGCCAGGTAGGAAGAAAAACTACTTTAATTCTTAGCTTTAGTTTTATTGAGGGGGCTTTAAAATTAGCTGAAATATAAAATAACACAATTTTGCACACCCCCTTTCCACTCAATTCTCCGCCCGTAGTCCAAAAATCTTAGATCCGACTAATTCAAGCTATGCTCCATTGTTGCTACTATACAATAGGCTATTTTCAGCTTCCTATGTCATTATTGATCTTTAATATAAGCTAAAATGTTAAAAAAATAATTTTGCCACGCCCTTTTTCCTCTTAATTCTCTGCCTACAGGCCTTAATCAAAATGATTTGTCCTATGTGTTTTACTATAAGCATGGCAATTTTCAACTTGTGGGCTTTAAAACAGCGTTAAAAAAAACTGCAGTCAAAGTAGAAAAACTGTAATTTCTTCCACTTCTTAGTTTGTCATTAGCCAAAAAAACTGTTACTTTTACTTCTGATTCATTAAATGTAAACAGTCGCTGTCAAACCAACTCAAAAAGTGAAAAAGTTGTACATACATTTTCATTTTTTGTTTTCGACTGCTTTAAAAAGCTCTGGGGCCTAATTCTGACAGTCGTGATGAATTTTATTTCAGTCGATACTGAATGAATAGAAATTATTTTTTCAATATTGTGAAACTTAAATTAATGTTTTATAACACCGAAAAAATAATTCCGATACGTTTAGTATTGACTGAAAAAATTAGAAATTAAATTGCTTTCGAATCGAGAAAATACTCGATCACGACTCCCAGAATCAGGCCCCTGGATAATTTTAAAGCCAATCGTTTCATTACCAAAAATTTGACAAAATAGCGTGACATTCTTACAGCGGGTAGATATGAATATTAATTACCTGGCGATTTTTTCCAAAAAGTGAAAAAATAAAATTTTCGAGTTCATATCCCCTTTTTGATGAAGTGCGATGTATGTTTGTATATAATAAAAATTTTGCTACGCTAATAAAAATGAAAACAATCTTTAAAAAGTACATATAAACAAAAAAAAAAAAAAATGACACATAGGCAGTTGTTAAGGATTTTATACTCGCTTTTTAAAGAAAACCTTTTTGTGGTTTAAAGATATTAAGATAAGATATTATGTAATTGGAATTTTGTGGTCCCCGGAGTCGAAAACTTATATTTTCTTAAAAAAAAATTGTAACCGCCATTTTGTGTTGATGTTTTAAAATCATTTTTTAGTTTAAAAAAAACTTTTAGTGTATGTTCTTAATTTGCATAAAATTTGTAAGAACGACTAGATTAAATTATATTTTAAATTTAAAATTAAAAAGAGAATTGAAAAAGGGGAAACTGAAGATTAATAAAAATGTCATATCAAATAAAACAAATGGATATTATTTTTTTTAGTTTTTTAGAAATTACGAGATTTAAAAGGTTTCAGTTAAAAAAGGCAAATAACTAAATAGGAAATAGGGAAAGTATTTTAATACATTAACATATATTTATATGTTTTTAGGGGATGAATATTTTTTTTGAAAAATATGTATGTATGTATGTAAATTAATAAATGGAAATATATGTAAAGTCTAGATGTATGTAATGTGGGTTTGTGTGTATGTTTATATAGATATATGATAATATAGATTAAAGTAGTTTGATTTCTTGATTTTGTTCTGGTTTTTCTTTTTAGAATTGTTCACGTTAATGACTTAATTGTTATATCTGTATTATCTGTTATAATTTTAATTATAACATAATAATAATGTTTGTTTTGTAACACATAAAAAGTGTTTAAATTATGTAGTTTCTTATAAAGTATTTTCTTCATATTGTTTTATCTAATAAAAAGTTTAATAAAAAAAAGCAATTTACCATTGTATAACATTGTAATCTTATAGAGTGTGTGAGTGTGTGTGTGTGGTGTAGTGTGTTTTGAAAAATTAAGGGATTTGAGTTGTCTTAGACCGTAGTTCCATAGGGATTGAAAACAGCTCTTGAACTGTCTGTATCCAAAGAAATATCCTCGGGACTGGCTAAATCTACGCGTACATTGGAATTGGTACGCCTGCGGGCAGTTTGTGCTGCACCCCAATTGCTTAGGGTCCAATGGAAACCAGAACTGGGTGGTTGTTCTTCGGCCACTTTAACTTGAGTGCAAACCTTAAAACAAACAAAAACCAATAAAAATACGTAAGTAAAAAAATCTAAAACAAATTTACCTCTCGATTTACACAAGGCAATGTTTCGGTATTATTGCCATTGGCAATGGCAGAACCGGAACCTGTGGCTGAACCAGATTCTCTTGTACTACCCAAACTACTGCTGGATGCCAGCGAATCATTACTAGATTCTGTGACAGCTCCACGATAACGTGAAACTGTTTGAGCCACAGCCTAACGAAAAAAAAAATAAATGAAACAAAATTTTGTATATCTTGTTTAAAAAAGTAAAATTTATAACCCACCATTGCATCACCACTTTGGCAATCTTCTATGGATTTTAAAATTTCCCATACCAATTCCGAGTCCAAAGGTATGGGATGTTCAGCATCCCGATTGTAGATATTAATCGCTATATGTACAGGATGTGGTACCGGTAATGGTATTAATAATTTTTCCGATAAACTTGTATCGTCTGACTTCTTTTTCCAAGGGCGCCACGGCTTATGAGTGTCAGGAGTTTTTGTTTGCTGGGCAGCACGATGGGCACGAACGCGAGGTGTGGTTAAGCCAACGGAAATGTCCCTTTAATTCATATTTTATAATTAATTATTAAAAAGGTTTGCTAAAAAAGGTACGTTAAACACAAAATTTTTTAAATAATAACATTTTTCGTATAAAATTATATTAAATTTCACAAAAATTTTATATCACTGGCACTTTTCGCTATAAACTTTACTCTTTTGTAAAAAAAAAAACTTATGTGAAAAAGGGTACTTTTTGTAAAAAGGTACTTTTTGTAGAAAGGTACTTTTTGTAGAAAGGTACTTTTTGTAAAAAGGTACTATTTGTAAAACAATAATTTTTGAAGAAATAAACTTTTTGTAAAAATGTACTGTTTTTAATGGTATATTTTTGTAAAAAGGTTAATTTTTCTAAAAAGGTAAATTTTTGTAGAAAGATACTTTTCTTCAAAAATGTCAAATTTTTAACAAAAAACTTTCAAAAATAAAATACTTTCAATAAAAAATGTTCGAACATTAAAATTTTATATAAAAAAACTTTTGAAAATTTCAAATTTTCAATAGAGATCTTTCGAAAATTATAATTTTAAATACAAAACTTTCAAAAGCTGTATTTTTATCTAAAGCATTGCAAGTTTTTTTTACAAAAATATCAAATAATATAATTGTTCAGTAAAAACTTTTTATTGCCTAAGACTTATCAATAGAAATTTTCTTAAAAAATCTTTCAATTACATATTTATACAAGTAAGAAAATATAGTCGGATCATATGATACCCTAGTGGGCACAAAGGCCCTATTCCGGAAATCAGCTTTTATGGGGGTTGTATTCAATTAATATACTTGGTCCTTGTGCCAATTTTGTACATATGTACCAAATTACATCAAATTATCTTTAAAATTGCGACCTGTTCTTTGCGCACAAGGTTACATAAACAACCAGCCAGCCAGCCGGACGAACATTATTAATTTTATTTATATTTTCAGGTGTTACATACATCAGCACAAATGTATAATACCCTCTCCACTATTGTGGTGTGGGTACAAATATTAAAGATATGCGTAGTTTAAATTGTAATCCTTACCGTTTTTCCGGTTTTCTGAAAGTTAGTGTTATTCTAGATCTAGGATTAAAGGCGGTCACTTCCAAAAATGGTAAATGCACTTGTACATTACCACGCGGAGCATACACATTACCCAAAAGATCAAGGCCTTTGGAACCAATCACATCAGTGGCATTTTGTACCATTTCAGTGTAACGTGTTAAATCCAAAGTCGGATGCGGTTCTAACTTGAAATGTGTATCGTTTTCCATAAGAGGCGTTAGAAAATCTAGGCTAAAAATTTCGGTATAAATGAGGCCAGCTAAACCGGGCCAGTCATTAACGGTTAAGCCCTAAAAACCAAAAGATATATTAAAAATTCCAATTTAAATTATATTTTTCTCAGCAGAACAGACCTTATTATCCCAAAATTCATCCTCACTAATTGATAATCTGGCTATAATATGAGACGGATAATATTTCTCCAATATATGGGCGGCAAGTTGTATGGCAATCTGTTTTTATATATTTTTTGTTTTTTTTTTTTTTTTATTAAAATGGGTAAATTTTGATTTTTTTTATTAAATTGACTTAAAGAATTTTACCTTTAACTCCTTAGTGTTAAGTTTTATTCTTGTTTTAACTTGGGTGGTCAAGGCTGTTTGCAATTCACGTCTCCTTTTCTCCAATTTTTCATGCAATGTGGTCATTAAATCCTGGGCCTCACGATCTAAAGACAAATATGGTCCAGTTTTTGACAATTGAGCCGAAAAAGGGCCAAAACAGGCCTCTACAAATTGAGAAAAATCTTTTTGTGGCTGTAATATGATACGTTCCATTGCATGTTGATAAGCTTGCAATTCGTCCAATTCCATTTTGGCTTCAAATGCCGCTAAAGCTTGTTCCGGTCTTACTATGAAGTAATAATCGAGAGCCAAACCGGGCCCGGCAATACGCCTAACAGCCAAACTATCGGAAGCGGGAATACGGCCACATTTTTTAATAAACAAATGAAAAGTAAGAGAATCCCACAGCAAACGTAAGGAATAACGTATCACGCCCACTTTTTATATAAAAAAACAGATAGTTAGGAATATTTTTTACTACGTCAAACTTCTTAGCAAACTCACCTATTAATATTAAACCCGATACTAAAGGACACAATATACTGGCCACTAATAATGCCGCTATGGGTTGTATACAGCCTTGTATTAATATATTCCATATCAAAGCCTCCAATAAAATACAATAACGGTTACGAGTATTATCCGGAGAATCCAGATCATAAATTAATATCATATAAATATGTAACAAAATGGTGAAAACGGGTATCCAAAATGGGGCAGTCAAGGCTAATATAATGCTCAACAAACTACAAGCCAAGCACAGTAAGGGAAAGGCAAACAATATGACCACCGTGCCCAGAAAACCTTTGACAAAATAGTTCCATACTCTGTTCAAATTGCGCGTAAAACCTTTGCCTATGAAACCTTTAAAAAACGGATAAAAAGTTTGTTGTTTCTTTTTGATTTTTAGGATTGTTTAATGACCTACCCGTATCCGGTTCCGTTTCAAAATGCGTTCTTGATTTTGATATGTGTCGCCAGAGTTCTATTAAACGGGAGGCCATAGTCTGTGTTATGCTTGTCTTGCGCGGAAAAAGAGTACCATTAATCTGAGACAACTCTAGATCCGGCATGAAAGGCTTAACACAGAACAGGGCTCTTAAACTTAAGGGACTGCACCAGGGTACTAAAATGCCCAATAGAAACATCATATTCCAGGTCCAACACCAAGTGCGCTGCATTAAGTTTAATAAACGCCAGAAAGGCCAACGTGTGCTGGTAGTACGCACTATTTCCTTTTCCACCAAAAATACTGGCTGACTAGGATCTGATCGGGGAGTTACAATGGAGGTGGCCTGTTGACTAATGACAGTGGGTATAACATCTGATTGACCTTGGAAGTTTCTGCGTATAATCCAAGACTTAGGAGACCAAATGCGACAGGCCCATTGAAAACTACGTGTAGGCGTTTTGGCATTTTTCAATTCTTTCAATAACACTGGCTCGCGTTCTTTCATGAAGGCCAAATCGCGTCCCAAAAAGTAGGCAGTTTGATGTAGATTATGTTTGCTGCTCATTTTTAAAGCTTCTTCATGAGCCGACCAGGACGACTTAGATAATTTACTTTCCTCGGCATGCCTTAATTTCGAACGCAACCAGGGCGCCACTCTTGATAAAACAGAGTGATCATTTGACAAACATTTTTGATGATCTTCACGCGATCGCTTGATATCTTTTTGTACTTTATCCACTGCTTTATACATTATGACCACAGATTGTGCCTGTTGCACTAATAATTCCGGTATACCTTCACCCAGTTCAGCTAGTTTAGGGTTAGATAATATTGAAGTGTAGACACGTTGTAAATATTCTTTCATTACAGCCTCATTTACTTCCTCTTCGATTTCTTTATCGGTCAGTTTTTTAGCTCTTAATTCGGCAATTAAACGTTCGCGAAAATGTAAAAACCATCCACGAGTTTCCCTCTCCAATATGCCAATCAAAATGGGCAAGGCTTTGCGCATGACATCACGACAAAATAAACGCAAATCGATTTCTTGCCCTTTGGGCGTCAAGAAGAGGTATGGCACTGGTTGTGAGACCTCGCAACTATTAAAATCAAATTTCTCCATAGTGGCTCGGCGCAACATTTTGCGCACGTACGAACATAAACCATCTAAACAGTCTTCGAATTCGGACTGAAAGAAAGGAGAAAAAAAATATTTTAAGTTTATTGAATTTCGGTATCCTTGTCTTAAATATTTAGTAAAAATTGAACGTTCTTTTTACACAAAAAGTCACTTTCACACAAAAACTGTCTTTTTACACAAAAAGTCACTTTTCACACAAAAACTGTCTTTTTACACAAAAAGTCACTTTTCACACAAAAACTGTCTTTTTACACAAAAAGGGGCTTTCCACAGAAAAACTGACTTTTTACTCAAAAAGTCACTTTTCACAGAAAAACTGATTTTTTACACAAAAAGTCACTTTTCACACAAAAACTGTCTTTTTACACAAAAAGTCACTTTTCACACAAAAACTGTCTTTTTACACAAAAAGTCACTTTTCACACAAAAACTGTCTTTTTACACAAAAAGTCACTTGTCACAGAAAAACTGTCTTTTTACACAAAAAGTCACTTTTCACACAAAAACTGTCTTTTTACACAAAAAGTCACTTTTCACACAAAAACTGTCTTTTTACACAAAAAGTCACTTTTCACACAAAAACTGTCTTTTTACACAAAAAGTCACTTTTCACAGAAAAACTGACTTTTTACACAAAAAGTCGCTTTTCACACAAAAACTGTCTTTTTACACAAAAAGTCACTTCTCATACAAAAACTGTCTTTTTACACAAAAAGTCACTTTTCACACAAAAACTGTCTTATTTCACAAAAAGGGACTTTTCACAGAAAAACTGACTTTTTACTCAAAAAGTCACTTTTCACAGAAAAACTGATTTTTTACAGAAAAAGTCACTTTTCACACAAAAACTGACTTTTCACACAAAAACCGACTTTTTACACAAAAAAAGACACTTTTCACACAAAAACTGACTTTTATGTACATATATAAAAAAAGTCCCTGTTACAAAAAAGCGTCTATTACATAAAAAACTTCTTTTTACACAAAAAAAGATCTGTTTTTGTTAAAAATTATTTCTTCAAAAGTAACAGAAAATAAATAAACCCCTCTTACTACTACTTACCCTGCAAACTAATTCCGCTATAAGAAAACGACATCTTTCCTCCTTAATCTTATAGTCCAAATTATGGGCCAACAATGCAGGAACACCAATAAACATATCAACCACCCGGACAAGACCATGCAGCAAAGCATGTAAAGCATGGTAAACCGAAAAGAAATGAGAAAAAATTCGTCCCCTCGCCGTAACCACTAAAAAACGGGCAGCCAAAGCTAAATCGCTAAGAAATGAATCATGGGCACGTAAAGTGCCCTTTTGCAAAAGCTGCGATAAACGCCATTTATGAACCTGGCCGGGAAAATGCAAACTGGGCACATTAAATTCTCTGTGAAATTAAAAAAAGAAAAAGTTTTGAAACAAAATTATCGAAAATTGTTTAAATAATTTTAAACCATTTTAAACATGCAAGCACACCTACTAATTATTTTACTAATTTTTAAAACAAATTGTGTTTTTCTATCAAAATGAATTAAGCCAGCTTATGAGAACCAATACAATATATTAGGGTGATTTTGTTAAAGGATTTAAAGCCAACATAAAATAAATAAATTAATAAAAAGAAAAAAGTTAATGACATTTGGTCATGAAGTTGGCGATGATGATGACGGGAGAGTTAGGGATTATTTATTAATATGTAGTTTACACACAGAAATACATAATATTATTGATTAAGATAAAAGATATAAAACGTAAAAAGGGTAAACATTGAATAAAACAAAAAAAATATTTTTTATAATGATTTTTAACTTTAATTTATTTATTTGTATAAAATTTGAGCTGTTTTTCTTTTTTTAATTTCTATTAACATGCAAAAAATACATTTTAATTTTTAAGAAATTTTTTTGTGCTCTAAATAATAGTTTACTTTTAAGTTTGGTTTTCTGTCTTCTAGTCTGTTTTGAAGTAAAGAAGCCTTGTTTAGTGAATCCAGTACTATTGATAGTTAACGCTCTATGCTCTATGTAAATATATATACAATTGGTAGTTAAGTAAATGTGTGGTCTAGGTTGTAGTGTAGTTTGTAGCCTAGACTGTAGCCTTGATTGAAGTCTAGTATAGTCCAGGTGATACTTCAGTTTGTTTTCTATATGTAGTCTGTTTGAAATTTAGTTTTCAAATAAGTTCTTAGTCTAAATTGTTGCCCAGTTTGAAATCTTGTTTGTATTCCAATTTTCAGACTTATAAATTTTGTAATATACATACATAGATTCTTGAATTGATTTGCAGCCCAATTATGTATAACAATTCCCCGGGAGTTTTTTCCCTTTTCCCATTTTTACAATTGAATTTACATGGGAAAAATGGAAGAAGAGAGAAAACTCCCGGGGAATTAATATTCATAATTGCCATGTCAATCAAATCAGTGTTCATATTGCGTAGTAAAGTTTATCTTTAATTTAATTAATTTTTTTTTTTTTTGTATTTTAAATTAACCCTTCTGCACTCCTTGGGTCAATTTGACCCAATTTTGGTTTTCATACGCAAAATTTGTCCCTTTAAATAGAAGATATGGAGGTGAAACTTTAATTTATCCATTACAGGGACGAAAATTATAAAATTAAATAAAAATGAGAATAACAAAATTAAAAGTTTTTCCATTTAAAAACACGATTTATAGACATTTAATATCCTTTGGGTTAATATGACCCAACAAGCAATATTGCAAGTTAATTTCCACTTTAAAATTCTTTTCCTATTGAATATAATTGAATTGAGTTCATCTTCATTCAGAATCATCGACAAATAATTTTTTCAGTCAAATAATCCATAAAATCGCTTTTATTTTTTATTTTACTTAAATATGAAATGTTGTTTACATTTTATTGTTGGGTCATATTGACCCAAAGGATCATAGGAAGGGCACATATCCAAGGGATGCAGAAAGGTTAAAAGTAACGTTTACACAAAACTTTACAACATTTAACACAAATTTTTTTTTTTTTGTGTACAAAAAACAAAACTGTTTCATATTTAAAATCATAAAACAATAAAACTTTTTAACATTTATTTAAAGATATAATTAGAATTTTTTTTTGTTATATACATAATTAAAAATTTTAAGAAAAAAAAATTGAAAACAAGTTAACTATTGTTGAATGTATTTACCCATTTTTACGTATGGTTTCCAATTGTTCCAAAGTTAATTTCTTAGGTTTTCCATATTTATCCTTTTGTAAGCTTTCGTTTTTAATTTTTAGTTTTTAAGATTTTAATTTACATTGATTTTTTTAATTTTTCAAGATGATTAATTTGTTAATGCCATAAAATATAACAATATATAAAAGAATTGTTTGATTTTGAGTGAATTAAATAGCTAAAGTTAAGGTTTATGATTTATATTTAATAAATAAATTGTTTAGAAATTTTAAATATTTGAAATGAAATAACGAAAATCTTAAAATGTTATGTAATAGAATAAACAAAAAAAAAAAAAAACGAGAGATGTGTGAAGATTTGTTAGACATGCATTAACCGAACAAACAATAAATAAATTCAAACTGTTATGATGAAAAATTGAATAATTAAAAAAAAAAAAACAAATAAAGCAATTTGTAAAACAACAATGAAAGCAAAAACTCTTAAATAAATATAGTAAATAATCGTTTGTGTTAATTATAAAAGAACAAAAGTTGCCGCCAAAAAGAATTTATTATAAAACAAAATGTTAATGAATTGGAATTTATTAAAATATGGATTAGCTTTTATTACGCAGAAAATAACATTTGTAAAAATAAAAAATAAACACAATGGCAAAACAATATTAATCAAAATAAAATATATTTTTTTAAGAATTTCATATTTTAGTAGAATGGAAAACTACTAATTTTTCAAATACGTACCCATTTTCACGTAATGATTTTAATTGAGAATTTGTAAGACGTCGAGGATCACCTGTGCCATCAGAGGCTACGGCATCGAGCTCATCAAAGGGTGGTGCTATAAATAAGTCCCTTAAATTAATGGGCCTAGCTTTACGACTACCAACAGTATTTGAGGCATTATTGCCAGAACTGCTGAGAGTTAAAGCGGCAGCAGACAAAGGTTGCGGAAGAACTGAAAAAGAAAGCAAATAAGAAATTAAAGTTTAGAAAAAAAAGCCTACAACAGAGTACAGATCTACCCCCTTATGCAAAAAAGTTAAAGTTCACGTTAGTTATCCAACACATAAAAACCCATACACTTTTTTAAATTTTTTTTTTTTTTAATTTGCCAGCTCGGCGCCCACTATGACCTGTTCGCGCTTATTTGTATAGTACCAGTTTTCTCGCATTGGTTCTCGCAATAAGCGTCAGTCGGCTCGGCTCGGCAACAAGCGGCCACTCTGTTCGCACCCTAAAACTACAAAAGTAAGTAAAACCGCGATCATAAACAATTACTTTTTAGCCACAGTGCTAGGCTTTTGCATAAGGGCGCTAGTCTAGCACAGTTGATAGTGCAATCTGAAGACAAGATCTTGTCTTATAATCTAGTCTACAGACCAGACTATAATCCAGCTTAAGTCCAGTTTACAGAGAAGACTTAAGTCTAGTTTATAACTTAGTTTTAAGGCTGCCGCTATAGTTTAGTCTAAATCTAGTATATAAACTATAAAACTTGTTATCTTGTCTATGGACTAGACGTTTGTAAAGTTTATAATGTAATATTTAGACTAGATTACACTATAGCTTATAATGTAATCTTAAAACTAGCCTACAGTCTAGACTAGAGTTTATAATCTAGTCTTTAAACCATAAAACTTGTAATCTCCTCTATATACTAGACTATAGTATAGTTTATAATGTAATCTTTAGACTTGTTAATAGTCTAATTTATAATCTAGTCTATAAACTATAAAATTTGTAATCTTGTCTACGGACTAGACTATAGTATAGTGTATAATGTAATCGTAAAGCTAGACTATAGTCTAGTTTATTGCTTCTATAATGGTTTCAACTCAATTGAGTTGAGTTAAAATTAAAACAACTGCTAGTGATGAGTTGTAAATTGTTGAAGTTTTTATTAACCGCACTATACACAGTACAAAAACTGCAAAATTTCAACCGAACTAGAGTTGAGTACATAATGACACATAATGTAGTCTAAAGATTAGACTATTCTTCAAAGAATAGACTAAAATCTAGTCCATACACAAAACTTAAGTCTAGTTTTCAATCTAGTCTAGTCTATTAGCTAGTGATAAAATGAAAATATAATCTAGCTTACAATATTTTTATATAGTTCATAATCTAGTTCATGCACTTGACTGAATGGGTCGATTACGGATAGCAACACAACTAAAGTTGAGTTGCCAGTAGCGAAATTGGGCAACACCGCTCATGTTTATATATTCAAAATTGTTTTTATTTTATATTCTAACATCAGCGGCGTTGACTGATTTCGCTGCTGACAACTCAAATTCAGCTCAGTCGTCATCCATAATCGACCCAGAAGTCTCGTTTATAATTTAGTTTATCGATTAGGCAGTAGTCTAGTTCTTAGTCTAGTCTATACGCTAAAATTCTTACCAATGGGAAATGTTTTCCAATGGTATAGGAACTGTTCGGCTACGGTTTTTATTTGCTGCACTAGTTGCTCAACTTCGGCTGGTGCCCCCACAAGGTTTACAGTAAATTGTACTGGTTCACGTTCTGGTCCAGCCAGCGTTAATGGACGCAATTGTTGAGCCGATGTACTGGTAGATAAAGGCATTTTTATCTAAACAATTTTATATTTTCAATATTGCTAGCTCTGCTAATTTTTTGCGTTTTCAATTCAAAACGAATGTTGCGGCGTGTTTAAAAAATTGTTCAAATTATAGTTGCCATTTCTAGGTTTTCATTGTGGATTATTCAAGTTCGTATCTAAAATCTAAAAAAAAAAACAAAAGATAATAAAGATTTTGTTTAATTTAATATGCTAAGTTTTCTATAGAGTTTGATTAAAACAACATATTTTTCTTTACATTTGCGCCACCGAGTTCAAAGGTGACTTAACTCAAAATTTTCATTTTTTTTGGGTTTATCTTTTTAAAAAATATCAGTGTTATGTCTTTGACCATATTTACATTATGCAATTAACGCCACAACTTTCGCATGCAACTTTTTGTTTGTTAGCAAGAGATGTAGGGAAGAAAACAGGGTTCAAAAAGTTAAAAAAAAAATTAAATGTAAATGTGAAAAGAGTTTCGTAGCAACTGCTTTTAAAGAAAATAGAAAAAAAAACTCGGCGTTAATTGCATAATCTAAATGCGGTATTTCTTTATGTTTTAATTGGTATAAAATTGCAATTCATAAAAGTGACTTATTTTTAGTTGTGTCAGAAAATCTAATGGTTGTAGATCCCTACTGCTTAGTGCTAAATAGTCTTAATTCGAGTTGTGACACTTTTGATAAAATAAACCTTTATTGGAGTTTATATTAAATAGACTTGTGTCAGTTTAGAATTTGGCAAAAGTGTCAAGACTTGAAAAGAATTCAGCTAAAGTGACATAACTTAAAACAATTCGGTAACTTGTGCATTATTATTTGCACATAAGTGTATAAATATTAAAAACAACTTTTACTAAATGGTCTAAAGATTTGTTTTTAACTATTTTTTTCAGTCAAAGAGTTTTTTTTCGATTTCTGAAAAATTAAGTGTTTTGAGTTGAGTTACTTTTAAACTAGGTGTACGATATACATATCGCACTTGATAATAAAGAGGGTATAAGCTCAAAATTTTTGCTTATTCACTTTTTAAAAATATGTAAATCGACACGTTATTTTCATATCTTCCTGCTGTGGAAATGTCGTGCTATTTAGTCTACTTTTTAATGGAAAATTTTTTTCATATGCCTTTCTACTGAAAATTTTTAAATTTTGAGTTAATACCTTCTTTATGATTAAGTGGGATATGTATGTTTTTTCTTTAAATAAATTTAAAAAAAATGTTTATGTTTAAGTTGAATTTTCTCAAACAATTTTTCTTTCGTTGTTTGCACATTAAAATATTCTCCTAAAAATATTTGCATGATATCATTCATTGTACAGCACAAAAATATAAAAAAAAACTATTATAATTAATTAATGGAACAATTAACTTAAGAAAAAAACAAACAAACAAAAAAAAATAAAGTAATCAAAAGCAATTACACTTGTGCATAAAATACAATAAACAAGATTCTGTGTTTCTCGGTCATTTTCTATTTTTCGAATCGGTATGAAAATTATATTGAAGGTATTTTCAAATTTTAAGTTTTCAAATAAAACATTAACGTACTTTAAGCGATTTTTAATAAGTTTTTAAGATTTCTTTTAGTTAATTTAAAAGTTTTGAAGTTAATTTAGTAATTTAGTTGGAAATTTTGAATATACAGGTGTGTGTTCTAGGTTTCGACTCTTATTGAAAACGAAAATTTTCATGTTTTTGCGTATTCGAAATTTTTGTTCGAAAAAGAAATTTAAATGTCAAAAATATTAAGAAATTTAACTTTTTGTTAAATTTTATGAATCTGTAATTTGCTTAAGCAAAGTACGAAATTGATCGCACTTTCCATACGGAATCAAATGTATTTTGATTTTGTTTTTTAGATGCATTTAAGAGACTTTTTGTTAATTTTTGACAGAAACTTAAGCAAGCTTTATAATAGTTGAGCCTTAAGTGTTAACGTACTCGAAAAACTTGCAACGAGAGAGTGAAAAAAGAGCATGAAAATTTAAGGGTGTGAAGTTAAATACGTTCTTCAGTTATTTTAAATACGTTCCACGCGCTATTGTTAGAACAAGCAAATAATAAAAAAAAACAATATAATAATAAAAATAAAATCAAGAAAATTTTTTCAATAAAAAACAAACTGAAATTTTTATTAAAATATATTAAATATATGTTAATTGGCCTGGGAGGCTTTTATATTACTGTGAATGAACTAAATAAATAAATAAATAAATAAATATAGGTTGGTCCTTTAGGGATTTCGAAAAAACATGAATCATGGTAGCGGAAGACTCGAAGTAGCCTAGGGCTAGTAGATGCCAGGACTATAAGTTATATGTATGTATGGTGCGTGCCACGCCCACTTATACAATAACACTTTTTGTATTGAAAACCCACCTATGTGTACCAGATTTGGACAATTTTTATCCAACAGTTCTCCAGATATTAATAAGTTTGTTTTATGACACACCCACTTCTCTAATCCCTCCCAATTTTTGCTAGATGTCATGCCTTGACATCATAGCTATTTGTACCAAATTTAGAATCTTTTATTGATACGATTCTCCAGATATACAGTACTTTATTATTTATTTGTATTGGAGGTGCCACTTCCACTTCTTCAATCCCAACCATTTTTCAGATAGGTTGTGTATTAAAAAACCAAGATGCCTGTAACTAATATGGAAACTTTGGCTCTTGCCGTTCTCCAGATATACAGAAAACTATAATTTGTTTGTATCAAAGGTTCCACGGGCACTTCTCCAATCCCGCCCATTTTTTTTACAGGTCGTGTATCAAAAACCAAAGAACTCAGACAAAAAGTATCAAAAAACCCAATTCGGTTGAAACAAAAACAACAATCTCCAAACTTACTTTATATTATACATTTTTCTAATTGATTTATACCAATCAGCAAGACATCATTTTACCAATGAAAATATCTATGGAAATATAAGTTTTTGTTATTTTGTATAGAAACTACAAAAATTGAGATAGCCACCTTTGTTTCTATAACAAACTGCATTATTAATATATGTATTTTAATTGGCCGAGTGTGGCTTTTTAAATAACATTAATCAGGTATGTGATGGAAAACGATTTTGAAAAAATTACGATTTGAAACCGATAATGTCGTTTTCAGTATCTTTAAAAGTGGATTTCCAATAAATTTCCTCTGTTTTCTTGTATATATTCTTTTAAATTCTTTAATATATATGTTAATTGAACTGTATTTTGAACAAAAAATTAAAACTTTACTTCAGAAATGGATTTAAAAATTGGTCGAAATTCATCACACCTGCTTAAAACGATAATTTTGAAAACGATCGTTTTTCATCACATACCTGAATGAAATTGTTGTGTATATAATGAATTTATTAAAGCAAGTCACAGAAAAATAATTTTACAATATATAATTTACAATTCTAAGATTCCTATACAAAATAATTTTATGATATGTCAAGTAGATTTTTAGTACAGTTCTCCAACAGAAATAAATCAAAAATTTTGGGAATTTAAACATTTTAATTTGAAGATTTCTTATTTTTAAATTTTTTTTTTTTTTTTTTTTGAGAAATTCTAATTTTATTGAAAAAAAAAAACATTCAAATTTCAGTAACTACTTGCCCAGCTAGCATAGGCTCTTTGTTAGACGATTATATTTAATATACAACTCCTAAAAGAACCTTCTGATGATTATCTGACGAGTAACAAAAAAATCAAATTTTTTTTTGATTTGTTACTTTTTTTTATTAATTTTTTGACACGCTCGTCTTTTAATCTTGGAATGAACCTTTTGCGACTCTCTGTAAGAGTCATATAACAATTACATTCAATTGTCAATACAAAGGATTTTTCGACAGGATGATGTTGATTCCGCGACTTTAAAGTTTGTTTCATATAAATTGTATGCAAACTAGAAGTTTTGACATGAAAAGACGCTTGATGCCGCTTTTTAGGTAGCTCAGTTATACGGCTGAGCATTTCACGAGTTGTAAAATAATCCCTACATGAGTCTCATACGACTCTTGGCATGCTTTTTAAAAGACTCGTTAGATAATCTCTACATACATCATAAACGATTCCCTTTAAGATTAATATAAGCGTCTTTCGCTGCGTTATGGAAGAATCTCTCATATGAATCAGCACGTGTAAGAGTTTCTTCCGTGCAAGGAATCGTCTGCAATTAAATAATGAGCACGTCGACGATCAAAAACACTCTTTGTGAGACTCCCAGTAGACTCCTAGACGATTGAAAATGCTGGCTGGGTGCCTGTTTTTAGAAAACGTAAACAAGTGAGTGAGTGAGAAATTATATTGAAAACAACAATAAAAAACGAAAATTTCTTTTTGTTTTCAATATAATTTCTCACTCACTCACTTGTTAACGTTTTCTCAAAACAGGCAGTAAAGCTATAATAAAAACGTGTCGCTTTAATTCTGTTTTATTTCAATTATTACCATTGTTGTTGCTATAAGATTACTCTTTAATGCTCTAATGAATAGGTTTTTTTTTAAACAACAACAATGAACGTAAAGTCGCATTGTTGCCCTTTACTAAAAAGTGTATTAAAAGAAACGATTTTTAAGATTATTTATATTAAAAAGTAAACAAAATTTTAAAAATACAGCTTAAATCTAGTTAAAGGACGCAGCTCAAAATAAAAACAAGTAAGAAAGTATATTCGGTCAAGCCCGACCATATGATACCCTACACCGCAGTATTTAAAAACACATCATGCCCATATAAATATGGATTTACCTATTTGAAAGTTTGTGAGAGGCAGAAATTGCCCCCTACCTCCCCTTGTGGTGCTATTATTGAAAAACTGTATAGCTTATGTGTCCCCTATGTGATCCTATTTTTTAAAAATGCATACCTTTTGTGGCCATATAGATATGGTTCTATCTATGTTTTAAATTTCATTAAAATCGGTAAACTAGGCGTTTGCGCCACTCTTACCACTGTATATTTTCTTCTTATTTTTTCAATTTTCTATCACCCTATGTACCTACTTGTTTTTGTTTGGAGCTATTTTATATTACACAATGCCTGTATTCGTAAAAAAATTTAAAATTTAATAAAAGTTTACAGAACAAATTTTCTATGAAAATATTCCGGCAAAAGTGCACTTTACGGGGCGTACGAAAAAAAAAAAAAAATTGGACCCCCTCTGGAATAAAAAAAGAAAAAAACCAAAATTAAAATTTAAGGGGGCTGAGGCCCCTGGGACCCCATGGATCAAAAAAAGCGTCCCGCCCACTTAGTGGTAGGTGTGGGTACTCAAATTAAAGGTAATTGTGTAAAAAATACGAAATTAATAAAATTTAGGTCGAGCGGGACTTCTGGGTCCCTCTGGGGGGTAAAAAAATTGCCCCTCCCACCATTATAACTATGTGTGGGTACTGGAATGAAAGGTATTTTGCTTACGATTGTAAATATTTTTTATTTGGCTTTTTTAATGTTGTATAAAAATCGCGGGATTTTTTTATTTTTTTGTAACTAAAGCTTTTCTGTATAGCCGGCCTTCGGCCGGGCGCAAGGATTTTCTCCTCTATGGTATAACAAAGACTGGCTTCGCTAACTAAAGCTTTTCTGTATAGCCGGCCTTCGGCAGGGCGCAAGGATTTTCTCCTCTATGGTATAACAAGGACCGGCTTCGCTAACTAAAGCTTTTCTGTATAGCCGGCCTTCGGCCGGGCGCAAGGGTTTTCTCCTCTATGGTATAACAAAGACCGGCTTCGCTAACTAAAGCTTCTCTGTATAGCAGGCCTTCGGCCGGACGCAAGGATTTTCTCCTCTATGGTATAACAAAGACCGGCTTCGCTAACTAAAACTTCTCTGCATACCTATAAAAGATACATAAATTAACCTAGAGAGGAAAATATTAAACGAATACAAAAACAAAATACATATTGGCAATCGTGAGCAAATTACCTTTAATTTGAGTACCCACACAGATATACATAAGTGTTATGGGGGGGAAACTTTTTTTGCCCCAGAGGGCCCTTGAAGTGCCGCCCACCCAAAATTTTATTATTTTCGTTTTTGTTGCACAATTACCTTTAATTTGAGTACCCACACATACCATTCAGTGGGCGGGGCGGTTTTTTGGACCCAGGGGTCCCCACGGGCCTCAGCCCCCTTAAATATTAATTTTGGTATTTTTTTTTTTTAATTCTGGATCGGGTGGCATATTTTTTATATTTTTTTTTCGTACGCCCCGTAAAGTGCACTTCAGCCAATATTCCTTAATAAACGTTTGTTATACATATTAATTAATCGTTTATGAATACGGGGGTAATTTAAAATTTATAAAAAATTCTTCCAACAAAACCCACGATTTATTTTTAATGGCAACACTTATAACACACCGTATTATTTTCATTTTAAAACATCTCTTCCCACCAAACAAAAACCAACCAACAACAACAAAAAAAATACACAAAGAATCAATGAATGAAGTAATACAAGGAGAAGTCGAGAGCAAAATCAGAAGTAGCTGTAAAAAAATACGAAATACACAACTATTTTTGTGTTAAACTTTTTTCTACACACAAACTCACAAAAGTACATTGTAATGAATTAAATTAAAATCGCTCTAATTAACTAGTAACATGCTCATTTTTTAAATTTTCAATTAAATTTTCCAGCACTTTAAAATTTGTCTAGTTAAACTAGGTATTAAGATTTTCTTTTACTAGTCTACCTTTTTCTGAGTAACACTTTCAAATTGTATTATAGATTTTTTCCTATTATCTCGAAAGTTGAGGTCTGTTATAACAAAATATCGTTTATAAACATACTTTTTTAGTTATTTTTAAAGTTTTTCACTTATAAACGTAGTATTCATCATTTTAATACGTCTTTTTTTAAACTTTTAACATATTTTTGGGATTTATCCTAAAATTTTTTATTTTCTTAGGATGAATGTTACTTTTTAATGCTATTTTTATGAAAAATTGTACAAAACTGTGCTGTAAGAAAAACATGGTTGTGTAAATTAGTACGAGGTGGTGTTGTCGTTTTGTTATTAAATATAAGTGGTAATAGTTAAATTTGTACTGAATCGCGTTTGCAAAATCAAATTTGGGCTATACATAGCTTTTGTATAGAAAAATTTGGGTACAACAGTATTTTTAATATTGTTACGAAAGTAACTTTAGTTAAGAATTGGTTGTAATTATTAGTTAAGAATTAGTTGTATTTATTAGTTATCTTGTATTTATTAGTTAACTTGTATTTATTAGTAATTTTATTAGTTTACATTGTTATTAAAAATTGTTATAATTTAGTACACTTCAATCCAAATGTGCAGAAAGCCCTAGAAATTACCGTTAAAAAAAGCTTCAGTATAAGAGGTAAAATTATGTAAACATAAGTGCTGCCATAAATCAAATTAAAGTGTGGTGAATAGTAAAGCCTCGAACCTTCGAAAAACATTTCGAATGTTCTAGACAACCAAATTGCTGTATAAATACTAGCGGCGACTAGCGTAATAAGTTCATTCTAAGTTCAGACTTTGTCAATAACGTATAACGTGGAGAAAATTATAGTTGGTTGTGATTAAAAGCTATAAATTGCGGTTGTTTAAAAAGACTTAGTACTAAATAGAGTTGAGTAAACACTGTTAAAAGTGTTTGTGTTTTATTTATTTTATTAAAGTTGCAATAAAGAACTCGAAACGGTTTATTATAAAGGAAATAAACCAAAACATTATTGAAAGGCAGTAACGTAACAATATTAAATTTGATAAATATTTTTTTTTCATTAAAATTGAGTGTATAGCAGGATATTCTATAGAAAAAGATATGTATAACAGTAGTTTCTTTAAAAAATAGGTATATAACACCATTTTTTATAACAAATTTTGCTTTTTTACCAACATTTTTTATATAATGATAACCATCGACTTCACAAAATAATAATTTATTCCTATTATTATTGTCGTTTTGCTTCGCACTATTCTAAAAGTTATTTCGTAGTAAAAATATACATATGTATATGGTAAAACTATGTAAAAGTAAACAAGACCAATGTACATATCTGCGTATTGTCTAACGTTGGCATCACAATTTAAAATGTTTATTTTTACGCAATACATATAAATCAAAAGACTTACTAATATTATATACACACATGTAGTTTTATTGTACAATATCAGTTATTGAATAATAATATTGCAATGAATGTATGTATAGTATGTTCAATTCAATATTTTGTGTTTACAGTAGTTCCCACTTAAGTGCGCATCGAAAAATGTTCAGTATTCTACGCATTTAAACGGGGAATCATTTAACCGATAATCCGGATAAATGCGCATTTAACGCATTTATAAAAACCTCGCTTAAAAACTCAATATTCATTTCAAATAACTTTTTTATTTGTAAGGGAAAATAAAATTTATTATACCTAGTTCTCATACGAAATTATATATAATATTAAAAAAGTTATTTTAATTGGAAAGAAATTTAGTGGTTAATTTTAAAAGTGTGAGTGTGTGAGTGCATTGAAAATGGAAAGGCACTCTGCAATCAACTCAGTTAACTTTAATCTGGTTTATTTTTAATGGATCAAATGGTTTTAACATTGCTATTTCATAGGAAGCAGTTAATTGTCTGAATCTACATGACTTTTCAACTAACTTAAAGTTAGTGCTGGTTCACACTCTTCAAGTTTTAGTAGTCAAGTCTTGAGTTTTTAGGAGAGAGAGGAAAATAAATGGCATTCTCCTTTCTCTTCTCCCCTAAAAGCTCAAGACTTGACGGCTAAAACTTGAAGAGTGTGAACCAGCACTTAGTAGTTAGCTTTACGCTAGTTAGGTAGTAATTAGCTCAAAGTTAGTTTTTTATTTAGTTTTTTTTAATTTGTAAAGAAATATTTAATTTTTATTAATATTAAATTCAGAAATAGGAAACATTTATGTGCTTAAAAAAACATGATAAACAAAACAACGCTAAATTATTATTTAAAGAAAAACAAAATATACCAAAAACACAAATACTTTAAAAAAATACAACACACTACAATTTTGCATGTACAAAACAATTAACGGTTATTAAAAAATATTCCAAATAGCAAAAAAGAAACAAAAACCAGCGAAAAACGAAAATATTCCAAAAAATTTGCTGCACAGAATACGCTTGCATTGATTTTTTTTATATTTTATTTATTTCATTAAATGTACTACAGTAATTTTGACTAAGCTGCACAATCTCCTTTGCACGATTTTTTTGCAGGTAAATCAATGTGCAGGTACACAATTGTGGTTACCTGTACAAAAGTGCAGCTAAAGTAAAGTCTTTGATTTAAAAGTAGAATAAAAAAATTATTTTTTTTGTAGGTATATTTATATTTTATTATAATTTTATTTCAAATAACAGATCATTTTATACATGTATGTATAAATTGTTAAATTGTGTATGGAACAAAATATCGGCCAAATAGCCGCCGCGACTTCGGCGGCACACCTCCATCCGATGGCTCCAATTTTTGATGACGCTGAGGCATAATTGAGGTTCTATTCTGTTTATCTGCCGAATTATCTCAACCTTTAGCTCTTCAATTGTTGCTGGCTTATCGACGTACACCTTTTCTTTCAAATAACCCCAAAGAAAAAAGTCCAACGGTGTCAAATCACATGATCATGGCGGCCAATTGACAGCACCACCACGTGAGATAACACGGCCATTGAATTTGTCGCGCAAAAGAGCCATTGTTTCGTAAGCTGTGTGGCAAGTGGCACCTTCCTGTTGAAACCACATATCGCCCATATGCATATCTTCCAATTCGGGCCATAAAAAATTCGTTATCATCTCACGATAGCAAACACCATTCACAGTAACTGCCTGACCGGCCTCATTTTGGAAAAAATACGGCCCGATGATGCCGCCAGCCCATAAACCGCACCAAACAGTCACTCTTTGTGGGTGCATTGGTTTTTCGACAATTATCATTCTCCCAAATGCGGCAATTCTGCTTATTGACGAATCCACTGAGGTGAAAATGTGCCTCATCACTGAAGATGATTTTCTTCGAAATTGATCATCCACTGTTGCCATTTCTTGCCACCATTCTTACCATTGACAACGTTTTGGAATGGTCCAGAGGCTTTAGTTCTTAAGTCAATTGCACCGTGTTAGCGTGTAAATGCAAGTCCTTATGCATAATGTTCATCAACGACGGGCGTGAGAGGTTCAATTGTTGGGCACGACGACGAGTTGAGGTGGACGGCTTTTCAGCCACAATATCGCGAACAGCAGCAATATTTTCTGCAGTACGAGCTGTACGAGCATGCACTGGTATTTTCAAATCTCCTACAGACCCAGTTTGCTAAAATTTTTGCACGATTTTTTCGATTGTATGCACATTTGAACGATTAAATTGACCGAAAAAATCACGAATTGCACGATATGCATTTTGATTGGAACGACCATTTTCATAATGAGCCAGAATTACTTTAACGCGTTGCTCAATTGTGTATCTTTCCATGGTTGAAATTGTGTTAGTCTGAAATTAAGAAATGTCAAATGAAATGCAGACGTTTAGGTGTGATTCATATTCAACATCGGCCCTTAAAATTTAACCACCCTTTATATTTAATATAAAAGGAACATTAACAAAAACAATGAGAATTCACAAATAAAATTTATGAGAAAAAAACAAAATAATTACTATTTATATTTTTATAAACAGCTTAAATTGAATATTTATGTGAAAAAGTGGCCACCATAATTTTTCATGTGTGCAGCTAACTTTGATGTTTTGTATGAAAATATTTTGAAGCTGCCCAAAAATATGAAAAATGTGCAGGTATACAAAAGGCACGTAAACAAGGATTTTGAAGAATAATTCCAGAAAATATGTGTTTTGGGCAGTTAAGTCAAAGTGCAGCTAACTTAAATTTTATGTATCAAAATAATTTTAAAAAGCCAAACATTTTGTGCATTTATCTTAAATGTGCAGGTATAGAAAGTGCACTTAAAAAAGGAATTTGTATGGAATTATAACGAATAATTCCAAAAATTATCAATTTGGTGCAGCTAAGTCAATAGTGCACGTAAACAAAAGGCAGTTAAGTCAAAACTACTGTATAAAAAGCCACTCTTGGCCATTAAAATATATATTACAAAGCAGTTTGCCTGAATACAGTTATAAAATATTTAATAATAATAATAAAAAATAGAAAAAAAATATTTTAATTAAATTAACCCTCAAAGCGGGTTAGTTTTTTTCGGGGAATTTCTGCTTTTTTCGGATTTAGCTTATAGTTTGTTGTAAAAAAGTGCATAATTTTTGTAGTCGACTACCAAATTTCTTGCAGGAAATTGAAAGCGAAAAGTTGATCGTGTCGCCGCCAAGTAAGCAAAACAAATTGTACAATGCTGCCAACCCATTTCACAGTATATTGCACTTCTTTTCGTTGTGCAGTCTTTTGATTGTTGCAATATATTTTGACTCATTCGAATAGATTTTTAAACATAACAGAATATTTTGAATAGAAAATTTTATTTATTACATTATTTTCTATAGAAAACTTTCAACTTCTCGGCTGTATAAAACAGTATTAAACGTATTTGTGTTTTAATGCTTAAACATACAACTATTTTCGAGAAAAAAAACCGCTACAAGTGTTTTTATAAGTTCCTTAATGTAAACAAACCATTTTTTTTTGTAGTCTTTTGTTGAAATTCTAAAACCATTAAAATAAAATTTAAAAAATGCTACACACAGCTAAAATTAAACTCCGTGATATTAGAGAGTTACAAGCCGAAAATGTTTTAGACAAAAACAGTACATTGACGCCTTTAAAAAAACGCAAAAATGCAAAGGCCATCACAACCGAAAAAAAAATAAAATTGCAGGAACATAATGTAATAACTGTTACTGACACTGTTACTAATTCTACTAATACAATTACAAAGACAAGAAAAAAGATATCACTAAAATCTGGGAATATAGAAACTCCCGTCGATCAAAAACGTATTGACTCGTATTTCACATCTTGTCCAAAAAATTACGAAATTCAATTTTCAAAGAAAGAGACACCATTTGGAAAAACTCAAATCCAAGCTGCTACTACGAAAACTAAAGTTGGCCGCAGTAGCAAAAGAAGTAATCCAAAATCACCCAGAAGACCAAAACCAGGTCGAAAACGTTTATTTACTGATGCCGATGAAACATCCGGGGAAAATCCTTCCAGTTTAAGTTCCATTAAAGAAAACAATATGCAAACCGAGATGGAATGCATAATAATAAATTCTGATAGTGAAGATGAGTCTAATATAAAAAAGGAAATTTCAAAAACAGTTGAAGATAACTATACGACTCCTGAATCTTCTTCAAGGAGAAAAGAAACTAGCAGCTTAGATGATAAATCGACATATGCATCTTCTAATACAACCTCGTCATTGAATTTTGGTCTAAGAATGTCAAAAACTAGTTGTGAAAAAACAAAAACTACTTCAAAATCTTCTAATAGTTCTACAAATGTGTCCAAACGTAAAACCAAACCATGTCCTTCGTACAAGGTTATTGAAAATACAACATTTGCTGTGGATGCCTTTCAATTTGGTTACATTGAAAATGTAACGCATTATTTTCTTACCCATTTTCATGCTGACCATTATATTGGACTGACAAAATCATTTGCTATGCCTCTGTATGTGAGTCATATAACGGGTAAGAATGATTTTTTTAAATAATTCACATAAGTAATTGGAATATTTCTATTGGTAACGATAAAATATGCTTCGTTGACCAGTTAAGATACCTTGTGCTTTTGTTGCTGATCGACTAACTTTTCAGATCATAGGGACTGACCATATATATTTCAGAGTTTCAAGGATTTTGCGAGAGACCGTATATTTTGCATGGATCTGAGATTGTGTCTGGCACTTTATCTCTCCAAGCTGTTAGATTAAACCGAATTTTGAATACTGTTGTTAGATATGTTTATAATGTATGAAGAAGAATGCATATTTCTCGTCATATGTGAACATTTCATGGATGTAGCCTTAAGCACTTTGTTACTGAAATATACAATTCTTCTAAAGGGTTTTTAGGAGTAGTTATCCTTCTTAACATTGTTTTAAATTTTAGTTTACCCGCTCAAGTCAAGTTGCTCACAAATTGTTATCTCTAAAATTAAATGTAGTTGTTTTCAGAGATATTATCGAGGGTAGCTCGATGTTTGAACTATTTACCTATAGATCTTCGCTTATTTTCGCACTCGAATAATGCATTTCGTTTAACATTGTTTTCGTGTAATATAAGAGGCTTTTTAAACAAGTCGTTTATTTAGAGATTTTTGTGTTAAAAACTATTTTTTTATAGAAGTTTTCAACTTTGAATTTGAACAAAAAGCAATTCATCCAAGCTGATTAATAATGATTACTTATAATTTTTTATTTTAAATGTATTATATTGGGGGTATTCACGTCACAAGTTGCACCCTTGCGAAAAAGCAAAAGTGCAAAAATATAACAACAACCACACAGACAATTAGTTGTGCGTAAATAATTGTCTTTGTGGTTGTTGTTATGTTTTTGCACTTTTGCTTTTTTGCAAGGGTGCAACTTGTGACGTGAATACCCTTTTTAATTTTAATTTTGCCCGACTACGAACTAAATAAATTATTTCAAAAAGTATCATGGCTACTTTAGATATCGTAAAATAATAAAGAGCAAACCTAAATTATCTTTAAATAACTAGTTACATTATTTAGGATTTCTTTAAGTATCTTAAGTAGTCGTAATTATAATACATTTAATAATAACAAATTGTTTTTACATGAATTTCTTATCATAACAATTACTTAACAAAAATGTTTCAATTTGATTACTAATTCTTATTTTAAATTAAAACTATGTTTTCAATACAAAACAATGCATACATCTTTTTTCATTGTAGCTCGTTTATTACGTTCTTTTATACCAGTCGAAGAACAATATATCCATGAAATGGAATTAAATGTAACTTATACAATTGGTAACACAGAAATCACAGCACTAGATGCTAATCATTGCCCCGGCTCTGTTTTATTAGTGTTTAGAAATACCGAGACAAAAGAGTGTATACTACATACTGGTGATTTTAGAGCTTGGCATGGCATGGAATCTGAGCCAATATTTTGGAATTATACCATAAATACCATATATTTGGATACCACCTATTTATCGGATAAATATAACTTTTGTACACAATATGAATCCATAGAAAAGGCGATCGATTTAATTGAAAAATTCAATGTTAAGCATGCCGGTAAACGTATACTCTACATATGCGGTTCATATATTGTGGGAAAAGAAAATTTCTGGTCAGCGTTGGCCGAAAAATACAACATAAAAGTGTGGGCTGAAGGAAATCGTGCTAAAGCCTTAAAAGCCATTAATAAAGAGGAATACAAAAAATTATTGGTGGACGATCCGCATGAGGCCAATATGCATGTTGTAGCCATAGGAAAGTTATCATATTTGGTAAGTTTTTTTATTAGGATGATAAAGAAATATGTATATATCTTTTAATTTATGCTTTGTATTTTATTCCAAAGGAACTTATTGAATACTTTAAATTATATGAACATCTATATGATATAGTTTTTGCTATGCGTCCTAGTGGCTGGGAAAAGAATTCAAAACCACGTTATGGTGCTAAAATCAATTTGGTGGGCATTGAATATTCTGAGCATTCTAGCTATAAAGAGATGCAACGTTTTGTTAGGTTTATAAAACCTGAAAAGGTTATAAGTACCGTGCCTACTGGCAAAGATCTAATGAAAACTGCTAAAGTACCTTTAAATTGGTATAAATATGATACATTAAAACCAGAGAGTAATTACCAGCCTTCTATAGATAGTTATCTAGGAAAAACACCACATAGAAAGTCAAATATACGAATGCCCAATGAAAATAAGGGAGGAGTGGATACATTTGTTTCACCCTTTAAAACTTTAAACCTAACCCCAAACGAAAACAATTTAGCACAAGATGAAGAAATGGATGAAATTATAGCCCCAAAACCCGCAACGAATTTAAAAAATCAAGAAAATTGTAATAATTCAGTAACTCAAATAGTAGCATTATCTTCTAAAAACTCCACAGATGACTTCGAAAGTCCAGATTTGGTAATTACATCAAAAAAATTACCAGTTAAGAGAGAAGTTTTACTAAAGGGAGATAAACTTAAGAAAAAAAATATTAACATTAAAACCGTAAGGGCAATAAATTCAGACGAATGTTTTGAAACACCAGATATACAGCTCGTAAATAAACGGCTACGAGGAGTGAATAAAGTTTCACCCAATACAGAGAAACCCGCAATTAAAAATAGTCCACACAATTCGCCAGAAGATGTAAACGAAACTACGAAATATCCCTTAGCTACCAATAAAATTGTAGAAAAAGATTTGCAATTTTCAACAACACAAAACCGAGTCACTAGATCGAAAAGTAAATCAAGCGGCCTTACACCTGTTTCACAATATCAAACTGCAGATTCCACTACAAACCTTACAGATGATTCTAAATCCCCTGAATTTTCGAATTACTCGTCTCTTATTAGTATGAATAAATCAAAAACTTTTACAAACAAATCGAGTTCGGAAAAAAAATCGAGAGGCCAATTGTTTAAACAAAATGAAAGAATGCAAGATACTCCTGTACATAAAACGTCCAGCAATTCTGCAATGGATTCAACGCCCGATAATACAATGCAAGTTAACAAGGAATGGTTAACACATGATTCTCAAATATCTACATCTAAAAAAAAGACAACAAAATCTAAACCAAACGCAAGAAAAACAACAAGCCTCTTTTCGACTAGTAACCTCAATAAGATTGAACCAAACGATTCACTACTCAACAACGAAATTGAAGTAAATAGTAACACAATAGTACAAGAAGATTGTGAAAATTCGGTTTTAGAAAAAAGAACCGACAGATTAATCTCTAAATCCTCTTCATATAGTCCCCAAGATGAATTAAAAAGACAGTCATACAATACGAATAGTTTTAAAAATCAAACTGAAAAAGAATCTAAAGATTTAATCGTAAATAAATTGATCACTAACTCTCCCACATATTCTATATCATCTGATGAAATCACAACAACGAAATCTTCAAACTTATTCACACAGAAAACCAAAGAATTACAAATGAACTTACCAACCTGCAGTCAGAGGACTTCAAATGAATTTAACTTTACAATGAAACCAGCAAAAAGTAAAAAAACTGAATCAGCGGTAAAACACTGTGTAACACCTTTTAAAAAAGCCAAATACGGTTTAGATACCCATACTATTTTGAATACTATACTAGAGCATAACGAAGATATAGATAGATTTAATTGTTCACAACTGGCTGGATTAGTTGTGGAAGCTGTAAATAAACATCAACCTGATAATATTAAAAATAAAGATCATATACCAGTAGATTTACTATCGGATGCAGATGATGATTCCCTCAGCTCTTCGCCTCATTCCCTAAAACAAACGCCAAAAGAAATTAAACCTTTAATGTACGCCAATGAATTACAAGAAAATAGTTGCTTAAAAATTCAAAATTTAGAAAACCCTACACCACAAAAAAGAACGACTAGGTCGGTAACGAATACAAGCCGATCCACTTTATCTTGTCAATCTGAAAATAATAAACATGATTTTAAATTTTCCATATCTCAAAAAAGAACAACTAAATCCAAAACTAACTCCAACAATTCGTTAAAATCTTATACTACTAGTACCCAAAAAAGGGCAGAAATTGAGTTCGCGGAGAAATTAATAAAAATAACACAACAAAATAATTGCATGATAAACTCACATTCACCGCTAAATACTTCAATGAATTTCAGCAAGTCTCAAGTAAATCCCATATTTAAAACGAGCACTAACTCTTCTATAGATTCAATGTCATCCGATGAAAACCCAACAACAATATCTTCATACTTGCTCTCACTAAAAACCAAAGAATTACAAAGGAATTCATTAACAAACAGTGGTTTAACAAAATCGGTGAAAAATGAAAAATCTCCATCTAAATTAAATAGCACTTTAACATCTGCTAAGACAACCCAACCCAGTCTACATTCTCAAGCTATTTTGAATAAAATACTAGAGAAAGGGGATTGTATAGATAGATACAACAATTCCCAACTAGCTGGTTTAGTAGTGGAATTTGCAAATAAACAATCGGATAACAGTAAGGACCACATTCCAGCCGATTTGCAATCGGATGCAGATGATGATTGGATTTAATTAGAGCCATTCTGTGTATAGAAATTTACACAAAAGCAAATGAGACATTTTTAAACATTTTTAGGAGAATGTATTTAAACCGTGATTTTACCAAATGGTGATATCGTTTTTTTTTTTTTATTATATAGATAAATCTGTTATAACTATGCTATGTTATTATTAATGTTTATAGTATTGTCTAGAGTTGCTAGAGCATACAAATTGCTAATGGATTGTTTTGTTCTAATCATTTTTTTTGTCAAATAAAATAAGTTTTAACATTTTTTTACATTTTTAATTGTCTTTAATTTAAGTGGAATCCTTTAGTTTTATTAATATATGTATTTCTATCAGTACTGTTTGAGAAACATTTAATACAGGCAAATATTTAATATATTATAAAGGCCAGGAGAAACAAAATTTAACTTGCTTATAAACTTTTTCCCTGGTTTGTGGCTACAATAATATTTAAAGCCATGTGGCTACACTGTATTTGAAGCAACAGAAATCTAGCTATAGAAAACCCCGTTCTTGAAGATCCCGGAATTTTACTATTTAAAATTTTGGGATTTAAGGGATTTCTTTAATTCCGTTTTTTACAACACAATAAAACTTTCCTGCAGTATCTCTTGATGAGATACGTTCCTTCATCATTATAACAGCAAAATAACTGCAAAGGGCTTTGCAAGTATGAAGGTTCTAGATATTCCCAAGTCAAAAAACCATTTAAAGTAAATGTATGCGAAATGTATGGAGAATATAAATTTAGAAATAATTACAATCAAAGTTCAGAGTTATAAACTCCACATGACCTTTGATGAAAGGATATCAATGATTTTTTTTTTAAGTAATTGATAACAAGATTTTGTTTAAATGTACTGCTGTTACTGAAAAATTTAGAGTAAATAGCAATTGAAAAATCTGAAAATTTATAAAGATGTTTAGACAATCGGCAACCAAAAATAGCAATCCTTAAAATTGCGTTAAAAGAAGAGTAGAAACTATAAGTATACTGCCAAACAAGGTGAAATATACATTTTGATATGCGTCAGCGATTTGTTGAATTAGAAGAACATACCTTTAAAAGAAGCCTTGATTGATCTAAATTTGCAACAGGTTACGTATGATTTTTTTTTAATCAATAAAATTGTTTATGTTTTTGCCCAGTCAAAGCGTTGGGTAAGGCTGACGTTGCTTGGTCTTTTATGTGTAAATAAATTTCAAAATCTAATTGTGATTTAGGTAAATATTTACAACATCTTTTTATAAGATAATAAAAGAACGAAGCAAGAAATATTCAAAAAATTTAAACTTCTTAAAAAAGCCTGACACGAAATTTTTATTTAACCAAAATGTGGATATACTATGACCCCTTTCACACTTGGCAAGTTACTTGCGCAAGTCTCTTGCACAACTCTTGGCTTGTATACGTCAGCGGTAAGGTCGGGGTAAAGAAAACCAAATTTTGTACAGACTTTGTTGTTGTCGGCAAGTAACTTGCGCAACTAACTTGCCAAGTCTGAAAGGGGTCTATGTAGTTCAAATGAATATATATCTGACAATGAAATGAAATATCATAATAAAATTTTCTGAAAAAGAAAAATTAAAAATATAAAAAAAAAAAAAAAAAAAATTCAGTCCCGAATATTACATTCCAAGGCGAATTCAACTACAGGTGGTGTCGAAACGGCATCTGATTTTGACAGTTCGAGCTTATTTGTTTTGATTTGTTAGTGTTTTGCTAAAAATGGTTGACATTTCGAGCTAATGGCACTAACAATGCAATGTAAAAAGCCCTATGTTGTTTCTGTTGTTTTTGGATTGTTGTAGTTGCGACACCACCTGTAGTTGAATTCGCCTTGCTTACATTCTTTGTTTTTTTTATATTCGGCCATGTCATGGAAATCGAAATCACTTGAAATGGAAATCGAACAAATTTTGGAAACTCTCCCGTAATTAAAGTTCATAAAACTATTTCCTACCATATTTCTCATACTTTAAGGACTACTTTTCTCTACCTCCTCTACTTTTGAAATTAGAAAAGGCTGCGTTATGATTTTTCACAGTTTTCACAGGGTAGACTGATTTTTAAATCCGTTTGACTGATTTTTAAATCCGTTTATTTGAAGCAACGGAAATAAGGCCATAGAGTTGCTTTGATACACTTAAAAAAAAAAGGGAAATCTTACAGAATTCGAGTTCGATAATTTGATTTAAAATGTGTAATGCAAAATACATTAGATTTAATTTTAAAATACTTGACAATTTGCTAGCAAATTTTAATACCTACAATTATTTTTAATACATATACATAGTATGTATATCCAAATGGTTTACGGATGAGTTTCGCACTAAATTTGGAAAAACTGGCCCCCTTAATGCAATACTACAAATTATTACAACTAAGTTATCTTTAAATAGCGGTAGTTAATTTTTTTTATTAAAATGATTTAAATTAAGCTATTTATTAAATTTATGTTAAAACTAAAAATGCATATTAAATAAACTATTGCTTTTTTATTACTTTCATTAAATTTATTTATATATGTATTTGCAATAGTATCTTTTATTTTTATTTCATTCTATTGTAACTTAATAAAGTACTAGTTTTTACAACTCTTCATATTAACTTGCTCGATTTTTGGCTCTCTTTGCTCTAAAAAATGTACAGGTTATTTTTCGTGTATCTTTAGTTTAACGGGAGCTTTGGTCGTGTATAGACGTTTTTGAAAGATTATTTGGTAAAAGACAACAACAAACGCGTGCGGTTTGAATTTTTTTGTAACAGTGTTTCTTATTTTTTTTATTGTCAAGTGTTTGAAATATTTTTTACAACATAAAAAATTTAAGTAAAAAAGTGTTAAAGAAATACCTATGTATACCTATAAAAAAGTTTTTTTGATGAAAAAAAACTTGTTAAAAAAGTGGAATTTAAATGGAAATTTAAGAAAAACCTTTACAGAAAATTGGTAATACCTACGACAAAAAAAAAAAAAAAAAAAATACATAAGTGTTTTCATTTTTTTTAATCGAAAAAAAAAAATTACAGAAACATATTACTAGTGAAAACAGCTAAAATTATTGTAGAAAAAAATGGTGTTAGATTTTTGTTAATGGTTGCTGCTGCTACTGATTTCGAAGTTGTTGCAGTTAGTATTATTACTTATTACCGTTGCCATTGTTGTTGCTATTTGTGGCATGTAAAAAGTTAAGTTGCCTTTTTTGGCCGCATTTTTTTCATTTTAGTTTGGACGTTCTTTAATAGATATTTTTTTTCTATGTTTTATTTATTTTACATTGTGCTTGTTCCATGAGTGTGTTTTTGTCTGCTGTTTTTGTTTTATATCTATTTTGTGTGTGCCTTGTTGTCTATTTTAAACGACTATGTTGATGCTGTTGTTATTATTGTTTTTTTTATTTTTTGTCTTACTTTGGTAACTAACAACCAACTCAGAAAATACTTATGGCAAGAACAACAACAACATTAACAACCTGAAGAATATAGTAGCTGCCAGATAAAATGTGTCGAAAATCGGCAAATTTTGCAAAACAAATCGTCAAAATCATCAAATTGACTTAGTTAAATCGTCAGAAAAATCCTCATTGTAAAATAACAATAACTTTTTATCAGGTTTGGAACTATTTTAGCTATTTTCCCTAAAAATAAAACCTATGTTCTTACTCTTATTAACTGTGAATAAAAGTTTTAACCTTTTTTACAGACCAACTTAAATATAAAAAAATTCAGTTTTATTTTAATCCAAAAAAGGAAAAGTAAAAAATCCAGTTTACCAACGCATTTTTTCAAAGGGTGATAGAAAATTGAAAAATAAGAAGAAAATATGTATATTGTTGTAAAAGTCTCGGAAACGCATAGTTTCTGAGTTATGTACCTCTGAAATTTTCATAATTTTTTATTCTCATTATTCAGTTTTCTATCACCTGATGTAAATTTTTTTTTCATTAGAAAAATCGTAAAATTTAGGGCCATTTTTGGACCCCAAAATCGTCAAATCTGGCAGCCATGAGAATAATAATAATAGTTAATGATGAGAGCAGTATTAACAAAAAAAACAACAACCAGAGATGCCAACTATTCAATGGCAATACGTGCCGACCGAGCAGTCAAAAAGAGCTAAAAAGTGCTAAATTTTAAAATCAAAGATTGCTCTGTTTTAAATCCATTTATTATTCATTTTTGTATTTTAAACTCGTTTACATATATTAAAAAAAATTAAATATACATATTAATGTTTAATAAAATTACTACTTAAAAATTGTACACAAATATTTACATTACAATATGTAACATTTCAATTAAAAATATTAACAGTCATTTTCAAAAAGTGTTAAATTTTCTTCTTCTTCTGGCCATATGTTTGTTTTAATGTAATATTTTGATTTCTTTATACGTTTCAATTGAATTTATTTTTACAAACACGCTTGCTGGCAAATCGTAGCTTTAACAGCATGCGCTACTGCTTTGTAAGCCATATTTTATATGAATTAAACTGTTTACAGTGTTCAAAGCCATACGGTTTCTAATTTTATTCTTTAAAAAATTCAAAGCAATGAATGCTCTTTCCACCTCAGCATTAGAGTATTGTACACATATGTAAATGAATTAAAGTCGAAACAAGAGGGTAAAAACGGGTGTATTAACAGATATATGCAAAAAGTGTCAAACGTACCAATATCACGTTTGAAAAGAGCCGGTGTTAGCTCTTTTTTAAAATAAGAGCTATCGAGAAAAATTACGTGTCAGAAGTAATTGAAAAGAGCCAAATTTAGCCCCAAAATAGCTAAGTTGGCATCCCTGACAACAACATATTAATATTATTTCTGTTTTTTCTCATTTTCCTGTATTTTGGTCAAATCCAGAGTTGCCAAAGTTGTAAATAATAAATTCTTGCGGCTTGATCATTAAATACTATGAGAATTGTGAAATTTTAGAAAAAGTTAGTCATCGTCCAGACTTGCAAGTTTTGTTGCTGCAATTTTTTAAAATTCTTCTTTGAAATTGCATATACCCGAATAATAAAGTCGACGCAAAAATCCAGAAATCTTTTGGTTAATAAAATCTTTCAAAACGTAAGCGTCTGTCAAGAAAAAAAAAACAGTTAAATTTTTCAATGAGTACCCTTTCCCAAACTTCTCACGTCCGTATATTAAGTCAAATTTTCATAGAAAATTTGTTTAATAAAATAAAAATATATTTTTATTAATACGGTAGTAAGAGGTTGCAACAGCTTTTTATATAATTAGGAGAAAGTAGTTTAATACCTACATAGTCTAAAAATAAATGTATAGAACTAATAAAAACAGTAGTAGAAGTAGCAAAAGATACGGCTATAAAGTTGCAATAACCAAATCGAAAAAAATTTTCAATGCAGTTGTATAAGAAAACGAGAATATTTTACGAATGTCCGATACGTACGACACTTTGTGTACATTTAAAAGTCAAATTCAACAACAATATTATTATGTTTAATAAGCACTAAAGACGATTTTGGTTTTTGACTATTTTATTTCTACATCAAAAACCAGGGCTTAAAAAACTGCAGTGTACAACTTTTCGCTGTTTGAGTTGGAATGACAGTGACTGTTTACATTTAATGAATCAGAAGAAAATTAAGAGTTTTTTTGGCCATTGATAAATGAAGAAGTGGAAGAAATGGCAGTTTTTCTACTTTGACTTGACTTGACTGCACACTGTCAAAAACTACTTTTTTTGCTTCCTGAATTAACCCCGGGTCTCTAGGTAGCAATATTTATTGCGGCAAACGTCAAATTTAATAGCTCCATTAAAATTGCGACCGCATATTGCCATGAGTGGCAATCCATTGCGCAATGATTGCTCTTCTAAATTCTTGATCAATTATTGCTTAGCAATCTGCTGTAAAATCAGTTGTCAATTATTTCAATTATTTTATTTCCCGTTTTCCCGGCATTTTTCTTGCAGAATCCCGGGAAATAAAAAATTCCTCATAATTTCAGAAAACAGCTATTTATACTTTGAAATTTAGTTTTCTATTCTCTAAAAATTAGCATCTGTGGATGGGTTGTGAATTAGATCAATTACAAGAAGTGAATATATTTTTAAATCAATGTGCAACAGTTGATAATTACTATATTTAGTGAAGTGAAGAGTTAATAAAGAACATTATTTCAAAATAAGATGCAGAAAGTAAAGTTTCATTGTACATGGACAAGTCTTAAAAATAGGAGAAACCTAAAATATCGCTCCTTTATTGCAAAATTGTCATATCTACAAAAACAATCTTGACAAAATGCGATTAAAGTTTTCAAAATGTATAGATTTTAATATATATTTTGCTATAACTTCGGCTCAGTTTGAGATATAATACGAGAAGGTATAAAAGAAAAATTTGCAAAAGTTACTTCAAATTTTTGATTTTTTGAGATATGACTATGATGTAATGAAGGAGCGTTATGTTTATTTGGTGATAAACGCAATTTTTTCAATTTGTGTTGGTTTATATACCCGTGAAGTGCGGGGAAACCGAAATAAAATAACATTTTGGAAACTCGTGTAAGATACTACAACACACAACTTGAAAAACACATTGTTCTAAAGATTACAAATGGGCCTGTTGAAATTAAAAGGTTTGTAAGAAGCAGTCCGGTTGATGCTATTTTTTTTTTCATCCACCTTGACATACATTATTATACATACAACTGATATAGACGTTGTTTATAAAAAAAGAAAAAATTGCTTTGTAATAACTTTGTAAACAAGTTCCCTTACGTTTTTTTATAAAAGTTTTTTTCATTAATTAAAAACAAAATTTACTTTGTATTATTTATATGGAGCGGGATCCCGGGAAATTTAAAAAAAAATTCCCGCTTTCCCGAGAATCGAAAAAGTCCGGGAAAAAAACTCTAGTTGTCATTTATCTGACATTTCATTTCTCTGTACGTTTGTTTATGGCAAAGCAATTTCACGTGTTCTCCAGCAATATAATCAGCAATTATTGCGCCATTGTTCTGCCGACGTTTTTGCTTGCGCTTAGCAAAAAAAACTGCTACGTGGAGACCCAGCGTAATACTTTTTTACGAAGAAAAAATAAACTTCAAATGAAGAAGTAGCATTAATTCAATTTTAAAACTATGTACACACTTTTCCTTTGGTTGTTTTATGTTTTATAATTATTGTTCCATTTCGACTTTTATTTTGCAATATTTAGCAAAAGTAATACCTACATATTTACATAATAGGTATAAATTGATTCAATTCTTTTTTTTATCGTATTGATTTCATAATTTCAAATTGAAATCATACAATCAATTTTTTCGATTTTGAATGCAATCAAAAAATTAGCAATCATTAACCAGAAATCATGTGATAGCAATTAAATCGATTGCGATCTTTTACAGCTCTGACTGTTACAGCCAAGGCGAATTCATGTAAACTGAATTCGCCTTGGTTCAGCCCTTATATCTCCTAATCAATAAAATTCAACCAGAAATATTAATAACTTAAACAATAAAACAGCAGCAATCATAATTGAAACAAAAAAAAAATAAAATTTTGTTTAAACGAACATTTTTTCTTCCTACAAGTTTTAATTTTTATTTTTTTTTTTATTTTAGAGGGATTCCTAACGACAAACCAAAACCATATTTAGTGAATTTTAAATAAACGACAACGACAAAATTGTTTTTATCCCAAACAGTTTTTTATATTTACAATACCTATAATAAAAAAAAAACAATAAAAATATTATAAAACTTCACTACCTACTTTTACAAACAGCAATATACATTTTATATAAAATATCAATTAAATATAAATATTTTATACCTAACATTTTTAAAGAAAACAATTCAAAAGGTAAGTTATACCAACATTTTCCCCTTAATATACCTATAATAATATCTATAATTTTCTTTTTCAATAAGTACCTATTTCCTGTTTAATTTGTATAAAATTTACTTTCATCATAATTTTTTCTCGTCTAATAAGTTGCTATTGTTGTTGTTTGTGTGTGATTTGTTTTTTAATTGTAAGAGATTCTCCTCTTGTAAATTTTCAGAGTTGGCTGCATAGGGGTTTCCCCCCCAGATTTAGGGGTTTTTATTGTATTAAGGGCGTACAAATTCTTGGGGTAAAATTTAGGGGGCATACATTTATATTACGAGGTCTTAGGAGGTCTCATTATTTGCTTGTCGTTACATAACAATAACTAAGTACATAATACTATATTTTACAGCTTGTTTTTGTTTGAGAAAAAATCGCTAGATTCCCGCTATATCTGTCTGACAATCGCTAGAAAATAGCTAAATTACCGTCTTTAAATACATATAATAACTTTTGCAACTTCTCAATCAAGTTTGTCTTCGTAACAGATAATTTAGTATTAAGATTTTTAAATTTTTTTTTGCTAATTCAAGTGTCAGTTTTTCTTTGTTTCGTGAAATTTAAAAAACTAAAATTTACAAAGTAAAGCTTTTTGAAAATATGTTTAAATAAAGCGTTTTAACGGTGAAATATTTATTAAATAGTACGTGCCCGGGAGTTTTCTCCCTTCTTTCATTTTTCCTATGTAAATTAAATTGTAAAAATGGGAAAAGGGAAAAAACTCCCGAGGAATTTTTATTCATAATTGGGCTGTATATTTCTGTTTCTTCATTCCAATATTAAAAAAAAAACAGATGTCTACTAACTCTACTTTAATCAGACACATACATAATTTATAGAGATAAATATGTTGCAGCCTTTTTAAATTGTTTTAAGATATTATAAATAAAATATTCAAGAAACTACAAAAAATATTTTTGGGGGAATTTTAGTAAAATGTTAAAAATTTGTCGAACTTTGCTTTATTTAGGTAAAGTTGAATAAACTGAAATGAAATTAGTATCAAAACTTTTATATATAGGGGGACTTTTTCAAAATGCGTTAAATTTGGTGGGTTCTTAATATTTTTTGGGGTAAAAAAAAAAAAAAAATGGCCTGGCAGCGCTGTCAATATTTTTAAAATCAGCGTTGCTGTTGTGACCCTAAATGTTAGTGCTGGCAAATTCTACTAATTTTTATTAGTCAATAAATATTTAATAAAGGGAGTCCAAAATTAAGGTATAATTTAAATTTTAATAAAAAAATAGTTTTTTTGTTTTCGAGATAGGTATTACAAATATTTTTATCAGTTTTTTACAAATAGGTTCCGGTTAAAAATTAAAAATTATGTCGGTCAAGTGACCCCTTTTTACCAAAATTCACAATCACGTTTTTAATAAACTCTTGTCAATAATCCCACAACTTCACACTAAATATCCACTATTCAATACTTATAAAAGGCAATTGCCACTTTTATTTCTCTTTCTTTATTTTACCCTTTTCAATAATTTGAAATTAATTCATGCTACTTTTTGAAATTATTTAAAAAAAATAAATAAAAAATAATTTAATGAAAATTAAATTTAATGATTTAAAACCAACAGTTTTTGAAAAAAATTTGAAAATCCATTTTTAACGTTTAACATTTATTAACATAACATTTTTATTTCATATTTAAATGAATATTGTAAAGAAAATGATTTCGTATAAATTAATTTTTATATTTATTTAAGTCATAAATATTAGGTATGTAATTTTTAAAAATAAAGTAAGCCAACTTTAAAATTAATTATATGTAATTATCTTTGGATGTTATCAAAACAAATTCATTTTTGTAAAAATTAATATACGAGCTAAGGCGTTTAAGCTTCGTTCACAATCAGAGAAACAATTTCGTTTTTTCTTCTATCTTTTTTCTTCCCAAAGTATTTCATATATTTTTCTTTAATTTTTAGAGCAAAAATGTAACTAAAATTTTTTTTAAAAATGTAACTAAAGTTGAGTCAACTAGAACTTCAGCAACAATTTGTATGAAATTGTTTCTGAAGTTTAAAATAATTTTATTTAGTTTTGAATGAAAATTTTAACAAAATGTTGTAAAAAATAATAAAAAATGTGTGTGGTTGCAAAAGAAATTGTTGCTTTATTGTGAACACCAAGTGAAAATGTTTTTTTGATCGTGAACGAAGCTTTACACTAAGGCGATTATATCAACGTTCATATAAATTTCCTGAAAATAAAAAAGATGTTTATATTTCATCAGAACAACTTTAGGTGGATCGTATGTTGCAACCACTTAATGTTACACACATCAGCACAAATGCTGCTGTCAAGGCGAATTTACTAGAAGGTGCGGTGCGGTCAAGTCAAGATATGGTGTTTTTTTCGGTGGTCGACTTGTCAAAGTGTGTATGCAAACTAATTTTTTATGTAAACTCACCTTTTTTTACTAGCAATATTTTTGATAATCCGACCACAGAAGCAGTGTTGTTGTAGAGTTGACCTCACCTAGTCAATGCGCCTTGGCTGCTATTGTATTAGTATTGAGTCGGTTACGATGATCAGTCCTAATAAGTTTTAGTTGGCTAAAAATTCTCGAATGTTTTGTTTCTGTATATTTTGCGTACAGATTCAAAAGATACGAAAAATGTCAGGATTATACATGATACCTGAAGTAGTCAAAAGATACGAAAAATGTATCTTTCGTATCCTAACGGCAACACTAAAGTATGTACTCTCTTTTTTTAACTTTTTTTGTTATTGTTGTTGTTACACTAGACAACAGGTATTTTTGTGTGTTTTATCGTGGCATATTAGCGGAGTTCATTATTAAGTTTCGTACAGACGAATGTCAGATCCTTCAATGTTGTCATTTTTCTGACAATGGTGCCATTTTTCTGATTAGGCTTGCAGAAAAGGAAATGCAAAATATCGTTGTAATTTAATGAGATTTAACGGAAGCTCTGTGTATTTTGTTTTTGGACTCAACAAAAGAGCTAGGATATTTTTCAATTGCACTTTTGCAAGCCTAATACTTTTGCAATATTTCGCAAACAAAAAATCAAAAACTTCCAAAAAGAAAAAAAGAAAAATAAATATGTACCTTTAAAAAAAACCAATTTTACATAAATAACATTTTATTAAAAAAATCTTGTTAAAAAGGGTTGCCAGAATATTAATAAAACATTCTTCAATTTGTTTAAACGTTTTTTTTTAATGAGGTATTTTGTATTGTAGGTATGCAAATCATATAGGTATAACAATTAATTTGCATTTTGAAAATTTTATTTGTTAAGTTTAACAAATTTATGCATTTTTTTTTAGAAACATGAATAATTTTAGCACAAAAATTTGCTTAACAAATACAAAATTTATGTATTTGGCCTTTTTTTTATTATTTAATACAAAAGTTGTATGAGACACATAACCTTGAAATGTGTAACACTTAAAATAGTCAAATGGCATTTGTTTAAAAAATTTGTAATTCCTAAAAAATTAAACTATTATTTTATTTATTTGGTGAGCCATTTTTTTTTTAATAATGAAACATGATTTATTATAAGATTTATAGTTTTTTTTGTTCCACTTTGTTTTGTTTGTTTGCAAGTAGAGTTTTTCCCGGGATTTCCCGTCCGTTTCAATTATTTTATTTCCCGTTTTCCCGGGATTTTTCTTGCGGGATCCCGGGAAATAAAAAATTCCTGATAATTTAAGAAAATAGCTATTTATACTTTGAAATTTAGTTTCCTATTCTCTAAAAATTAGCATCTGTGGATGGGTTGTGGATTAGATCAATTGCAAGAAGTGAGTACATGTATTTAAATCAATGTCTCCTGATGCAATAAATGTACTAAAAGCAGAATGGGCAGTGCAACAGATGATAATTATTACATTTAGTGAAGTGAAGAGTTAATAAAGTACATTAATTCAAAATAAGATGCAGGCAGTAAAGTTTCATTGTTCATGAACAAGTCTTAAAAATAGGAGATACCTAAACATATCGCTCCTTTATTGCAACATAGTCATATCTACAAAAACAAACGATCTTGGCAAAATGCGATTAAAGTTTTCAAAATGTACCGATTTAAAGATATATTTTGCTATAACTTCGGTTCAGTTTGAGATATAATACGATAAGGTATGAAGGAAAACTTTGCTAAAGTTACTTCGAATTTTGTTTATTAGGTGATAAACACAAATTTTCAATTTCAATTTGTGTTGGTTTATATACCCGTGAAGTGCGGGGAAAGACATTGTCCTAAAGACATTGTCCTAAAGATTACAAATGGACCTATTGAAATGAAAAGGTTTGTAAGAAGCAGTCCGGTTGATGCTATTTTTTCATCAACCTTGACATACATTTGACTGACGTTGTTTATAAAAAAGAAAAAATTGCTTCTTATTGTGAATCAGAAGCATGCTACACCGGTGCACTTTTAACTATTTGTCCAACCTCGGTAAAAAATGAACGAAAATTTTTCGGAAACATGATAATTAGTAAATAAAATCAGGAATATACTTTTTGACGACTTACTAAGCGGTTTGAGTGTGTCGGAAAATTAATTCCTAAGCCGTTAAAAAATGTTATATATTTCTTTTTAAAATATTTTATCTATTTTATTAATTAACTTTTTGATCTCATGGGTATCTTTAGTACCTTAATTTTATTTTGTTTTTATTATTGTTTTATGGATTAAATTGTTATGTTTATGTTATCTTTTTATCTTGTATCCAGAGCATAATAATGCTGAATAAAAGCATAATAATAGGGAATGAAGGCGTGAGGTAAAAATAATTCAAGTTCCTATTTCAATCTTCAATTAATTTTTTAGTATTGAACCATTTCTTTTACTTTCTTTGTAAAAAAGTTCACTTACGTTGTTTTATAAAAGTTTTTTTTCTTAAATAATAACAAAACTTACTTTGTATTATTTATATGGAGCGGGATCCCGGGATCCCGGGAAATTAAAAAAAATTTTCCGCTTTCCCGGGAATCGAAAAAGTCCGGGAAAAAAACTCTATTTGCAAAATATTGTTTGTTTGTTTTTTAAAATTTGTAGATTTTTACTTGTTTTTTTTTTATTAAGTAAAACCTCTCTGTCAAAGTAAAAGCAATTTTCTTTGCTATCAAGTCTTTGTGAATGTCTTTAAAACTAAGCTAAGAATAAGAAGAAGACTGTGCTTATATTGAAAGCGGTATTAAGCGTTTGTGCTTACCTTATACTACATTTACATTAGGCCGAAATCTTGTACATTTGATTTAAAATCTTCTTCCAAATCTAGTGCGTTTACATTATACTTTTTTGACATTAGCGAGATTTGGTTTTTATAACAAAACAGCTGACTAAAAGTTTTTTCGTTACACATACAAACACAAAAAGAAATATACATTAAACAATTTGCATTACATTTTATTTATAATCAACGATATTTATTTTATCAATGTTATTCTTCTTTTTTATTTTTTTACAATTTTTATAGAACTTTTTAATTTTTTTGTAACAACTTTTGTTTTGGTTTTTTTTTTAAATGCCATTTTTTCTTGTGCAGGGAAGTATTTTTTAGTGCTATATTGAAAAAACCATAGTTGCATCATTGAGTACTACTAGATTTTGAGTAGATTTCGTCGAAATCTAGTCACGAAGTAGATTTTGTTTTGTATGGGAAATCTAGTCAAAAACAACTAGATTTGGCTCGAAATCTCGTAAGTACTGGATTTTGCGTAGGTGTAAATGTAGTATTAGACCCACCTTTAAGTATACCAATCGATTCAGAATCACCTTCTGAGTGGATCTAACGACGTCCGTCCGTCCGTCTGATAGTAGAGCTGGCTGTTCATGTAAACCTTGTGCGAAAGGTACAAGTCGCAAGTTTTGAGATAAGTTTACGAAATATGGCTCTAATTGTCACAAGGACCAATCCTATCGAAAATGGTGAGAGTACATCTATAATTTTACATAGTCCCTAAACAAGCTTCTTTCCAGAATAGAGTCTTTGTGCCCATTAACCATCTTATTATGTTGGTATTAGGACTAAATTTAGACCAAAAATATTTTATTACAACCTATGTAAATCATCTTACCAAATTTAAACGGAATCGGTCCATAGTTAACCAAACTTCTTTATAAAATTTGGTATTGATATAAAATTCGGCTACAATAACTTTTATAATAGCTTTAATGTCACGGCCAAGTTTTTTGCTAGTCAGTCCAGAATTGACTATCGGTCCCCTATAATAAGATAATATTAGGCGCAAAAATTTTTTAATAGAATCTTCATTTAAAGCAAAAACAAATTATAAAATATTGTTTTTGTTTTACATGCAAGTTAAGCGAACGCAGTCTTCTTTCGAAATCGTTGAACAGGCCATTAACCTCATAACATTATTTTGTTTTGCCGGAACCATGATTACCCATGGGTCCCAAATAAAGTACACTCTCTTAAAGTGTCTGTAAATATTCTAGTGTAGGGTATCAAATGGCAGGGCCTTACCGACTTTATTTTCTTACTTTTTTTTTTTTTGCAAGCAGATGAGTGTGTAATTTAACTGGTGAATTATGAGAGTTAGTTATTGTTTGTTTTAGCTAAAATGGCGTATTGTGTATGTGTAAGTATGTTTGTGTAGGTTTGCTTTTATTACAGTTTTAATTGTTTTCTTGGTTTTTTTTTACACATAATGTGGAAATTTTTTAATATATAGAAATTATATGCAAATTTTCTATTTGTTAGATATTGAACTTTTAAATTAAAACTACTTTTTTCTTTTCAAACTACAGTGGGTTAAATAACAAAAAAAAAAAAAAAAAATTACTAGTAGAATGATTGTGCCGAATAGTATTAAAAATCATACCAAAACCTTAAATTCGGGAGCTCACTTTTAAAGCAACCAGGTGAAATAAAAAGCCGATTTGATTCATTTTCAATATGTATTTGCTCTCCTTATATGTAGGTATGTATAAAAGAAATATCTGAGACAAATGAGAAATACCTATGTCCTAGCGCATTTGACATGGGCGCTCCTGTGTCAAAACCGTTATTTTGGGAAGAAAACAAAATAGGTATAGGTATTTGTTTATAATTCGGTTTTAATTAACCAATTTTTTGTACTTTTCACTACTAATTGATTTAAGGAAAAAGTAAAATAGTTCATAGATGGTAAGAAGATTTTAAAAAGTTAAGGTTTAAAAAAAAAATTAGACGTGTTTTTTTTTGCTCGTATTCAGTCAGATAGGTCCTCAAAAGGCTAAGGAGGACCTATCTGACTGAATTTTAACAGCAAACTAATTCGGACAATATGTGATATAAATATATAACAACTTAGTCCCCATAATATTTGTGTATGGTTCTTCGGGAACCCTATTTCAACATAAACACGGAAAGGCAATCAAATGGACGGACATAGATAGACAATAGACTTCGCTACTCAAAAGGATCCATTATATATGCATATGTATACCTTATAGGATCTAAGATTAATATTGTAGAATTCAAAAGGAATGACAAACTTATATAAAAAACGAACGTTTATCCCTTCGGAATCCATTTCCTCCGATCCATTTATTCAGGTTTGGAAACAAGAAATAGTCGTTCGGGGCTTAATACGCACTAGTGCTGGCAAAATATTGAGTACTGGGTACCGAGTATCGAGTATTTCCACTTTTTTATGAGTACTCAATATTCAAAAGTAGTTTCTCAATACTTTCAGAGTTTTATTTTTTGAACAAAGTTCAATGAAAAATTGATCAGGTTTAACAGATGGGGCTGACAGTAAATCCTAATGGTAATGTCTTTTGGGCAAACAAAGAAGGGGGATACTCTTTATTGTGATCCGAATATAATGCCAACTTGGTACTCCCTATTAATTTTCCAAAATTTTTGAAAATGAAGCAATATTGGTAATAAAATTTAAAGATTGACAGTAAAGAAATTTCAAATTGCAAAATTTAAATAAAACATGTAAATAGTGATGATTTACGAAAAGAAAGAAAAATAAAAAGATGCGACAGATAGAATGGCTTGCATTTTCTTTCGCATCTCAATAGAGGGTAGCTCTCCTGAAGTTTTGGAACAAGAGACTGAGCACCAAAATGTTAACGAGCTAAAACAACAAACAAACTTGTATAGAGTCTTATAAATGCTACGTTTACCGCCTCCTCTTAGTCTGCCAATATGTCCCCAGAAATAATTATATTTTTTTTTTAGTTTTATTCACTTTGAATCAGTTTTTTGTTTGTTTTTAATTTTTAAATTTGTTATATTTATTTTTAGTTGCAAGACTTAATTACTTTTTCGCAACTAAGCAATATTGCCGTGCCTAATACCAATTAAAATGTCAGTTACGTTGCTTTTTAACAACGCATTTGAAGTTTTGTTGCTATCCGTAATCGACCCATAAAAAAACGCAGTTTATAAAAATTTTGACTAGACTCAACTGACAGATGCCTGTTCACAAGAACAGGGTTGCCCTTTTAGTTAAGAGGCGGGAAATTCAAAAACGTTCAAATAATTTCAATATTTTTGTATAATTACAATTTTTTAAGAAATTTGTCTTTAAAACTTGGAATAAGAAAAAATGTTAAATCTTTTCAATTTACTTTTATTTTTTTTTGTTTAACATTTTTAGTATATTTCAACGAAATTTATTAATTTTTTTTTATCATTCAAATATTTTTTAATTTAACTTTGATGTATTTTAATATTTTCTTAATAAAGTCTAGCCCTTAAAATTATATATTTTTTTTTATTTTACTATCCCTTCCTTTTTAATTACTTTTAATAACAGCTCATATTTCCTTATCTTTTTTACTGCCTTTGATTCAAAGCAATGAAATTCTTTGATCATTTAGCGTTTAAAATTGATGAACATTTTAAATTTCCCAGTCTTAAACAAAAATATTTAATTCATTTTAACCACCACTAACTAGCTGCCTTCACTAATATTTCCGTTTTATGTTTTCTAAACAGGTAGTTTACTAATTTATGGGATTTCCTAACGAACTTCTAGTAAACAAGTGTTACACACTTATTGTTAAGCAGTGTAACATGAAAATTTATGTTATTGTTTGTTACTTTTCAATTATGAGAGTGAAGATTATTTTCCTATTCCTTTGTTTCTTTAGTGTGTTAAATTTAAGGTACACAAACTAAAAATTGACAATTGGCTACGGTACAACTTTGTTGTCTCTGTTCGTTCTAGTGTTTGGAAATATTCTCAACAATGTCAAATGTAGGGAATGATTTTTAAAAACTCGAAATAACAAGTGGCAGTTTTGTTGAAGGTAAATAACGAAAACATTATTTAGAAAAAGACAATAGAAAGTAATAAAGATTTAAAAATAATTTGGGGAAAAGTTGGAATTTATAGAAAAAATTTTTTTTTCCGTATTTGTAAATTAATTAATACATGTAGTGGTAGTTAAAGTAGAGACACCTTGATGTAACATCGTACATGGCAAAAATACTAAAGAAAAACCTGACAACTAAATTCTCTTTGTTTTATTTTGGATCAATTGTAAATGAAGTAACATAAAAATATTATTTAAATAGGGAATTTAAACACAGACAAAAAAAAAATTCATAAATGGATTCTTTCTTTAAAGCGCCATTTCAATAATTTAACAAGCGTTCTCAATAGGCGACTGCACAGGTCAGCTTGAAATCTGGGCGGTATTTTTTCAATGTTATCTTTGCGCACTTTAATGTGTGTTGCAACACCCATCGAAGCGGCATTTTCCCATTCAGAATAAGGCATTTTAATAATTTATTTTTTTATATTCAAAATTTTGAAAAAGATAATTCAGAATTTTTTCTAAAACCATAAGTGTATTAAGCTCTAAAAAAGCGATTAAAAACATGAAAATAAAAATTATTAAAAAAACCAATTCAAATTTATTGTTAATTTTCCACTTTATTCGTTTAATACGTTGAAATAGTAAATTATAAATTGATGGGACAAATTTTTTGGAAAATAAAACGCTGTCTATTTGGAACAGTGTTGCAAAACCCAAAATTGCTAAATTTACAGAAAAAAATGGCTAAAATTGGGCTAAAAAATGGATAAAATCTTTTTAAATAAAAACACATTACAATTCAATAACAAAACAGAAATATTTTGTTTAAAGTTGTGTACGATGAAATTGTAAGGTAAAATCAATTTCTTAAATAAGAATAAACGTAAATTACTATTTTGATAGATATTTAAAAAAATTAAATCATCGATAAATTCGATGTCGTTATTGTTCATCTTATGGGAATCACCCGTGTCTATTAGTTTTAAGTAATTTGAAGGTAAATCACGACAACATTTACCCAGCACCTTTTGAGTCCAGATCTACAATAAAAAACAAGTAAGAAAGTATAGTCGGCAAACCCCGACTATATGATACCCTACACCACATTATAACCTATTTTATTAAATTAGTCTAAAAAATGGCAGCGAAAAAATGGAACAACGAAAGTAATAGGGCACACACTTCGAAAGGCAGAAGAAAGGCCAATAGTTCTGGCAATTTCTATTACTTTTTTGTACTCAATAATACTCAATGCATGTCATGTGGCTACTAAAACTGTGTGGATGTGGATTAAATTTAAACTTAGTTGTCTGAAACTCGGATTTTTCCGGCGAAATGTGATTTTTTTATTATTTCATTAAAGACCAACATTTTGAGCAAAAGTAAACTGTTCCGTCAAAATTTTGTATACGAACTTGGTAATGGCGGCACAAATCTTTTTCCAGATTAACTAAACCAAGCTTAGCTGAGATCTCAAAAACCTAGTCTTAACAGTTCAGATTTAGTGCTGTATTTTTAAAAAGCGGTGTATTTTAAAAGAGAGTATTGAGTAAGTACTTTTGAGCTTCGGTACCCACAACTCAATATTTTGCATGCACTAATAGCCAAGAAATCTATAGATTAAAACGCTTATGTCCTACAGCAGCTGCGTAGTCTTGTGTATGTGTTCATTTTTACAAAAATGAATTTGTTTTGATAACATCCAAAGATAGATTCATATAATTAATTTTAAAGTTTGCTTACTGTATTTTTAAAAATAACATACCTAATATTTATGACTTAAATTAATATAAAAATTAATTTTTATGATATAATTTTCTTTACAATATTCTTTAAATATGAAATAAAAAGGATATGTTAATAAATAGGGATGCGATTTCCATGCAAATGCATGTTTTTTCTCGATAGTCCAAAATCGATGTCGATCAATTATCTTTCCGAATCATATTTTGGTTTTTAATGCAAATTTTTGCATATTTTAACATTTTTGAGTGATAAATTTTTTTAAATTTCCATATTATAAAAAAAGTTCTTCAAACAATTTCCAAATTGTATACAAAACTATTTTTTAAAATCAATTAATAAATTTTTTTGAGCTCTGCTTAAAATACAAGATTTCGATAAAAGATCCTTCAATTTTTAACGGATGCAGCACCTTACATGGTTAAGGCTGCCAATTGTCCTGAAACAATTTATCCAAAACTGTTACATGTTACTTGCTTGGCACATGGGCTACACCGATTTGCTGAGGAAATAATAATATTGATTTATTGGTTTCATACGGCAAAAAAATATTTTTAAAGGCTCCATCACGAGTTGCAATTTTTAATGAAATGTATCTCTTGGTACCGTCACCACCGCAGCCAGTATTAACAATTTAATTTAAGAATGTTATTGAGGAATTTGTTGCTACGGATGCTTATGCAATAAAAAAAAGTAAAAGAATTATTAAATTTAAATAACATCAAAAGTCAATTAGCATTATTATTTTCCAACTTTGGATATATTGGTGCAACAACAACTAAATTGGAAGGGCTTAGTTCACTTAAAAGTCAACTCAAATTAATTGATATGGCAGAAAGTAAAATTAACATGTGGAAGGAAAAATACCAAAAAAATACAGGATTTCAAATAATTAAACAAATTTTAACTATTTTTGATCTGGAATCAAATGTGGGATCTGAATTAGAAAATTAATATCCTCCAAATGAATTTGCATCCTTCAAGTATGCCTCAACTTCGGTTGACGTTGAGAGATCATTATCCATGTACAAAAACTTTTTAACAGACAAAGGCTTACTTTTGATAATATAAAAAAGTATTTATTTGAATATGCAAACGAAAATTTAAATTATGGAGTTATTGAAATTAAGTTTTAAAAAATATACCTTTGCATAACAATAGAATAAAAACAAGTAAGAGTGCTATATTCGGCTGTGCCGAATCTTATATACCCTTCACCATTGTGCGAGCAGAATACAAAGCAACTAGACAAAACCTAAATAATTTCTACATAAACATACATATATACAATACATAAAACTTCATTATAAATTAAATTTAAAAAGTTAAAACTGGTAAATATTTTTTTAAATCGTTTCAGAACATAAAAAAATTAAAAAAAAAATTTTTCTTTTTGAAAAAAACAAGATTCGAACCAGGGACTCACAGTTTCTAACCTAAGCAAACCCCCTAGACAACTGGACCATGAAGGAACGTTTTATGAATATCATTAAAAGTAAATATGATCAGTTTACAGTTCACAACTCAACACAGTTGACACAGAAACGGACAACTGGATTTGAACTTCGGTTTTCATAAGGACCCAGAATACCCAGAACTTTATAGGGTATAGGACTTTCGGTGAAGGGTATAAAAAACAAACTTAATTATAAAAAAGAGTAATTTTTGGGTCATAACTCTGCTATTTCTTAACCGATTTGACAGATTTATATACCGACGTGTTAAAGAAGAAATTTGCCAGTTATTTTGGTTATAAAACTTGGACTCGGGAAGATCTATGGTTCCCGAAAATGGGTATTTTTCAAAAAAAAATTAATATTTTGGTCATAACTTTTTCGTATCTGAACCGATTTTCCCGAGATTTTCAGAAAATATTTTATATTAAAAATTTCCGATCTTTTGATATATAAGGCGTTACCATAGGTCAGTCCAAAAAATCAGGTTTTTATAAAATTTTTGATATTTTTTGTACGGGAGGTACCACGCCCACTTGTTCAATCCCGCCCACATTTTGTGGGATGCTGTGTATTGATAACGTTAATGTGTGTACCCTATTTGGAAACTTTGGCTCTTGCCGTTCTCAAGATATACAGAAATAAAAAAATACAACAACAACAAGGGATTTTTGGAAAAAATTGGAGGTAGTCGTCGTTTTTTGCTCATATCTCAGCCATTTTTGGACCGTTCTGGCTGAATTTCAATAGCAAGAAATGGTGAACTATATGTGACATAAGTCTAAAACAACCTAGCCGCTATCATGTCTGGAGTCTCCGGAAAACACATATCAAACGTAAGATGGACAGACGGACAGAAGGACGGACAGACGGACAGACGGACGGATATCGTTAAATCAACTTCTCTCCTCATAAGGACCCAAAATATATATACTTTACAGGGCCTAAGATCAATATTGTAGAAATTACAAACGGAATGACAAACTTATATATACCCTTTTCCACCTGTGGTGAAGGGTATAACAACAATAGAATTTTTTATTTTGTTTTGTTTTAAATAAAATAAAAAAACAAACGCATTTTTTAATGAAAATGGTTAAGTTTTTAGTGCATATTTTTAATTTTTTTAATGCATATTTTGGAGTTTTTAGTGCATATTTTATGCGCATATTTTTGATTTTTTAGTGCATGAAAATTTCATCCGTATTAATAAATGTCAAACGTTAAAAATGTGTTTTCAAATTTTTTTCAAAATGTATCTTTTTGGGAAAAAGTTATCTTTTTGGAAACTAAAATGTATCATTCTCGAAATTTCACTGGCAACAATGGTTCCTACCATTATCTTTAATTTTTAAACATATGTAGGTATTCTCCGAAATAAATATGTATGTATTAAGATTTTTGATTTATTTTGAATTAAAGTTAACATTTTTCGAATTTTCATTACCTATTTAAATATGTAGATTTATAAATTTTCTTTAAATTAACCAATTTTACAAAATAATTTTTGCCATTGTAGAAATTAAGAGGTTTTCTGCCAATTTTGTTTGGTTTCTTAAAAAAAATTATTTATTTAATAGGTAGTAGCAAACTCTTTAAACATACAACTCAGGCTTATTTTTGATAGTGTGATGTAATTATTTTTTAAATTACTTTACGTTTTAAAAATTTTTAACATAAAATTAGCAGATGGATTGCTTTTTTTTACATTTGGGATTACGCATAATAACAGTACTTGTATTCTAATACCCTGTGTATAAAATGGCACACAGTTATATAAACATAATAAACATAATTTAACGCTGCTACTGCAATCTCTTCTTTGCTGTTAAATATGTTTGTATTTGCAGCAACTCAATTATTACCATTTCTGCAATCAACATTATAACAGTAACAGTAGCAAAAAACAATAACAACACTATTATTTAATAACATTGTATAACAGGAATTAAGTTTGTATCCAAAAACAAAACAACATTAAGAAAGCAACAAGAAAATGCATCTCTTTAAATGAGTAAAAGATTTGTAAAAGCATACACACCAACATACACATACAGACACAGGTAAACATGCATATTATGATTACAGGAAAAACAATAACCCAGCAAACACGGAGGTTGTATAAAAAATTAAAAATGGTTTAAAATCAAAACTTTTCTCAAACGACAAACGTTTGAAAATGATTTGAAACCCAAAGCTTTATCAACAAAAACGTTATTTCATTTTTTAATTCTTAGAAATACGATGTACTTGGATCCTTTTTATTTTGAGGATTGTCATGTCTTACGTAGCACACCGATCGTATAACAAATTTCTGTGGTTTTCATGGGCAACCGCGTATGTCTTAAAATAAAATTTTTTATGAGAGCCGAAAAAACCATTCTAGTACAAACTATGGGCTAGGTATTGCACCTTTTGAGCTTTGTATGGGCACAGAATACTAACAGAACTGAAAAAAGTGACGTGTGAAAAAGGCCCAAATCAGTTGCGAGGGCAGCTTTCGAAGAAAGAGACAAAAAGCTTTTTTTGGTGGTGAAGTGGCAATGTGTAAAAACAGGCAGCAACAATCAACACAAATGGCATGATCAAAACAAAAATAACAAAACACAGACCACGTTAAAAAAATGCATTAGTTCAACAAACGTTGTGTTTTGTGCAAAAAAAAATGTATTTATTAATATTTTTTGTTTTATAATGTTATTTATTTACTTAAATATTATTTACTTGTGTTGTGGTAAACTTAAAAGTTAATTTTTACAAAAGCTTTGCAAATAAATCTCAACTAAATAAATTTGTGTTCATTGTATTGCGGCATAAAAGATGATGCAAAGAGAAATGAAAAAGGGCAGCTTTCTTAGAAAGAGACAAAAAAAAACGCAAAATCTTCCGTCTCGTGACAGTTCTGTTAGTATTCTGTGGTATGGGTCTATCTGTTTTCAAAAATTTTTAGAACCATCTAAAGAGCATTTAAAATTAAGCAATATAGCATCAACATTGCAAAATCGAAAAAATAGACATACGCGGTTGCCCATGAAAACCACAGATTTATAATTTCTTCACTTACCCGTTTTATTTTGATACCCTTTACCGTAGGTGAAAAATGTCCCTATTATGGTTTACAACTCAATTAACGTACAACTGCTATTGAGTTGTAAACCAACTGAGTTGAGTTGTAAAACCGTAATTTGGGCATAAGTTTGTCATTCTGTTTGTAATTTCAACAATGCGTATGTGTGTTGAAATTTATTTTCTGAAGATCTCTAATATGATGGAAAGTAGGTTGTTTTATATATTTATGTCACATGTTCTCCGTATTTGTTTTGTTATTTAAATTCAGCCATATCGGCTAATAAATGGCTAAGATATGCGCAAAAAATCACAACTGCCTCATAAAAACCCATGTTGCTGTTGTTTTTTTTGTACCTATCAACGAAAGCAACTAGGGTTTTTTTATATGCGTTGGTTTTATTTTTATTTTATAGATTTTTTTTTCGTTTTTTACACATCACAAGTACAAACATGTATAGCGAAGTTGATTTAACGATGTACAGGTGCAAACATCTTGGTTATCAATCCACAACATCCGACAAAATGAGGGCGGAATTTAAGACGTGGGCGTGTTCCAAAATAAATTTATTTATATTTTAAGAACAGTATATAGATTTCTGTTCTTATAGCACCTGTTGAAGGTTATATCAAATTCGATACAGCACTCTTACACATCGTAAATAATTTTTTACTCGTAAATAATATATATTTTTTCATAAGAAATTTAGGTTTTTAAGAGGCGAATTCATTACACTTTATATGTAATTTTTCTTTAAGTGTAAAACACATTTAACTTTAATGGCCTTTTTTCAATGTTTACATTTAATTTTTCGCTTTAATGTTGCTAAGTTTATTTTTGGTTGGAGAATAAGACTTGACAACAATTTGATATCAATTTGATAAAACATTTTTCAAATCAAATGTTAAAATCAAAATAATATCAAATGATAAAGTCATTTCATATCAAAAGTTTTACTTCGTGTTTGTTGGGAAACACTAACTGTGTATGTCGTCATGTTTAATTTTAAAAGAAAATGAAAATTTTAACAATGAGACAACAATAATAATTATTTTATAATGTTATATTATAATGAATATTAAAAATAAAATAAATAAAAAAAAAAAACAATAACAACAATGATTGTTGGAAGAGTAAAAATAACTGCACATAGATACCAATTGCTATTCCTTTCCATAAATAATTACATATGTATATGATTTATAATTTTAAAATAAAATTATAAATAAATACACTATTTACACGAAAAAAGTCGCTTTTTACTCAAAAGGTACTTTTCACACAATGTAAAATTTTTATTGCATCATCTTGACAATTGGGCGTTAGTTTAGGCCCTTATTATATAAAACGTAACGCAACGCCAAAGAATTATATTGAAAGCAAAAACAAAGTCATAAATAATTTGTCATTTTATTGTTGCTTTCTTCAGAAATTCATGTACCGGTTTAAAATTTTCAACACCACAAACTATGAGGCGTTTAAAATTTTAAAAGGCAATGTAAATTTCAACAACAAAATTAACAATAACTGTATACTTCTGTCAAAAAAGTTAAACTAGTGTTTTTTCATAGAACAAGTTACACGCAAAATATTTTGACGCGTTTGCGCAAAAAAGTTGGTTAACTTTGAACTTTTTAACGCGTTGGATATTTTTGACAAGTAATCAGCTGACAATAAAAAAGAATAATTTAATGTATTTGTGAATCATGAAAGAAAAACTTATTGAAGAGGTTAAAAAACATACAATATAGTTATATAAATAAAATAAATTAAATGAAATAAAAAAAATGTTGATATATTTTCGAATCCGTTTTCAATGTACAAATAAGTAAACAAATAAAAAAAACTGCCCACAGAAATGACTTTTGTAACGCGCGTTGTGTAACTTGCAATTTTTCGGACTAACGCGTGTTATGTACTTCTACCTTAAAGAAAGGCAAGTTCATTCCATCTGGTTTGGAACACCCGATATAACTCCAGCTTTCAATAACCCGAAGTTGTAATAATGACCCTAACAAGCAGGGTTACCGTTGGAAATTTTCGAAAAGGGTCACAAAAAGGGGATTTTCCAGAAAAAGGGGTCAAAAAAAGGGTATTCAATAAAAAAAGAGTCAAGTTTTTTATAAGCAGTATTTCTCATTTTAATAAACATAATAAGACCAAAAAATATTTATTTCAGGTAGGAAGTGCTCAAAAATCATAATTTTTTTATGGAATTCCCAATCCTGTTTTTAACACATGACACAAAGTTTGTTCTTAATCATTATAGCTAATTTGTTAATGTTATTTTCCGATATATACTTTTTTTTACCGATTTAGCGATTTCAAATAAATTTTAGGGTTTGTTTTAAATTTTGCAATCGTTCGCGAATCGTAGCCACGTTCGCGATGAAATGATTTTTATCTCGTAAGTTTACTGATTCTTTAAAGCTTTTACGATTTTTAATAAATTTTAGACTTTGCTATCTTACCGCTGTTACCAAATATGTATATGGGAATTTTTGCCAAATTAGCAATTTTTACCGAATGTTTTCATTACTGTTAGTTTAAGCAACTTTTATTCAATTTTATGGCGCTATTTTTGCAAACTTTTCCGAGTTTTTAAATTTTTGCGTAGCTTTGTTTCTTTTTTAAGGCAATCGTCGCCGTTTTAAAAATAGCCCCATACATAAACCGAACACACCTATTTTACAGGGCACTCTCAAAACTGTTGATTCAAAAAAGGGCGAAAAGTTCAATACCTTATGCCATTATTAAGGGTGAATTTTGTTAGAATAAAACATGCTACTCTTTAAGAGAGCAAAACAATTTTAAGATACGAACAGCAAATTGCATTTTTTAAATAAAATGTCACATTTTTTTTTTTTTTTTAAGAAACCACTTTACTATCGAAAATCTAATTCATAAGTCTTACCAAATCTTTCGACACAAACTTTTTAGGAATGCTAACTACTTTTTAGGAATGCGCGTTCTATATTTTGCTATTAAATCTTCACTTGAAGTCCATTCCTCCATCTCCGCTTCAAACATATAAGGAGAAGAAAGCATGGAATTGTAAGTTTCTACTTTGAGTCTGTTCCATATCAAGCAATGCTTATTTCGAAAATATTTGTTGAGCACTACTGTTCCGCAGTGTCGACAAAAAACAAAATGTGAGTGCTATTTCCAAAAAAGGGTCAAAAAGTGTCACAAAATAGGTGAAAATGATACAAAAGTATAATTTAAAAAAATGGGCCATAAAAGGTATCAAGACCGTCGAAAAAGGGTCAAATTGATACTTTAGTATCACAACGGTAACGCTGCTAACAAGTATAGAAGTTTTTGTTGATGTGAATTGTAAACAGGGTTCCCAGTTTTATTTTAAGCCTTATCCCCAATTTGCGATTTTTCAACCCCAAAAATCCCCAAAATAGCTATTTTCTTATCCCCAAAAATCCCCACAATATAAAAATATGCATACATCGATTTATTTAAATAAATCAATTTGTGTAATATTAAAACTATTGTTATTTATTCTTTGAGTTCTACGTATCTATGTACACATGTTTAGTATGTAACAAGAGCAACGTAAAAACGCATAAGAAAAGTAATTATGCGTAAATCTTTATCATTTCAAAAACTAGGGAATTAAAATCTTCTGATTCATCAGCCAGTGCAATTTTTTTTACATGTTGTTTTGTTAAAAAAGTGCATTTTAGATGATTAAATTAATTTGTCACAGCAAGCTGCATTATTTTAAAGTTTGCATTAATTCTTATTAATTTTAACAACTTATATTGCTTTCTGTTGCAAATATTGATTTTAGTTGCATTCATTACAGAAAAAGACTTATTCAACAGAATTAACGCTAGTTGGTACAAAAAGCATATTTAAAACTATTTCAACAAGTTCTTGAAAAAGTTTTAAGCCGCAAAACAGACTTAAATTTGTACCCACATCTTGACCAAATCGGTCTTGCCATTGCAAAAATGGAATTTATAATAATATATTATCCCCAAAAATCCCCAGCGAAAAAAGCTCTTTTTCCCAAAAAAACCCTTGGGGATTTTCACAAAATTGTTTTCCCCAATTACAAAAAAAAGCAAGAATTATTCCGTTATTGACAGAATTTCATTTAGTTTAATTTCCTTTGCTTATGCATATCGTCGGAAAATCATGCACATACAATATTAATTTTTTTTTAAATTTTAGTGATATTATGTTTTTGTACAGCTTTTTGATTGCAAGTTCAAATTTTGCAGATTTTATGCATACAATCACAGTTAGTGATAGTGAACAAATTTGCGATACCAATTAATTTTTTTAGTGCTATTGAAAAAAATACCAATCATCACTAAAGCTGTTAAAAAATAGTAAAAACTAATTTTTGGCAGTTTTATTTAGTGAGAGTGCAATGTTGATTTAAATCAATATTAAGTGCACTACCCCCAACTATGGTTTTTGTTTACCTTCGCAAAATAATGTTGTATACTTGTAACTAATAAAAACGTTAAGTTTTGAAAAACCGCAAGATAGACAATATTGATACCTACATGACCAAATTTTCGTGTGAAAAAATCAATGTTGGTCAACATTTTTCGCAAGTTCGAACAGAGTTCTAGGCTTTATGAGTAAAAAGAATGAGCTTTTGAACAAAAACAAATAAATATTAAGCAGCTTTTTGCAATAGTTTTTGTGGGCTTACTTGATAGGTAAATTTTTTGCTGGTTTTTTTTTCACAAAAAGTCACATTTTATTCTAAAAAACGTTTCAGTCAAAAAAATTTATTTTTACACCAAAACACTCTTTTACACTAAACGTTCATTTATACACACAAAGTTGGTTTAAGTTTTTAAATTCAATAAAAACATAGGTTGTATGTATAAACTTATTGCTAAGACTTTACAATTTCTCTTCGTTAAAAAGGTCATTCATTCCTTCCATCATTAATTTGCCTAAAATAATAAACATTTCATTCTAATTTTCTTTGCGCATTTTGCAAAATTATTTCAGCTGGATTGTTGCTCATTATTTGTTGTTTCTACAAGAAACCAACGAAATGTTGTTCAAAAAATAAATATAAATAAACATTACTTTCCATTTTCTTGACTTCTTTTTTTTTTTTGGTTGTTGTTTCTATTACAGTTTAAATCTTAAATGTTTAAGATATTTGATATGTTTCTTTTCTTTTTTCACTTTTGCACATAGACCATGAAATAAACTTTAGTTTAAATACATATTTATAAAAATATATATGTATATTGTGTATAAAAAATGAAAACTATTTATTTAAAGTACTTTAGCAATTGCTGCAGCAACATTAATACCATTACAACAAACATATTGTTGTAGATGCAATGACAAAATAAGAAAAAACAACCACAACAGCACAAGTCATTGCCAGACGAAATAGAGATCCATCAATGGAAAGTTGTTAAAATGTTGATAATGAGATTAACAATTTATTTTACTTTCTGTATGTACTTTTTCAACATTTTTATGCTGCTGAACAAAACAAAGTTCAGAGACTTTTTGTTGGTTACAGAGTAAAAAAACGACGTTTTCAAATGACAAACATTAACAAATGCTTTGCAATTTATTTAATATGCACTTCGTTTTAATGTATTACAAATAATTTTGCCGAAAAAATGTGGCTGGAAAAAATTCCAGATCGTGGCTTGGAATAAATTAACTACAAATATAGTGAAGTGACTCATGATACTGACATTTTGTGTAAAAGTCAGTTTTTGTGTAAAATGTGGCTTGTTCTGTAAAAAGTCAGCTTTTGTGTAATGTCAGTTTTTAGCGTGAAAAGTAATTTTTTGTGTAAATAGTAATTTTTTTGGTAAAAGTTACTTCTTGTGTAAAAAGTGACTTCTTGTGTAAAAAGTTAGTTTTTGCGTGACAAGTCAGTTTTTGTGTAAAATGTGGCTTCTTGTGTAAAAAGTCAGCTTTTGTGTATTGTCAGTTTTTAGTGTGAAAAGTAATTTCTTGTGTAAAAAGTCAGTTTTTGTGTAAAAAATATGTAAAACGTGACTTCCTGTGTAAAAAGTCAGTTTTTGTGTCAAAAGTGACTTCTTGTGTAAAAAGTCAGTTTTTATGTAAAAAGTCAGTATGTATTTTTTAAAAAATTACTTCTTCTGTAAAAAATCAGTTTTTGTGTAAAAAGCTTTTTTTTGTTCAAGTGACTTTTAAAAAGTGGTTTTCTTGTAAAATTTCAGATGTTGTGTAAAAAGTGATTTATTTGGTTAAAGGTGTAAAAATTAACTTTCAGGTAAATATTAAATAAAAGGATTTTTTTACTATTTTAAATGTACATACATATGAATGTGTTACGCAACACCATAAAACAGGATGTTTGAAAGGAGTTTATACATAAATACAAATACCTACATAAGTACATACATACATACATATTTATAAAACTACATACTTATACATACATACATATTCATGCACTTCTTTGTATAAAAGAAAAAACTTTAATCCACCTACATAAATATAAAATTATGTACTCTATAATTCATGTGTCCCATTTCTGAAGAGTGTTACATTTAAAAGAACAAATTGTTTTGTATACGAGCAGCGTTGCCAGAATGGTGTTTTTATAATATCTTTGATGATTTTTCGACCGAAATATGATTTGATGGTTTCTTTTCTCAAACGATGATTTTTCATTTTAAGAAATATTGATTTTTTACCCCAAGCAAGTTTGATCAAAATACACAAATTTTCTACAGTTTATAGTTTTGAACCAACTATTGTATTTACAATGAGTCTAGCATACGCAAAAATTAATCATATTTATAACAGCATCTTGGAATAACGGTTGTCTCTTATTTTAAAACATTGATAAAAAATTTATTTGTGGAAAACCTATTTAAAAAAAAGTTCATACACACGGATAAAAATCAAAGTAAAATCGTCGAAGACGAGGTTGATTTTTTTGATAGTTACTTCATGTTTATTTTACATGATTTTACAATAACTTGCTAACAACATTTTTTTTTAAATAACTATAATTCATGTTAATTGAACACAGTGTTGCCAAAACTTGGTGACCAAAAGTGGCTAAATTTACAGGGAAAAATGGCTCAAAATGGACTAAAAAATGGCTAAAAGCTTTTTTTTTTAATAAAAACACATTAAAATTCAATAACAAAACAGAAATGATTAATTTAAAGTTGTTTGCGATAAAATTGTAAATTAAGATTAATTTCTTAAATAAGAATAAAAGTAAATTAACATCACTCTTGCCTATTAGTTTTAAACAATTTGAAGGTAAATCATAATCACAACGTTTAGCCAACCTTTTCAGTCTAGATCTACAATAAAAAAAACTAGTATAGTCGGTCAACCCCGACTATATGATACCCTACACCACATTAGAACCTTTGTACCAAATTTTATTAAATTATCTGCAAATTTGCATCCTGTACTCTGCGCACAAGGTTTACATGGAAAGCCAGCCAGCCGGCCGAACATCATTAATTCGACTCACAAAGTGATTCTGAGCCTATCGGTGGTGGGCTTAGGACCAATATTTAAAGGTGTTACTAAACGCATCGGCACAAACGCATAGTACCCTCTCCACTATTGTGGTGTTGGTATAAATATTTTATTATTATGGTACAAATAATTACCTAATTGATAAAATCGAATTAATACTGTATTACTGTTCCTTTATTTTAAAAGGTGTTTCGTCATCATCGTTTATAGCGATTTTCAACAGTTGTAAAAGATGTGATTTAAATTAAAGGCGTTTTAATTGTTAAAATGTTTATTTTACTTTTATAAGTTTTTAAAATAAAATAAAAATTATTCTTTTAAAAGAAAAACGGCAAAAAAATTTTATGGCAAAACAAGTTGAAAAATGGCTAAAAAAAAATTTCCTAATAGCTAGTCATTTTTTAATGGCTAAACAGGGTGAAAAATGGCTAAATCTAGCCACTAAATGGCTTAATTGGCAACACTGATTGAACATTCCAGTTAAGTTAAAGCAAAATGACATTAATATTGAAATAATACTACGAATCACGTTGAATAAAACTTATTTCAAGTTGAAACAACATGAATTTCATGTGGCATCAAATTGGTTTGAGCGAGAAATAACAGTGAGAAAAAGCTTCAGAGACATCATATGTATTTATTTAAGAATAATTCTAAGCATATTCACCCGCGGAATTTTATTTTTTTCCTGTAACGCATGTTTCACTTTTTTATTGTTTATAGAAGCACTCACAATTAAAAGACACCAGCAGAATGGCCAGATATGGTTTTGGTCATCACTGTACTTCAAAATTTGATCTATTTAACTAAATAATTGTAACAAAAAGAATACGGGAATTTTTCTTCTTTTTATAAATTATTTTAAACATGAAAAAATGTATGTTTTTTCTTCTGGTGTTGATGTTGTTTCTATACAAAACAAGTAAACTAGGCCCGATTGAATAGATTCAATATTGAACAATGTTATTTCAACTTTAAAGTTTAACAGCCTTATTTATAAAAAATAAAACATGTTAATAAAGGGTTTATTAAACGGATTTTGTATGAAAATCCATTTTATTAACCCTTTATTAACCGGTTTTATTTTTTATAAATTAGGCCGTAAAAATTTAGTTCAAATGTAACACTTTCCATATATGTGATCATCTTCAAACAAAGTATATATATATATAATTAGAAAGTGCTTAAGAAAAACTCTGGAATGGTGTAAAAAATTATTTCAAAAATTAACTCATTAGAAACTTTTTTAGAAAAATCCATGGTTTTTTAAGAAGATTTGAAAAAATAAAATGCTATAAATCTGATTCAGAGTATGCGACATGTCACCCAGAAATATTTCATGAAACAAAAGATTGTTGGCAAAGGGGTTAGAGACGCTTGAAGGGAAAACACTCTCGAACGAAATGTATAATCAAGCAGCAATTTTATGTTCATCGTTAATATGATTCGTAAAAATTTTTAGAATTAAATAGTTAGTTAAATTTGAATTTTATAGTAAAATATAGTAAAATAAAACGTAACGTATAAGACTCAGAATATTGAAGCAGGGACAAGTCGCACAGTCTGAAACAGCTTTTATTCTCAAAATATCATCGATATAACGGTATCAAAAATAGTATAATATTAAATAAGGAACAATTAAGGTTTCATATGATGTATGAGCTTCACTAATTTTCATCAACGGAAAATGGATTTAAAATGTATTTTAAGAAATCTGTTTTTTTTTAATTATTTTTTTGCCTTTGTAAAAAAATGTTTGAAATTAAAGAAAATTCAATGATTTTTCTCTTTCTTCAAAATATGATTTTTTCTCCAAATTTTCTTCCCAAAGCTTCTGGCAACGCTGTATACGAAAGAAATATATGTTTACTACACACACACACAATTACAAACTGTAATATCTATAAATACATACCTTCCTAAAGTATATAAAGTTTATATAGGTCAAACATTATATGGTTAAACACTAGCAACAAAAACAACAGCAACTTACAGCTTCCAACAGCCAGAAAGAACATAAAATCGTGTGACAACAAACCAAATGCAAGCGTTTTATTTTTGTTGTTGTTGCTGCTGTTCCTTTTATTTTATACTCGCATTTATTCGTATTCTACATAAAAGTGTTTGTTTTTGTGTTCTTTTTTATTTATGAGCGCTTTATCTACTAAAAAACTCAAACACACACTATTTCAAAGTGATTTATGCAGATGGATTCGTATTTACATATATGTTAGTTAACATACATTAATACACACATACATATATATATATATATATAACAAAATTCCCTTATGTACTCGTTTAACTGTATACATACCTAAAATCCAATTTCATAACAGGGAGTTCTTTAATGTTCTTTTTGGTTTTTTCTCTTTCATAACAGCTGTTGCATTCGGGTTACTTTTGTGTAAATGTAAGTGTAAGTGTCCCCAATTGGGGACAAACACACACACTGACACGCGACACGCACCCACTACTTTATATATTGAAGCTTAATATTTTTTTGTTGACAGTAACAGGAAGTTTTTGGTTAATATTTGGGACGTTTTTATTTAATTTGGCCATATTGTTTTGAAGAGAATAAATGAGTGCTGAAAGCAGTGTTGCTATTTTGACGCTTTTCGGGTATTTTATGGCGCTTTTTCAGTATCTTTACCCTTTTACATATTTTTTCCAAACACCCTTTTATAAAAAGGGTATTTTTTTTTTACAAAAAATTAACTTTTTATACAAAAACTCTCTTTTAACACAAAAAGTACCATTTTACACATACGGAAAAATTAAATTAAAAATTTAACCCAAAGTTAATTTTAACACACAAAAATATAATTAGTATTGTGGTTATTTTGTTGAACTATTTATGGTTTTTAATCCAAATTTTTAATATTTTCAATTAGGCTTAAGTTCATTAAAATTTAATTTTCATTAAATTATTTTTATGAAGAAAGGTGTTTTACAACATGAAAATTAATTAAAATTGTTATTGATAATCTTTCATTTTTGACCGTGGCGGGGGCTCGAACCCGGGCCGGCAGGTTACCATGACATGTTTCGATCGCAACCACTCGATCTTCTCAAATGGATTTGCCGTTTTACACTCGCAGCCATCGAAGGCTGCTGACGTCAATAGTCAAACATCAATCCTTAAACCAAATTGTATTTTAACCTTTGGTAGATCGAAGTTTGCTTTTTTGAATGATTATCTATTTTAATTGATTTTACATGTTCTTCCTTACTTCTGTTTTTTCGTACTTTTGTCAAGAATTTTTCTTGAAGTCCAAAGTACATTTTTTGTTTTTTCATTTTTGTCTTTCTTTTTCTTGTTGACCTTTTTCAGCACAACTTGAAGGACAAATGAACACATAGAGCTCGTGCCTTAGCTTTTAACAATAATTAGTATTGTGGTTATTTTGTTGAACTATTTATGGTTTTTAATCCAAATTTTTAATATTTTCAATTAGGCTTAAGTTCATTAAAATTTAATTTTCATTAAATTATTTTTATGAAGAAAGGTGTTTTACAACATGAAAATTAATTAAAATTGTTATTGATAATCTTTCATTTTTGACCGTGGCGGGGGCTCGAACCCGGGCCGGCAGGTTACCATGACATGTTTCGATCGCAACCACTCGATCTTCTCAAATGGATTTGCCGTTTTACACTCGCAGCCATCGAAGGCTGCTGACGTCAATAGTCAAACATCAATCCTTAAACCAAATTGTATTTTAACCTTTGGTAGATCGAAGTTTGCTTTTTTGAATGATTATCTATTTTAATTGATTTTACATGTTCTTCCTTACTTCTGTTTTTTCGTACTTTTGTCAAGAATTTTTCTTGAAGTCCAAAGTACATTTTTTGTTTTTTCATTTTTGTCTTTCTTTTTCTTGTTGACCTTTTTCAGCACAACTTGAAGGACAAATGAACACATAGAGCTCGTGCCTTAGCTTTTAACAATAATTAGTATTGTGGTTATTTTGTTGAACTATTTATGGTTTTTAATCCAAATTTTTAATATTTTCAATTAGGCTTAAGTTCATTAAAATTTAATTTTCATTAAATTATTTTTATGAAGAAAGGTGTTTTACAACATGAAAATTAATTAAAATTGTTATTGATAATCTTTCATTTTTGACCGTGGCGGGGGCTCGAACCCGGGCCGGCAGGTTACCATGACATGTTTCGATCGCAACCACTCGATCTTCTCAAATGGATTTGCCGTTTTACACTCGCAGTCATCGAAGGCTGCTGACGTCAATAGTCAAACATCAATCCTTAAACCAAATTGTATTTTAACCTTTGGTAGATCGAAGTTTGCTTTTTTGAATGATTATCTATTTTAATTGATTTTACATGTTCTTCCTTACTTCTGTTTTTTCGTACTTTTGTCAAGAATTTTTCTTGAAGTCCAAAGTACATTTTTTGTTTTTTCATTTTTGTCTTTCTTTTTCTTGTTGACCTTTTTCAGCACAACTTGAAGGACAAATGAACACATAGAGCTCGTGCCTTAGCTTTTAACAATAATTAGTATTGTGGTTATTTTGTTGAACTATTTATGGTTTTTAATCCAAATTTTTAATATTTTCAATTAGGCTTAAGTTCATTAAAATTTAATTTTCATTAAATTATTTTTATGAAGAAAGGTGTTTTACAACATGAAAATTAATTAAAATTGTTATTGATAATCTTTCATTTTTGACCGTGGCGGGGGCTCGAACCCGGGCCGGCAGGTTACCATGACATGTTTCGATCGCAACCACTCGATCTTCTCAAATGGATTTGCCGTTTTACACTCGCAGCCATCGAAGGCTGCTGACGTCAATAGTCAAACATCAATCCTTAAACCAAATTGTATTTTAACCTTTGGTAGATCGAAGTTTGCTTTTTTGAATGATTATCTATTTTAATTGATTTTACATGTTCTTCCTTACTTCTGTTTTTTCGTACTTTTGTCAAGAATTTTTCTTGAAGTCCAAAGTACATTTTTTGTTTTTTCATTTTTGTCTTTCTTTTTCTTGTTGACCTTTTTCAGCACAACTTGAAGGACAAATGAACACATAGAGCTCGTGCCTTAGCTTTTAACAATAATTAGTATTGTGGTTATTTTGTTGAACTATTTATGGTTTTTAATCCAAATTTTTAATATTTTCAATTAGGCTTAAGTTCATTAAAATTTAATTTTCATTAAATTATTTTTATGAAGAAAGGTGTTTTACAACATGAAAATTAATTAAAATTGTTATTGATAATCTTTCATTTTTGACCGTGGCGGGGGCTCGAACCCGGGCCGGCAGGTTACCATGACATGTTTCGATCGCAACCACTCGATCTTCTCAAATGGATTTGCCGTTTTACACTCGCAGCCATCGAAGGCTGCTGACGTCAATAGTCAAACATCAATCCTTAAACCAAATTGTATTTTAACCTTTGGTAGATCGAAGTTTGCTTTTTTGAATGATTATCTATTTTAATTGATTTTACATGTTCTTCCTTACTTCTGTTTTTTCGTACTTTTGTCAAGAATTTTTCTTGAAGTCCAAAGTACATTTTTTGTTTTTTCATTTTTGTCTTTCTTTTTCTTGTTGACCTTTTTCAGCACAACTTGAAGGACAAATGAACACATAGAGCTCGTGCCTTAGCTTTTAACAATAATTAGTATTGTGGTTATTTTGTTGAACTATTTATGGTTTTTAATCCAAATTTTTAATATTTTCAATTAGGCTTAAGTTCATTAAAATTTAATTTTCATTAAATTATTTTTATGAAGAAAGGTGTTTTACAACATGAAAATTAATTAAAATTGTTATTGATAATCTTTCATTTTTGACCGTGGCGGGGGCTCGAACCCGGGCCGGCAGGTTACCATGACATGTTTCGATCGCAACCACTCGATCTTCTCAAATGGATTTGCCGTTTTACACTCGCAGCCATCGAAGGCTGCTGACGTCAATAGTCAAACATCAATCCTTAAACCAAATTGTATTTTAACCTTTGGTAGATCGAAACATGTCATGGTAACCTGCCGGCCCGGGTTCGAGCCCCCGCCACGGTCAAAAATGAAAGATTATCAATAACAATTTTAATTAATTTTCATGTTGTAAAACACCTTTCTTCATAAAAATAATTTAATGAAAATTAAATTTTAATGAACTTAAGCCTAATTGAAAATATTAAAAATTTGGATTAAAAACCATAAATAGTTCAACAAAATAACCACAATACTAATTATTGTTAAAAGCTAAGGCACGAGCTCTATGTGTTCATTTGTCCTTCAAGTTGTGCTGAAAAAGGTCAACAAGAAAAAGAAAGACAAAAATGAAAAAACAAAAAATGTACTTTGGACTTCAAGAAAAATTCTTGACAAAAGTACGAAAAAACAGAAGTAAGGAAGAACATGTAAAATCAATTAAAATAGATAATCATTCAAAAAAGCAAACTTCGATCTACCAAAGGTTAAAATACAATTTGGTTTAAGGATTGATGTTTGACTATTGACGTCAGCAGCCTTCGATGGCTGCGAGTGTAAAACGGCAAATCCATTTGAGAAGATCGAGTGGTTGCGATCGAAACATGTCATGGTAACCTGCCGGCCCGGGTTCGAGCCCCCGCCACGGTCAAAAATGAAAGATTATCAATAACAATTTTAATTAATTTTCATGTTGTAAAACACCTTTCTTCATAAAAATAATTTAATGAAAATTAAATTTTAATGAACTTAAGCCTAATTGAAAATATTAAAAATTTGGATTAAAAACCATAAATAGTTCAACAAAATAACCACAATACTAATTATTGTTAAAAGCTAAGGCACGAGCTCTATGTGTTCATTTGTCCTTCAAGTTGTGCTGAAAAAGGTCAACAAGAAAAAGAAAGACAAAAATGAAAAAACAAAAAATGTACTTTGGACTTCAAGAAAAATTCTTGACAAAAGTACGAAAAAACAGAAGTAAGGAAGAACATGTAAAATCAATTAAAATAGATAATCATTCAAAAAAGCAAACTTCGATCTACCAAAGGTTAAAATACAATTTGGTTTAAGGATTGATGTTTGACTATTGACGTCAGCAGCCTTCGATGGCTGCGAGTGTAAAACGGCAAATCCATTTGAGAAGATCGAGTGGTTGCGATCGAAACATGTCATGGTAACCTGCCGGCCCGGGTTCGAGCCCCCGCCACGGTCAAAAATGAAAGATTATCAATAACAATTTTAATTAATTTTCATGTTGTAAAACACCTTTCTTCATAAAAATAATTTAATGAAAATTAAATTTTAATGAACTTAAGCCTAATTGAAAATATTAAAAATTTGGATTAAAAACCATAAATAGTTCAACAAAATAACCACAATACTAATTATTGTTAAAAGCTAAGGCACGAGCTCTATGTGTTCATTTGTCCTTCAAGTTGTGCTGAAAAAGGTCAACAAGAAAAAGAAAGACAAAAATGAAAAAACAAAAAATGTACTTTGGACTTCAAGAAAAATTCTTGACAAAAGTACGAAAAAACAGAAGTAAGGAAGAACATGTAAAATCAATTAAAATAGATAATCATTCAAAAAAGCAAACTTCGATCTACCAAAGGTTAAAATACAATTTGGTTTAAGGATTGATGTTTGACTATTGACGTCAGCAGCCTTCGATGGCTGCGAGTGTAAAACGGCAAATCCATTTGAGAAGATCGAGTGGTTGCGATCGAAACATGTCATGGTAACCTGCCGGCCCGGGTTCGAGCCCCCGCCACGGTCAAAAATGAAAGATTATCAATAACAATTTTAATTAATTTTCATGTTGTAAAACACCTTTCTTCATAAAAATAATTTAATGAAAATTAAATTTTAATGAACTTAAGCCTAATTGAAAATATTAAAAATTTGGATTAAAAACCATAAATAGTTCAACAAAATAACCACAATACTAATTATTGTTAAAAGCTAAGGCACGAGCTCTATGTGTTCATTTGTCCTTCAAGTTGTGCTGAAAAAGGTCAACAAGAAAAAGAAAGACAAAAATGAAAAAACAAAAAATGTACTTTGGACTTCAAGAAAAATTCTTGACAAAAGTACGAAAAAACAGAAGTAAGGAAGAACATGTAAAATCAATTAAAATAGATAATCATTCAAAAAAGCAAACTTCGATCTACCAAAGGTTAAAATACAATTTGGTTTAAGGATTGATGTTTGACTATTGACGTCAGCAGCCTTCGATGGCTGCGAGTGTAAAACGGCAAATCCATTTGAGAAGATCGAGTGGTTGCGATCGAAACATGTCATGGTAACCTGCCGGCCCGGGTTCGAGCCCCCGCCACGGTCAAAAATGAAAGATTATCAATAACAATTTTAATTAATTTTCATGTTGTAAAACACCTTTCTTCATAAAAATAATTTAATGAAAATTAAATTTTAATGAACTTAAGCCTAATTGAAAATATTAAAAATTTGGATTAAAAACCATAAATAGTTCAACAAAATAACCACAATACTAATTATTGTTAAAAGCTAAGGCACGAGCTCTATGTGTTCATTTGTCCTTCAAGTTGTGCTGAAAAAGGTCAACAAGAAAAAGAAAGACAAAAATGAAAAAACAAAAAATGTACTTTGGACTTCAAGAAAAATTCTTGACAAAAGTACGAAAAAACAGAAGCAAGGAAGAACATGTAAAATCAATTAAAATAGATAATCATTCAAAAAAGCAAACTTCGATCTACCAAAGGTTAAAATACAATTTGGTTTAAGGATTGATGTTTGACTATTGACGTCAGCAGCCTTCGATGGCTGCGAGTGTAAAACGGCAAATCCATTTGAGAAGATCGAGTGGTTGCGATCGAAACATGTCATGGTAACCTGCCGGCCCGGGTTCGAGCCCCCGCCACGGTCAAAAATGAAAGATTATCAATAACAATTTTAATTAATTTTCATGTTGTAAAACACCTTTCTTCATAAAAATAATTTAATGAAAATTAAATTTTAATGAACTTAAGCCTAATTGAAAATATTAAAAATTTGGATTAAAAACCATAAATAGTTCAACAAAATAACCACAATACTAATTATTGTTAAAAGCTAAGGCACGAGCTCTATGTGTTCATTTGTCCTTCAAGTTGTGCTGAAAAAGGTCAACAAGAAAAAGAAAGACAAAAATGAAAAAACAAAAAATGTACTTTGGACTTCAAGAAAAATTCTTGACAAAAGTACGAAAAAACAGAAGTAAGGAAGAACATGTAAAATCAATTAAAATAGATAATCATTCAAAAAAGCAAACTTCGATCTACCAAAGGTTAAAATACAATTTGGTTTAAGGATTGATGTTTGACTATTGACGTCAGCAGCCTTCGATGGCTGCGAGTGTAAAACGGCAAATCCATTTGAGAAGATCGAGTGGTTGCGATCGAAACATGTCATGGTAACCTGCCGGCCCGGGTTCGAGCCCCCGCCACGGTCAAAAATGAAAGATTATCAATAACAATTTTAATTAATTTTCATGTTGTAAAACACCTTTCTTCATAAAAATAATTTAATGAAAATTAAATTTTAATGAACTTAAGCCTAATTGAAAATATTAAAAATTTGGATTAAAAACCATAAATAGTTCAACAAAATAACCACAATACTAATTATTGTTAAAAGCTAAGGCACGAGCTCTATGTGTTCATTTGTCCTTCAAGTTGTGCTGAAAAAGGTCAACAAGAAAAAGAAAGACAAAAATGAAAAAACAAAAAATGTACTTTGGACTTCAAGAAAAATTCTTGACAAAAGTACGAAAAAACAGAAGTAAGGAAGAACATGTAAAATCAATTAAAATAGATAATCATTCAAAAAAGCAAACTTCGATCTACCAAAGGTTAAAATACAATTTGGTTTAAGGATTGATGTTTGACTATTGACGTCAGCAGCCTTCGATGGCTGCGAGTGTAAAACGGCAAATCCATTTGAGAAGATCGAGTGGTTGCGATCGAAACATGTCATGGTAACCTGCCGGCCCGGGTTCGAGCCCCCGCCACGGTCAAAAATGAAAGATTATCAATAACAATTTTAATTAATTTTCATGTTGTAAAACACCTTTCTTCATAAAAATAATTTAATGAAAATTAAATTTTAATGAACTTAAGCCTAATTGAAAATATTAAAAATTTGGATTAAAAACCATAAATAGTTCAACAAAATAACCACAATACTAATTATTGTTAAAAGCTAAGGCACGAGCTCTATGTGTTCATTTGTCCTTCAAGTTGTGCTGAAAAAGGTCAACAAGAAAAAGAAAGACAAAAATGAAAAAACAAAAAATGTACTTTGGACTTCAAGAAAAATTCTTGACAAAAGTACGAAAAAACAGAAGTAAGGAAGAACATGTAAAATCAATTAAAATAGATAATCATTCAAAAAAGCAAACTTCGATCTACCAAAGGTTAAAATACAATTTGGTTTAAGGATTGATGTTTGACTATTGACGTCAGCAGCCTTCGATGGCTGCGAGTGTAAAACGGCAAATCCATTTGAGAAGATCGAGTGGTTGCGATCGAAACATGTCATGGTAACCTGCCGGCCCGGGTTCGAGCCCCCGCCACGGTCAAAAATGAAAGATTATCAATAACAATTTTAATTAATTTTCATGTTGTAAAACACCTTTCTTCATAAAAATAATTTAATGAAAATTAAATTTTAATGAACTTAAGCCTAATTGAAAATATTAAAAATTTGGATTAAAAACCATAAATAGTTCAACAAAATAACCACAATACTAATTATTGTTAAAAGCTAAGGCACGAGCTCTATGTGTTCATTTGTCCTTCAAGTTGTGCTGAAAAAGGTCAACAAGAAAAAGAAAGACAAAAATGAAAAAACAAAAAATGTACTTTGGACTTCAAGAAAAATTCTTGACAAAAGTACGAAAAAACAGAAGTAAGGAAGAACATGTAAAATCAATTAAAATAGATAATCATTCAAAAAAGCAAACTTCGATCTACCAAAGGTTAAAATACAATTTGGTTTAAGGATTGATGTTTGACTATTGACGTCAGCAGCCTTCGATGGCTGCGAGTGTAAAACGGCAAATCCATTTGAGAAGATCGAGTGGTTGCGATCGAAACATGTCATGGTAACCTGCCGGCCCGGGTTCGAGCCCCCGCCACGGTCAAAAATGAAAGATTATCAATAACAATTTTAATTAATTTTCATGTTGTAAAACACCTTTCTTCATAAAAATAATTTAATGAAAATTAAATTTTAATGAACTTAAGCCTAATTGAAAATATTAAAAATTTGGATTAAAAACAAAAATATCTTTTAAACAAACTTTTTAACATAAAAATAAATTTTTAAACTAATTAATAAATTTTAAAACAAAAAATTTTGTTTGCCTTTAAGTGTTTCTGTGTGTACTAAAGATATTGTACATATGTATGTTTGTGTCTATGCATGTATGTATATAACTTAAAGTAAATATGTACATATATGCTTCATATATTCATTAAAAAATAAACTAGTATTTTACATTTCAATAGGGAATTTTAATAAAATATATGCAGTCTTTACTACCGGTGGGAGCGAATCCAGCTGAACCCTTTGGGGGACGGGGGTGTATTTTTTAGAAATTTTTTAAAAAAAACACTAACTTTTAATTTTAGCAGCTTTTAAATATAGTACATATAAAATAAAATAAAAAAAAAAAAAACAAAAATCAGCAATAAAACTCAGATTAGAACAAAATTCATACTAAACTTTTATTTTTACGAAAAAAATAAATAAATCAGGAAATAACAATTGAAGGACTCCTAATGTACGATCATTAAAAGCCGTCCTTGAACTAGTAAAGCCGGCTTGAGAAAAACGCAAGTCCGAAAAATAATTTTAAGGAGAAAACAAACCAAAGTCAAGAGGTACCGTCTTCCTCTAGAAGCCAAAATGTTAACACCCAGGCTAGTCACTCAGAAAGCACAGACCAGCAGGAAAATGTTCAAGCTCTCTTTACACAGCAAGAGGCGGCTACTATTTTGCCTACCGCGCTTGTACATATAAAACACTCAGGAGAACTATTCACAATTAGAGCTCTTCTTGATGCTGGTTCAGAAAAAACTTTCATTTCATCGCGAACGCAACAGAAACTGGCACTGCCAGTAGAAACACATAATTTTCAAATAGCAGGGCTGGGAGGAACTATAGTTGGGAGTTCCAAAGCAAAATGTAAAGTTACATTAAAATCGAGATTATCAAATTTTACGATATCAACGGAAGCCATAGTGGTTCCAAAATTGTCAAAGCTTTTACCCTCACAAAGTTTTAAAATCCGAAATCTGGAAGAGATCCAAAGACTTAACCTTGCAGATCCGTACTTTTTTAAGCCATCTGCAATAGATATGATTATAGGAAGCGATTACTTACCCTTTATAAACCTAAAAGGAGTAAAGTCAAATTTGTTAAGCAGTTTCGAGGCAAGAGAGTCTCATTTTGGATGGTACATTTCCGGTCCGGTTCCCGTTAACCAAATAAATACATTTGCAACAACAGTATCCACTTCAGAGAATTTTATTTTACATGAACAAATAAAGAATTTTTGGGAAATCGAAGAAGTCGAAAAAACTATTTCCACATCAGAGTCGGATAAATTCTGCGAAGAATTTTATCAAGTGTCAACAAGAAGAAGATCAGATGGTCGTTACATAGTACGCCTCCCCTTTAAAAGGGAATATCCTGATGATATGTTTCTGGGTCCTTCAAAGAACATCGCCTTTGCACAATACAACAGGATGGAAAAAACATTAAACAAAAATCCAACTTTAAAGGAAAAATATCAAAATGTGCTTCAAGAATATATTAAACTTGGTCATATGGAACCAATAATGAACATTGAAAGCAATGACGAAAAACAATTTTCATGTTATCTACCTCACCATGGCGTTTATCGACCTGAAAGCAAATCAACACAAGTACGTGTGGTATTTAATGCTTCAAAAAAGACTAAAAGTGGATTCTCCTTGAATGATGTACTTTATCAAGGGCCTGCATTACAAAAGGATTTAACGCAAATTATAATAGCTTGGCGAAACTACAAATATGTTTTTACGGGGGACATTGAAAAAATGTACCGCCAGATATTGGTAAATAGTGACGATAGGCCGTATCAGCAGATTCTATTTCAAGGCGAAGGCGAAAGATCGGTAAGATCATATCAACTAAAAACAGTAACATTTGGAATGAACTGTGCTCCATTCTTGGCACTTAGAACTTTGCAAAGATTAAGCGAAGATTGTACAAACGTATTTCCGAGGGCATCAGCGATTTTGAAAAACGAAGTCTACGTCGACGACATTCTGTCAGGCGGACATACAATTCAAGAAGCACAACTAAACCAAATCCAACTCAAGAAGGCTTTACACTCAGCTGGTTTCCCCTTGAAAAAAATTACGGCAAATCACAAAGAACTCTTAGAAAATGTGGCCCGGGAGGATCTTCTAGATGAAGATTTTTTAAAATTTGAGTCCTCTAGCACCATCAAGACTTTAGGTATTCGGTGGGATGCCCGACAAGACTCATTTTACTATGACGTTAAGCCGATGCAAACTGCACCTTTCTCAACAAAAAGGCAGATTTTGTCAGTGATAGCTAAACTATTTGATCCGATAGGATGGATAGGCCCAATTGTTGTGACAGCGAAACTGTTAATGCAAGAGCTGTGGCAATGCAAAGCAGATTGGGACGAAGCGGTTCCACTTGATATCTTAGAAAAGTGGAATTTATTCATTAAACACTTACCCCGAATATCGGCCTTAAGAATTCCCCGATGGATAAATTTTGCCCCGCAATACCAGAGTCAAATACATGGTTTCTGTGACTCATCAGAAAGGGCTTATTGCTGTGCCGTTTTTAGACGAATTACGTGGTCAGATGGCCAAATATTCTGCAATTTGCTAGCTGCAAAAACCAAAGTAGCACCCATCAAAAAGTTAACCATTCCCAAGCTAGAACTATGTGGAGCCTTGCTACTTGCAAAGTTGGTGCGAATCTTAAGGGCAGATGACCCCCTCCCCCAGGAGCTCTTTTTGTGGACAGACTCATCCATTGTCCTTGGTTGGTTACAGAAACCGCCCAACATTTTAAAGACATTTGTGGCAAATAGAGTTACGAAAATTGCCAGTATTGCAAACCACAGTCATTGGAGGCACGTTAAGAGTGAGGACAATCCTGCGGACCTAGGCTCACGGGGATGCTACCCACAGGACCTTATCGAAGCTCGATTATGGTGGCATGGGCCCTCTTGGCTTACACAACCTGAAGAAAGTTGGCCAGAGCCACGTACATTTGACCCAATTGATTTGGAAACCAAAAGGAGCACAAATTTTCACGTAACGGCAGTAGGGGAAGATACCAGATCGGTAGAAGAGCAGAAAATTACAGATATTTTGACTAACTTCTCATCCTTCGGTCGAGCATTAAGAGTTATAAGTTACATCTTCAGATTTATTGAACGAGTTCGCCGCCGGTCCGTTTCATCACAGCTCGGGATTAGTTCTGACGAAGTCCGACATACGAAAAATCGTTTGATTGCGGTATCTCAGCAGACTTATTTTTCCAAAGATATCGAATGTCTACAAAATAATCAAGCATTAAATCGCAGAAGCAGACTTCTTACAGTTTCACCGTTCATCGACAAGAATAATATACTACGTGTCGGAGGAAGACTTAGCAATGCTGGGCTGACTTACGATGAACGTCACCCGGTCATAATACCTGAAACGTCGCGTTTCGCAGTGCTACTTGTTAAGTTCACTCATGAAATTCTACTGCATGGTGAGCATCATATAATGCTTAGAGCTTTAAGGCAAAGCTTCTATATACCACGAATAAGAAACCTTATTAGAAAATGTGTTCGTGAGTGTAGACCGTGTACGATTTACAAACATAAGTTCCAGAATCAAATGATGGCGGCGCTTCCTCCAGAACGGGTCAACTTCTCGCTTCCATTTACGTACACTGGGGTTGATTTTGCGGGACCGTTTTCGTTAAAATCCTCAAATTTGCGAAATGCGAAAATAGTTAAAGGATATGTAGCGGTCTTCGTGTGCTTCTCCACAAAAGCAGTACATTTAGAAGTATGCACTGATTTATCTACCGAATGCTTTCTTGCCTGTTTTGATAGGTTTGTTGGTCGGAGAGGTCTCCCAAAGACCATGTTTTCCGACAACGGACGCAATTTTCTAGGAGCAAGTTTGAAACTGCTCAAAACCCACAATTCATTCCTCAAAGCTGCGGAACAGTCATTAATAAACAAGTATAGCACCCACGGTTTCACTTGGTCATTCATTCCTCCGTACGCGCCCCACATGGGAGGGTTGTGGGAAGCCGCGGTGAGAAGTATGAAATCCCACCTCAAAAAGATCGCCACCAATCTCAACTTTACTTATGAAGAATTCGCTACTCTCATTATCCGAATCGAAGCAGTATTGAATTCCCGGCCTCTGTCCCCTCTAACGGAAAATCCAAATGAGCTGTTACCGCTGACGCCAGGTCATTTTTTGCGCGGAGCACCACTCATCTCTCCCCCTGAGAATATAGAGGATCATGAAATTCCACATTTGACTTTTCTAAAACGGTGGGAGCGCCTAAAAGCCGTACAACATCTGTTCGCAAGACGCGGGAAAAACGAATACATTGTGGAGCTCCAGCGACGGTTCAAATGGAAAAAGGAAAGAAACAACATCAAAGAAAATGACTTTGTTATAATTAAAGATGATATGCTACCACCTACCGAATGGCGCCTTGGGCGTGTGACAAAGGTTATACGGGGGAAAGATGGCCTGGTCCGAGTGGCTGAACTAAAAACCCAAAACGGCATCATTACGCGGCCGATTGTTAAACTTTGCTTACTACCTTCATCGGAAACTCAACCAAAACTTTGCTAAAACTTTTAATAATAATCCATTCCGTTATCACCTACTTTAATAATAAGAGAAATTTGTTGCTTAACAAAATTGCTAATTATTTGGTACATGACAATATTTCTTTTCACCCTTTTTAGCCAAAATGCTCAATAAACCTCGCTGTCCTTTGTGTTCGCGGAATCACCCCTTAAAATATTGCCGCACCTTTCATGCGATGAGCCTAGAAAGGAGACGCGCCTTGGTCAAAAGAGTTGGCTATTGCCTCAATTGCTTAGCCATATCACACACTCGCTTTTGGTGTGAGTCAACAACCCGCTGCAACATCTGTGGTGCAAAACATAACACCATGATTCACCAACATCGTTATGAAATTAACACGTCCTCATCCAGCTTCGAAAAAACACCCGCCCTCTTGGCCCGAGACGAGCAACTAAATGTTTCCTACCTCCCCCCGTTAATCCAAGCCACGCTAAGGCACCATGAACACTCCTTGTGTGTCACATTTTTACTTGACCAGAGTTCCGAGCGGTCATTTTTGTTACGTGAGATGGCTGATAAGTTTCCTCATTTGCGTGCATCAACTCGCCAAGAAGACACCTTTACAATGGTTTCATTGCACTCAACTATCGAGCCGAAACCGCCCCTCCGGGTTAAATTGTCTATTCAGACGGAGATAACGTTTACGTTACCAGAGGCCATTCATGATCCTCTGGTCAAAGCACATTTTCACGGCATACAGCCTTGGGCACACCCGAATTTTTCCACCTCTCGGAAAGTTGATGGCGTCTTGGGGGCCGACTCACTAAAACGTGTGCTGCTAAAAGAAATCATCCGTCCCTACAACGATGTTCCGCGGGCACAGAATAGTGTCTTCGGATGGGTCATTCACGGAAGGTGGAATGGCTGTCGGTGCAAATCTCATGCGGGCCCGGGAGGATGTTGAACCGTGTTCAACCGTGTTTGAGAGAAATTAAACCTCATCATTTTTTTTATTGTTAAAAAACCATTAATTTACTTAAGAGAAGTAGTTTTGTAGTACGTAAGTTGAATATTGTCGGTTGTGAAAATCCCATTTTTTATTTTTTGTCTTTTTTGTACAACAACCTTTTTATTTTTAAAAACAAAAATTAGTCTAATTTAAGAAGCCAATGAAGAAGGCAAATAAAATCGTTAAGTTCAAGAAGAACCCTTTGCAATCTGTTTTATTTAATAACCTTATTGGCTAGACGACTCAACATATAAAAATTATTCTTTGAGAAACAATTTAAAAAGCTTGGTGGCGTAACGTGACATATGTAGAAATACCCATATTTGGATTTGAAAAAAAATTTAAAAAATTTTTATTATTGACGCATCGTTTATTAGCGAAATAAAAAAAAAAAACATATTTTTATCTTTTTGGCGGGGGAGAGGTACAATCCTTTCCTTTTCCTTAGTTCCACTCCTGCCACTAGTACGCCTGCCTGAACTCCTCCTATAGACAACTTTTTTGGTTGTTGTAGGACTTAATTTGTATGTAACATTTTAGTAACTGACTAAAACACACGTTTTTACAATTTATCTGTATTTTTAACAGTGCTATTAGGATATTAAATATATACATATATAATTATATATTTAGGAAACTACTTGTTTACAAAATAAATATTTAATTATTAATTTGTGAAGAGAAATATATAACTTAAAGTAAATAGAGTGTGTTTTTTGTACGATTTTAACCCAAATAAAGAGTTGTTAAGGGAGTTGGTTTTGTGATAGTTTAAAATAACATGAAGTGGATTTTGTTTTCGAAACAAATAAGGTTTTAGTTAAAAACTTCATTTTTAATTGAGTAAATGTTTGTTATTTTTGGCATCATTAAGAATTTTAATAAAATGTTAGGGGTCATTTAATAAAATGCTGTACAAGCAGAAGATAAATGGCTTACAAGCAATATCTTTACATTTAAAAGTGGGTGTACTCATTATAAAACAGATACTTCCGAAAAAAAATTGCTTTGCTTTACGATAAAAATATTGAATAATTGAACAAAACTGCAATAGAGCAATGTTGGAATAAAATCAAGCTGAATCAGTACAAAGATGAAACAAAACACTTAAACTGAAATAGAATATTAAAAACATGTCTGAATGTTTTGTTTGTAGATATAGACCAAAGACAATTTTCGTAGAGAGAGACATTTGATGAATATCGTCAAAAAATTTGGTTATAACGTCTTGTTAATTTTATATCGCATGCTGGCAATACTGTTTAACAGTCAATACTGACACTACAATTTCACAATTATTTATTTGACAGAAGGACACATTCATTCTAAATTTTTATAATAGTAGCGTTTAAGCATGTCAGGGAGATCGTGTGTTACTGATCCAAGCATTTTTTGCTCTGTGTGTGGTAAATATGTATTTGGTTAGAAAAAAAGGATATGCAATATCAGACACATTAAAATATGCATATTTACATTATTTTGGTTTTGCAGTAAGAATTTCTGAATTTCTGACTCAGAAACTTGGACAAACCGTGGACACCGACAATGTTTTGCGCGAACAAGGGACAAGATTTATTGAAAAATAATTTATCAAGGATTTTGAGATAAAAGCATGCTGGAAGACTATTGCTGGACTCTAATACGTGAAACCGAACCAACAAAATGCAAACGACGTTCAAATAACGTCGTTCACTTTTGAAAATTCATTGATTTTTTAATAAACTAGTGATTTTTTATGTAAGAAACAATTAAAAACATTGTTTTTGTATCTCGAAAACCTGACGTGATAGAGAAAAACTAATTACAGATTCGAATTCAGCCCACTAAATTTCCATAGGAAAGATATTTGGTTGCTCCAGTCCAAAACCTTGTTGGCTAGTGTAATGACCAAATTTTGATGCATATAAAGGCCGTTATACACTATCCCTATTGTTATTGTTTTTTAAAAATGTTCAAAGAATAATTAGATCAGGGAAGCATTTTTGAAAAAGACGTAAGACTTTGAGGGATAGTGTGTAACGGCCTTAAGAAAGTTTTTTATCTTACAGCCTGGTACTCTGTTCAGTATTTCGTGCGAAATGTTTTAAAAATCAATATAAAAAAAATTTCTGTGAAATACCAACGAAAAAATGTTGATTGAGTTGTACTCTATTTATATTACGAAAAACATGCGAAATGTTTCTAGCAACATTTTTATTTTCCGTGCGAAACAAGTGCAGCTCATATTATTTCGCACGGAATTTTAAGCAACAGCTAATTATTTTTTGGAATTTTTTTATTTTGCATATGCAAAGTTTATAACGTCACATTTGCAAAATAAAAAATATAATATAAACCAACAAGCGTTTCAAAAAGAAAAATGTAGAAAAGTGCAAACATTATTTAAACAAAATTGTTTTACTTTTTTTAATGACAATTATCAAAACCATGTTTTTGTCATAGATGGGGGTAGTTCACTAGTTCAAAATAATTGCAATAATTTTGTTGATGTTGAGTGATGAATTGAAAATTAGCAATCTCACTACACATGAGTGATTGAATGTTAAAATATTTTGCGCTAAAAAAATAGTTTGATTTAAAAAAAAGCAATCATCAGTATATTGCAATATTTTTTTCTTCACTTATGTGACTAAAAATTATGCACACAATTTAAAATACAAAACTTGTGTTTTCATGATTAAATCCAAGAATTATTCCTCTATTGACAGAATTTAATTAATTTAAATTTCCTTTGCTTATGCATATCATCAGAAAACCATGCACATACAAAATAATTTTTTTTTTAATTTTAGTGATATTATACAGCTTTTTATTGTCTGTTTTTTTTTTGTTTACATTCTACACTGAAAATAAAATTGATTTGAATTCAAAAATTTGTAATATTAATTTAAAAATTAATTAAATTTGCAATAGTAAACAAATTAATAGTATCAATTAAACTTGATTAAATGTTTAATTCAATTGATTACATTTTTAATTAAAACTGATTTTATTTTTGATTAATGCTTTAATTGGTGAAAAATTTTGGAGAATTTTTTCTGTGTACTTTTTTTTAAAAACACAAGCACTAACAAAGCAAAACAAAGTAAAACTTTTCAAATGCTGCTTGATTTATTTTAGTGAGAATCATGTTTTTTATTTATGTTTACACCAGGGATGTTAAAGATGGTACAATTGTACTTTTTTTGGTACATTTTGACCTTCTAAAGTACCGTGGTACTACCGCGACTCATTTGGTACAATATAAAAATTTTTAATTTTTCCCCTTTTTTAATTTTTAGTATAGCAAACAAATTGTTTTGTGTGCTTTTTCATTGCATTTATTCGTTTTATGTAATGGGCGCTTAAAATATATGCGACCACATCTGCCAGATTTGACGATTTATCGTCATTTTGACGATTTTGTAGAATAAAATTGACGATTTTTCACAAAATTTATCTGGCAGCTTCTTCTTACATATATTGACACTTGTTGCAGCCAACTTCACTTCTATTTTGAACGTTTTGCTTGCTTATTAAAATTTCATTCATACATATAATGTATAGTTATTGTTAAGTTTTGTTTTTTTTATGTGTACAAGTGAATTTTTATGTACTTTTTTGTTGTTTTAATAAATTTAAAAAAAATGGTACCGTAAAGGTCCAAAAAGTACAATTTTTTTTTTGAGGTTGGTACAAAATTGAAAACCCCATTTAACATCCCTGGTTTACACTAAAATACAGTGACTGGAGTAAATAGAGTGCAATAGAACACATAACTTTAAAAACATTTTGCGCAGCTCTCTATCATTTTAGCAAGAGTTTTTGTTTTATATTTTAATTGGGATGTTTAATAAATTAAACATTTGTTTGAAATCAAGTTTTATATTGTGTGTGATAAGAAAAATATAATTTTAATCGCCTGTATAGCGGGGTTGATTGGTTGTAAAATACTCGTTAGAAACATATGTATACATAATTCAAAAGTAGACTTAAATATCCTTAAACTAGTATATAATATATAATATGTATATAATAAAGTTTAATATATTTTTTACCTTCTAAAATAATCAAATTTCTTATATGCAGTAGACATCATCCTAACCTATCCAGTGATATATAATAAATTGAACTTAAGTTGTTTTTTAAGTAAAAGAAAAAAAAAATCCAGAGTTATAAATACAATTTTCACCTATTTTATGTTTATGTTTAAGGAAAATTATTAAACGAATTTAACAAGCTTTGCAATGACATGTAATAGGTTCCATTTAAGCAAATTATTGCATTAAAATATTGCCCGCAAAGTAATAAACTAATATTTAACACATTGGTGTGTTCTTCTGAGCAGTGTTAAAGGAATTTTAAAATTTTGAAAAAATTATTATACATATTACGAAAGAAGACTTAATTACCTTTTTAATAATGTATACATACTTTGTTTAACCTTTAGCAATTTGATATCTTAAAATATTGTCTACTAAGCCATTAGTTAACATTTAAGATCAATATGTGTTCGTTTGATAAAAGTGTTAAACGTATGTTCTATTATGAGAAAATTTTATACATATTATGACAGAAGATAAAATAACCTATGCAATGATATATAATTGTCCAATTCACTAGTCGTAAAAAAATACGATTTTGGTTTATGCACTTGTGTGGGTGGTATTGTTAAATGTCAAAAAAGGAAAATATCAATTTAATGTACATTGTCAAAATTCACTTTGAGTAAATTATTATTAAAATATTAACAAATTTCATTTTACCAAATAATAAAAAAATATAAAAAAACCTAAAAGAAGCAAATTATTTAATTTTAGTTATAACTTTTTACTTATTTTTTGGTTTTTATTTAATTTTTTTTCTTCTTTAAAAAATTTGCCATTCACATGGGTTGATACCATGAAATTAAAACAGGTATGGAATTTTTAATTTGAGTAGAAATGGTAATAAATATTCACCCCTATCGTGAATAACAAGTGGAATTTTTGTTCCCATGAAATTTTCATTCGCCTCGAAGGGAAAAAAGCAATCGTGAATCTCATGTGAAAAATTTTTCACGCTATCAGTTCCAGTGAATGTAAAAAAGGAGAAAATTAAAAATCAATGAAATTTTTGTTCAAAATATACACGTACATATATATATTAAAGAAAAGTTAAAGTAATAAAGCAAAATATTTAGTATTGGAGGAATAGTTTGATTACAACGTTAGTTTTTTTTTGCAGTTTTATGTACAAATTAAAATATTTTTCAAAATTCTGCCACCACGTCTTTCGAAAGTTTAACAAATCCGCAGGCAATCGACTTGTTGTTTTACATTTTGATAACTAATATATCGGTTTGTACCTTATTAACGGATCTAGCCCTCAATATTCGATTTATCGGAGGAACTACTTACATACATGTTCTGTTCCCTAGCAAAAATAAAGTTAGAAAATCTAAGGGAAATGTGAACAAATTACGAGAGAAAAATCTTTTCTCGATAAGGAGAATAATTTCCCGTGAACATTTTTCACGTCATTATTCTCATTTGAATTGCCTTTTTTCATGGGAGTTTTTCATGATCGCAAATATGTGAAAAGAGGAATAATTACGAGGGAAAAATTATTCACGATAGGGGTGATTAATTGATAAGCAGTTTTAATTAAACTAGTTTAAAAAATAAATTGAAGTGAATAAAATATACAAATATGTATTTATCATTCAGAAGAATTAAATTTGTGGTGAAAGTGATTACATTCTAAAAATGTTGTACAAATTTACCAAATTAACTAAACGTGGCCAGGCCTGGCATAAATACAACATTTTTCAAAACAAATAAAAATTAATCGTATTATGAGACAACACTTTTGTATGAAAATTACCAACAACAATATTGTTTAGCTAGACGTTTATACAACGAATACGACGATACTAGGGATTTGTGAATTGGACAAATAATTTAATTTATTAATTTTAATATTTTATACTCACACACTGGAATTCTTCTCTGGAAATATTACAAGTTTCATGTGATTCTTTTAGTGCTTTCCTATCCGAGCATATTCCATATTTATTTTCGACTTATTTGTTTACTGACCCCTTTTTTATTTCTGTAATGCAAAACTTTTGTCAACAATTCCACTCGTTAGGTTTTTATTGCAAAGACTTTTCAGCTGCACAAACTAAACACAAACACTTACAACTCAATATTTATTTAATAAATGTAACTCTTTTCTTTTTTAAATAAGATAAAAAAATTATTTAAGAAATATCTTGATAACATTTATGGGCGAGATAAGAAATTGAATTGACTTATTAATAAAATCAAGAATAGGATTCACTAAACTAAATTCTTACTGAGCTGTGTTGTCGTTGCTATTTTTAAAGGGTACTCACTATCGAACATTAGTGACAGGTTTGTTTAAATTATCGCTTGCTCGATAGTGTGTCCGCAAATTTTCGTCAATAAATTATTTTGTAGTTGCCTGTTGACTGACGAACCCCTCTTAAAGTGAATACCCTTAATAATTAATTTTTATTTAAAACACTTACGGTATTTGTTTAATTTAATTATTATTTTTATTTAATTTTATTGTTGATTTAGAGATTTATTTATTATGCATTGTATGTCTTTATCTTTTCACTTTTCCTTCAATTACTTCCAGCAAAAGTGCAAATGTTTTATTTATTTTTATTTGTTAAAGTTTTTATTACTTTCAAACGTTTATTTTTTATGGCTGATTGTTTGCTTTGAGATACTTTTAAATAAATAATAATGACAAATTGGCATCAAATCAGTCTTGACTTTAGACTAAACTAGAGTCAGGACTAAAGTCTATGATATGTTACAATTTATAGTCTTATTTATAGTTTAAGCATTAATTTAGGATTAAGTCTTTAATACTACAAAGGTCAAAGTATGTATGTATGTATTGAGTTTAAACTATAGTCTTATATAGTATTCAATAGAATTAAGTTTAACTTTGGAATTTTCAATAGTTTAGCCTATAGTCTAAAACAATGTGTAATTGATAGCCTTGATAGCCTAAATAAAAAATTAAATAGTCTAGTTTATAGTCCAGTCCCTCATCTAATGTTAAGCCCATAGTAAACACCCAGAGAAAAACATGTTTAAATATGGTCACCATCAACAAAATCATTATTAATATGTTCAATTGAACCATATAATTATCACAAAAAAACCATATTATGGTTAAATTAGCCCTCCACCAAGAAGCCACAACCATATTATAGTTGCCTCCGAATATTTTATGGTTAAGTACGATAAAATTAAAAACTCCTCTTAAAAAAGTTTATAACATGCAACAAAAAAATAAATAAAATTAAATACTGTAAAAATATTTTTTATTTTTTCAGTCAGTTAAATTTAGTGCAGCCTTTACAAGCCCAGTCGCTACTTGACAAGCCCAGCCTATATTTATGTCAATAGTCTATTGCGGGGGCTATGAATTAGACTACAACCTTGTAAAATAGTCTTTAAACGACTATGTCTGTAATCTAGCCTGCAGTATCTCCTACAGACTACTCTTTAGTCTAGAATATAGTTCAGTCTGTAGACTGAAAAAATTCTCCAAAATTTTTAACCAATTAAAGCATTAATCAAAAATAAAATCAGTTTTAATTAAAAACTTAATCAAGTGAATTAAACGTTTAATCAAGTGAATTAAAGGTTTAATCTTGTTTTACATAGAGATTAGTCTTGAACAAAGTAAATGTTCTAGTTCCTAGTATTTTTATTAACCTCTAATACTAGTATATGCTCTAAGGAAATATGTTGCTTAGCCCACGGTGCAGTCTAGTCTATAGTTTATAAATTTTTATACAGTATCGTGCAAAGGCTGGCTTAAATTCTGGTCCATTTAGGTCTGTCTTTGATTTGACTTACAGTCTGACCTATAGACCCACTTATAGTTTCGTTTATAATATTTTCTTCAATTTAGTCAAGCTTTTATTTTAATATTTTTTTTTTTTCTGAAAATAAAGTTGCATAAATATATTACCAGCTGTGTAAAAAATTTGTTAAAAAAAAATAAAACGGTAACCGAAAGTATTTTTTATTGTTTTCCATTTTTTCTTTCTGTAACATGACTCGCTGTTGTTTCTTTAAGTGGGTTCCATGTCAATGAAGAAAATGAATTGCACTTTCAGTTTAAAATAAAAAACAAAACTCGTAACAAAATGTTTTTAATTTGACTCACTCCGCTCGAAACAGTTTCAAAACTGATTTTTTAACTGTTGTTTTTTTGTTAATAATTATACTTTAATAGCTATTGGAAAAAAGTCAAGTGTTGTTGAGAGAAATTCATTATAAATCAATCAAAAAATTTTACTTTTTAAAAATTTTCTATTAAATTTAAAATAAAAAAAAAACAATTCTAAACTGATTTTTTTTAAATGAACTGTATCCAATTGCTTTAATTTTTAACAACCGTAACAATTAAAAAATAATTTATATATTTTCATATTTCAAAATAATAATAATCATTTTATTTCTTGTTTTTTTTTTAGGTATGTTTTGATTCACTTTGTATTGTAAGTATTTGTTTTTTTTTTTGTAAATTTTCACTTTTCTTGTTTTTCCAACTTAAATCTAACCAAACTTGTTTAAAGTTTTTCAAAATAAAAAAAAAAAAAAATGTTTTTGTCTCAACATTTTTAAAATTTTATTTGTAGTTTTAGCCAAAGTCGTAGGAATACACATTTGTAATTTGCTCTTTTATTTGGAAAATTGCATTTTGTTTGTTTTGCATTTTTTTTTAGTTTTTCTCTCTCTTTCACTCTTTCCTTCTCTCTTTAATAGCTCATTAAATTTTCCAACGCACATTAAGTTGAAGCTTTTTCGTGGCAAAATATTGAAAAAAGGGAAGGCGTTCTAAAATAAATTAAAAATTTAAAAAGGACTGGGGCCAAATTCAGGCAATCGATATCGATCGAAATTCCCATTAAAATTGTATTCTAATTTCGAACGATATCGAATGCCGTAATTTGTTCCCTGGAATATTGAGTAGACTATCGACAAGCCTAGAGATAAGAGTATACTATACCGAAGATAAAACTAAATACAAAATTAAAAACAAGGCTTTGGGCAAGGCTACAATTAAGACTAAAGACGAGAATAAAGACAAGAGTTAATACTAGACTGTTGACAAGACTAAAACCAGGCAACAGTTATGACTATATGCAAGACTATAGATAAGGCTTCAGACAAGACAATAGAAAAGACTGTACACAAGTTTGTATATTTAAGAATATAGACGAGAATATAAACAAAACTAACTGTCAATTTCACGATATCGAAAGAACGCTTTCTTTCGCTAGATACCAGAGACAAGGGATGTGGAGTCGTCAAAAAATAGTTTTTATTCTGACTCTAAGCGCTGAAATTTTGAATTTCCGACTCCGAATCCGACTCCAATTCCTACTCTAACCTTGATGCTAAATTTTTATGAGACTGGTCCTTATTTGTTTTTAAACTCTTTTTTAATGCAGTACCTTTAGCAAGAAAATGATTCTGTAAAAATTTTAAATCGATATTTTAATTTCAACACGTGCCGCATTGAGGCTTAATATCAGTGTTCGAAAATAAACAGAACATTATTTAGCGTACGGCTCACACACCCAGAAATTAAAACTATTTTTTAGTCTTTGTGTAGACGAACACAACCCTTTATACCGTTCGTAACTATTTTCAAGAAAGAGCCGAACATTATATAGTGTTCTGTTCTTCGTTAAAAAACAGAACAATTGTAGTGATACTGTAGACAAACATTATTATATTTTAATGTTCTATAGTCTCTTTTTTAACATTGATAAAGAAATGAACAAAAAAAAAAAGGCTGAGTTTCTTGAAATGACTCTTTAAGGAAGTTTTCTGCGTAACTCGGCCATAAACTTCGGAGCTATGTGTGCAGCTGCACCATCTTGTTGAAACCATACAGAGTTGAAGGGAATTCTCTTTCGGTGAAGTTCCGCATAGAACAAATCTCAAGTAACGGTTTCCAGTAACCGTAACGCTGTGTCTGTTTTGTTCAAAGAAGTATGGCCTGACAATACAGTGTGATGCAATTGCCTCTCATGCAGTATTTCTGTACTTTAGCTTTAAAGAAATCCCGTTTTTATATATGTATATCAGTTTGTCATTCCGTTTGTAATTTCTACAATATTGATCTTAGAGCCTATAAAGTAAATATATTCTGGGTCCTTATGAGGAGAGAAGTTGATTTAACGACGTCCGTCTGTCCGTCTTACGTTTGATATGTGTTTTACGGAGACTCCAGACATGATAGCGGCTAGGTTGTTTTACATTTATGTCACATATAGTCCACCACTTCTTGCTATTTAAATTCAGCAAGATCGGTCCACAAATGGCTGCGATAAGACCAAAAAACCACGACTGTCTCTAATTTTTCCAAAAAAATCCCTTGTGGTTGTTGTTTTTCGTTGTTTTTTTGTTTTATTTTAATGTGTTTAGTTTTACGCATGCATACAAACCCATACACATTTATGTATGTAGGCATTGCTTTAGTAACTGTTGTTGTTGTGTTTCGTTTAAGAAGCTTTTGCTACGTTTGATCTCTTCTTGCATTTTTCTTGGTGTTGGTTTTTTTTTGTTTTTTTTATACCCTTCACCACAAGTGGTAGATTTTATTTTAATGTATTTAATTTTACGCATACACATACACATTTATGTATGTACATGATATGCCGCTCAAATAAAGAAGAAAACTCGTAGACTCAATATATGTGAATTTAACGCTTCTTCAATAAAAGCGTTCGTAGCCGAGTTGTCTAAGTTCTCGCCTGAGACTCATGAGATTGCCAGTACGAGTCAGGGCTGTCAGATGTGGCGATTTTTCGCCAAACGTGGCGATTTATAAACCTAATTGGCGACGCAATTTTGTGTTTGGCGACATGGCGATTTTTTTGGCGAAATTAAAAAAGTTGGCGATTATTTTGGCGATTTCTAAAACGCATTTTATCTTTTTTTCATATTTATATGAAAAAATTTATGAGTACTGGCTAAGTTTTTTCTTGGAATTTTTAACAAATTTTAAAATCGCAATTCGAATGTGATTGTTTTAGGTCATAAATTGATAATATTGCCAGATACATTAGATTGAAAACATTAAAAAATTGTTTCCATAGAAATTTGGAATAAAGCTTCCTTATATTTTCGCACATTTTCCTTATCAATCATCGGATCTTTACAGCAAAACTTATTTTGCAAAATAAATTTTAAGAACTGGTATTCTTATGGCATTCTTAAAATAAATAAATAATAATGTATGCTGGATAGGATGCAAAAAGAGTTGAATCAATAGCGAAAGAAAATCAGAAATTTAAAAAAAAAAAATTAAATATTCACTTGAAATTTTTGAAAACGTTGAATTAATATAGAATCGAAAACGAATCTGGGTTAGAAGGTAATTTTTAAAATTTATTCTTTAAGAAGACTGAGTTGACTTAAAGTATTCAAGTTCAATTCCAAATATTTAATTTGAATACACCTTTTAAGACATTTCTCCTTTGCTTCAAATAAATACAAAATTTTACCATATTCTGATTTATATTCACATAGAAAATCACTCATATAAAAACTGATTTTTTTGCATCAAGGTCTACTCATTTTGCATACCTAATTAAATTATTTTTTTGCAAAATTTTTTTAACTGATCTCATAAGTTTTAGGTTTTAAGATAATCAGCCTTCTTATGACAATTTAAAATTGCTAAAAGCTAGATTTCTTAAGGTGTTTCGAAACTTGTGCGTTTTGCTTGCGATCTGCCAAAGTTTCATACAATACTATTGCAATTTTACGTCGCCAAACTTCTTGCGATTGCGATTTAAAGAACACGTATTATGCGATTTCAAGTCAGAAACACAAATGTTAAGCGTTTTGCGATTGTCTACTATAATATACACACACTACTAGAATAGGGCTAAATATGGAAAATTTAAATAAAGGTAACATACACTCTTTTTTTTATATAAAACTTTTATTTGGCGATTTTTTTTTACCAAAAATTTAGGAAAATAAATTTTTGGCGATTTTTGGCGATTTTCAGTATGCTATTTGGCGATGAAGGTGAAAAAAAGTCTGACAACCCTGGTACGAGTCTCAAAAAGAAATTTTTTTTTATTTTTATTTAATGTTTTTTGTGCTCTAAAAAACGATTTTAAGACAATAAAATTATACAACGAATTTCAAACATCCACTTTGGCAAAAGAGGAAACGGACTTAGGTATATAAATTTTTTGATTTTGTCATATTCTTAGGCATGACGAAATGAAAAGTTGGCGTGGCGTGGCTCAAATAATATTTATTTATATCTCAAGAACATTATTTATATAACTTTTTGTTCTTATCTCATCATGGTGAAGGGTATATAAGATTCGGCATAGCCGAATATAGCACTCTTACTTGTTTGTTTTAAGTTTAAAGTGAAAAAAGTTAAAGTACTCTTTTTAAATTTATTATTTTAAGCCAAAGAGTACGAATTTTTTTTTTGGTCACGTTATTTTAAACCAGACTTAACACATGTTAATCTTAAACGGTGTTTGTGTTTTTCTTTATCTCTTTTTAGTATCTCCTCGAATACAGACTGTAGAGTAGAAAAGATAACAAAAAAAGTGGTCATTGACCAAATTTGTATTGCGACTTAAACAAAAAATAGCAATTTAATTAAAGTCTTTTTCTTTTTATTCGTTAACTTTACGCCCATTTTTTGTTGTTGTTTGAATCCAATAAGGAAGAAATATTTAATTTGACTCATATGTGGGGGAATTTGTAATAATCACAAAAATTTCAAAACTAAAATTGCATTGTGTAATGAATTGGGAAAGAGATTGTGCGAATTTGTGGAAAACAAAACTTATTTTAAAACGCTTTAAAGTTATAACTTTAGTAAAAAATAATTGGTTCCAAATGACTAGACTTTGGATTATTTATTCCACCTAATAAAGTATTTTAAAGATACAAACTTTAAGCTCAACGTTTTTTTTTGATCCCTAATGTTAGAAAAATTCCTCTAAAAGACATTAGCAACAACAAAAAAAAAGTTTTCTTTATTTTTTATCTGCCTGTTAATGATCACCAAAGCAAGCAAAAGCAAAAACTGGCTAAACACAAAAAATTTAAAACGGTAACATCTGTTTTGGTTACCCACCACCAGATACATTTCATATCTCTTGTTAAGTGTATGTAAGTGGGTATAGTGTGGCAATGTTTGATATATTTAATACGAGTGAGTACTTGTACCGTACTTCACCTTATGGTGCAGAGAAAGAACAGAGTGAATGAACAACGGATGAGGTGAAGGACGTTGTTTGATGTTGTTGTCTGATGCCACGTTTGAATAAACATTTGTACATTTGCTAAGTGAGAAGCTTGTCAAGAGACACATCTTTATTTTGGTAAATTTGCTTTGGTTTTTTTTTTGTTGTTATAGTTTTAGTATGAAAATATGCACAAAAACAAATCTAGCAAAGAGCGATAACAAAAATAAAAATACCTTAAGAAATTCAGAAGAGATTAAATTACAAAACTAACGGATATAGTAACGCACCGTTAACCGCTTTTGTTTCACGAAGATGCGGGGAGAAAATATAACCCAGCAAACAAAGACAACAGCATTTAAAACTTAGAAGCTTTTTGTTAAACATTTTGCATAGCCCATAGTCTAGTTGTTAGTGCGGTATTTAATCTTTAGTTTAGGGTACAGTCTAGTCTATAGTTGTAGAGTACAGTCAAACTGTCGATCGCAAACTGTCGATCGCGAAGTTTAAGGAGGCGACTATTCCATAGTCAACTTGAATATGGCTTATTTTTTGTCAAGTTAGGTAACTCTGCCGAAGAAGCTTTTTGGAAAGATTTATAAGTCGTCTTCATGAAATAATGGCATCTGGGAGAAAAAACATGAACAATTGGAAGATCCAGTATCCAGTACAGTTTACGGATTTTTATCGGCCATAACATAGAAAGGAAAAACTCGTACTTAATTTAAGTTTTAGTACGAGCCGTACTTAAAAATTTAAGGACGAATAACACTAAAACGATCTTTAAACAATCCAAAATGGGATTCCTTTTGAAATTTCTTGAAATAAGCATAAAATTCCTAAATCAAGTGAAAAAAGTTTGAAGTTTGTCACTCTGAGAGTAAAGTTACAAAACGAGTATTTTTTTCGGATAACTTATTAGACTCACTTCACAGCATTGCATTTTGAATGCGTGCTTGTAAAAGTTTCTTGTAGAAACTACAACAACGCAACACAAGTAGGTAAAAAAACGATTTGGTGTATTGTGTAGAAACAACAACAACACAAGAAGAAAAACATACATTATTTTCATGTTTAAAAAGTAAAATAAAAAGCAAAAGTTCCCATATTCTATTTGTTAAAATCATTACGTTAAAAACATGAGTAAAAACCATATCGGGCATGATGCTGGGATAACTGAGAATTCTACTGTAAACAAAGAGGGCAATACAACAAAAGAGAAACAAGGTAACATTAAAGTGTTGTGTGTTACTTTAATCTTACATTGTTTCTTTAATTTTAATTGTGCTTTAATCTACTACAAAAAACGACACAGCATCCAATCTTACTTTTGGACTATTTCAAGTACGAATTCGGGATAAAACGAACTTTAGAAATTCTTAAATCAAGCAAATATTGAGATAAATTTTTATCTCACTTTTACTTAAGTGAATCCCATTTTCGGATTATTTTAAGTACTTGAATAATTTGTACTTGAATCAAGCAATCTGTACTTAATTAAAAGAAATCCGTACTATTGACACCGCTTCGGCTTGATTTAAGTACGGATGGACTGATTTTTCTTTTCAGTGTACTCAGTGTACATGCTTATTTTACAATTACAAGGAAAACGAAAAACAATTATTAAATTAATTGTTGAGTTCGGTAAATGCTTTTAAAGCGAAATTAAAACTTTTTGCTTCAAAATTAAAAAGGCAAAATGTTAAATATTTCCCACAATTGGAAAAACATATTAAACTTACTGGCGAATGTTATTTTGAAATGTATTGTGCTGAATTAAAAAATTTTAATCGAACATTTGAGAAACGATTTGCAAATCTCAATAATCTTCAAGCGATTTTTAAATTTATTTTATTTCCTTTTGGAGTATTCGATGATGAGGGTATTTCATTAAATCTTGCTTACACTTTTCAGTTTAATTCATCGGATTTAGAAAAATTTTAACAATAGGATCAACATTTACATAATTGCACCGATAGTATTAAAGTATAAGGGAATATAATTACTGGGAGGGTGAATAGGAACTGAAAACTCAATATTACAACATAGGAATTCCACCGCTTAATAAATTCAGCATGAAGGAGATTTGAAGATTAATAAGTTGCAAACGGTTCTCAGGTAAGGATATTTGCATTTCAATGTAGTGTTCGAAGACAGAATAAAAAAAATTTCTTCTTTACGGATTCCAGTTTTTTAGAATGCGACTGGGGGTCCCAGACGACCGAGGCCCTTTTCCAGGTCTCACTAATTAAATATAATAATTGTCTTATGACACGGAGATTATCAAACTCATTTTTCTCAGAAAACCTTTGGCCTTCTTGACAGTCTGCGTTGTATGGGCATTAAAACACAGTTTATGATCAAGTTATACACCCAGATCAAGGAAAGTCTCCAGTCTTTTAAGTTCCGATCCATTAAATTTAAGTTAAAACTGTCTAGACCATCTTGCAGTAAGGAAGACATAGTTGAGCTATTGCAGCTCAACCTTAAAGGTTAAGTTTTTCGTCAATCACAAAATATTTTACCGTTTAAGGTCCAATCTCCATTGTACATAATAGTGACCTAACACTGGCCATTGAGGGACTTCTGAAAATTTGAAATAATTTAATTAATTAAGTAATAAGAGTTACAAATACAATGAGTTACAATTAAAAAAAAGTCCTACTTTCGGAAGCCGAAAATGGGTCAAAATCGAAATGGTGCTCTAATATGGGCTAATAGGGTTGATAGCTTAGGTATTCTAGATTTCGGAACTATATAGTTTATATTCACAGTTTGTATACATAGCTGAAAGTGTTGTATTCCGCCGTTTGATTACCCGATATGGTTTTCCTAATCATTTTACTTTAAAAATTTGATGTATTTAAATAAGTAATTTAAACAAATAGAATATGGGAGTTTTTGCTTCTTTTTTTACTATTTAAACATATAATTAATTTTAATAATACATAAAATGTATCATCGAATTAATGTCACTGTAGTCATAGCATAGATGATGACGTTCGCCATTGGATTGATGTCACTTTTTGCCTTATTGATGCCATTTCTAATAACATTGATGTCACAAATCTAATGTTAAGGCATCATCAATATGAAGATGAATTTTTTTACGATTATAGCCCAACTTTCTTCTAAATTCTCCTTCTCCTAATTCTCTAGCCGTAGCTGCAAATTAATTTCACCTATGAAGTTAGACACTAACTGCCATTTTTCAATCGAATTCAGCATAATCTCCTAAATGTATTCTGGGGTAATACACACATTTTCCTCCAATGCACGTCTGTTCTCATCAAATCTAGGACATGCAAAATAAAAATGTGTTCCGCATCCTTTTGGCTCCTTGCACATTGGACAGTTCGGTGAGACATCATGTCCAAATTTTAAAAATTTTAAATATGTTGTTGTTGTTTTTTTGTTTGTCTTAAGGTCATATAAAAATTATAAATAAAAAACCCACAATTTTTTGTATTTTTAATTTTGTTTTTTATTTTTCAACACAGAAAAAATTATTAGTGGTTTTTCTTTAATTAAAAAAATTATTAAAAAAAAGTATTTAAATTTAATTAATGTGATAATTGAATCAATTATTTTTTTTGTTGAAAGAACATTAAAAATATAATTTTGAGTTAATTAACATTTTGGTTGTTTTAAAATAAATTTTGAATTAAAATATTAATTAAATAGCAAAAAATTATTTTGTTTAAAATAAAATAATTTAAATTTGTGAAATTGTTGTTGGGAATTGTCAAAATCAATCAACACATTGTTTGAAACGGCAAAGTTTTTTTTATAATTTTTTTCAATTAAAATTAAAAATATAATTTATTGGAAAAAAATGTTCAAAATATAATCGAAAAACGACAGCTGTCGTAGTTGCAGTCGTATTTACAATTTTATGTTACCGTCTAAAATTTTCGACTATCAAAATTTTGTAAAAGATTCACAAAGTAGAAGAATACACTTAATTAAATTATTTTGAAACACCCTGTCAAAGATCTGTCAAACAAGTGTTTAAATTAAAAATAATACGCATAGTAAAACTTTTAAATTTTTGGTGAAATTTTTGTATTATTTTACTTATGAAAATGTTAAGCTTAGGTTTTTATTCATCTCTATTCACTATGAGCTGAAACTATAATTTTAAAACGATATTTTTGCGTTTTTATTTATTTCAAGATTAACATTTAAGTAGTTCTAAAATTAGTATTTACATGTACATAATTAGATTAATTAAAACAAAAAAAAAATTAAATAATTTTACCTTTTATTAACTCTTCAAGTTCAAGTGTAGGTGTCGAAGGTGAAGTACACGGGTTTTCAATTTCGGTAATGTCAGTTATTGTGTCTAAATTTGGCTCGGGATCTGGTGAAATCCTTTGCGTTCTCTTAATTCCAAATGGATATTTATGTTCGGCAACAGCACGCATGTCTAATAGATCAATTGATGCTTCTTAGACAGCTGAAAAAGTATTTTGTTTAAACGGCCCACCACCTGTTGCATAGCTTTCAGTTATGAGCGCGTTTTTCCTTCAATTTAAATTTAAAATCGGCCCACACCTTCATCTAACCCTCTCCGGAACGGGGTGGGGGACCAATGCAATTTTAATCTTCGGAAACGGTGTTCCTATCCTCTTTAATATTTATTTTGCTTAAACTTTTTTGGAAGGCCTTTGCCAAATAAGGTTTTTGCTCCATTATTGCTACTTACTTCGCAAATTGTGGCATTTGTACTTTATCCTAAAATATACGCCGGAGTTAGGTACAAAAGCACATAAAAACAAAATTTTATTTCAATGATATTAATTTTTTTGCATGTTTACATTTTATTTCCTTCCATTGAAATTATTTCTCAAATATTTTTAAAACCGTCGTGATCAAAATGTTTAACGACAATTTTCTACACTTTTGACAGACAAATACGCCAAACACGGTACTGTTTTAATGTCGTTTTTGTAATAGATTTGAAAAGTGTCGTATTCATTGTCGGTTTTCGGCAATCACGGCACCATTTCAAAAAACGACTAGCTTACGCCGCAAAAACGCCAAAGACAATAAGGGTGAATATTTTTACAATTTTTAGTAATCAATACAATCATTTTGGTAATAGGTGCAAAACCAACAAATGGATTGCTTGATTCTATGAATTTAGAATAAATTTGGTGATTAGAGACAATTTTTAATTTTTTCTGTGAGTTCTTGTCTGAGTATTTACAAATTTTTACTGCAGAAATTTTTGCAGTAAAATTTAGTAAAACAAAAAAACATATGTTTCAAAAGGTAAACAAACAAAAGTAACAAACAAAAGTAACAAACAAAATGCTTACAAATTGTGAAAAAATTGTTAAATAAAAGAAAAGTTGAAATAAAAATTAAACAAAAACAAAATGTGAATAAATATTAATTAATTAAACTTGTTTGTGAAGCATTTATTTGGCTAAATACCAACATTTTAAACTTTTTTTGTTATGTTGATTTGTTAGAGTTGTAAAAGTGCTCAGTACTTGGGTACTTAAGTAATCAATAGCAAAAAATTATTCATGTTCTTTTGAATAAATTAACCCGCTACAAATTAGCAACATCAAATAAAATAAAACACAAACAAATATGAAAGATTACATAAAATAATTTGCTAGTATTTTCCAAAAATGTTTGTGTTATAAAAAGTATTTAATCGAGTACCGATAAGAAAACGAGTTAAGTAGTCAAAAGTGTACACATTTTTCAACACTTCAATTATTTGTCATCAGCTGTTGCCTTTATCTTACGAATTTTTACAAAATTTGCGTTCGCGTACTTTTTTTGGACAACAGCTTTTTGTGAGAGCAAATTTTACAATTTTCTCTTTTAATGCATTTTACTGTAAAAGTACTCAAACGCACCTACTGCCAAATTAAAAACTACAAAAAAGTTGATACGTCCTAACTGCTTTGTGTATTTTTAATTTTGGTTTTTTATTTTTCATCCGATATTTCGACCATACATTGATCAACAGTTGATGAAAATATGACAAGCAGTTAGGACGTATCAACTTTTTTGTAGTTTTTAATTTGACAGTGTTTTAAATCTCCTGAAGATGACCATCGATTTATGGTCGAAATATCTGATGAAAAATAAAAAACAAAATTAAAAATACAAAAATTTGTGAATTTTTTATTTATAATTTTTATATGACCTTAAGCTAAACAAAAAAAACAACAACATAGATAATCAACACAGGTCAACAATAAATCTGTGGCATTTTGACAAACATCATAAGTCAAATTTAAAATGTTGAAAAAAAATTTTGTAAATCATACGAATTTTCATTCAAAAACCATTTTGGTTTACGTTTTAAAATGTTGTATTATAAACGAAATTTTTCTTGAATTTTGGTTTTTTTTTATTATTTAAGAAAAATTATTTTTTCAACGAGTATTTTCTAAAAACGTATCTCGACTTAAGATGTTTTGTTATCTCGACTTAAGATGTTTTGTCAAAATGCCACAGAAATATTGAAAATTTAAAATTTTTCTCAAAAACTGGGAAAGGTGGTAGTGTTTCTCCTCTCCTCTCCATACTTACTTTCGATTCACTTTTATTACTGGAATAATGCTTTAAGCAATCGGCCTTTTGGTGAATTCTCCCATCGCCTTTGCTATATGTTTAGGGTTTAATTTCGTTCTATGATTTTTCTTTTGCGTTTGTTCGTTTCTATGGCTGTTTCCTTCGCCCCATATATTCTAAAGCTTTCATCAGCTGCAATATCCAGTGGAATAGTTCCGGAGATATACATATTGCCTCTAGGGATATTGTTCTGTATCCAAAGCAAACTCTAAGACGAATCTTTCGAACTAGACGCATTACCCTCCTGCGCGATGTGCTTTTTATGGCTCTACCTCATTCAGCTGCACCATAAAGTAGAAAAGGCTTCGTTACTTGAGATAGTCAGTATCTTACTGCCGTATTCATAAAAAATTAAAATAGATTTGAAACTTGTTTCAAACTTGTTTTATTTTTTATGAATACGGCAGTTAGTCTGTAGCTCTTGTTTTGTCTGTAGCTTAATCCGTAGTTTAATTTGTAGTCTAGTCTGCCGCTTAGTCGATAGTCTAGTAGAATAATCCGTTGTCTAATCTGTAGCTCAGTTTGTAGTCTAGTCTGGGGTAATAGTCTAGACTGCCGCCTACACTGTTGGCTGGCTGGTCAGTAGTTTTGTCAAATCTTGAATATATTATTAATTCTAGTTAAGAATAAATTTCTTCAAATTAAGCTTTCTCAAAAAGCTTTCGCAAGTTTTTCTGTAATAAAGATTTAATGAAATAAATTACTACGGAGAAATTTTTTGTCATGTTTACATATTTTTAATTACAATTACAATATTGATATAAAGTAAAAAGTAATTGTAGCTGTAAATTAAAAAAAAAAAAACTTTCACATATGCTTTTTTACATAATAAAAAAACATTAAACTAAAATAATGCATATGTTCTTTAAAGTGTGACAGACTCAATGAACGAGTAGCCAATGAATCTCTTTCTTGTCATCCTCATTATAAGCAGCAAAAATCATAATCAGATCACAACACATGACTTCAGCTCAATTGACCGTATATAAAGCTCACAAGGGCCTGGTACACATGCATAAAAAACATTTTCCATATCATTATTATGATCATTATTTAAAAAAAAAGTTTTACAAAAAAATACCACAAAACAACACTAATAATGACACTTTAAAATTTTTCATCTACAAGTTGTGAATACACTCGTATGAGTATGCGACCAACCAACCAGCAACATTTTATACATACACTCTTTTGTATTCCAAAAATAATTCAAATGAAAGATGAATTTGAATTATATGACGGGGTATTGTTTGGAATTGTATTTTGTAGGGCCTCTACTTTAAAGGAAGACTACAAGTATCAAATGACAAACTCAATGAAAATCAACAACAACATTTAATTAAATTTTTGCAACATCAACTGAAACTGCAATATAAATCTACATAATTAAATAGGAAAATGAGAAGAAAAAAATCATAAATATGAAAATAACTTTTTTCCAAAAACACAGGCAATAAATACAGACGGAAATGCTTGCTACAAATAACGGGTTTTTCAACAAGAGCTTTATTTTTCAAAACAAAACACAGAATTAAGATGATAATTAAAAAAAAAAATTTTTTTTTTGCAATAAGTTAAATTTTTGGCAATTCGCTCATTATTGGTTTGGCGCATATGCATAAAAGTCGTTGTGGAGACAACGACAATGAAAGTTTACATAAAGTTTTCGGAAAATATACCCGATGGATTTTTTTGTATTTTTACCACAGATTTTGGAATTAAGATTCGTACAGACGATGGTCAGATCTTACAATATTGGCGTTGCTTAAATTGCATTGAAATTGGCTAAAATGTCTTACAACTGTGTAAACATTGTAAGCTCATTTGTATTTGCAGAAGTGCAAAATTAATGCATCTCACAATCGCACCTTTGTCAGAAAAATATTGCTGTTGGCAACACCTGCTTACAATATTGTAAGATCTGACCATCGTCTGTACGAAGCATTAGTTTTGAAGAAAAATGTAAATTTTTGTGAGCGTTCATGAACGAACTTAAAAGTTAAAAACAATTTTTATGAAAGTGAAAATTAATGTTTTGTGCCGCATACGCCACTTCTCTTAATTTATTTCTTAACAGTAGCTGTTTTTGCTGCATACCTATACTTACTGCTGTGTATTGAATTGTTGACATTTTATTTTGCTTTAATATTTTTTTCTCACGGCAATGAAACAAAGCAAGAGTGAAATTTATTTTGTTCGTTCTTGTATGAGGAACTGCAACATTCCCCAAACAGTGTCTTGTAGAGCAAAGCAATACTTAATAAACTTTAAAATAGTTGATATGCAGCAAAATAATGCTTAATATCTCAGAAACCATAAAAAATTTTGTGAAACAGGTTTTGGATTTAGAAAGGGGATATTCAAAATATATATGTATACCCCATACCTAACTCAATTTTAAATTTGGTCGGTGGGTCAAACCAATAATGAGCTGAAGAATTGTTAATGGAAAATGAGATCGGACAGATATTTACCACGCCCACTTATACAGTAAAGGCCTGCATAAATGTGCATATGAAAATCAAACACACAACAAAAGTCAAATGCGTGCAAAACGTTTGTGCACAAACAATTGCAAACTCTGTTCGGTACTGTTCGTCGCACAATTTAAATTGTTAAAAAAGAAATACACTCCAGACAGTACTTGTATCTTGCAAAACCTTTCAATACAGTAAACAACTTTTGCCTATACTCCTAGTAATTGAAAATTACCTCGTACAGTCTGCGAGTGATGTTTACTTCTCTGTCGTATGTTGCGGACGCATACAAAGAACTGTGATGCTAAATTGACAAAGAATGGTTTTTGCAAAGAATTGATGGTTTCAATATTATCCAAGAAATAAACATACAAAATAATTTGTACATATCCCAAACTTACATAAAAAATAAGAGTGTGTATATTTTTTGTTTCCAGTCGCAGTGCTGCTTGTATTTTTCATTTTCTTGTAAATTTTCAAGAACATTTCTTAAACTCGAACTTTCTCTATAGTAAAGCATTTCTTTTTTGCTTCTACACGTTCACACACTTGCGTAAATTGGTTTTCTACACATCTCTTCAGTATTTATTTGTGACGGCGACACTACAGTATAGAGTTTGCATATTTTTCAATGATTTAAATGTGCGTTCAAATGGAATTGTGCAGCCGTCTAGTATACAGATGCATGTAGATACTCTTAATAAAATTGCTTATCACATTTTGGCTTAAAGACGAGTCTATTTTGTTAACTACATCAATAGTAATAAGTTTTAAGCCTGCAATTGATTTGATTTGGTATGTTAAGAATCATTTATTTAACATAGTCCCACAAAAAAGTAATCAATCCTCCAATTAATTCAATTACCAGTTGAATTTAATTATGAGATCATTAATATTTGTATTGTAATAGATTCACTGTTTTAAAGGCAGTGTGATATGTGGCACACACGTCAGAGATAATTGGTCGTTGGGGTCAGTCCGAGTTGTTGCTTTCCCCGGTAAATAGGGAGGATCTTAAGGTTATTTCTCTAATTGGTGAAATATTCTTCAGGGAAGAGAAGGGAAGGGTGAAATGAGCCGTTCTTCTTTCTTTCTAAGAGTTTGATCGCGGTTGCTTAGTGATCCTATCTGGTACCAGGTGGCGGCGTGGTGTAGTGGTTAAAGAGCTTGCCAACAAAACCAAGCACCTCAGCTTCGATCTAGCAGAGGACGAAAAGTTTGCATCATGGCTTTCGAGTTTTAAAAATTAAGTGGATTCAATCCCTCTACAAGCAATCCATCCAAGAAACCCCCTGACATCCCCTCCCGCTGGAAAAGAGATAACATCATCTTGGAAAAAGGTAGTCATCAAAATTTAACGAGGTTTCCCACCACTATACCAAAGTAGACGTAGGGCATTGTTTCTAGTTAACGAAAGATGGCAGCCCCATTATCCAAGGACGTACATCAGCAGACCATTCATCATACAAGACAAAATAACAATAGGAATGAATCAATACTCCTAGAACAAGAACATGGGAAGACACGAAAACATCTGCAACAAATTGTGTAAGATGAACATACTTTGTGGAAGCCATATGCTCCCAAAGGGGTTAATGAAGAAAACCCCAAATCTAGATCCACGAGAACCAGTAAGTTCCTGAGGCTTCTGTCCTGGACTGGTTATTGGTTAAAGCTCCTTCGGGACTCACGTGGTGGATATGGCTTATCTGAAAAAGGTCAGCTATAAAAGCTGATATTCAACCCATTGTAGGGAAAATTCCGCCTTCTGGCGGGTCGGCCTATGTGCTGTTGCTTTTCAACAGTTGCTGCTTTTAGCAAGGAAGCTTTAATAGCTCCAGCTTTTAAGCAAGGCGTGTGTGTACTGGGTTCTGTACAATTCCATACGCTTAAAGTTTCTATCTGTTTGGAATTGAGAGCACGTTCGCACATGGCCCCCGTGCAAATGGGGCGATTTTGTGTGCATTGCTTTCCACCCAGTAGTTAGACTATTATGAGATTAGGCCGCAAGGCAGGTGCTCAGGTATTTCTATCCACTACTGACCTAGTTATTTAGGAATTGAGAAAATCTATGTTTCTAGCTAAACGAACTCAAAATTTATCTACTTAATTCTTAATAGCGGTCTCAGAGGAACAAGTATGTTGAGGGAATATCAGGAATTTGGCGAAATTAACCCTGAAGAAGGCACTCAAGGAAGTGCCGAAATATTGGTTTTAAATAAACGTTAGTTTTTTTTTTTTTTTTTTTTTTTTTTTTTTTTGGCGAAATTAACCCTGAAGAAGGCACTCAAGGATGTGCCGAAATATTGGTTTTAAATAAACGTTAAATGTTTTTTTTTTTGCCCAAAATTTAATTTATTGTAACAATTCCCAAAGTCTCTACAAATTGGTATGTCACAAGTGAAATACAAAAAACTTGCAAGTGCGCCGTTTTGTAAAACAAAGTTCTTTTTGAAAAACCCGTTTTATGAAATCACGAATACATATATAAATTTCTTTAACACAAAAACACAGGTAGTAAATAGACGGAAATACTTAACAACATTAATTTAATGGGTTAAACCAGAGTTTTAAAAAAAGGAATTTTTAGTCCCATACTATTAAAACAAATCAAGCGTTAAAGCTTTTCTTTCACAACTAGCCAGTTAAAAAAAAGCTTTTAAAAATTTCATTTAAAGCTTTTTAAGTTTAATAAAAAATAAAAACTGGTTGAAAATCGTATAAGTATTTAAAAGTTGGTAAGTAGTTTTTTCTTTAAGTTTTTACCAGAAACTTGTGACCAAAAAGAGATTTTTTGTATTGACCCCCCTCTCCTTGAAGAGCGTTTGGATAATTTTACCTTACAAAGTTTTGAATACCAAAAAGATGAAAAATCAAAAAATGTATGTAAACTTTTTTCTTAATAACCTTTTTGTATTTATCATTAATCTAAAATAAAATTTATAAAGAAAACACTTGTCTGCTTTTTTTGTTTAATCTACAAAAAAAAAAAAAAAATAAAACCGATAATTGAGTATTAAGCTAAAGTATTAACAAAATAATGAAGCTATTTATGATTTAATGATTGTTTTTTTTTTTATAAAAATATGAGAAAAAAAGTTTGTTGAACTTAACAAACATGAGCGGAAAGACAGATGGACAGACATTCTTGTAGTTTTACTTGTACCAACAATTTTAAAATGATCAAAACTGTCAATACATAATATATATTTTTTTATTTTGATTTTGTATTATGGTGATTATTGCATGTTTATTGTGGAAAAGTAACAATAAAAACAAAAAACAATTTCAAATTGTCTATAAATGTTGAATTAGAAAACAAGAAATCATGATTAGGGAACGGACTTGTATGCAAAAGCTTGTTATTTTTTGAACGTCTTAATACAAGGTGTCTCAAAAGAAAGTTTATATTTTGCGAATCGATAAAATAAAAAATCTATTAATATAATTTTCAGTATTTGGGAATTTATTTCTTAAACGCATTCATTTAGTCGAACGGTGAAATTTCCAATGACGGCCAATAATTTCTCCTTCTGATATCGCTACCTATTCTGTCACTTTTGGTGAATGAAGTGGCCTCTGGTGCTTGTGCTTCGGATTCGTTGCATCCCAGTAGCGGCAGTTTTGCCCTTTGACATGCCCACTAAGTTGAAACTGAGCTTCATCCGCAAACAAAATGTTGTTAAACGTTGAGAAGCGCTCCATTGCATGGTTTACAAAGTCAGCCACCATTTGCACCATTTGAATTCGATACGGGTGCAGTTTAAGATCTTTATGCAAAATGCGATGTAATAATGATCTATGCACATTGAAAGCACCTTCGCAATTCCGAATTGAAAGATTTGAAATCTCACGAGCAGACTGGTTTACACTATCCACGTTTTCTGCCGTTGGTGATAAACTTGGCTGCTCAGATTTAGGTTTTTCTAATGTTGAACCAGCCTATCCAAATTTTTGGACCCATTTTACATCGACTTATTGAAATCAAAATTTGGTATTTTACATCACTCGATTATTTCCTGTGAGACAACTACAATTGACGCCTTAAAGGCCAAAATTGTTCGTGTGATTCGATAAGAAATGCTCCATATTCCCGAAATAATTTTCATATCTATTGATTAAAATTGCATTTTTTCCATTTTTATTTTTTAATTTAAACTTCTATCGGTTTTTAAAAACACCCTTTATATAAATAGTTTATTGTAGAATCTTGTCAATAGTCTAGTTTATAGAATACGATCTAATCTATGTAGCACAGAGCACACAGAGGCGTCACGAGACAGAACATATTGTTTTTTTTGCTGTCTTTTTTTGCACTAGTCCGTAGTTTAGCCGGTTGTCTAGTTTGTAGAATTTCTCAAGCAGTTTTTTTACAACCCAAACACGGTGGGGGCCTGTATATGGATTTGCTTTGCAAGTTTTCAATTAATAATAAATGATTTTTCTTATTTTTTAAGTCATATTTTGAGTTTTCGGAAATATATTTTAAGTGAAATTTTTCCGATTAATAAAAGCAATAAAATTCGTCCTCTAATTATGATTATAACTAGCTGCAATTTCATAAAAAAGTGTTTGATTATTTTTTAAGTCCGTCCTTTTCTGAAAACATTTTAAATTGTAAGTTAAATTAAAACTTTTTTTAAATTTTGTAAAAGTATTTATTGTAAAGAAAAACTATTACTTGCTTCAAATATGATGTATTAACTATCACTTTTTCGGCATAATTTGTTATAAACGATTGACTGAATATCAATGTAACGAACTGTACAGAAAAGAAAGAAAAAAAAAAAACTGAATTCAAGTAAAAAGTCATTGAGACTTTGAAAATACCTGAGTGAATTTAAAACGAAATCTTAAAGATGAAAATTTTAAAAGATTTCTTGTAAAAAAAAAAAAAAACAATAATAAAAGCTTAAGTAACACAGCATTTTTTCTAACTAATGATTTTTGGAAGGATATTTTTCAACAAAAGAGCTTTATTTTGGGAACATTAACTAATTCGCGAACTTTTATTAAAAGTGACGTTTTCGTTTTGAACGTTTACGAGTTTTTATAATAAAAATGTTTTGTGTAAAGCTACAGTATTTTATTACAACAACATTTAAATTTATTTTAAAAACAAAGCTTTTAAAAAAACCTTTAAAATAAAGCTTTGATCAGAACACATTTACATTATTCCAAAATTTTGTTTAAAATAGAACTTTTATTAAACTTAAATGTTGTATAATACAAATCTTTCTTAATAGCAAAGCTTTTATCAATTAAGAAAATAATTTTTTATAACTAATTTAAGAATATAGATTTTTAACAAAGCTTGTTTCGAATGTAGAGCTTCTTTGAAAAGCTTGATCTAGTGGTTTTTCTATTTGACAACAGTAAAGCTTTGCAATTTCTTTATTTTTTTAAAAGCTTTTTTTAACTAAATTTTACATCAAGGTTTTCTAATGTGAGCTATGTTTTATAGAAAATTATGCATTTAAATGAAAAGTTGTGTTTGATTTTCAAAAAAGCTTTTATTGTAATCTAGCTTTTGTGATAGCTTTATATAAAATTTTATTTTTCTAAAGAAATAATTTTACTGAATCTCTTACTTTTAGTTAAAAAAAAACGTTTTCATAAAAAAGCTTTTTAAATTATTGTTTGAAAAAAATTTGTCTTTAAGAAAGAATTGTCAATGAATCAAGCTTTAAAAATTAAGTTTTAAAAAATAGGTGTTTTTTAAAAAAATAGGTGTTTTTAAAAATACTGTTTAAAATGTTAAAAAAATGTATAAATAAAATAAATTCCTTTAAGCAGAAAAAAAGCTTTTTTTATGGAAATAAAGTTAATTTAAGGTTTTTTTTTAATTAATTACTTCTTATTATAGAGTTATACAAAATCTACTTTCAGAAATAAAATTCCTCTGTAAAAGCTTTTTTAAAGTAAAGGTATTATATTTTTAAATGGAGTTCAAACGAAAAAGCTTGTAAGATATGTTTGTAGCGTTTTAATAAAATTTTGATAAAAATTTTTTATTGAAAATGTATATGAAAAAATTGTTAAAGCTTTTTATACACAGCTTTTATGTTACATTATTTGTAGGTAAAAGCTAAAAAAAGTAAAGAATCAAACTTTTAAGGAAAAAACTTAAACCTATTAAAAAAAAAACTTTCTGAACACAATTTTTCATACAATAATTTATAAAAATCTTTTTTTCTAATATTTTTTTATGTTTTTTAATAGTTTTTATAACAGAATAAAAAAAAGCTATAAAGCACTTTTTCAAAGCAAGATTTTTTAACAGAACTTTTTATTTTTCATTTTTTTTTTATTTTTATTTTTCTTATTTAATTTTTTTATGTTTTCTAATATTTTTTATAACAAAGTAAAAAGAAAAGCTATAAAGCACTTTTTCAAATCTAGATTTTTTAATGAAACTCTTTAATCTTTTTTTATTTAACTTTTTTAATTTCAGATCTTACAATGTTGTTATTAAAATTGACTAAAAATGTCTTACAACTGTGTGAACATTGTACGCTATTTTCATTTGGCAGATGTGTTAAATTAATGCATCTGACAATGGCACCATTGTCAGAAAAATGACAACATTGTAAGATCTGACCACCGTCTGTACGAAACTTAAGTTTGTCCTTTTTCTTAAGCTTTTTTAAAAGTCTTTAATTTTATTTCGTAAAAGTTTTCAACCACTTCTGAATTATTAGACGTTTTTCTAAAGCTTTCATGAAAAATTTTTCGTCATTTATTTTGGAAAATAATTTCTTATAAAAAAGCTTTTTTTAAAGGTTATAGTTTTATAACAACACAAAGTTTTTGAAAAAAGCCTTGAACCAAAAAGTTTATTTTATTATTTTTTTTAATTTTAAGTATATTTTTTTTTAGACAAACATATGTAAAATTCTTGGAAATTATATTTTGCCCCTTTTTATGACACATAAAATACGATCCTGGTATTTTTTTTTTTAAAGAAATTTCTAATTTATAACTTTTTGAAATTTATAGGAGATTAACATAATTAAACAAGTCAAGAGCTTCAGATCCTTTTAAAACAATAAAGTGACCCCAATAAGTCGAATACATAGAGCAGACCTGTCAAACATTTTAAACGATCCGTGCTAATGAGTAAGTAAGTCAGTCAGTCAGTGAGTTTGTACATGACACACTGGGAATGTTTCCAAAAATAATTTTTTTTTGCTTTTTATCTAACAACTTAATTTATTAAAAAAAAAACGAAGAAGTTGTAATTCAAATTTAAAATTTTATTTTATTAGAAAATGTTAATAGTGATTTTTATTTGACTCTAAACATCTTGTGTGAGTGTGTATGTGTGTGTTTCTTTTTCGTAAAATTTAGTAAAAAAAGTAAATTCTTTTTTTTATTTAGACGAGGGATTTTTAAGTCATAAATTTATTTAATGACAACAACATGTAAAATTTTTCAAACAACTTCAACGAACCCCTCAAAGAAATGGAACGTATTTACTTGAACTAAAATCTCTTAAAAAAACTTCACAAATAAATAAAATGTTGGAAAAAAGTCTTTAGAAAATTCCTCAAAAGCTTTTTCCTTTCCCTCTTTTTGAACTAAAAAAAAACAAAATTTTTTTAATGTTTTTTTTAAATCTTTACAATTTTTTCTCCCATATTCAAAATAAATCTACTAGAATTAAAATATAGAGAAGATACACAGACGCCACTTTATTTAAAAAAGCAAAAAAAGTTTGTAAAAATATGTTTTTTTCTATCTATCCTTCTGTTTGTCCCACTGTCTGTCCGTGTATTTTTCATTATGTTGATTTTTGCTTTTTAATTTCGCCCATCTGTCTCTCTGTCATTCTAAACATTTGTCTGCCGGTCTGTCTTTATCTTTTGAGTAGCTCTAACTGAAATAGTTCTTTATTTATTTTGTTTCCTTTTAAAACAAAAAAAAAAAAAAAAAATACGCCAGAGGAAAAACCTAAAAAATTTAAATGTACTAAATAAACGTTTGGAATTTCAAATTGATTTTTTTCTACTGTTTCCACTAGTTTTCCGTTCTATTTTCTTCTCTTAAATTTTTTTTACTTTTTGCAGTAAAATGTATTTTTATCTAAAAAGTTTTGCAATCTATTTTGAGTTTACTGCAACAAATTGTATTGAATATAATTTTTTTAAAGACTTCTGTTATTTTTTTTCTTTACATTCGAAAATTTTTAAGGAATTTGAGATAAAATGCTTAAGAATTCTTAAGAAATGAGGTCTGCGATAATTATAATAAAAAATTTTAAGGATAAGGGTTGCTTAGCAACATGTTGCAAACTTAAAATGAGCTTTGAAGATAAGTTTAAGTAATTTTAGTGCCAAACTAAAAAAAAAAAACAAACAAAATATTATTATTGTTTAAGTTATACACTATCCAATTGCCAAAATCTGGTATCATAAACAAGCTTAGCAACATATTGCTAAACATATTTTGAAGATACTTTCACAGAAATGTTGGTACCAATTCAAAGAATAAGGTAAGAAATAAGCTTTTATTTTAATCAGAAACCACAACAATTATGTTGTGCTTTGCAGCAACATGAGATTAATGTTTAATTTTGCTTTTGCAATATGTTGCTAAGTTAAATTTAAATAAATTTTGTTTAAAGTAAGAAAAAAATACACAAAGTAGGTTTTGTATTTAAAATTGAAAGCTTTTTAATGGTTTGGCAACATGTTTTTGACCAAAATTGGTTGAGTACAACAAAATTCTAAAATAATTAAAAAAATTGTTTTTGTCTTAAATTAAAATCTTTGTGTTTATAATAAACTATGAAGTTCTTTAACATGTCGCTAGGAAAAATTGTGTAAAATTTATTTTCTGTTATATTTACACAATTTAAGATTTTTATTTATTTTACTTTAAGTTTTTGGCATCATAACGTTATTGTATGTATATGTTCCTTTTGCTAATAGTTTTAAGGAAAACTATTGCTAACAGTTTTAAGGATAATTTCAAAGAAATGTTGGTGTAAAATAAAAAAAGTTCGCAACATGTTGATAAGCAAAGTAAAGGGTGTAGTAGATAACTCATAAAAATAAGGTTTGTTTAAATTTTAACCTACAGTATAAGAACTCTGCATCCTAGCAACATGTTGCTAATAAAATTATGTACCAACATGTTGCTGGAAAAAAATTTTGTATAAATTATTTTAAAATTAAAAAAGAAAACACACTTACAAATAATGTTTGGTCTCATAGTTTATGGTTTAGCAGCATGTTGCTAAAAGGTTGTTTTTAAGATTTAAATAGAGGTAAATTTGTCTCTTAAAAACATACTTTTAACTTAAAAATAATATTGATTAAATAACATTTTGATAAAGATTAGATTTTCATTAACATGCTGCTCTCAAAGTAATTAATTTTTTTTAATACTGAAACATGTTGCCAAGGGAATAGTTGAAATAAGTTATTCATCTTAAATTAAAAACAGAAAAATTCTAAAGCTTAATTTATCTATTAATATATTTAAAACATAGAAGACTCTTAGCAACATGTTGCCCAAAAAATTTAATACTTTTGCCTAATAAATGTTTATGTTGTTGTCAAGGATGAAAAAAAGTTACCAGCAATAAATTCATTGAATTTTCATAGTTTAAAGTAAATTAATTAGTTATTTAAGGGAAAAATAAAAACATTTAGCAGAATTCGTGGACGGTTGTACACGTTCATGTTGGCCGGTTCTACATTACACTCGGTTTGTGGTATGTTCAGTGGATACTATGTGATTGATGAAGTGATTCAGTTGTAATCATGTCAATTTGAAGTGATTAATAAATCACTTCAATGTATTGTTAATCATCTCGATTTTGATGTGATTAGAGCTTAATCACGTTCGAGTTGCTTAAACGCGCTTAAGAACCCAAGTCTAAACATAGGATTAAATGCTGTTAGCAATATTTTGCTCAACATTTTCCAAATGAGATCTTGTTATTGTTGTTATTGAATAAAAATGTTGCTAAGGATACGTTGCAAAAGAAAATTCAATTTATTTTTTCTGTTATTTTGGCTCATTTGCCATGTTGTAAGCAAAATGTGGCAAAATAATTTTTTGAATATGATTTAAATTAGAAAATAGTCACAATTTTTTTTTTCTAAAAAAATAAATTTTAAAAACAAAAAACAAACTTTGGAAACATGTTGCCAGAAATATGCTGCTGAAGATTTTGTTTATTGAAATACGATTTTAAGTGAACAAAATTTTAAAATAAAATCCGCTTTTTGCTCTTCAATATTAAAAATGTTGCTGGCAACATGTTGCAAAACATATTTTTATTTAATTTTGCTATTTTAAAAAAGATTTCGGAATAATTTAACGGTATATTTTAGTTTTAAATCATAAATTTTGTTTTGGCAACATATCTTAAATGTAAACTTTATCATAAAATTTAATATTTTTTCTTGAGATGCCTACAATTACTTTGTTTCTACTAGAACGAACTGTATAATTTTTAAAATTTTTTTTTAACCTTAACACGCCTTATATTGTATTTTTTTAATGAATATTTTTATAACTCTGTCTTTTTTGCTCGTATTTTCATTATTTTATTTGATTTGATTTCTTTTCAAAACTTTTTTTTTCTACTCAAATTACTTATTGACTCCATTAAAATACTCGTCTCTATAAAAAAACTTAAAATTATTCGTGTAAATGTTGAATGTGGTTAACTTTGTATTATTTGATTACAATTGTATTTTTTTTTTTTTTATAAAATTGCTTTAAAGAACATTTTGTGTGCGATTTAATTTCAATTGGTTTTATATTCATTATTGGTATTAAATTTGTTTTCATTAATATTTTTCTTTATAAATAGTTTCTGTTACTACTTGCTAAATTACAATGATATAACTTTATTGTATGTAGAAAAAATGTGGGTCAAATAAATAAAAAAAAAATATCTTCAGCAAAAGAATCTAAATTATAAAACCTGCTAGTAGTTATTGATAGAGATAATTGAGTAATTAAAAGAATTTTTTTATAATTTTCTATTTATTTTTACCAATTGTAATTAAAATTTACGGTTTATCATGCGTGTTTTTTTTTTAAGAAAATGTAGACCAAAACCTTATTTCAAAGTTGCTAAAAATTTTCCAAATGCTTTAATTTTGTTTTAGAAATAAAACATTCAAAGAAAATACTTATTTATGAACAAAAATAAAACCATAGCAACAAGCTGTTAAAAACATTTTCGGCTAATTTTGTATGTATCTATTTTTATTGTATGGCAACATTTTGCTAAGGAAGTTTTTGTTTGAAAACATTATGAATAAATATAATTGTTTATAAGTTAAGTAATGCTTAGCTTATCTTAAGCTTACATTTTATATTCTTTTAGCGTTAATGTATCGCAACATGTTTTCAAATATAAATTTCTAGTTCGTTTTACTTTGGAATTTAAACAGTAAATAGGTAAAATTTGGCAACATATTGCAAAACTTACTTAATTAAAAAAACGTTGTGTTTTAAGGAGACTTATTTTGGGAACGTTAAATTTTGTTGTAAGTTCAGCAACATGTTGCAAAAGTGTGGAAGCAATAAATTTTTTTTTTAAATTTAACTTATTTTTTAAATTATGTTTTGGGCCTTGAATACGTTATAACTAGGGCAACCAAAAAAAAGCACTAAAAAAACGGTTTTAAGTTCTTTAAAAAAGCGTTTAAAAACATGAAAATAAGCTGTTAAAATTTAAAAAAAAAAAACAATTTAAAATTGTTTATTTTCCACTTAATTCATTTAATATGTTGTTATAGTAAATTATAAGTTTATGCAATAAATTTTCGAAAAGAAAACTATGTGTGTTTGGAGTCAGCAAGTTTTTGTACATAGAAAAAGTTCTTCCTAAGTCTACAGATGTTAAGGGAGCATATTTAAAATTGAGTATTTGCTCTGAAGTATATTTTATCCGATTGGACTCATAATTCCGCTTGCCTCCCAAAATATCTTTTAATACCGAAAATCCTTCATTTTTTAATGAAACTGATTTAAATGTTGTATTAAATTTGTCTACTATATCCCCTGGAACACGGGATATTTTTCTTACGGTCCATAACTATGTTCACTAAGAAAACCAATGAAAGATTTTTTGTTTCCAATTTTGTTACAACTTCGTGTAAAACCCCAAAATTTGCAAAAATTAACAATATTTGATATACAAAGAAATTCTTAATAGCTAAAACTATATTAAAAAAGCAAAAAATAAGACGTTACTATTCCAAAAACAGAGAGAAGGGGAGCTAACAGACGTTACTTTATACAAAAACTATATTTAAAAAGAAATAAGACGTTGCAAAGTATGATGGTAAAACACGTTACAGACTGAGGAATTTGATCGTAAGAATACAGCTATGGAATTTTCGAGAGAAAGGAACTTAAACAAGCAAATAATAAAATATGTTGATAAAAAGGCTAAATACTAAAAACAAAAACACATAAAAATTATACACAACACTATAAAAAAATACGTTACAGTACCGCTAAGACAGAGTTGCATAAAAATCAAGTAAGAAAGTATAGTCGGTCAAGCCCGACCGTATGCTACCCAACACAACAGTATTTAAATTGGTTTAATAGGGGGCACAAAGACCCTCTTCCGGATAGCAGCTTGTATGGGGGCTATATTAAATTATGGACCGATTCGCCCTTGTGCCAATTAGAACCCACGTACCAAATTTAAATGTCTTTTTAAAAATATATATGCTACGTACTTTATTCGTTTTTCCACAAATTGAGTCTCAAGCCCGACCATATGATACCCTACATCATATGTTTGTAAACTTCGTTAAAATCGGATAGAAAGTTTGTGAGAGGCAGAAATTGCCCCCTATCTCCCCTTGTGATCCTATTTTTGAAAAACTACATAGCTTATGTGTCCATATAAATACATTTCTATATATGATTTAAATTTTATTAAGATCGGTTTGATAGTTTCTGAGAGGCAGAAATTTCCCCCTATCTTCCTTCTTGGTCCTACGATTTGGCCAATAGGCTTGGTTCTTGTGCCAATAAGAACTTATGTCCCAAATTTTATAAAATTATCTTCAAAATTGCGACCTGTACTTTGCACACGAGGTTACATGGACAGCCAGCCAGCCGAACGGACATCATTAGATCGACTCAGAAAGTGATTTGATTTGAGTTGATCGGTATACTTTAGGACCAATATTTTAAGGTGTTCCTCACATCAGCACAAATGTATAATACCCTCTCCACTCTTTAGTGTAGCTATAATAACATACAGAGATAATATAGGATAATGGGATGATATTGTTCAAGGGAAGCACAAAATATTACCATAACGTTGAACGATTTTTTTAACCAGAGTTGTTACAGCACAGAAATGGTTGATTTTTTAGTTTTTATAAAAAAAGTTGCACATAAAAATAATTAATAATAATCACGATTTTTGCAAAATATTAGTAAATAAGTTTTTTTCGTATGAAACAAATTAAAAATTATTTTAAAATGACAAAATAAGTAAAAAAAAACCGATATCGCAAAAATAACTAAAAAAAGCCGATATTGCCAAAATAAGCAATAAAAATGTTTAGCAACATGTTGTTTAAAAAATTTTGATAGTTCAAAACTAAATTTGAACAAAATGGTTTTCAAATTAAAATTTTTTTCTATGCAAATTTAAAAGTTTTTAAACTTATAATCAGGGCCCGGATTTTTATGCAAATGCATATTTGTTCTCGTCAGTCGGAGATTACCATATACAAAATATCTGTGCGAATCAAGAAATTTGCAGTAAAATGGCATCGATTTGTTAGTGCATATTTTTGCATATTTTGCTTTGAATGCATATTTTTGCATATATTACTGATATTGCATATTTTTGTTGCATATTTTGAAAAAAACTTGTTTTAATTGCTTTATTTTGCCATGCACCCTTCCGCAGAAGAGATAAAAGACAACTTCGATGATATTTATTTATGGACTTCTTATGGAAAAATATTTTGTAAAGCACCTTCGCGTGTTGCCGCATATTAAAAGAATTATCCGGATTAATGTCTTCCTCTAGAGCCTATAACAACCAGATAGGGGACGTGGTTGAAACCAATTATGTATTGTGCTGAAAATTTTTGCCAATTCAAAGATGTGGTAAAAGGATTCAACAATGGTGAATTTTAGTTAATTGATATTGGCATAAACAAGATGTATTTTATAGACGGTAGCTTAAGTTAACAAATTCGTAGCAAGCTTGATAAAGTTTAAACAAAAATTTTGGATTTAAATGTATTGTTTTAAATCCTTAGCTGCTTCCATATTTAATTTAAATTTTTTTTGCGATAAGAGCGTAGTGAAAATAAATATACCACAGAGGAACTATCAGCATTTAATCATGCACCTATCTCTTCCGTTTTATTTTGTTTTGAAAAACAGGCAGTAAACATTTATTTTTAAAAAATGTAGGGTCAAAATCAAAAAACATTTGATTCGTATGTAATTGCGAACAGTTTCGCACTTTGCTTAAGCAAATGACAGATTCAAAAAATTTAATAAAAAGTTTTCTTAAGTTTAATATGGTTTGACAATTATGATTAACACAGTTGCACAGTGGCTCAAGCCAGCTTATGCATATTATAGTTGGGCCTTTGCAAGTGACCTTATTTACATGATTGTCTTACTGTTTCTTTATACATTTGTTTTTACTTTATTTTAACTTCTACTTTTGTGGTTACTGAGCCTTAGTTACGTTTATGAGACTAAATTTTAACGTTCTTCTTGTAGTTTTGTTTATTCTTGTTATTTTTATGTTTTTTATTTATCCCTAAAAAAAAATTTAATAAAGTTTTAACTGCATTTTTTTAAATTTTTAGCGCATATATTTCTATTTTTAGTGCATTTTTTATGCGCATAAAACGCGATTTTAACTGCATAAAAGTCCGGTCCCTGCTTATAATATATATATTTCCCAGAAATTTGAAATTTCATTAAAAAATTATGGTTTTAAATAAAAAAATCTTGATGCCTTATTTAATCTATTTTCCAACTTGTGAAGCCTTTCAACATGTTGCTAAGGAACTTATAACTTCGAAAACACGTTGCTTAATATATTTTAAGTTCTTTATTGTTTTAGTTCTTTACTAGAAAAACACAATACTTCAATTCAGGTTTTAAACATTTTTAGAATTCAGCAACATGTTGTTCAAAAAAGTTTCTTAACCCACATTGATTTGAAGTAAATATGTATAGTCAAATTCTTCGCATATTTTTTTTTTAAATTACAAGTATTTTTTTCTAAAAACATTAAGGTATGTAACATATTGCTAAAATGCTATCGGTTTAGCAACATGCTGACTAAATAATTTGTAAATATTTTAAGATTTTTATAGTTTCATTCAAAAATATTAAGATTTTGAGAGAAAAATGTTAAAAATTAGCTAAATTTTTTTTAGAAAAATGTATATTTAGGATTATACATTTTAGGAGAACTTTTTTTCGAAACATATTTTTTTTTGTTTTTAATAAAAAATCTATTACTAAACAAATTTTCAAATAATACATGTTTTATATAAAAAAAAAAAAAAAATAAAACAAATGTTGTTCAAACTGTTTTGGCTTAGCAGCATGTTGCTGAGATTATTTTTCGTGTATTCTATAAATATTTAAGAATTTTTAAAGTTTTATCAAAATAAACTGTAATTTTCATCATAAAATGCTTATGTAAGCAACATGTTGCTAACAAATTGTTACAGAGTAATTGTAATATTAAGAGGATTTATAATTAAATTAAAAAAACCGCTAGTAATAAGATTTTTAACCTTCATAATAATTAAAATATGATTATGCTCTTATTTTTTCGTTGTCATGTTAGCAACATGCTGCTGAAGCTTAAAGTTTTTGAAATATGTATATACAATTTTTCTTCAATAATAAATCAAAACTATTGAGTCTATATTCTTCGACCTTTTAATTTTATTTCTTCTTATTTTTAATTCAAGCTCAAGGTCAGGTTATGCAAAAAATATTTATTTAAAGTTAATCCAATATTTCGCTGCCACAATGGACAGCTTCTTCAGGGATCTTTGGTTTATAAATTTCAAACAAATTTTTAAAAAACAAACAAAATTTAAATTAAATAACAATAATTGTCAACATGAAAAAATAATACACAGGAAACAAAATTATTCTATTACATTTTTGAAACCTATTCAATTTCCTATCTTATTCTTATAAATTAAATGTCTGTAATTTTGAGCTACATTGTCTGTATCGGTTTTAAAATTAATTCTTCGTTCTATTGGTGTGTTGATTATTTGTAGCATTTCTAGCATAAAGCGTCGTTTGTAGTTTGTTTCTGTATTTAAAACTGTTGTATTTTCAAAATCTGGTGTATGATTAAAATTGGCACAATGTGTAGACAATGCAGTTTTTTGAGAAGATGTATTTTTGTATTTTTGATCAGATCTATGTCCTGCTAGTCTAGTTTTTAATTTGTTTTTCGTAGTACCTATATATACCTTACTACATATTTCATTATCCTTACCCTGGAAAACATGTTAAACATATTTAACTCCTTTCACCAGGATATTAAATTTACAATTGAAAAGGAATGTGATCTAAAACTTCCATATTTAGACACATTAATTATAAGAAAGGGTAATAAGTTATTAGTAGATTGGTACCAGAAACCAATTTCTTCGGGAAGAATTACACTAGTTTACAAAATGAAATTTTTTTCATGTACATTTGATGAGATGTGATTTTTCTTATGTATTTTCTTCCGCTGAATTCAAAAATCAAGGTTAAATTTTTTTTTATGGAACAGTTTTTGAGATATGTTCATTTTCTCATTTTTTCGACCTTTTTCCACTTGACAAATTATATCTCGAGCTAGATATGTCCTATTGGGTCGTTATTGGTACCAAATGGAAGGTATTGAGATGACGAACAAATATGTATAACTGGATCTTTGATTGGTAAAGCGGTTCAAAACATATTGATAAAAATATGGCACATTTTCAAACAAAATAAAAAATATAAATATAATATATAAAAAATAAAATATGATTTTTTTGAAAATGTGCCATATTTACATCAATATATTTTGAACCGCTTTACCAATCAAAGATCCAGTTATAAATATTTGTTCGTCATCTCAATACCTTCCATTTGGTACCAATAACGACCCAATAGGACATATCTAGCTCGAGATATAATTTGTCAAGTGGAAAAAGGTCGAAAAAATGAGAAAATGAACATATCTCAAAAACTGTTCCATAAAAAAAAATTTAACCTTTATTTTTGAATTCAGCGGAAGAAAATACATAAGAAAAATCACATCTCATCAAATGTACATTTTCAGTGTAAACCAGTGTTATTAATTATTATTCCAAACATCCGAGAAGAATTATTATGAATACTGCCAAAAATCTTATAGATAAAGTTTTAAATATTAGCGATATAGTTTTTTATAGAAGAAACAAAATAAAAATTAAAAATATTTTAGAAGATAATAATTTCCCAGGAGAATTGATCTGTAAATTGATTGGACAGTACAAAGGACATAGGGAAGGTGGTAGGAGTACGGTTACTGAACCTAAGATTTATAAGTCTTTAACTTATGTACCGGTAATTTCTGAACGACTGGAAAACTCTAATATTTATGACATCAATAATTATAGGATGGCTCATAAGACATATAATACATTAGATAGATTATTTAGTAAAATGAAAGATAGAACAGAGAAATTAGATAGATTTAATATTATTTACAAAATTCCTTGCAAGGGTAAGGATAATGAAATATGTAGTAAGGTATATATAGGTACTACGAAAAACAAATTAAAAACTAGACTAGCAGGACATAGATCTGATCAAAAATACAAAAATACATCTTCTCAAAAAACTGCATTGTCTACACATTGTGCCAATTTTAATCATACACCAGATTTTGAAAATACAACAGTTTTAAATACAGAAACAAACTACAAACGACGCTTTATGCTAGAAATGCTACAAATAATCAACACACCAATAGAACGAAGAATTAATTTTAAAACCGATACAGACAATGTAGCTCAAAATTACAGACATTTAATTTATAAGAATAAGATAGGAAATTGAATAGGTTTCAAAAATGTAATAGAATAATTTTGTTTCCTGTGTATTATTTTTTCATGTTGACAATTATTGTTATTTAATTTAAATTTTGTTTGTTTTTTAAAAATTTGTTTGAAATTTATAAACCAAAGATCCCTGAAGAGGCTGTCCATTGTGGCAGCGAAATATTGGATTAACTTTAAATAAATATTTTTTGCATAACCTGACCTTGAGCTTGAATTAAAAATAAGAAGAAATAAATCAAAACATAATCTGCTATAAACCGGGCAGTAATAAGGCTGATTTATTTTCGTATCTCGAGAAATATAGCATGTTACGGACAACAAAGCTGCTATGCAGTTCAAGCGGTTGTCTTTAAAACATCAAAGTTAACTGCAGATTGCAAAACATTCCAAGGTAACACTTGCATGGATCTCAAGACACACTAAGTGTCGCGGAAACCACATTGCGGGATGACCTAGCCAAACATAATTGTCTGACGACATGCTCCTGGGCAATCTAGTTTAGTTGGCCTTTTTATGGCTCGCTTCAGTTTTCTTAATAAGCTTTAGTCGTACAGGCAAGTGGCTCAACCGAGAAGGCAAGGTGAGAAAAACTGCTCTCTAATACAGAATTCTATGGCTTAAATATGATGCAGGGAAGACTCGCATGCCACAGTGACAACGGTCATAACGGGTCACTGAATGATAGCTACCATTGCAATGCGACTGGGCCTAAACTACAATTACTTCTGTAGGAGCTGTCAGAATAAGGAGCAGGAAGAAGCCTATGGTTAAGCTTTTACACTTGTACTATCTTAGGGTTTCACAAAGTAAGCCCTACAAGGGCCCAAATGACCCGTCCTTAACCTTTTACTCGTCGGAATTGCATAATGAAATGTTTGTATTGACATTAATTTTTCATTTTTACAAAACTTTTAACTTTATGTATTTTTATAAATTTCTTGAAATTTTTTTGGATTCTCATTATTTAAAAATTTTTGGCTTTTCATTTGAATTTCAACTTATAAATATGTTGGCAAAATGGTTAATATCGTTTTAATTATTTTTGATTATTTTAAATTAAAAATAAAATTTACTTTGCCTTTTTTTAAACAATTAATAAAACATCATGATGACAAATTTTTATTTTGTTCAGGCGCCTACGATCTGTTTGTTAAAATGTTAAGGCGTACAAAAAAACTATTAATAATTGTTTAAGCAAAAAGAAAAATAACATAAAAATATTAATTATTTAAGAAAAAAAGCTTAACGAAATGAGATCTAGAAAAACCAGCAACATGTGTAAATGTGAAAAATAAATTATTTGTATGTATCTTTTTAATAAAAATATCTATTCCTATTTAAATATGTTTGCAAATAATACGACAGAAAAAAAACTGTCATGTTTTTATGTCATCTTTTTTAATTGAAATTGTATATTAAAACCCTTTTTTTATATCGTATTTATTGAAAAAACAACAAAAAAAAAATTATATTAATAATTGTTAAACAAATTTTCATAAATTATGATCGATCACGCACTTACTTACAATTCAAAAAGATTTCAAAGATATTTCAATTAAATAATAAAACACAAATTTTTAATGTTTAGCTACTGTTCATGATAAGACACAATTTAAAATTAGCGAGGAGGAGGAGAAGGAGAAAAAGTTTGAATTACAGAAATAAAATGATGAATATGATAAAAAAATTTCTTAATTATGTTAAATTTCAGTTAACGAGGGTTGGCAGTTAAAAAAATTCAAATATTTCTACAATTTTAAAGTTTTGTTTTCGGTTCAGCAACATGTTGATGGAAAAAATATTATTGAAATTTTTCCAATGTTATTTTCATTTGAATCTTAATGTTACTATTTCTTGATAAACGTAAATTTTCCTTAACCAATATTTTTCCACTTAGCCAACATGTTGCCGTACATTTCTTTAAAGTTAAAAAGAAAATGTAAGTATATATTAAACTCTACTAAGGCTTCAAATAGATTGCCTTAATCTCTTGTGGGATCTTGTAAACATTCGGTTTTTTTCGGTGGTCGAGCTGTCAAAGTTTGTATAAAAACTACAGTTTTTTATGTAAACAAACCATTTTCTTGCTAGCAATAATGTAGAGTTGACCTCACCTTCTAGTGAATTCGCCTTGAACTGGTTCTTGAGTGTGTAGCAACTTTTTGCTCTATAATTTTTATGTTATTAACAATTTTGTTTCGAAAAACTTGCTTGAAATTATAAAAATAAATTTTATTAGTATTTCAATTGAGTATTTCAAAAAATATGGTTTCTACAGCAACATGTTGCTAAAAAATGTTTTAAACAACTTGTAACTAGTCTTTTTTGAGATCTGTTCTTGGAATAAAAAATAACCGTTTGAGAATATAAAAAAGTCTTTCTTATTGTTAAAATTTAGTAATGCAATTAATTTATCTTTTGCAGCAACATGTTTCCCGACACTTTTTAAAGAAAACTGTTTGTAAATTGCCTTTTATTTTACCATAAACCCTTTATATCTATGAAGATTAAAATTTAGTAATTCAATGCGTAAGACTTGTGCAGCTACATATGAAATATGAATACTACACTCAAATTTTTTTATACATTTTAATGTTAATTGTACATTGTGGCCTTTGCAACATGTAAATAAACCTTTTTTTTTGGCATTAAGCATCTTTCAATATTGAAGTTAAATAAGTAATGCGATAAATTAACTTAAACATTTCTCTATTGTTCGGAAAATGTAGTTTTATATAAAATTTAAATGAAAACAAGCCTTTTCCGGCATGTTTTTAGATTTTTCTACGCAACATGTTGCTCTACATAAGTTTGAAACACTAAATCACTTTTCCAACCTACCTCGTATCTTTTTGGTATTTCTTCTAATATTTTATTATTATAACATTTTTTTTTTCAATATGATTTCGAGGAATTTTTCTAAACAAGCCAAGTGAGTTTCGAGTGTTGGTTCATATAGAAAACATACAAACAACAAATAAATATTGTTGGGAAAAAAACTTGTAGTAGCCTTAATAAGAAATAGTCTTTTTAATAAAAAAGAAAAAAACACAAAATGATGATGTAGAAGTCATCATTATAAAATTTATAAATGCCTATTCATTCCCTCATCGCAACAAATGTTGCACAAAACATGCATCCACATAAAAACACACACTCTTCTTGCTACGAGTATAAACTAAATAATATTGCCAATGTTTGTCTTTTAAGTGGATGTTTCTCTGTATGTGTGTTTGTTTGTGCGTCTTGTGGCATCTCTTTTGCTGATGCTTGTCATCGAAAATAGAATCATCAAAATACTATTTTTATATGTTTTTTTCTAATTTGTTTTTATTTAGTTGTTGAATTTCTTTTTTTCTTTTTGTTGTTGTTATGTTTTAGCCGTTAAGGAATTTTATGTTGCCCATGTTTTTTTTTAATTTTTCTTAAGAATTTTGAATTTTATTGCATTTAAAGATTTTATTTTTGATTGTTTTAGAAGATTTTATAAAATTTTTTATCAAATATTGTAAAAATGAATCATTCAACTAATAAAGTATTTAGCAACATGTTGCTAAGAGAAAATTTGCAAATAATTATTGTATCGTGGTAGTCTTTAGCAATAAGTTGCTTAAGCTTTAAGAAAGTTTTTCAACATTTTATGTATACAAATTTCTATATTTTTTTAATAATCTATAAAATTAGAAAAAAATACAAATGTCTAATCATTATTTAAGAAAGCATGAACAAAGGTTGAGCAACATGTTGCTTAATTAAAAAGAATTTAAATCATATCCCAAAATATACTTTATGTTTACTACAATTGGCAAAGAAAACCGATTTTCAAGTTTGAAATAAAATTTTGAGGATCTAGCAACATGTTTCTTCAAAAAAAAAATAATGTTTTATATTAAAAAGTTAAGATTTTTACAAAGTAAGCCATTATGAAATAAAATTTTTGGGTCTAGAAAAAAAAATCTTGCTGTTATTAAATGTAAACCTTTTGTGTAAGTAATCTCTAATTAAAACCCAGAAAGCTCATTGTCTGCAGCGTGCTACTAACTTGTTGCGAAACATTTACGTAAGAGAAATGTCTTAAAAATTTGAAGTGTTTCATTAGAATAGTTGGTAATCTTACAAAAAAAGCTATACAACAGTTAAAGCCACATGTAGCTTTAACTGTAAATATGTTGCAGCAACATTTTATGTTTAAAGGCGGTTTTTTTTCTAAGTTTGAAACAACTTTTATTAAAGTTCTTAATAACAAAAATAACTACTAAAACTAAAAACCACATGTTGCGAAACAATTTTCTCCTGAAAAATCAATTTCATTAATTAAAATGAAGTATTGTGTACCTTAAATAAAAAATTTTGTCGATATTGTCGATATTGATTAATGAGCCTGTAAATTTCTACTTTTTTGGACTCTTTAATTTTTAATTAAAAAACAAACCAACTTGTTACTATATTTTTGTCTTATCACAACTTTTTTGCTTGTTTACATGTGAAATTTTGTACAAATATTTTATAGTATTGACAAATTTAAAGATAACAAATATTTGCATTTGACATGTTGTCTTATCTATTCAAAACTGCGTTAAAATGATGAATTTTTTTATAAAAGAGGGGTATTGTATTCGTAAAAATGTTGCAGAATTTTTTTTTGTTTAATGATCTAGATAAGTATGTAAATAAAAAAATAAAAAAAGAAACAGAAATACTTAAAGACAAATATTTCCAGAAAATATTCCATTAAAGATCTTCTTAAAACATTAAGAAAACTTTAACAGAAAACCCAAATAATTCTTTGTGATTTCACTATTTTTTCCTTAGCAGCATTCACATTTTACTTAAAACAATCTGGTTTTCTTTTAAAAGCTAAACAATGCTACGAAATCTCTGATTTCTGGCAAATTTTATGTTTGACAACATGTTGCAAAAATAATAAATCTATTGTATTATTCTTAGCTTTACGTTACTTCAAAGTTATGTTAAGTTTGGTAAAATGTTGGTGGTATCAAAATATCAGTATTTCGTAAAAAGTTTTAGTTTAAATAAAACGAATAAATGCTTCAAAATCTCTGATTTTTGGCGAATTTTCTGTTTGGCAACATGCCGCAAAAATATCAATATTTCATAAATTTATTGTATTCGCAATGCCGAAAGTGAAATGTTGAAATACGTTACTTCTATGTTATACAAAGTTTAGCAACATGTTGATGGAATTTAAATATCAGCATTTAGTAAAAAGCTTTTTTAAAAATAAAAAGATTTGTGAATTTTTACTAATAATGTTAATACAATAAAGTTCAGCAACATGTTGCTAATCAAGTGAAGTTGCTAAAAGAGTAAAACATTTAAAAAGTTATTTTAAATGTAGCAGCAAATAATAATTATGTCAAAAATTTTGTAGATTATCCTTTGCTGTTGCATACAACAAGATGTTGCTAATTTTAGAAAAATTTAAATTGGACTTTGTTTTCTGGCAGTTTTGAAAACAAAACAATTTCAAAATTTTTTTTCAAATATTTGACATTATCTTAATAAATACTAAAAATATGTTTAGCAACATACTCTTTTACAATTTTGCAAATAGTAATTTAGAAAGCATTTAAAGGTAACATACACATTGTAGTGTATAACATATATAAACCTTAACATGATTACTCTGGCAACATGTTGCTAAATGCTAGCTACTTTTTGTTTTATTTATAAAAACAAGCTTACATTTTGTTCAAATGAAGCGTCCTGTTTTTGAGGCTAACAAGGTGTTTAGTTACTTTAACATGTTTTTGAATTTCAGCAACATGTTGCTTAACTTTATAAATACTTTAAAATCATTTGTTTGCAATTTTATTAAATTTTCTTTTTCTTTTTATAATAACATTTTTTTGCTTAAGGTAAATATTTATTCTTTTTTAAGCTTTTTAAAGTTGTTTGTAATGCAAAGTTTGCATATTAATAGTTCAAATAAATAAACATTCTTTGTTCCAAATATGAAAATAAGCAGATCTACAAATAGTCAACAAAAGAAAAAAACAGACAAACGGACAATATAATAAAAAGGATTGATTATTAATGCCTTAACTCACTAATAACCAAACTACCCACAATGAATGAAATGAATTAAATGTGCAACCAACGGAAAAGGTTAGGCACATTTTAAAAACAACGCAATTTTAATAATTTTTCCTGTTTAAGTAAGACAAAAAAATTTTACTTTTTCTATATATAAAAATGGCTGGTGTGATCTTCCACCGTTATCACAATAAATTGTTACTCATTAATTACACTAATCAAATTATTATTATTTTTTTCAATTTTAAATTATCGCCAAGGTCATTAAAAAAACAAAAAAAAGTATTAATTTGTATGCAAATTTTTCCCGTTTAATCTTTAAGAAAAAGTTTTAGTCAAAAAATTCGAACAAATAACTTTCAGGCAAAACGTGTGACTATGTTAATCAGTCTTCAAAACTTAAACCAAAATCTAAATTGTCAAACATCTTACAAGACTGAGATTGAAACTAAGAGCCACAAAAAAGTTTAAAAGTCAAAATTATCATAAAAAAGTGTTAAAAAATAATAAATATTTCTGTATTTTTCAATGCCATTGATGAGTTGTCTTTTGTTACTTTTTGTTATTCTTTCAACGAAAAAAAAAAAATAGACAGTAAAACCAAATAAATAATTATTAAAGAAGAAACAAGAAAATAATTTAAAATAAATTTTCGAACCAGAAAATAAACATCTCATAAATATTAACAAAACAATGTTTATAAACATACACTTACACATTTTTGCTCTTTACCGCTCCAACTCGAAGAATTAACATCAGCACAATGTCATTCAGTTGAGAGTTGTCTAATTTTTATGACAAATCTAGAATAGAATTGTTTGATAACAAAAAAAAAAAAGAAAGAAATAATAAATTTAGATTTTCTTTTACTATTCCAGTTTTGTTTTTTTATTTATATGGCCAAAAAGCAATCTGAAATCAATTAGTGACTAATAAACATTTATTTAAAATACAGTTAATTTCAAATGACGTTCATACAAAATATCTAAAACTGTTTAAAATAAACATATTTTCGTTAAATTTTGATTAAAAATCTAACTTTTATGCTTTATTTTTTAATAGATATTAAGCAACATGCTGCTAAACATTTTTATAACATATTGCTTAAACTTATGTTCAGTATTTTTTTAGGGGAATGTTTTTCATCTCATTGAATTCTTATTTAATTTTTGCCTTTTAAAAAATGTTATATGCAACATGTTGCTGTAAGACTTTAGTATTATTTTTTTAAATAAAAATTTTTTTATTGTTACTTTATTTTTGCTAAATTGGTATTTTGTAAAATTTAAGTTTAAATTAGATGGTTTTGCTATTTTTGGAATAAATGTTTAGCAACATTGATTTTCTAGTTTAGTCGTGATTAGTGCTTATAATTAATGTAGTTTTCTTAGTTAAAGGTTTTGTTTATATTTTACTTACGATTTTAATCAAAAGATTTTTTAGCAACAATATTGCAACATTTAAATTTGTTGTAATTGTAATAAAACTAAACATATTTTAAACGTTTTAATTAGTTTTTTTTTTACAAATTAAGGTAGTTTTTATAAAATTTTATTGCACGTTTTTTTCTTAGCAACATGTTGCTGCAACATTTTTAGCTGTTATTCTATTTTACCAAAATAAATACACATACTTTAAACGTTTTATTAATTTTTCTAAGTATACGTAGTCTTTTTTTAAGGTTAATTGACTTTTTTTCCTTAGCAACATGTTGCTGCAACATTTTAATGTACTTTATTTTAGCAATATTGTTTTTCTCTTTTTCTTTTAATTTCTGGCATTTCAAATTCAGTCATGCTTATTTTCAGCTACAATGACACTTTATAACCCCGCTCAGTTAAAAAAAAGAAACTGTAGCCATAAGTTACCTTTTAAATCGCTTTAAAAAAAGTATAAAAAATAAATTCTTTGCTTTTTCATTTAGAACACAACTAATCCACAACCCCTAACCGACCAGCACGTTTTTCATTAACAGAAAAAGGCCATAAAAAAATTCTAAAAAATAAAGAATAAAACAGAAACACAATTCTAACGAGCTGTGTTTGTTTAGAAACACAAAGAATGACAACATTTCAAATGGTATTGAAACACGACATTTGGCTGAATTGTTGACAATTTTTTTGAAGAAACAATAGAATAAAAATTAGTTAGAACAAATAATATAATAAAAATTAGTAAAAGTAAATATAAAAATAGAAATAAACCGTTGAAATAAATGTTAGCATTTCTAATTTTGTGAAATAAACTTTCCAGAAACTCGAAAAAATAAAACACATCTGGGTGTTCAGTTTCAAAACAAAGGAATAAAATTTCTAAAACCAAATTCTTAAGAGTTTTAGTGTCTATTAAGAAAAAAAAGAGAAATTTTTCATTTTATATTTTTTTAACTACACTTGTTCTAAAAACCTCCAAAAATCATGGTTATTGTTAGTTTTACGTATAGAACTAAATCTCTTAAATAAAAATTATGATTTTTATACAATAAAAATACAATATATGTCGTCAACACGAATAATTTAACAACAAAACTAAAAAAAATCTGCTTTAAATTTTATAATTTAATAATTTATTAAAATTGTCATGCTCATTGCTCAAATTTTTACCCTCAATTTGTTGCATGACAATCAATTTTATTAATTTTTATTTTTTTCGTAATGTTTGTTCAAATTGAAAAAGATACTGGCGTTGACTGGCTTTCTAAATCATTTAAAATGTTTTATATTATTTGTCTTCTCATGTTAAGCAAATCTATTTAGTTCTTTTTTTTGTTATTTTTTATTTGATGAATAAAAAGTCTATTATCAAAAATATTAGACTTGTGAAAATATATGTATGTATAATTTAAACTTAAAATTTTAACGAAATTAACAAAGGACTACGTTGTAAGCGCTTAAAATTTCAGTATAAAGTGTTTCAAATAAGAAAAAACAAATGAAAAACTATTTCAAATAGAAAAAATTTTAAAATTAAACTGAACATTTTCGTAAATATGAGTTAAAGAAAACGTTGCATCAACATGTTGCTAAGAAAATTATATTTTTGTTTTTTTTTTTTTTTGCCATTAAAATAGATTTAAAAAACCAAAAAAGTAAAAATCAAAAAAAATAAAAACAAAAAAATTACAGTATGCTGAAACATGTTGCAAAAAAAAGAAAAATTTTTAGATTGATTAATGTATAGAAACATAAAAAAAGCAAAAAATATTTGAAAAAAAGTTCATTATTGAAATGAAGCAACTTGTTTTTTAGTAAAAATGAGTTTAAGAAAATTAAAAAATTAAAAATTAAATTATTAATATTAAAAAAATACTTAAAATATGAAATTTGAAAATATTGGAGTAAAGGAAAATTTTTTTTAACAAATTTTTGCAAAATGAATAAAAAGGTCAAATTGCGCAAATTCGCGCGATAGGTATGCCATCTGTTAGAAAATAATTTTTCATATAATATAATAAATGTTGCTCTACATATCTCACAAGTTTTAACAGATTTCTGTTGGAACATTAACTATTTATAAGTTATTTGTATTACTAACTGCTATTCTTATTTATACATGTTTTATATTAATTTATCATATACGAACTTGTCATATCAATTATATCAGAACTTATTAATATTTCAATTACCAGGCTTTAGTCTTTAAAAATACTTAAAAAATGTTTAATAAACATGTTGCTAGAAGTTGTATATGTATTACCAAGCTTTAGCCTTTAAGAATACTAAAAAAAGGTTTTGGCAACGTGTTGCCAGATCCTTTTTACCTTTGAATGTTATTAAGGAAGTACATAGTTAAAAAGTATTTATATATATTTATTTTTAAGAGTGTCAAATTCAACGACAAGTTATATTCTTGCTTAACTAACCAGGCAGTAGATAGAAACTTACCCTTCAGTTCGTTGTAGTGAAACAGACTTGAGTGTGTGGGGACTCGAACCCCTTTATTAAGTTAAATTTTGAGTGTTTTCCGTGCGACTTTGTTGCGATTTTACTTTATTTAAAAGAATGTTTCAGCTACATGTTATGAAATATTAAGGTATATTCATTTTAAAGTGTGGTTTTAATTTAAGATATTAATTATAAATTATTACTTTTTTTTGATAAATGTTGCAACAACATGTTGCTAACCGTTAACATCTAAGGTATGCAATCTACGTTTAGAAATTTAAAAGAAATATTTGTTATTTCATATATGTATAATAAAAGCTTTTTCAATTATATCCGGCAAATTTAACCAAGTTCCGTTACAATTAACTATAACCGACAATTAACGTAATATAACCAATTATAACTGAACTTGGCGAAATTGCCCGTTAAAAGTACTATTATTTTTTATATGTTTATTTTGCTTAAAGATTTGTAAATAGATTATTTTAATTGATATTTATTTATTTAATAAACTCATTAATTTAGTTTAGCTCTTTGTTTTCCCCTTTGCACCTGTAAATTTTTAATATTTAATTACTTCGTTTTAATTTATTTACGTTGTAACTATAAATAGCAATTTATTTGAAATATGACTGTCTAATATACAAATATATTCGAAAGACTGTTATCTCGTTTTTCAAAATATTTATTATACAGATATTGTTTTTTTGTTTACTTGTATATATCACTATTTCTTTCCAACTTGAATTCCAAGTTCAAATATTAATTTATACTAACAAACTACAAAGAAATTTAAAAAAAGTAAAGTCATAGACCGAAACAGTCTAAACAAATAAATGTTTATATACTTTAAGCCGAAAAATTAAAAAAAAAAAAAAAAATAAATAAATAAAAAAAAAAAGTTTTAAGGAAAAATTAATAAAAAAACCGTAACTAACTAAAAATGCACAAATTTAAGTCAAAAGTAAACAATAAGATGATGATGAGGATGATGTTGCTGCTTCTGGGTCTATCAGTTGGTCTCGCTCATTATGCTTCATATGATGTATATGTTGCTGCATAATGAAGCTGACATTTCTGAGCATCCGATATTTTTTTAAAATCCACTCTGGCTACAAAAAACAACAATAAAACAACATGATTATCATTTGAATCATTAGCTAAAACTTTGACAACAACTCTGAGACAAGTATCACATCATGAAACACCTCAATAATAATAACTTGAACAAAAAACATGCTGCATTCATATGCAACGACGACAGTTCAATGCACCTCAACTTCTTCATCATCAGTTTTATTTGTATTTCCCCCCTTCTTTTCAGTTGTATCTTTAAAATGTAAAAAAACAACAACAACCACGGACAACTATGTAAGATGTTGTTGTAGGCCTTAGTGTGATAATATTGTAAAATGTTTACCACAAATAACAAAACAAAAAAAAAAAAAAAAAAAATAAACAGCATCATTGAAACAACAAGTAAAAAAATAATAGTAATAAAAAGCGATCATAGTAAAGAAAACAATAACAACAAGAAACAAAAAAGACGCAAACAACATGATCATTAATTTAAACATCATCAATTTGTTTCTTACAAAAAAAAAAAATAAAAAAAACCAGTAAATGATTAAACACCATACATTTTTTAAATTATAAAAAAAATTTGTCGAAAACTACGAATTTTCGAATATTTTTCTTAGCAACATGCTGATGGCCGAAATAAAGAAACATATTTTTAAGAGTTAATAATAACTGCTAAAACATCTTTAGTTTAGGTTGATTTCTTCTAATAAAAATTTAACATTTAAAAAGTTGCAGCAATATGTTGTTAAACTTCAAATCAATTTTTCTACATTATATTTTTTAAAAATACTAAAAATATTGTTTATTAGGACAAATAATATTTGTAAGAATTCCAAAAGATGTAAGCATACTTTTAATTTTTTCAGAATAATAATTAATACGTTGCAGCAACATGTTGCTGAACTTAAAATTATATAAACTTGAAAATTTAGATGTTTTATTAAATCAAAATATATAAATTTTTACCTTAGAATTGCTTATTTTTAAATTATTTTTTTGTTATGTGACAGCAACATGTTGCTTAACTTGAAATATCATAAATGTTGCTAGACAAAAAAGTTTGTTTTTTCGTAATACTAATTTTTTAACTACTAATTTTGCAAGTCGCGTTCCACGACAACTAATATACTGGAACTTACTACTATGGTAAATGATGGATTTTTAAAAAACATGCTAACAGATGTAATTTACACGGATTTCAGTAAAGCCTTTGACAAAGTGAACCATGAAATGTTACTATGCAAACTATCACTAATGGGATTTAGTTGTACAGCCCTAAAGTGGCTGCGTTCTTATTTATTTGATAGAACTCAACAAGTTAAGTTTAGAAATGTTACCTCAACAGACATATACGTCACTTCTGGTGTTCCCCAGGGAAGTCATCTTGGTCCTACACTGTTCACGTTATTTATAAATGACCTCCCATCTGTTATCTTGTATTCCAATGTACTCATGTATGCAGATGATGTCAAAATATTCAAGAGCTTTAACGACTCTAATCAACAACTTTTACTACAGTCTGATATTGATAAATTTTCCCAATGGTGTACAATTAATTTAATGGACCTTAATATTAAAAAATGTAAACATATGACGTTCTACAGAACTAACAAATTAGAATCTCGATACTATCTTAATGGAATTATACTTGAAAAAGTGGACAGCATAAATGATCTGGGCTTTTTGTTGGATCATAGGCTAAATTTCCGTAATCATATCGCTTTAACTGTTAATAAGGCTAACGGTGTTCTTGGTTTTATGAAACGGTGGTCTAGAGAATTTTCTGACCCCTATGTCACGAAACAACTTTATACATCTTTGGTTCGGCCAATTCTTGAATATGGATCAATTGTATGGGATCCTTACTATTCCATTCATATAAATAGTATTGAATCCGTACAAAAGCAATTTTTGATTTTTTGTTTACGTGGTCTTCGTTGGAATTCGTATGTTTTGCCATCGTATGTAAATAGACTTGCTCTTATTAAGCTGCCAACCTTAAAAAGCCGCCGTGTTATGCTGAGTATATCTTTTCTACTTGGATTAATTCATGGTGAAGTTGATTCTACGTTCCTGCTTGGTAAAATTAACTTTTGGGTTCCAAATAGGCCTACTCGTAACTTTCAACTCATCAGTCTTAACTACTACAGATCTGATTATGCTAATAATGACTCCTTTCGTCGCATTTGTGAAAATTTTAATAAATTGTATCATATTATAGATCTTTCTGAAAGCAATGATATTTTAAAAAGAAAACTAATTTTGTATTTAAATAGTTAATGTATTCACACCTGTATTATATTCTTTAGTCTGTAAGGATTTATAATCTATAGACCAAATAAAATAAAATAAAAAAAATAAAATAAAAATAAGAAGCTTAGGAGGCTTGAGCTAAAATTTTTTTTAGTAAAATATTATTGTTTAGAAATGTTGCAGCAACATTTAATTCTTTTTAAATAAAAAAATTCTATACGTTATTATATATTAAAGAACATCCAGTAGTATATCTAATAATATAAGACAAAGCATATTTGTCTGATAAATGTGGCGGCAACATGTACAGCAGCATGCAGCTGCACCATCTTGCTAAACCTTGAAATGCTAAAAGTTTATTATGTAAAGACTTTATATGTTTTTTTTTTCAATAAAGCACATTTCTTATTATGTTTGTTTCGTTTTATTAATTTAATTTAAAAAAAAAACGTTTAACTATGTAATAGCAACATGTTGCTTAACCAAAAAGTTATAGTCTTATAAAGAGTTGTAAAAAGAGATTATTATAAATGAGTTAGAAGTTTTTTTATACCACATTTAAAGTGATATATTATTTAAATGTAGCTGCAACATGCTGCCAAGGTCAATATAAAAAGATACTGACGTATTTTTCAAATTTTAACTTTGAAGAAATCAACACATTTTGATAAAATGTCGTAAGCAGCATTGGCATTAAAAAACCAATTAAGTGAAAATTTATCTGAAGATTTTTTTTAAAGTACATATAATTTCGGCAGCATGTTGCTCAAGTTTGTTTAATTGATGAATCTTGTTAAAATTGTACATTTCTCTTTAAATTTTACCAATTCAATACATACATTTTTTTTCCAAATTTTCTTTTCCAAACTAACAATTTTCAAAAAGTTGATGTTGCTGCAATTAACACAACTTGTATTAAATCTTATTGTCAAATTAAAAGTAATTTGTCTTGGCAATTATTAAAATCAACAAACTGTGATTGTGTAAATAAATACAATTTGTTGTCATTTTTTTTATTGATTTGTTGTAAAAAAATAAATTTTTAAAATTTTCTCTACTCCTCCCCAATCAACAAAACAAGCGTCTTTAATTTGTAGCTGCTATTTTATTTTTTGTTTTATAATTTTGATGAACATGTACAAATTTTGCTTGTAAAACTAATAGAAAATTTTTTTTTAATGGTTTTAAATATTATTTTTTAATATTTAAATATCATGCAATCGAAAATTGTTAAACAAAGCTTATTACACGCACTTGGATTTTTGGAAAAAACAACTGCTCAGGTAAAACTTGTTGCAAAACAATTAAAATTAATTTGAACATTTTTCTTGATAATAAATTTTTTTTAGCGTTTCACATTTGAAAAACCTTGGAATTTGGTGTGCAAATTACAAAACAAGAATTCTTAGCAACATTTTGCTAAACATTTTTGTAATAAATTCCTTACCAACATGTTGCGGAATTCTAATTTTAATTCTTTAGTTCTTTGTTTTTTAATTTACATTTGATAGACCTTGATTTGGAGGTAGAAGTTACAAAACAAGAGCTTTTAGCAACAGGTTGATAAATAATTTTTTAAGTAAGATTTCTTAGCCACATGGTGCCGAGCCCCTGGCTGCAAAGACTTAAACTTGTTTTTTACTCCTTATTTTATTATTTTTTTTTTTATATTATTAATTCTAAGTTTTTTTTTATTGTTGTTTAATAACATGTCGCAGAAACATGTTTCATCAATATGTTGCTAGTGAAAAAATGTTTTTTTTTGTTTATTTTCAGGTAAGTTTATGGAAAAAATTAATTAACTTTTTACTTAAGGTAAATATTTAGAAAATGCTTAAGAAATTCTTTTATATATTTTTTTTAAATCGAAAAATTCTAAAGCTTTTCTTAGCGTATCTATGTAAATAATTAGCATAACTAATTCAATAGATTAATTTTGTCATCAAACTTGTAAAAATACCTTAATTTTATTCATTTAACACATGTTTCTTTTATATTCCAAACCCCATAAGTTTTAGAAATAAAGAAAAGCAACAAGTCTATAAAATAAAGTTAAAGTTTATTGACTTCAAAATGTTTCTTTTTCATAAAATTAATTTGTTTTTTATTAAACAATAGTCAGTCACCTAAAAAGCATTTATATTTAATAATTTTTAAACTTAACACAATATACATAGAAATAAATTGTAAAGAAAATTAAAGTATACTCAACAATCATTAACATAACATTGTTATGATAACAATTCCATTATCAACAAAAATATTTGAAATTTATAGGGTGACAGATTCAGAGACAAAATAATAATAAAAGTAAAAAAATGTGACAAAACAAAGCAAACAGTTAACAGAAACATCATCGATATCAACAGGTTGTCAAGTTTATTTATTTTTATTACTTCAAAAATATAACTAAAACATTTTTGTAAAATCTTAGTTAAAAGAACTGAAACCTTTAAAAGTAATTTATTTTTGAGTTGTACGGACCTTAACAACATGTTGCGGCAACATTGTAAAAATATATATCTTACAAACTGGTATAATAAAACATTTAACCTTTTTATAATAATCTCTCTGTAGGGTTCTTTAGAAAATATGTATATGCAGCCTAATTACGGTTGTCGTCAATGCTGTGCCGTTTTCTGTAATAGATTAAAGATACACACGACCTGTGTTCTTTAATCTTCTACAAAAACGACACCGTCAATGACGACAACTACAACCATAAAAAGGCTGATATTGTTTTTTTGCTTAGCAACATGTTGGCGCAACATTAGCAGATAATTTCTCTTTGAACACAGTTATTAGAAAAATAAAGAACGAAATTAAATTAAATAAAAAAAAAACAAATAAAGCATTTTTTAAATTATATGCAATTTAGTGTATTGCATCATGTTACTGCAACAGTTATCAAACTTTCGATAGAAAAGTTATCGATGTTGACACTTTTCTACAGACAAGCTATCGATTTAAAAAAGTTATCGGTACTTAAACTTTTCTATAGAAAAGTAATTAATGTTTAAACTTTTCTGCAGAAAAGTTATCAATGTTAAAACTTTTCTGCAGAAAAGTTATCGATGTTGAAACAGTAGTTATCAAATCGATAACTTTTCTATAAAAAACTTAAACCTCGATAACTTTTCTTAACTAAACTTTAAATATCGATACATTTTCTTTTAAAAAACTTAACGTCGATAAATTTTTTATAAAAAACTTAAAACATCGATAATTTTTCTATAGATAGCTTATAAAATTGATAGCTTATCTATGGAAAAATTAAAACATCGATAGCTTTTCTATAGAAAAGCTAACATATCGATAACTTTTCTATAGAAAAGCTAACATAGCGATAACTTTTCTAAATAAAAGCTATAACTACGATAAATTTTCCTTAGAAAAGCTATCGACAATATATCTATAGAAAAGCTATCGATGTCTTAACTTTTCTATAGAAAATTAACGATGTTAAACCTTTAGCTTAGAAAAATAACGGTGTTATAACTTTACCGTAGAAAAGTTATCAATATTTAAAGTTTTCTATAGAAAATTTATCGATTTTATAAGCTTTCTATTAGAAATTTATCGATGTTTTAAGTTTTCTATAGAAAATTTATTGATGTTTTAAGTTTTCTATAGAAAACTTATCGATGTTTGAAGTTTTATATGAAAAATTTATTAATGTTTTAAGTTTTTCCTTTAATAAACGCGTTTGAGTTCTTTTAATTGCAAAACCGAATAAAAACACACACTTATTTAACTTAACAAACTTTATTAATTATTTTGTTCACAATTATTAGTTACGAACAGAACCGTTTCTCAAAACAAACTCATCGATGTTCTTAGTTATCTATAGAAAATTAATCGATATTTAAATTTTTATATTGAAAATTTATCGCCCTTTAAACTTTTCTATTGGAAATTTATCCATTTTTTAAGTTTTCTATTGAAAATTTATCGATTTTTTAAATTTTTTATAGAAAATTTATCGATGTTTTAAGTTTTTTATCGAAAATTTATTGATGTTTTAAGGTTTCTATAGAAAATTTATCGATGTTTTACGTTTTCTATAAAAAATTTATCGATGTTTTAAGTTTTCTATATCTTATATCTTATCGCTGTTTTAAGTGTCCTATAAAAAATTTATCGCTTTTTTAAAGTTTTCTATAAAAAATTTATCGATTTCTTAGTTTTCTACAGAAAATTTATCGATTTTTTAGTTTTCTAAAGAAAATTTATCGATGTTTTTAGTTTTCTTAAGAAAATTTATCGATGTTTTTAGTTTTCTAAAGAAAATTTATCGATGCTTTAATTTTCCAAAAAAAAAGTTATCGATTCGATAACTACTGTTTTAATACGATAACTTTTCTATAAAAAAGTTATAACATTGATAGATTTTAAAAGAAAAGTAAAAACATTGATAAATTTTCTATGAGAAATTTATAACAACGGTAACTTTTGTATGAGAATATTATAACAACGATAACTTTTCTGTAAAAAATTATAAACTATTGTAAAGTTATCGATCTTATATATTTTTCTATCGAAAAGTTATTCTTTCCATAAAATATTATCGCAATTTGTATTTTGTTTTGTTTTACAGAAAATTTGCGAAAAGTACTGGGAAACATTATATACGTAGCACTTTTTTAACAAAACCCGATAACATTATTCCCACTTTGCTTAAAAAATTTTTAAAAACATTTTTGTAACATTCAACACTTAACATAAGTAAACTTTGTAAGAATTTATTTCTTTATTTCTTAAGAATTTTTGCGCTTGACAAAAAATACATTTTTAAACAAAATGTATTTCCGTTACAAACACAACAAAAGCACCAGACAGAGAAAGTGTTATCGGGAAGCGGTAAACCAAACGCACACCTTTTGATGAACAAACTTTGTGTTGTGTTAATTTTCCTAATAATGTGCGGTATTTGGCAGCTTCATTTGGTGTGCAACACAGACAGAGACACCACCCTGAGCTAGAAGAATGAGAAAATATTCACGCAAGAACTTGGGCTAAGAAATCGTGGTTGGGAAGTGAGTACTTGTTTTAAGTGCCGTCACAAAAAACAAAAAAAAAAAAAAATAACTGAAAGAATGAAATACTTTAGAACTCGAGACAAAGATAAATTTTTAGAGAGAAGGCAAACAATAAAAAGAGGGGGTGTTCACACTTGAATAAATAAGGGAAATATGTAATTTTACAAAGGGAGTCCTATTCTGGTACCTTTTGGGTACAAAAAAATCTAAATCTTAAATAAGAGGTTAGTAAATATGTCTGTCTTATAATAATTAAAACACCGAAAATTTTATTTTAAAATTAAAGAAAAAATTTACCTTTTTCTTTTTATGTGTCTGTAAAAATGTACTTTTTTACCCTCGTTTGTGTCTCTTTTTGAGTACTTTTTTTTTTAAATTGCATGCCGTTTTGTTATATTCTTTATAACTTTGTTTTAAACGATTTTTTTATGCGTTTATTCCACCACTAAATCATTATCTTGTCTTAAATCTACATAAAATAAATGCAAAATGAAGAATAAAACATCTCTATTTTATAAAGAAAACTTTAGTTTTTGCTCAAGTGTAATAAAAAGTGTTTAAATCGTACAACAACTTGAAACCAGAAAAAATTTCCCACGAGTCATGTCAGTTCTTTTTTGCCTTCAAATAAAAAGATGGGGAGAAAAAATAGTAGAAAATCAAAAAGAAATTAAAGGGTTCTAAAGAAAAATATTAAAAAATAAAAAGATATTTTTTTTTTAATTGAAAGACAGTGGGATCGAACTTTAAAATAAAGTCGTCGAAATAAAGCCACTTTGGATCATTAGTAGAAATTTCGATCAAAATATCTTTAATTTTTTGGCACATCCAACAAAATTTAAAAAATGGCATCCGCATAATGCAGTGTTACAACATGAAATCGAAGTAGACAACCAAGCCGATTTTAGCTACCCAGTTCTGAAATGAGGCGTTTTACTGGGAGAGAGTTCTGTATATATCAACGCAATTTGTATTGAACGGTTCTTGGTCTGCACTATACGGCAGGCAAGAGAAAACTTCCCAACCACTATTTTCTAAAGAGATTTTAACAGGTCCTGCAACATGCGGCCGAGCGTTGTTAAAATGGAATATTACGGCTTTTTGCCTGTTTCCATTTTTTGGTCGGCTTGCGGTCAATGCTCGATCGACCTAAACCAAATTTTAACAGAACGCATCAATTGTAATTTGCTGGAAAATTATTTTCTTATATATCGGACATGCAAAAACGTGTTTTAACGTCTCTAGGCTTTAAGTCGTGGTAACTGCTCTCCCAGTGGCTTCCAATGATTTTGCAAGTTATTCTTGAGTTTGTCAATAATCTTTATGGAGTAATGCCTCCAACTCATCATCTTCCAGTTATTCAAGTTGAGCTAGCAATATTTTGTCTTTGGATTTGACACCCAATCACTTCTAAACCGCAAAAACCATCTCTCAACTAATACGTATTTTTGACTCCACATCCTTCAATCAGCCACCACGGTTTGTTCTTTATCTTTATCATTGGCATCATAAGGAATGGTTGTAGTTGTTGGTGGCGCAAGGTCTCTCCTTCTATTAGAATAAAGTACTCCAATATAAACACAATTAAAACAAGTGCGTGTGTATGAGGGACTGAATGCCTGGTGAAGAGTAATAATTATTAAACATCATCATCGTCATCACACTTCTTTAACTCACTTGTCCAGTGTTGAGTGTTCAACACCAGTAGTTGTAATTTTATTTTAAATGAAAACAAAACATTAAAAGATGAAAACACAGAAAAAATACAACAAACAATTTCTTAAAAACTCATAAAAGACCAGGCAACAACAACAAAGCAAACAACAGCTACTTGAAGTGAAGTTCTTAGGAATCGCCAACAACAATCACAAACAAATAGTACAACACTGGTTTATATCAAAGTGGAGTCTTTAGATCTAAGAGCTTTGATGAAAGTTTCAAGATGATGAAAACAAAAAAAAAAAAACATGGATTTCAAGAACATTTTAATGTTGATTTAAAGCAAAAACACTTAAACTAACACACAAAAACTTTAAACAGGGGGTTTTCAAAGATTTCTTTCCAAAAAAAGAAAATATCAATAGGTTTTAAAAAAAGCTTTTCGATAACTTTTCTCTACCAAACAAAAAGTTATCGATAATTTTTTTAGTTCAGACGTCATCGATATATTTTTTAAAACAAAATAAAAGTTATCGCTATCTTTTCTAAAACAAAACAAATGCTATCGCTAATTTTTCTAAAGAAAACAACTACAGAAAACAAAATCTATCGATATCTTTTCTATAGGAAACTAAAGTTATCTTTAAATTTTCTTTATAAAACAAAAGTTACTGAGATATTTTTTATACCGCACAAAAGCTCAGGATAAATTTTCTATAGGAAGCAAAAGTTTTCGATTTTTTTTTTGAATAAAACAAGTTGTCGATATCTTTAAAAAAACAAAAATATTAACTTTTCTATTGAAAACAAAAGTTATCGATAACTTTTCTATTGAAACCAAAAGTTACCTTTAATTTTTTAAGAAAAAAAAAGTTTTTAATAATATTTCTATATAAATCAAGTAATCGATATTTATTGAAAGAAAAAACAAAAAAAAGTTGCTAACTCTTCTATAGAAACAAAAAGTTATCGATAACTTTTAGGAGGAAAACTTAAATAATCCAAAAATGTTTGCTTATTAAACAAAACTTGTGATAACTTCCTTAAAGGAAACAACAAATTTTATCTATACAAAGCTTTTCTATCGAAAACATAAGTAAATGCTTAATATACTTTATAATACAATTGCTATCGATAACTTTTTTTTTATAGAAAACAAAAGTTACCGATTTTTTTTCAGAAAAAAAAGGTTGTTGACAACTTTTCTATATCGAACGGAAGTTAGCGATGATTTTTTTGAGAACACAAAAGATTTTAAATATTTTTTAACATAGAAACAAGTCGTTGTTATATTGTTGTTATTAAACGCCTAATATTTCCGATTAATACAAATCTGATGTTTTGCGATTTTAAATTGTGCGATTGTCAGAACATGGCTGAAAAGTTTTCGATAAGTTGCGATCGAAACATGTCATGGCAACCTGCCGGCCGCGGTTCGAATCCCGGCCACGGTCAAGAATGAAAGATTATCAATAACAATTTTAATTAATTTTCATGTTGTAAAATTCCTTTCTTCATAAAAATAATTTAATGAAAATTAAATTTAATGAACTTAAGCCTAATTAAAAATATTAAAAATTTGGATTAAAAACCATAAATAGTTCAACAAAATAACCACAATACTAATTATTTAAGATAACTTATTTTTAAACAAAACTTATCGATAACTTCTTTAATGAAAAATATGTCATCGATAAATTTTATAAAAATCAAAATTTATCCATATTTTTTTTTTATCGAAAATAAAAGTTTTCGTTAACTTTACTATTGAAAATCAAAGTTATCGTTAACTTTACTATAGAAAACCAAAGTTATCGCTAACTTATTTTAGAAAACAAAAGTTATCGACAACTTTCCTTTTTGATATAAAACAAGTTATCAACAACTTTCTACAGGGTTTTAAGGTTAGTTTTTTTTATTAAAAAAGTTATCGATACATTTTATATATTACACAAGAGTGATCGATTGATTTGTTATAGAGAACAAGAGTTTTTCGTGCTAAACAAAACTTTTTGTTAATTCTTCTATAGACACAAAAGCTTTGGATAACTTTTCTATAGAAAACCATAACTATCGGTAAATTTTTTATGGAAAACCGAAGTTATCGATAATTTTTCTTTATATTTGTTAAACTTTTTTATAGAATGTAAACTTTTCGTAGTTTTTTTTATAAAATTTAAAAATAATTGATAGTTTTTCTTACAAAATTAATAGTTTTTCTATAGAACCGATAAAAAGTGTTCCATTATTATTTTCCTTATAAAAAAAATTCACGTTAATTTTGAAATTTCCTTAGAAAATTTTAAAATACTCTTTTTTCTACACAAAAAAAAAAAAAAAACAAAAAAAATTGGTTTTAATAAAAAAATTTGTGATATTAATTAAAAAATTAATTGAATTTGCACCAGTAAACAAATTAATAGCATAAATTAAACGTTTAATTCACTTGATTAAACGTTTAATTCACTTAATCCAATGTTTAATTCACTTGATCCAACGTTTAATTCACTTGATTAAACGTTTAATTCGCTTAATCCAAATATTAATTCACTTGATTCAACGTTTAATTCACTCGATTAAATTTTTAATTAAAACTGATTTTATATTTGATTAATGCTTTAATTGGTCAACAATTTTGCAAAACTTTTTCTGTGTAGTTTCTTTGGAAAGTTTATGAACTTTATTATCAGCGCTCCATTCGTTATCTTCTTGGGCGCATGATTAATATTAATTTGCTGTACTTTTCGGGAATGCTTGATAACTTTTTTCGTTAAAAACTTTTTTACAAAAATCTTACAAAATTTTAATTAGTTTTTTTTCTTTTAATTAAGGCAACCCTTTTAAAACTGATGTCAATTTTGAAAAATGCTGAGGTCACTTAAATGCAATTTAATTTGAAAGCATAAAAAATGTATTAAACTGATCGACATTGTTGTTAAATTACAAAAAGTGTTTTAATTGTTAATGTTTTTGTGTTACATAAGATTATAGTTATTAATAATATTATTAGTGAGTTGTTAAACCAGTTAAATATGGATTTGCATGATAAACTGGAAAAAGCTAAAGTTTTTTTTTGTTGCTTCAGACCATGACCTTATTTCGTGGTACATACTCGTAGAACAGTGTTGCACACTGGGAGGGAGATAACAAGTTTCATTTTAAATTTTTTTACTTTTAATTAATTAAATTTGCAATTGTAGTCATTTATGACACTTTGAAATGGACTAAAGACACCAGATTCATTGCAATTCAGAAATTAAAAAAAATCTTTGTAGAATCTCAAAAAAAAAAAAAAAAATAACTTTGACACTTCAAATTAATCTGTTCTTAACCATGATTTTGTATGTTCTGTGTGTGTGTAATAGATTTATTATCCATCATGAATGCAACACTCACTTGACATTGAATAATCAGTTTTGAGTTTTTGTTTAATCGAAATACACCCTACAGTAAATAGAGGTAGATTTTATTTAACTTTAAATTCTAGAATATTTGTTTAACTCTTTTTTTTTTATTCATTTTTTCATACTGTGATGTCTTTTTTAAATACAATGTTAATTGAATCTGACACTTTAGTTTTTGGCATGTGGAATTTTTATATATTTTTCTTTTTTTTTTTGTGTTCTTTTGTTCGTTATAGGAAATCTTGGCTCATTCGTGCTCAGTCTTAAGTCACTTATGTTGTTTTGTCGTGAATGTGAATGTTAATTTATGACAATCTTGTTATGAAGGTCTGTCTGTCCGTCTGTCTGCCTATCCGTTAAAGCCTGACAGTCTTGTAACTTTAAAATGTCTTGGCAGCTTGATGAAAAAAATACAGAAAATTGAGCAAAAAAAAGTGAAGGTTATGGCTGTATTTTAATTGTATGTTTAATATTAATTTCTTCCTTTGTAAAACTTAATCGTAGGATAATTTTGCAAAAATATTTAAAATAAATTTTATTTAAAAAAACAATTTATTTTTTTTTTATAACATTGAAGTCATCAGGAACATTTAACCTTCTAGCAACATGTGCTTAACAAGATAATCCACTAAGTGGGTTTTATTTAAAAAAAAAAAAAAAATTAAAAAAAAATTTTTTTTTTATTTATTACAAATTTGAAGAAAAAGGTTAAGAAACTCCCAAAGTTTTTTTTTACAAGAGCGTATGATTAATATTAATAAGCGAAAAATATTGTAAATTTTTTTTATCGAAAATTAAATAATTTCGTAAATCGTTCTAGATAAAACTTGAAATTTTTTTAAAATGTTTGTCAAATTTTTTGTAGAAAAGTCACTTTTTCAAAAAAAAAACCAATTTTTTTCATAAATATTTCCTGTTTTGAAATTTTTTCGAATAGTTTTTTTCCTTATAGTCCGTTAACACTACAACTCAGTCTAGCACTAACGAGATTTCGAGCAAAATTTAGTTGTTTTTGACTAGATTTCACAAACAAAACAAAATCTACTTTGTGACTAGATTTCGACGAAATCTACTCAAAATCTACCATCAATGTGATGCCACTTTTGTGTATTGTTAATTAATTTAATTGAATTGTTATTGTGTATGTTTAAAAAGAAAAATAAGCAGAAAAAATTCCCATATTCTATTTGTTTAAATTATTTGGGTTAATACACCAAATGTTCAAAGTAGAATGACTTCGAAAGCCATATCGGCCATGCTGCTGGTGCCTTATAACTGAGAGTTCTTCTGTAAATATAAATAAAAAAGTGAAACAAACATGTGTAACGAACGGGTAAGTAAATAATAATATTCTCTAATTTTCACTTAAGTCAATCACAATGATTAAAGTTAATGACAGTTTGCCATTAAATTGAGTCTAATGAGTCATTTCTATGATGTTAGGGAGTCATCGCACTGATGACATTTGTTCTTAAACTTACTCCGTTTGGTCAGTTCTGTGATGCCGATATGTCATTACTGAAGTCTTTTCTATGACTATAGTAATGCAACATTGGGGTTTTCCATATATGTAGTCCTAAAAATTACTTACCTGTATAAGAAACAAACATTTTAATTAAAAACAAAAATATTGGCTTGTTAAAAAAATTCAAAAATTGTAGGTATTAAAATAATAAACAAAAAAAAATGGAAGAGATTAATAACATTGATAAAATAAATTAAGTTGACCTTAACACAGAGTCTCCACCTGAGATTTTTATGTCAGCAAACGTCAAATTCAATCGCAGAGAGTATTATCTTACGTGTGGACTCTAAAATAGTTTTAGTATTAATATTACAATAAATGTTATGAGACAGTTGTTATAAGAAATCTTATCTTATAAGATGAGCTGTCAAAAAACAACAATAAGACGACGATTTAATAAAATGTTTAATATTTTTAGTGCAAATAGTGAAAATTTTGTGATTAAAAAAAAACTAAAAACTAAACTAAGAAAAATAATAAAAACGACACTAGTTTACTGTACGAGAATCATGCGATTTTTTATAAGATACGTGCTCCCCTTGTTTAAGATTAACATGAAGAAATTTGTTCTTTCATTCTGCTGACGTTCTCTCTCATATTATATCAGATAGGTACTATCTCAGGTGAAAACCCAGTGTAAATAACAGGAAATGCAAATTTTTAAATGGATATCTCTTTATAGCCTAGGTACCTGTATGTTACGCAAAAATCTTTCAGTCAGCTGTTTTTGTTATGAAAACAAAATCTCGCTGTCAAAAAATAACAAAGTAAACGCACTAGATTTTGAGGAAGATCTTAAATGAAATCTACTAGATTTCGTTGTAATGTAAACGGGCTACATACCTATTAAATATTTTTTTCAATAAAAAAAAATTTGCTGAATTTACTCTCATCAATAATTCTTAATAAACACCCACATAAATTCTAAGAAACTAGAATTACACAGAAGAAAACTTACAACAAAACAAGGTCAATTGGCTTCAAACCATTTAGAGTAGACAAAAAATGATAATGAACAACAAACCAAAAGACAGACGAAAACTTGAAAATCCAACTCATCACAAAACAACAAACCGATCGATCTCCTCAACTGCTGCATACCTCTGCGATAAGCCTGGTTTAACTGCAGCGGCTAATTTCCTAACAAAGAACAAGCAAACTAACAAATAACAAATACAAATCTAACCTAACTTGCAACTGGTTTCAAACAAAACAACAACAACATGTATACTTACACACTACATACATACATACTACGAAAAGAAGAATACCTATGTTTCAAGTTTTTCTTACTCCAGATTTTTTGTGTTAACTCCATAATTATGACAGAAAAAACAAGAAATTCTAAAAATAAATCTCTTTTTAAACAGTGGTCATCATCATTTTCTTCTTAAAAAAAAAAACAACAACATAAATTTCTTGTTACATGAGAAAAACAACAATAAACTTCTCATTAAAAAAGCAGAAGGCAAAGAAAAAAAATTTGATTAGATCTTAACCAGCGTTGCCGCTTTGGTTACTTTTAACCAAAATTGGTTACTTTTTTTCTCAATGTGTACTTGTGTACTTTTTTCCATTTTGGTTACTTTTTTTCAACACAAAAATAACCAATTTTTTGTTTAGGAACAAGAACTACCCGCTCCGCTTTTTTAACAATTAAAAATTGTGTGTGGTATTTGTGCATCTAAAACCAATACTTTTTTATCTATGTACTTAAAAATTCTGCCTGTATTCATAAAAAATTTTAAAATTAAATAAAGGTTTAAAGAACAAATTTACTATGAAAATTATCCTCAATAAATGTTTGTTAAGTTTAATAATCGTTTATGAATACGGGGGTTAAACTTTAACAGACTATCAAGTGTAGACGATCTGCTACTCTTCATGCTTCAGTGGGCTAACTGAAACACTTTTCTAGATAAACGATAAGGTCAAATGCCCTTCCGATCCGATCCCGTTTAATATGAGTATATTCCACCGGGCAAAAAGCACCTACAGTGTGAAGCATAAATTAAGGTACCTCTTTTGAAATAAAACAATTTTTAAAATTTTTTTAAAAACAAGTGAGAAAGTTTGTGTTATTTATTCCTGTTTTGTAAAATTATTTGTATACTACAGTCCAGCAATATTATCCACTCTAATTCTAAGAAACAGCCATAAAATATCCTTAAGTTCCTTTCAACTCCATAATTTTGCACAGAAAAAGTCTTGGTACCCTCTAAAGTGATCTATGTTTAAGTATTGGCATCTCAATTATTTTAAATGTTTTTTCTTTCTACATTAATAAGGGTACATTTAGAATGTATTCAGAGTTATTTCTTGTTGATATCAGTAGCAATAATTGGTTTATTATTGAAAAAAGTGTTAAATAAAATGACTCGCAAGGGCTTTTAGCGTGCTGTACGAGCGTTGTACCCAGCTCTTTTGATTGATCTGCGTACTGTATCCGCGGAAACACTTTTGTCTATGGACTCTTTCAACTCGACAGCAATCTTTGGTGCACTTTTAAAGGGATCATTCCTAATTAAAGACACTATTTTTCTTTCTTCTCGGATACTACGCTTGCGAGGACGCCCAGACCTGGTCTTATTTTCAATTCGTTTTTCTTTTTGAAAGCGATTTATTTCCTTTTGTATTGTTGACTTACTTCTATTAGTTATTTGAGCAATTTTAGAATATGAATTTCCCAATCTTTGATTATTAATAATAATATTGCGCTCCTCAAACGATAGCTCCTTGCCAGTCATTTTATTTAACACTTTTTTCAATAAAAACCCAATTATTTCTACTGATATCAACAAGAAATAACTCTAAATACATTCTAAATGTACCCTTATTAATGTAGAAAGAAAAAACATTTAAAATAATTGAGATGCCAATACTTAAACAAAGATCACTTTAGAGGGTAACAAGACTTTTGCTGTGCAAAATTATGGAGTTGCCAGGAACTAAAGGATATTTTATGGTTGTTTCTTAGAAAAAGATTGCATAATTTTGCAGGACGGAAGTATACGAATAATTTTACAAAATAGGAACAAATAACACCAACTTTCTTACTTGTTTCTAAAAAAATTTTAAAAATTGTTTTATTTCAAAAGAGTTACCTTCACATATAAAAGATCTACCGCAAAATTTAGCTCAATTTTGCACTTTGATAATACCTATAACACACAGCAAGACTTTCAACGTTTTGCGTGTAAGTGCTCTTTATATAAAAAGATTGAAAGCTATAGCTCATAAAGTTTTTAGAACGTGCGAAAATAAGTCTAAACTTTGTATAAAAAAAAATTTCGAAAAATTTTATAGCCTATTGTTCTTTCCAGCTTATGAGCCTACAATATACAAACAAACACAATTTCTTTTTTCGACATATTTTTAAACTGAAGTGCGAATAAAATAGTACTTTTGATACAAAATAATTTTGGTAACTTTTTTTTTTTCTTTTTGTTACTTTATTTTACATTTTTGTTACAAATTTTTTTTTGGTCGTGGCAACGCTGATCTTACCTTAACTCATAATAACAACAAACCAAGCAGGAACACGGTTGCCAGATTTGATGATTTATTGTAATTTTGACGATTATTGGTCCAAAAAGGGCCTGCTGACGATTTGACGCTTTTTTTTTGTGTTTGATTGACTTATTGGATATTTTCGTTTAATTGGCTGGCATTATTTTTAAGTTAAAGAAGTTCATAAGACAAAATACGTGTTTTAATCGCAACGGATATTTGCAAATTAGCTGGTCTCACCATTATAAAGGGTGGTCCAACCATAATGCACGATGTTAATTGTGAGGCACACCTTAACGACAAGTTTTTTGCCCAACTTAATTTGACATTTCTTTGTTTCAGTGTTTGACAAATTAAACCATGAAGAGGTCAACAATTGAGCAGCGCGTTAAGATTGTTGAAGCCATTTACAAAAATGGGCCTTATGGTCAGCATAATCGACCAAATGTGTCTCCCCTGATTGTGCGCAAATTTCAAAAAATATCTGTAGGAAATGTTAAAACACCTGTTTGGTGCGGCTTATGGGGTGGCGGCGTCATCGCGCCGTACTTCTTCGCAAATAAGATCGGCCAATTAGTTGCCGTGAATGGTGTTCGCTATCGCGAGATCATAACAGTCTACTTGTGGCCAGAAATTGAGGATATTGACCTGGACGATATGTGGCTACTGGTCACAAATCCAACGGTACAATGGCTCTTTTGCGCGAGAAATTCAATAGCAGTATTATCTCACTTCGTGGTAGTGCTGGGAAACTATCGATATTCTTAAAATATCGAAAATATCGATAGGAAAAATATCAATATCGATATTATTATTATTTAAAATACAGCTATAAAGACATCTTACAGCAGCTATACACACACAGTTATTATTATTTATTCGCGCTGAATTACAAGCAACAGGAATGGCAACTGGTATGGATTGCTTAGCTGTGCTTTTTACTGCTAATTAAAGGCGTTTTAGTCGAAATTTGTACATGTTTATATAGGGACTAAAATGTCAAATATTTTTCTAATGTTGTAAAAAAAATGTAAATCCAAATGCAATTGCAATTGCGAGTATGGGACAAAACAATGAACGACCATTAGAGGATAATTCCGCTAGATTGATTACCTTTTTGGGTTGAGAATCAAAACCCATTTAGAAAATTATTTAAAGTTGCAAAAGAATATCTTATAGTCAGTCCCTGCTACTTCGGTTCCTTAAAAAAGGTACTTATCAATTTTTAAAAAACTCTCATCTGAAATAACGTGCGTATACATACGTCTCATACGTTCAATAAAGTGATAAAAAGAACGAACTGTAACCTGAAAAAAACTAGTTAAAGTTTTCCTGCACAAGTACAAACATTGAGTCGATAGTAATATTGATATATCGATAGTGAAATCTTAACTATCGATAAATATCGATAGTATCCCAGCACTACTTCGTGGTGATGTTAATTGGCCTCTACGATCATGTGACTTGACACTGTTGGACTTCTTTCTTTGGGGTTATTTAAAAGAAAAAGTATACGTCAATAAGCTAAGAACAACTCAAGAGCTAAAGGATGAGATAGTTCGGCACATCAACGACATTGAACCTCAAATATGTCTCAGAGTCATTGAAAATATGGACCTTCAGATAGAGGTATGCCACCGAAGCCGTGGCGAGCATTTGACCGATATTTTGTTTCACACGTAATTGTCATAGATCCTGAGAACTTTTTGTTTTATTTACATTAAAAACAACTTCAGCTAGTTTTAAAATGAACACCGGTTTTAACGTGTAAAGTATGCTTTTGCTTGTCTATAGTAGATCAAAAGCATATTTTTTATAAAAGTTTACTTTAGAACTCCTATGCCTAATAAATCACTGATGGTTTAAGCGCTGGTTTAGTTGAACTAAACTTGAATTTATATGTAGTTTAAACTCAAATACTATAAATCAGTGTCACATGTATTATATGTTGTTAAAAAATTAACATGTGGCAGCACTACGATAAATCTTATCAAATTCATATGGTCTGTATTGGTAGTTTAAACGCCAAATTTTATGCGTTTAAAGATGGTTTATTTGTTTAGTGATTTATAGATTTGTTGGTTTAAACACAAACCAAAAAGAGAGTTAAACTTGCTCTGATTTTTTAGCCCTTAAAGTATGTTTTGTTTATGACTATGGTTAAGGGCCAATAGCTCTCGCAAGAACTTGTCCTCATATGCACTGTTGCCAGATTTGGGGATTTATCGACATTTTGACGATTTTTAAATCAAAAAAATGGCCTATTGACGCTTTATGTTCGAAATTTGACTATTTTTTTATATATAAAATTTCAAGTTTTTTTCAAAGTATTTTAACATGTGTTGGATTAACTTCTTGGATACTTTTGTTTAATTGGCTGGCATTAATTTTCATGTTTAAGCAGTTGATAATACAAAGTACCCATTTGTTTGCCCAACGGATATTTTTGCTCGTTTGTCCCGTTTTAAATATGATAGTTTAGGCTTTGGATTCAGTTAATACATAGATCTATTTTTCAACTATTTGATTTTAAATCGCAAAACAGGATTTCTGGTGTAAAAAATCAGTGTTCGATATCTCGTTATCAGATAAATTTTCAAATCACTTCGCCAAGTCTAGATTCTCAAACTTTTGCAGCCTTCCTGGATGAATGACATCCTTAACAATATACAACAGGCAAAATTATCTGTTGATAATTTTCAGGAATCAGCTATCAACGTTTCAAATAATTTTTTATTTTGATTTCATTGCTATTGTTAAGAAAACGTTTTTAGGTTTGTTTGAAAAAAAAATTGGAATTTTTCATATTTAAAAATCACTTGCCGCTGGCTCTAAAAGAAGTTAACAGTAGGGCATTTTCAGTGATTTTGTGATAAAAGAAATATGTGTTTTTAACTTTTTTTACTTATTTTATTCTTATTTTAATGAAAACAAAATGAAAATAGCTAAACATTTTAAAACACTAACAAAAGTTATGTCATTTATTATATAATGACAATTTAAATATGTAAGTCGATTTGGTGGTTTAGCGATTTTTAACAAATTTTATCTGGCAACTATTCAAGAGCAGGAGTAATCCAGTTGCCAACAATGAATGTAAACATTGATGAAGAGCAAGAGAGACAGCAAGTGAGTTGTGAAAAACAAATCAAAACACATAAACATAAGCACCATAGAGCAGCAAATACACTAATCAAAGCATGAATTTTTATATTTGTTGTGTTGTTGTTGTTTTTATACTAATTATGGAAAAATAATATCTAGTAAATCAGACTTCATTAGAAATGAAACAACAGTAACAATAAAACAACAAATAAAAACAAATTTACAGTGGGGTTAGATATTAAAAACAAGTAAGAAAGTATAGTCGGTCAAGCCCGACCATATGATACCCAGCACCACAGTACTTAAAAACACATTATGCTTATGTGTCCATATAAATATGGATTACTCTATGTTTAAAAACTTAATTAAAATCGGTTTGAAAGTTTGTGAGAGGCAGAAATTGCACCCTACATCCCCTTGTGGTCCTATTTTTGAAAAACTGTATAGCTTATGTGTCCATATAGATATGGATCTTCCTATGTTTGAAATTTCATTAAAATCAGTTTGAGAGGCAAAAATTGCCCCTTTCTCCCCTTGTAGTCCTATATTTTTTAAAACTGTATAGCTTATGTGTCCATATAGATATGGATCTATCCATGTTTTAAATTTCATTAAAATCGGTTTGATAGTTTCTGAGAGGAAGAAATTTCCCCCTATCTTCCCTTGTGGTCCTACGATTTGGCCCATTTTCAATAGGCTTGGTCCTTGTGCCAATAAGAACCTATGACCCAAATTTTATCAAGTTCTCTCCAAAGTTGCGACCTGCACTTGGCGCACAAGGTTACATGGACAGCCAGCCAGCCGGACGGACATCGTTAGTTCGACTCAGAAAGTGATTCTGAGTAGATCGGTATACTTTAAGGTGGGTCTAGGACCACTATTTTAAGGCGTTACACACATCAGCACAAATGCATAATACCCTCTCCACTATTGTGGTGTGGGTATAAAAATAAGAAAATACATATCGGGGATTTCAAGTCTAGTAAAACAATTTTTAAATCGATGTCTTCCGATTTGGATGAAATTTGGATAGTAGTTTAGACACAAATTTTCAACAAGATCGGCCAAAAAGTTTCTGAGTTAGAGGAGGTCAAAGTTTGACATTTTGGCCATACAGGTGTTCTTTCTCATCCATGTAACTTATTACCTATTGGTGTTAGTAAAATTTGTCCCAAGTAGTTTCGATAGCTATTTGATCAATCTTTTGAAAAAACTTTTTTGCTTTTTTAAAAAGTCTTTTTTTTAAATTGAGAAATTTTTAATAGAAAGCTATTTCTTTCTATAATAAAAAATACAAAAAAAAATTTTTTCTTTAAAAACTAAAAATTGGGAAACACTGTTACAGTAGAGCATGAAATTAACATTTCCCCAGTTAGTAAGTATTACGTTACTATATAATTATGATTTGCTTTTGTTTTTCTTCTTTTTGTGTACGAGCATTGCTACCAAATTATGTTTATCGTACACAATTACAAAAAATAACATGTTGTTATGATTGTTGTTGTTGTTTTTATGCATGATGATAATAATCGATTCTGTTAGAAACTGCTTTGTATGTTTGTTATTGTTGCCAAACCGTCCCAAGCCTAAAAAGTAAACATAGAAAATGAACTAACTACAACAACAGAAAGAGATGCACATTCAAGTTTGCCTAGAAATGTAGAACATTTTAAACACTGAACAAAATTAATGAGTGGATAGAGGAAACAATTTCATTGAAAAGAAAATTTTGTTTGCATTTTAGGGTGAACTACATAGTAAAGGCTGGTTCACCCACAAGTTTCTGAAACATTTTTGGTTCGGAGAAATTTATTGTTTACTGAGAGTTTTCTACACCATGGTTCACCCATTTCAGAAACTTGGTTCGTAAAAACAGTGCTGCCATATATAATTGAAAATGACGTAAATACATATGTGCATAAATTTAAGAAAACTAATTATATTTGTGTCAAAATAAAGAAATAAAAAAATTAATATTTAAACAAAAAAAAAAAAAAAAAAACAGCATTTGTGGTGAATTATTTGGTAAGAATAAAAACATCTTTTTCTGCGATGGATATATTATTTTGTTTGATATGATTGTTCTCATAAGAGCTGTTGCTCAAATCATACAAACATTCCCTTCCTGGCTTTTTTATTTCATAAATTAAATTAAAGACAACATCTTCTGACAACTCCATCTTAAATTTGTATCTAAAGGACAAAGAAAATTTAGAAGTTATAAACTAAATTGCTTTAATATTACAACTTACCTAATATAATATTTTTAAATTTTAAATTGTTTTTCCAAGTTTTTATATTTTTGCCGCCAATACCTCTTTTTCTTTATATGTTTATTTCTTTTTTGCTTTTTGTTTACATTTTTTAGTTTACCATACTGAATTTTTAATACAAATTCCAAACAATATGGCATGTCTCTTGTACAAATTTCACATGGTGTGGCAACTTTTTTTAAAATGGTTCGGACCAAATTTAAAATTTTGGCCACAAAGGGCTTTTATAGTACACAATTATAACAAATAAAAAAAAAAAAAAAAAAAAAATTAATTTAATTCACACTGAGAGTCGTTCGCACAAAATAATTTCTCTTGCTCTCTGAGAGAAACGTCAAACTACATATAAAAAAAATTTTGTGCGAACCAAAAATGTTTCAGAAACTTATGGGTGAACCAGCCTTAAGAGTGCTATACAACATTACCGGCTGTGCCGAATCTTAAATGCCCTCCACTGAGAGTTGGAATATTGCAGGACTGGGTTTTATATGGGATTGAAAAAATCTAAGCCAAACATTATAAAAGCTGACCTCACAGTATTATACAGACATCTTTTGAAAATCGCGCGATTTTAAATGGCAAAATGCCAGATTTATTTTATGGTGTTCTGAAAATCATGCATTTGATTGGCGATTTCAAATCTGTTCTGACAATAGCAAAACGCTTAACATTCTGGCTTGAAATCGCAAAAAGTTTGGCGACTTCAAATTGCAAAAGTTTACTCAAGGGTAGTAGAATATTTTTAAGAATCTGTGGCAGATCGCAAGCAAAGCGCAGGAGATTCAGAACACCATGAAATAAATCCATACCAATGTTCTGTAACATTGGTGAGAACTTCTCGCATAGAAAAGATGTAAAACCAAATATTTCATCATTTCTCGAAAAGTGAAATGTGTCTGTTAAGCACCCCATACAAGTTTCAATCGGTTGTTGTCCCAATCAAGGCGTGTATGGCTTTGTGAATTGATTATGTAGTTTGGCATTTGTCAAGTTGATTGAAGAAAAATTAAAAGATTTCGTTTTTTTCAATTTAGCTTTCAATACGATTGTGCTGTGTGTGTTCGAGTCTTTTAATCAGCTGTCAAAATTTATGTTTGTAGTTTTCTTTTGCAAAGAAAAATTTAAGTATTTTTAAAATTGTCTTTAATTTTATTGAATTTTAAATAAAACATATAAAAATGGCCGGCTCTGTTGCTTCCAGTTTCCTTATTAAATTTTCATTTGAATTTTTTTTCTTGTTCTTCGACCATTCTTGTGATATTCTTTGTCGATTTCCTTTTTTTTTCATCATCAATGCATTTTACTAATAATTCAACTAATAATTCAATTATTTTTTTTTTAGGGATTGCAATATAAATTTTTAATTCTAAATAATATTAATTTGACAGTTGAATGAATGTTTTTCAATTCAGTTTATGAAGTGTATGGCCAAGAATTAATTCAATTGAAAGACTCAATTGACAATTGAATTAAAACGTGTAGGGGGTGCTTTACTCAAGCCTTACTTTATATATTTCATAGTATGTATTCCTTTCGAAGCCGATGTGAAATTGTAGACGTTGAGAACGCCAGCTACACATATCGTTGACGGCGACCAAAATTTAAAAATTTTTAACGATGGCGGCAAAAATCCAACCGTCGGCTATACCAAATAATGTAAAGTGCGACTTAAATGTTTGTTGTCTTTGAAAACATTCGTGTATTTTTTAAAAATAATAAAAGCAAAATAATTAAACAATAAAAAAATCAGCCAAGAACAAAACATTTACATCTTCCGTGTTATTATTTTTTGCATTTTTAATATATTTTTTGAGTGTTTAAATTGTTTCTCACCCCGTTTTTATTCGTGAGTTTATTTGACAGTTTAAAGCGGAAACTTTCTCACAAACATTTTACAAACACACTTTTTCTGTAATTTGGATCGATCTAAACAAAATTTCCAGTCGTGTAAAACGAATTTGTTTAAAAGTTAATAAAAATCGATGCATTCCGGCACTAATTTATGATAATTTTTGTAACAAAAATTATGATAATTTTTGTACCAAAATGCCAAATTTTTTGCGAGGTTGTTCCGCATTTGGGTTCATAATTCTTTTTCTACTAAACCGATTGTGCTGGACTACAATCCCAAACTTCTCCCGAGCCGTGTGAAAGAGAGTGTGTTTTTATCAGACGGAAAGACACACGGTTGTGGCTAAATCGACTTGGAATTTATGAATGACCCAGAATTTATCAGATCTGAAATGAATGTTGAAAAAGTTTCTCACGGATTGATAAACTTTGTATACCCCTATTCACCACTAGTGGTGGACAATATAAAAAGCTCATTATTTGAAAACAATATTGCGTGAACTAACTTTAAACAATTAATAAAATTAAAAAAAAAAAATTGTTAAACAAATTTCAAATATTAATAATTAGTACATATTGTGGTTATTTTGTCGAACTATTTATGGATTAATCCAAATTTTAATATTTTTAATCAGACTTAAGTTCATCAAATTTAATTTTTCATTAAATTATTTTTATGAAGAAAGGAATTTTACAACATGAAAATTAATTAAAATTGTTATTGATAATTTTTCTTTCTTGACTGACCTGAGATTCGAATCCAGGCGGCTGGCCTGAGATTCGAACCCAGGCGGCTGGTTACCATGACATGTTTCGATCGCAACCACTTGATCTCCTCAGAGGGATGACTGCTGACGTCAATAGTCAAACATCAATCCTTAAACCAAATTGTATTTTAACCTTTGGTAGATCAAAATTTGCTTTTTTCGAAAGATTATCCATTTTAAATTGATTTTACATGTTTTTCTTTACTTCTGTTTTTTCGTACTTTTTGTCAAGAATTCTTCTTGAAGTCCAAAGTACATTTTTGTTTTCCATGTTTGTCTTTCTTTTTCTTGTTGACCTTTCTCAGCACAACTTGAATAATTAGTATTGTGGTTATTTTGTCGAACTATTTATGGATTAATCCAAATTTTAATATTTTAATCAGGCTTAAGTTCATCAAATTTAATTTTTCATTAAATTATTTTTATGACGAAAGGAATTTTACAACATGAAAATTAATTAAAATTGTTATTGATAATTTTTCTTTCTTGACTGACCTGAGATTCGAAAAATTATCAATAACAATTTTAATTAATTTTCATGTTGTAAAATTCCTTTCTTCATAAAAATAATTTAATGAAAAATTAAATTTGATAAACTCAAGCCTGATTAAAAATATTAAAATTTGGATTAATTTCAAATATTTTTATCTTATTCAAAATCATTTTAATATCTTTAATTTGATTGACAAGTCTGTTTTTATAACAAACACGCAAATTAAATCCAACTGACATTCGCTCAATTTATTAAACAGATGTCACTATTTTGTTTTAAAATCGCACACAGAATTAAAAAAAAAAATCTAAATGCGCATACCAAAATCAATATGAATCACAAACAAAAATTAACTTGGCCAAAAAATAACAAAAGTATAGCGGAACTCAACTGAGGTAACAGAAAAGCAAACAAATAAAAAAATTCTTAAACCACAATTTATATTCCTACACGGTCTTGCTACCAGTAAATTTTAACACTTTACTGCAAAAGACCCCAAAACAAAACATGAAGAAGAATGCAAAAAAAAACATTCAATATCATTTACTCTGAATGATGAACACAATGAAAAAAAAGAAAAATATTAAGATCGTGCCAAAAATAATAAAATTTAACAACTGCAGAATTAACAAAAAATAAAAAAATATCTTAAGAATCCAAAGTGAACCAAACGCAAATTTGTTGAAATTGTTAACCCTTAAAAGCACAACGAAAATTTTTATTAAAAAAATTGTTAGGTATTTTTTCAATTGGATTAAATATAATTAAATTTTAAAGTGGCGTTGTAAACACAGCTGAGCTACATTTTTCTTATTTTGAGAGAGAGAGAGAGAGAAATGTCAAAAGTGGCTTGTGTTTTTGACATATTTGAAATAAACCATAGGTTTCATTACTCTCTAAGCCCCATGGTGAAATAAACAGGTGGCAGCACTACGCCAGATGACGAATTTTTGTTCTTGCATTGTTTGTCTAGATTTATGTCAAAGTTTTGTTTATGTTTACAAAAAGTCCACGTTTTGTGCTGTGATTATTGTATTTTATTAAAGTTTTTGATAATATTAAATTAAAATAAATAAGATATTGGCCATAATTAAATAAAAATTGTCTAAAAATTTATTTATTTCATAACGTTCAGCGGAACGCTTTGATTTTTGTTAAAAGTATTTTTTGACGTAAACGGTGATGTAATTTCCATTTTTGTTGTAATGTTGTATTTGTTGCCGTAACGATGCCATCTGATTATTCCACCATGCTTAGCCTTAAAAACTCTTGTTCAGAGCTAATGTAAGTTAGTTGCAAAATTTTGGGAACCTGAACTATTCTCCATCTCTGTTGACTCATTTATTTTTGAACATTTTTAATATCCGAAATTTTTTTTTCGATTCTTAATACTTAGACAATTTTACGGTTTTTAAATTTTCTATAGATAAATTGTACGAAATTTAAAATTTTCTACACAACATTTAACAAAATGTTCAATTTTCTATAGCAAATTTTCAGAAATTTTAAATTTTCTACAGGAAATTTTACGAAAACTGTATTCATAACAAACGTTTATTAGCCAAAATTTTTAATGGAAAATTTGTTTTGCAAACCTTTATTAAATGTCAAATACCTATGTATTTTTATGAATACTGGCATTAGATTTTATTAATATAAAAATTTTTTTAAGATTTGTTTTTTTTTATTATTACTAACTTCTTAACGTGTTCCCTTTGGTTGTTAAAGGGGTTAATAAAATCACAAAATCTATAAAGAGTAGTAACCATGACTCATATCCCCGCAAACATCGGCACAAAAATTATCTACAAAAATGACGTTAAAATAAGACACGCACTCCAAAACACTCATGCTCACACACACCCATCTTTATATGTCGAGATGAAATTAAAAAAAAACTTAATAATGATCATTTAGAAGCTCTTCTTCTTCCTCTTGTATCAGGTGTTTTTTTAGAACTATTGATATCGATAACTTTGGTTTGACAGCTGAGAATGTCAAAGTGTGTTGACATTTCGGTTCCGTAAGATTTGTCAAGTCATCATGAATCGTTTAACGTAAGAACAAAAAAAAAAAAAAAAAATAAATAAATCTGTTCGCGAAGTTCCTAGAGCACTTCGCCCATTTTACAAAGCTCATTTCTGGTTAAATGGCTACTTCAATAAGCAAAATTGCCGTATTTGGAGCGAAGACAGTCCTCAAGCCGTTAACGATTCGTGCATAACAAATTTACTGTTTGGTGCGGCTTACACGCTCTTTCGAAATGAGCAAGGAGCTGCCGTTACGGCGAATGGCGAGTGCTATCGAGCTATGTTGACAGAATTTTTGTTTCCAAAAATTAATCAGCAAAGCATCAACGACATACAGTGCGCCTAACAATCGCTTTATTGGAAAATCAATTTGTTAGCAATTATGTTTTCAGAAGAGATCCTGTTGAGTGGCCTCCTCGTTTGTGCGTTTTAACGCCTCTGGATAACTTTTTATGGGACTATGTTGAGTCATTGGCTAATGCTGACAAACCAGCAACTCTTGAATCACTGAAAGCTAATATTTAATCCACCATTGACGCCATACGGCCAGATTTATTGGAAAAAGTAGTCAAATATTGCACTGATCGAATGCACTATGTTACTCGTAGCCGCGGCGGACATGTGGCGGAAATCATATTTAAAAAAATAAATGCTTTAAAATTATCTACCACATAATATTAAAAAAGTATTCATTCCAACAATATTCCTGTCTTGTATAATTATTTTAAATTCTCATGCAGCTAAACAAACACCCTATACGTTTTATAAACTTAAATTATCATCTTGATTAGTTTTTGTATTTGTCTTTCATTTCAAAATGGGCGGCTGATTTAAAAAAAAAACTTGTTAGGCAAATTAGCTGGTCTCACTATTCTAGATCTCCAAAGGCAAAAGCAGCAACTACAACAACAACGATAACAGCAACTAAAACACAAACAACAGCAAAGCCATCTTTAAAGCAAAAACACAACAAAAACACACAAATTCCCCAAGAACTTGTACTCATACGAGAGCGAGTATGTGCATTTGCAGTATAAGCAAAAACAATACAACGAGAAAACAGCAACAACATCATCAAACACAAATGTAAATACCGGGAAAAAAGAATCCCTCCCTCTGCCCTCCAGTAAAACAGTCAATGTCATAAGAAATGCATAAAATGCACAAAACAAAAATTTACTGTTTATGTGGGTGTATTTTGCGAAAACAAATGAAGTGAAACATGAAAAATAAAACAAACAATAACTATAAAAATATTATTGCAAAAATAATAATAATAATAATAAAAAAAACAATACAAAACAAAAAACAGCCCCGAATACTTAAAATTAATTCAAGGATGTTTCTTTTTGTATTCAAATGCAATTTTTATATTTTTTAAGATAAGGAAATTGTTAAAATAGTGGTCAGATAGAGCAATGATCGATATTTTTAATATTTTATGGGACAATTTCAAAGAATTCTTAAATTTTAAAAAATTCTTTTTTTGTATAACGTCACAATTAATCATACTGGCCTGTGCCTAAGGGTGTGAACATTGTTTTCACACCAGCCTGAAGACAATCCTTTTTGGTACCTTAAAGTGGAAAGTATACACAATATAAAGAAAATCCATAGCATCACTAACTCCAAAACATAGTTTTTTGAGTTATGACGACGTTGCAGCAAATGAATGATTAATAAATATTTCGATAATAAGTTATAGTTATTTTAGTAAAACGATATCGTTACGAATCGCTAAAAGACTTGTCATTTGTTTTGTGGTTGAAAATTCACTACTTTTGCACCACTTAATTAAATTATTTACGCTTTCAATAGCTGTTGAAAAAGAAACATTTGGCAGGACTTTCACATCGTTAGATTCACTACTGTCTAAAGAGAGACTATCGCTATTAAGCACATGCTTTTTAGACACGTCTTTATACCATCTTTTTAATTTTTAACAGAGAATAAAAAAGCTCGTTAATTGAAATGTTGATTTATGTTTCTGAATTTTGTTAGGAAATTGTGCGATGTTTTTAATTTTTGTTTTAATGTGCGATGGTTTGAACTTTCAAAAGAAAAATTTGGGTTTTTGTTATTTAAAAAAAAAAAAAAAAAAATTGTGTTATGTGTTAAGTTTTATTTGTGCAATGTTTTCAATTTTCTCTGAAAAATTGTACAGTTTTAAAATTTTTTTCCAGAAAAACTGGAGTGTTAAATTTTTGAGAAAATTTTTCGATGTTTTAAATTTTTGTTTTTAATGTAGGAAGTTTTTAATTTTGTCAAGAAATTCTGCGATGTTTTAAATTTTCTTAAGAAAATTTTGTTTTTTTGATTTTTCAAGAACATTGTGCGATGATTTAAGTTTAATTTGTGCGATGTTTTCAGTTTTCTCTGGAAAATTGTGTAAAAGTTTTTTAATTTTTTTTAAGAAAATCTGGAATTTCTGAAGTTTTTGTCAGAAAATTGTTCGATGTTTTCAATTTTTGTTTTTAATGGGGGAAGTTTATAATTTTCTGCGCTGGTTAATATTTTCTTACGAAAATTTTGGGTTTTTCTTATTTTTTTAGAAAAATTGTGCAATGTTTACTATTTTCTCTGGAAAATTGTGCAAAGTTTTTTAATTTTTTTCCAGAAAAACTGGAGTTTTCAAATTTTTTCAGAAAATTTTTAATGTAGGAAGTTCTAAATTTTGATTTAAAACTTTAAAGTTTGATTCGTTATAAAAAGTGTGCGATGTCTTAAGTTTTATTTGTGCGATGTATTTAATTTTCTGTGGGAAATTTTGCAGTTTATTTATTTTGTTTGAAGAAATCCGGAATATTTTCAATTTTGTCAGAAAATTGTTCGATGTTTTCAATTTTCTTCTTTAACAAATTGTTGGTTATTACTTTTTTTTAAAAATTTTGCTATGTTACAAATTATTTATAGGAAACTTGTGCAATGCGTATTACTTGCTTATTATTTTTAATTTTTTTCTGAAAAATTTTCAGTTCTTAATAAAAATTTTGAAATGTTTACAATTTTCTATAGAAAATTGTGCGCTGTTTTCAATGTTCTTTGAAAAATTGTGCAATGTTTTCCACTTTATTTTTTTTTTGAATTCTAATAAAAACAGTGCGATTTTTTTTTTATTTCTAATAAAAACAGTGCGATGTTTTCAATTTTTTATAGAAAATTGAGAGGCGTTAGCTTTATCAAAGCAAATTGTTTGTTGTTTTCAATTTTCTACCAAAATTTTTTTAAAACTTTAATTTAAGTTCTTTTTTAATGCACTTTAGAACTATGTCTTTTGAAATATTTTGTTTTAGTTTATTTTTTCATTTAGAGTTTAATGTTGAATTCATAAAGAATATATCAATTTTGCCAAACAAATTTTCAAGGTGTGGTTAACGGTTTTCTATTTTATTTTGTCAATGATAAATTAGACAATTCAAATACTAATTCATTAACAATTACACACACCCGCCCTTGTCTTCTCTGCACCAAAACCCATAAAACGATTAATATTCGTATAATGTCATTAATCGTTCTGCTTCAGTTTGTTAATTTGGTTTTTTCAATTCAACCATTAATATGTACATGAAAATGGATGTTGTGTTTGTTTGTGTGTATGAACAGTATGTTCTGATTAAACATTAATAAGTTCTTAACATAAAGCTGTAAAACATGTGAGTACATGTGAGTACATCTCTTATAAATAAATGTTGGTAGGTATGTTTACACACACATACATACATACTTTGTTTGAATAGTAATAAAAATGTCGTCTTTACTTAAATATTTTGCACAACTTCCGGTTTAGTTTTTGTTAATTTCATACTAGTATATAAATTTCCTTTGTTATTGTTGTTATACTTTTTGTTGTTGTTATCTCTGTATCTTTTTTTTAATGAGGGATCTGCCTTAAAAAATTCCCTATTTTTATGATTTTTTTTTTTTTTGTTTTTTAGTATTTTTTTTTATGTTGATTCGGGTGACATGCAAAACAAAATATTAAATAAAAAATGTGTTAAAAGGTATGAAAAACTTGAAATTTTTTTTCTTCAATGTTGTTCGTTGTTTTTGTTGTAGTTGTTGGTAGGCTTATGTTGATTGTGTAGGGCTAAGAACCCATACAAAACATACAAATTTAAAAAAAAAACTTCCACTTGCAAATAAATTTTATTTTCTACGAACTTTTTTTTTGTAATTCGTTGAAAAATATACAAGTTTTGTGGTGAATTGTGTTTTTCATTTTATGATTTTTAATACCTGAAAAAATAAAATAAAAAAACGCTAAGTTTTTTCAGGGCTTTATAACGCTAAAGATTTTAAAACAAAAACTTAAGAAAAATTAAAAAGTAGTGAAAAAATTTAATAAAAAAATTATTTTAAAGCAAAAATTAAAAACCAATCTTTTTAATATGTACCTCCTACAGGGCTACCAGCAGGGTGACATTAAATAATTTATGGTATGTTTGATTTTGTTTCTAAAAATTGTTTTTCTAAAAAATTTTCAATATTAAAAACTAAAACAAATTTTACGTTATTCCAAAGTTTTAAAAGACTGTGTTTTTTTTTTAATTAAGCATTTTAGATATCCTAAAATATTAGGATAGCTTAAATTTTCTGAAGAAAATTTTGCAATGCTTTTAAACTTTCTTTAAAAACTTCATATAAAAAAGTTTACGATATTTTTAATTTTCTATAAAAATTTTATAAATTTTATTATTTCTTCGATAACATTTTTAATTTCCATAACAAAATTTTAAAATATTTAAAACTTTCAATGAGTAATTTTACGAGACTTGAAGTTTTTCTTAGAAACTACAGAAAATATACGAGATTTTTAATTGTCTAAAGAAAACTTACGATATTTTTAATTTTTAAGAATATTTTTAACATTTTCATTGTAAAGTTTTGATTTAAAAAAAAAAGACATTATGTATTATTGTTTATTTTCTATAAAAAAATTACGATATGTGTATTTCAATTTTGGAAAATTTTAAGGTAATCAAATATTACGGTATTTAAAATTTTTTTATAGAAAATTTTACGATATGTATTTTATAAATTTTTATATTTTCTTTGATAACATTTTACGTAACTTTTGATTTCCTTAACAAAACTTTGAAAACATTTCCAATTTTCAATAAAATATTTTACCAAATCTGCTCCCCAAGAATTTTCTGCAGATCTTCAACAATTTCAATGCATCATATTATTAATGAATTCTTCTTCTTATATAAAATCAATCACCCTTATCGCGGTTGGCGTAGGCGTATTTAGGCGTATGTCGCATTTGTTGTCGTATTTAAAATTGAATGGTATCGTGGAAACTTTTCGCCTACGCCTACGACTCTCTATTTTTTGTAAGAGAGTCGCTTTGTAACAGATTACTCAATTTTTTTTTTAAGAAACACCCTGTTATGAAAATGTCAACAAATCACAGCTGATTATTTTTCTTAAGCTGTTGATTATAAAAAACAAAAACGTTATAAATACAATTGCGCCAATAAATATAAATATTATTTTTAACAAATATGTTGAGTATTGGTTTTTTTTCATCATCAGAAGACGAAGAAGATTTTAATAATTCGGAAAATCATCTAAAGAAGCATTTAAGGCAGCAATGCAATGTATTTTCTTTGCCTGACAAAAAGTAAGTATTTATTTAGTATTTATGCATTTGCTGGACAAAATGTAAAAATATCTCTGTTTTTGCGAACTTTTTTTGAGTTATTTGGATCCACGTTCTCATCACTATAGGCATTTGGAAATGTTTTAGAAAAAGAGCAAGGTTCTTCAATCAAACTCAAATCTCCAGTGGTGCCCGAAATATTTTTTTTACATTTTTTCGCCGGATTACTAGTTTGAACAGTTTCTTCTATGACGATGTCGAATACCTCATCAGCAGAAAGCACTTGCTTCGGGGAGCTGGAACGAGCACGCTTAAGGCCAAAAGGTTCTTTATGCTGAACAATTGAGCGTAGTTGCAATAAACTTACTGCAGCCTCTTCAACTGGTGACAAAGCAAATTGCTTAAAAGCTCCTCCACCTGTTGCATGACTTTCAGCCTTGTTGTGGGACAGATTTTTCTTTAATTTAAACTTAAAATCTCCCCAAACCTTTAACCAACCTTCGCCTGTACGGAATGGAGGTCCTATACTATTGAGTTCTTCTGCGACTTCATTCCACTCATCTTTTGTATTAATTTTATTTAATCCTTTATTATACCCTTTTGCCAAGTACGGCTTTTTTCCATTTTCTCCACCAACTTGGAAATTTGTGCGGGTGTGGTAATTTTTATGCTAAAATATAAAAAAATAGAAAAAAAAAACAAAAATTGAAACAAAAAGCTTTAAAGCTGCTTTTTATATAACTTACGATTTGTTTGACTCCATTTTTAAATAATTTTTATCAAAAAATAAACTCTGTCGTGAGCAAAAAACTTAACGACAGTTTTTAGCGCTTTTGACAGGCAAATACGCCATCTACGATACCGTTTTTGTAGTAGAATTATATTCAGTGTCGTATTCGCTGGCGTTTTTGCCAACCGCGATGCGATTTTCTAAAAACGCCTAAAAAACGCCAAAAAACGACACAAAATTGCCAACCACGATAAGGGTGAATATGTATTAAAAATAATAACAATCTCCATAATATTCTCTGAGAAGTCACAAAAGAAAATATTAACAATCTTAAAAGAATTAAATATCTTTCATAAAATTTAAATTGCAAAATCATATGTACATATAACTTTAAACTTAGCATAGATTTAAGTATACACATTATTACCTGGCTATATAAAAAATAAGCCATAAAATATGAGCTGATGGCCTAAGACGCTAGTGCTCTAACAATTCAACTGTATTATTATTTTATTATTATATAGTTATAATAAATAAATAAAAAATTTTACGATAATATTTTACGATTTTTGAAGTTTTTCTTAGATATTTAAAATATTTTTAATTTTCTAAAAAATTTTTTTTTATTAATTTTTGTTTTATAGAAAATTTACGATATTATTAATTTTCGAATGAAAATTTACGCTATTTTTATTTTCTAAAAAAAATTTTATTATTTTTCCATTTTCAATGTAAAATTATAATCTCTTCAATAACATTCATTGTAACTTTTGATTTCCTTTACAAAATTTTTAAAACATTTCCAATTTTTAATAATTTTTTTTTTGGATATTTGTAGTTTCTCTTAGAAACTACAGAAAATTTACGATATTTTTGATTATCTAAAGAAAATTTTTAAAATTTTTCCAATTTTATTGTTAAATTTTGATATTCTAAAAACAATATTATGCATTATTGGTTATTTAAGAGAAATTTACGATATTTGTATTTGTATTTTTATTTTGGAAAATTTTAAAATAATCAAATTTTCTATAGTATATATTATGATTTTTAAAATTTTCCATATAAAACATAAGCCTTTAAAAATTTTACGAAATTGACCATTTTATAAGGAATATTTTAATTTTCTATAAAAATTTTATAATGGGTTCAATGACATTTTACGTGGCTTGTTTTGCTTAATTTTAAAAAATTTCTAATTTTCAATAAAAAATTTTACAAATATTGAAGTATTTTTAAAAACTATAAAAAGTTTACGATATTTTGAATTTTTCAAAGAAAAATTTTCAAATGTTTCTATTTTCATTGTAAAATTTGGTTTTTCCAAAAAAAAAAAAAATATGCATTATTTCTTACTAACTATAAAAAAATTTACGATATTTGTATTTTTGCTTTGGAAAATTTTAAGCTAATCAAATTTTCCATTGAAAATATTAAAATTTAATTAGTATTGTGGTTATTTTGTTGAACTATGTATTTATGGTTTTTAATCCAAATTTTTAATAATTTTTATTAGGCTTAAGTTCATTAAATTTAATTTTCATTAAATTATTTTTATGAAGAAAGGAATTTTACAACATGAAAATTAATTAAAATTTTTATTGATAATCTTTCATTCTTGACCGTGGCCGGAGCTCGAACCCGGGCCGGCTTCAAGAAAAATTCTTGACAAAAGTACGAAAAGACAGAAGTAAGGAAGAACATGTAAAATCAATTAAAATGGATAATCATTCAAAAAAGCAAACTTCGATCTACCAAAGGTTAAAATACAATTTGGTTTAAGGATTGATGTTTGACTATTGGCGTCAGCAGTCGTCGATGACTCCGAGTGTGAAACGGCAAATCCATCTGAGGAGATCGAGTGGTTGCGATCGAAACATGTCATGGTAACCTGCCGGCACGGGTTCGAGCCCCGGCCACGGTCAAGAATGAAAGATTATCAATAACAATTTTAATTAATATTCATGTTGTAAAATTCTTTTCTTCATAAAAATAATTTAATGAAAATTAAATTTAATGAACTTAAGCCTAATTTAAATTATTAAATATATTAAAATTTTTGAAATGTTCCTTTAGGAAATTTTACGATATTTAAAATTTTCTTTAGGGAATTTTACGAACTTTTGAAGACTTATCTTAAAATTTCACTATTTCTCAAATACTTTAAAAAAAGCTGCGAAAGTTAAAAGATTTTTGAAATTGTCTGTAGACATTGCAACATTTTTTACAATAGTCTTGACAAATCCTACGATTTCTTACAATTTTTCTTAGAAAATTTTAACATTTTCACAATATTTTCTAAAAAAATTTCCAATATTTTCTATTTTTTTTAAAGAAAATTGTTCATTATTTTTTTTTAAAATTGTTGGCGTTTTTAAAGCTTTTCCTTAGTTTCTATAATAATTCGTTACAAATTTATCAGATTTTTCTTAAATGTTGCTTTAATCTCGAAATTGTATCTTTAGTAACCCTTGACGTATGATTGATATTATTTATTGTATATTTTAACAAAATTCTTTATAACATTAGTTTGCAAAGTTTAATTTGCAACATCAAATACTTTTAAAAATCATTACACTTTAAACTTTCTCCTTATAATGAAATAAATTCGAAATGACAAGGCATGCTACAAAAAATTTTCTAATGAATATTGAAAATACATACACATATTAGTTTCTAAATACAATATTTTTTTTTTTTAGCTAATGACATATTTATGTCATTATCAATTACTTCAAGTATTTAAATGCAAAAAAAAAGTATTTACTAACAGCAACATCATCAGCCAGAAAAACTAATTTCTCTTTAATCTTTTATGACAGGAAAAAGTTAACATTACCACCCACTTTTCCAAATAACATCATTGTCTGGTTGGAAAAAAACCTTTTTTTTTATAACAAATCTCTTTTGATAGCATGTCTTAAGGTGATTTTTCATAAATTGTGCAGCAGAAAGTTTCGATCATAATTTTGTTTGTTGTGTTCTCATTTTATTTAACAGTATTTATCATAAATAAATTCTGGAATCGCTTACATATGTTGCCATATTTTAGAGCCTTTGTTGTGTCGTTTGGCTTTAATGTTTTCTATTGATTTTTTTTGCCAAGGAGGCTGCTTTTTTCCCTACATTTAATGCATCACTTTGGCAACAAACTTTTACTTTACAAAAGTTTCTAATAATGTTTAGTGCGGTTTTCTTTTTCTTTTTTGTGTTAAAATGCAGCTGCAAATTCTTCTAATATCCCAGTTTTATGTTTTATTTTTTTTTTTGGTTTTAAATTGATATGAAAGGCGTTGGTGGCTTGAGATATTTTTTCTCTCTACATTTCTATCCTCAAACCACATTAAGAATCTTAAGATCTCTATAGAAGATTATAGTGAAATGTGTAAAATGCAAACATGTGTTAAAAATTTCTTTTAAACACTCGCACATTTGGTAACAATGAAACATAAAAAAAAAATCTTTCGCACCTGGATTCTTTAGAAAATGTATTTCAAAATTGTCTGACTGGAAAAAAAAACAAGTCAAAAAGTACTTTATGAAGTTTAGACAAATTTTTGTGAGCTGACATAAATTTCAAGAAATAAAGAAAAGTTATAAAAATAAAGAAATTTGACGAAAAATTTATGGTGGGATTTTAAAGCTATAAAACAAAAAATCTATCGCCAAGCAGTTAAAATAGAAACTCTATCTGTTTTTTCTAGAGAAATATTTAGAAATTTCTTTAAAAACTATACAGTAATACTTGCAAACTGGCGAAAGTCTTATTTGGGACGCCTAAACGTATGATTAATATTAATTAATAACAAATTTTACAAAAACCTTGATAACTTCTAAGTAAAATACTTTCCAAAAAATATCCAACCCTTAAACAAATCCTAAGACTTCAGAGCTTATTAATTAAAAAATAATTTAAACAAGAATTTTAGTTAAAAAATTGATTTTTAACAAATTTCTTTAATATTTCTTATATTTACTTTACTTATTTTTAGCGTATTAAACAATTTCTTCTTGAAATCTCATAACAATTTTGTAATAAATAAACAAGATCATTAAACAATTTGTTGCTAAACAAATTGTTGGTTAATAAAATTTAATGATTAAACAACCGCTTAGTAGAAAGTGAAAAATAAGTAATTAATTTTAGTTTTTTTTTTCTTTTTTAAAGTTAAATGTAGAAGAAACAAAGTTAATTATTTCAATCTAGCTCTTTGAAATGCTTTTAAAGGGTTGTCCAACCTAAATGCACGATGTTAATTGTGAGTCACACGTTAACGTCAAGTTTTTTGCCCAGCTTAATTTGACATTTCTTTGTTACAGTGTTTGACAAATTAAACCATGAAGAGGTTCACATTTAAGCAGCGCGTTAAGATTGTTGAATCCTTAAACGAAAATGGGCGTTCAAATCAAAATGCATTTCGTGATCTTTGTGATTTTTGTGGTCAGCGTAATCGACGAAATGTGTCCCCAATCGGGAGAATTGTGCGCAAATTTTAGCAAACCGGGTCTAAAGGAAATGTGGAAAAACATGTTTGGTGCGGTTTATTGGCTGGCGGCGGCATCGGGCCGTACTTCTTCGAAAATGAGGTCGGCCAAGCAGTTACCGTGAATGGTGTTCGCTATCGCGAGATGATGACGGACTTCTTGTGGCCAAAAATTGAGGATATATACCTGGACGATATGTGGCTCTTACAGGATGGCGCCACCTGTGTGTGTGGCAGCCAACGAAACAATGGCTCTTTTAAGCGAGCAATTCAATGCCTGAGTTAGCTCACATCGTGGCGATGTTAATTGGCCGCCACGATCATGTGATTTGACAACGTTGGACGTCTTTCTTTGGGGATTGGTACGTCAATAAGCCAAGAACAATATAAGAGCTAAAAGAAGAGACAATTCGGCACATCAACGACATTGAACCTCTGTTATGTCTCAGAGCCATTGCAAATATGGACCATGACCACGGCGAGCATTTGGAATATATTTTATTTCACACTTAATTGCCATAGATCCTTCTAAAATAATAAAAAATATTATGATAATTCTCCGAAAACTTTTTGTTTTTTTTTCACAATTAACATCGTGCATTTTGGTTGTGCCACCCTCTAGTTTTTATTGTTTTTAAACAAAATAAATTACAACAAAGTTTCAAGTAAAAATTGCCATTAACCCAGCAACTCGAGAAAATATAATTTAAAATTTTTTATAAAGAAGAATTTTTAACAATTTTGTTTTCAATGCAGATTTCTTTTATAACAATTTTTCATCCGGCGAAATTAATTAAGAGTTTTATTTTGCAAACTCAGATGGAATGCATAAAAAAAAATTTTTAAAAATGTAATTTAATTAAACATAAAAAAGTCATTTTACTTGATTGTTAATAAATTTAACTTTATTTTTAGTTTTTGTTTTTTAATATCAACAATTAACTAAAACAATTTTTTTTTCTTTACAGATTTTTACTAAGAACTCTTTTAATCTCTGGCAAATCACTTTAAGAAAGTAAGTAAAATATTTGATTTTAAACAAAATCATTTTAAAATTATGAAAAGAGATTTGGCAGAACTACATTGACAGAAAATGCGTCATAACGCTGATGTATTTTGACATCAGCACTATGAAAAGTGTCTTTGTTTGTGACCCCATGACACATTTAATCATTGTGATGTCAGCCTTAACATCACTTGGCCAAATTGTCATCAGGGTCAACTATTTAAATTATGTCATCAATGGGATGACACATCGGCATCACAGAAATGAAACAGGAACTAAATAATTTAAACAAATAGAATATGGGAATTTTTGCTTTTATTTAACTTTTTAAACATGAAAATAATGTTATTAATACGCAAAAAATGGCATCGAATTAATGTCACTAGATGACGCATAAAATGTGACAAAATTTAGGGATGACGTTCGTCATGGGATTGATGTCACTTTTTGCCTCATTGTTGTCATTTGTAATAACATCATCATTATGAAAATGCATTTTTGTATGAGTGTGGGCAAATTAAAACAAACATGGCAACCCATACACCTTAAAAAGCTTTTCAGCATGCTTTAAAACTTTTTTTATTCGTAATTTTTTATTATAAATAAATTGCATTCTAAATTAAATTGAATTAAATTTAATTGAATGCGAACAATTTTCGTAACTTGCCAAATTGAAAAAAGAAGAGATAATAAAATCTTTAATATCTTTTCCAGCATCTGCTTCTTCAAACCGCAAAAATAAATTTCATCCAAAATTGAAATGAAAGATGATACAAAAACCAAATCACATCTTTTTCAGACAGCTGACGTTGAACAAAACAAATTGCGTGTCAATTTAGTTTAAAATGCATTTTTTTTTGGGTAAATTTCAATAAATTCAATTTAATTGTTTTTTTTTTTTACATACAATTTTTGCACATAAAACGAAAGAAAAACAAAATTAAAAAAAATATAATTTTCTATAGAAAAGTTGCTTGGATCAATTGAACTTTTTCTATAGTAAAGTTGCTTAAATCAAGACAATTTTTTCTATAGAAAAGTTGCTTAAATCAAGGCAATTTTTTCTATAGAAAAGTTGCTTAAATCAAAGCAATTTTTTCTATAGAAAAATGGTTTGAATCAAAGCAACTTTTTTCTATAGAAAAGTTGCTTGAATCAAAGCAACTTTTTTCTATAGAAAAGTTGCTTTAATCAAAGCAAATTTTTCTATAGAAAAATGGTTTGAATCAAAGCAACTTTTTTCTATAGAAAAATGGTTTGAATCAAAGCAACTTTTTTCTATAGAAAAGATGCTTAAATTAAGGCAATTTTTTCTATAGAAAAGTTGCTTAAATCAAAGCAAATTTTTCTATAGAAAAATGGTTTGAATCAAAGCAACTTTATTCTATAGAAAAGTTGCTTGAATCAAGGCAATTTTTTCTATACAAAATTGGTTTGAATTAACGCAATTTTTTCAAAAGAAAATTGTTTTGAATCATTGCAATTTTTTCTATGGAAAATTGGCTTTAATCTAGTCAACTTTTTCTTTAGAAAAGTTGCTTAAATCAAGGAATTTTTTTCTATAAAAAAGTTGTTTGAATCAAGGCAACTTTTTCTAATTGACCTTTTTTTCTTCTGGTTGAATCGAATTTCTATGGGAAATTAAATTAAACTTTAATTAAGACAATACAAAAATCTTTTACGTTCCAACGCATCAACAAAAGGTAAAATGAGTTTTCGTGAAAAATCCAATGAAATTTGTGTATTTTCATTCAAGAAAATCACCACAAAAGGAAAAATTATTTTTATACCAAAAGATTTCGTAATTTAATAAATGGCTTGTATTTGTGTTCAATAATTAATTGTGGAAATTTAATCGCTGGCAAAAAATCTGAAATTAAAACTAAAATACTTCAACAAACAAGAAAACGAAATCGAAACTAAAAGCGAATCTGAAGTCGAATCTTCCTCACATTCAAAAGCCAACAACTCAAACCAAATGAATAACATTTTGAACATTTCCGTTGTAAACTGTCGATTATTGTTTGATTTTTATATGCAGACGTAAACTGTTTGTTGGAAAAAAAAAAAAAAATAGAAAAATCAAAACAACCAACAATTGCAGGCAGAGAGCCAGACAGACATGATGTTGCAACATCAAGATACGCACTTTTTAATTTGCAACCAACCACTAACTCCACTTCACTCTACTCGTTCGTACACTTGTTGTTTCGTTGTTGTTCTGCTCCTTCAGTGCTGTGGAAGTTTGAAAATTCAAATTTAAACAACAACAAAAGAAGACCCCATTCACATGTGTTTTTCATGCAAAAACTAAATAAATACCACAAGATTCGCATGAGTTTTTGTTCAAGTAGAGTCTCTTTTACAAAGTTGTTTCGTTGATCGAAAATTAAATAAAAAAAAAATTATTCACACAAAAATATTACATTGTTCAATGATGTGCTGGTTGCCTGGCTGGTGGTGGCATTGCATATTGTTGCACTATACGAACAACAATAACTTTATAGCTTAAAGGCCTGTGGTAAAAAATAAACATTTGGATATATTAAGAAAAATTCAAATTTAAAAACGGCTTTAAAAACACGAAAATTCCGTCGTTTTGAATTTTTAAAAAATTTTATTTTGCAAAAACTTAGCAAAAAAAAAAAACGACACTGAAAAAAACATCTAAAGGGTGGTAGAAAGATCTATGACAATTATGTGTGATGATTATGTGGATTCTCATTTGCCCAAAATGCAGCAAATTCTGCTTGTCAACGAATCCACTGAGGTGAAAATGTGTCTCGAAATGCATTTTGATTTGAACGCCCATTTTCGTAAAAGGCTTCAATAATCTTAACGCTCTGCTCAATTGTGTACCTCTCCATGGTTGAATTTGTCAAACAATGAAACAACGAAATGTCAAATTTAGTTGTGCAAAAAACTTGACCTTAAGGTTTATTATGTTTGGACCCCCCTTCATAAAATATTTTGCTTTGCTCCTAACAACATTAGTGTGGGAAAAATTACTCCATATGTGACAGCGCATAGAGAAAGGGACCTAAGGGTAAAAAAAAAAATCAATTTTCACTTTTTTTTTTTTTTTTGATGTGGACAACATCTGAGCATCGAATGAGACCGATCCCATGCCCCAAAAGTGTTCCCTCCCAGAGATATGCGCGTTTTATGAAATTGAAGTACACCAAAAAAGTTGCTATGTAAAAAAATGTATCTAAATAACTTTTCTCTCTAAAAAAAGTCAAAAAAAGTTTATTTTTTTTAAGTGTATTTCTTCTCGTTTTGTTTTTCATTTCAAAAGTATATTTTATTTCATATTTTCTTATGCATTTTATTCATAACTTTTTATAGACTTTGTTTGTTGGTGTTGTTCATAATGAGAATGTATGTATGTTGCTGCTGCACTTTTTGCTTGAAACAACACATAAGTGTGTGAATGAATGAATTCACAGCATGGGCTTTTTATTTTATTCATTTGTGTTGCTGTTGGTGTTGTTGGTGCTTTTGCTTCCATTGTATGGTTTTCATAAATGAAAATCATGCACAACGCGTACTACTCGTAATTGTTGTTACACCCTGATTACGCGACCAAACAAACTCTTAACATGGATACGAAAAAACTACAAACAAACTCATGCAACTCATGCCAAACACAAACATGCACCATTAAAAAAATACTCGTACTTACAACAAAATTAAATACGAACGAAAGCCAACTAATGAACGCCTTCATTGCCATCTAATGAAAACGTCATAATTGTATGTAGTATTTGTGTAGAAGCAACAACAGAAACTAAATACTTAGTAGTTGCAATTTTTAATGTTTTAATAGTTTCACTATGTAGTCAACAGCAGCAACAACAACATCAACAATTCTTGCAACCACTCCAGCCACCACCCTCACCAACAACACCAGCTAACAACACCTTTCCAATCTCCGGCACTTGCCTGTTTATTAGTTTTTTTTTTTAACCACCTCCACTTTGGTTTCTAATGCACACTGCTGCAACAAATTAGACGAAATTCCAACAAATAAGCCAACATAAATAGAAAATTTGAACCTCATAAGCTTCTTTAAAGTTTAAGTTTACAGACATTTAAAGTTTTTGAAACTCAACAAAAAAAAAAAAAAAATTAACTCACGGTTTAATATTGTAATTTTTTTTAAAGTTTAAATTAACAATTTTTCAAGCTAAAAAAAAAAAAAATTTAATAATTAATTAAGTTATAAAAAAATATAATATCAAATTAAAAATAGAAGCCCTCTTTAAATCAACTCAGAAAAGCTACTATTTTTTAGACCGACATCAGTTTTTTTAGACAACTTTTCTATAGAAAAAGTAAGATTGTTATGTTCGGCTATTCCGAATCTTATATATCCTTTAAACTATATATGTCGATTTCTATGGTTCCAGATTGAAACAAAGGGCCACAACAAAGTTTTTCCATTGTGATCTTTCCTGCACTATCCGCTTCACTTCTAAACAACTTTTCTTTAGGAAAAGCTGATCAGTTCCAGACAACTTTTCCATAGGAAAAGCTGATCTGTACCAGACAACTTTTCTATAGGAAAAGCTGATCTGTTCCAGACAATTTTTCTATAGAAAAACCTGATCTGTTCCAGACAACTTTTCTGTAGAAAAACCTGATCTGTTCCAGACAACTTTTTCTACAAAAAAACCTAATCTGTTCCAGACAACTTTTTGATCTGTTCCAGACAACTTTTTCTATAGAAAAACCTACTCTGTGCCAGACAACTTTTTCTATAGAAAAACCTACTCTGTGCCAGACAACTTTTTCTATAGAAAAACCTACTCTGTGCCAGACAACTTTTTCTATAGAAAAACCTACTCTGTGCCAGACAACTTTTTCTATAGAAAAACCTACTCTGTGCCAGACAACTTTTTCTATAGAAAAACCTACTCTGTTCCAGAAAACTTTTTCTATAGAAAAACCTACTCTGTTCCAGACAACTTTTTCTATAGAAAAACCTACTCTGTGCCAGACAACTTTTTCTATAGAAAAACCTACTCTGTGCCAGATAACTTTTTCTATAGAAAAACCTACACTGTTCCAGACAACTTTTTCTATAGAAGAACCTGTTCTGTTCCAGACAACTTTTTCTATAGAAAAACATACTCTGTTCCAGACAACTTTTTGATCTGTTCCAGACAACTTTTTCTATAGAAAAACCTACTCTGTTCCAGACAATTTATTCTATAGAAAAACCTACTCTGTTCCAGACAACTTTTTCTAAAGAAAAACCTACTCTGTTCCAGACAAATTTTTCTATAGAAAATCCTACTCTGTTCCAGACAACTTTTTCTATAGAAGAACCTGTTCTGTTCCAGACAACTTTTTCTATAGAAAAACCTACTCTGTGCCAGACAACTTTTTCTATAGAAAAACCTACTCTGTGCCAGACAACTTTTTCTATAGAAAAACCTACTCTGTGCCAGACAACTTTTTCTATAGAAAAACCTACTCTGTGCCAGACAACTTTTTCTATAGAAAAACCTACTCTGTGCCAGACAACTTTTTCTATAGAAAAACCTACTCTGTTCCAGAAAACTTTTTCTATAGAAAAACCTACTCTGTTCCAGACAACTTTTTCTATAGAAAAACCTACTCTGTGCCAGACAACTTTTTCTATAGAAAAACCTACTCTGTTCCAGACAACTTTTTCTATAGAAAAACCTACTCTGTTCCAGACAACTTTTTTATAGAAAAACCTTCTCTGTTCCAGACAACTTTTTCTATAAAAAAACCTACTCTGTTCCAGACAACTTTTTGATCTGTTCCAGACAACTTTTTCTATAGAAAAACCTACTCTGTTCCAGACAACTTTTTCTATAGAAAAACCTACTCTGTTCCAGACAACTTTTTCTATAGAAAAACCTACTCTGTTCCAGACAACTTTTTCTATAGAAAAACCTACTCTGTTCCAGACAACTTTTTCTATAGAAAAACCTACACTGTTCCAGACAACTTTTTCTATAAAAAAACCTACTCTGTTCCAGACAACTTTTTCTATAGAAAAACCTACACTGTTCCAGACAACTTTTTCTATAAAAAAACCTACTCTGTTCCAGACAACTTTTTCTGTAGAAAAACTACTCTGTTCCAGACAACTTTTTCTATAGAAAAACTACTCTGTTCCAGACAACTTTTTCTATAGAAAAACTACTCTGTTCCAGACAACTTTTTCTATAGAAAAACTACTCTGTTCCAGACAACTTTTTCTATAGAAAAACCTACACTGTTCCAGACAACTTTTTCTATAAAAAAACCTACTCTGTTCCAGACAACTTTTTCTATAGAAAAACCTACACTGTTCCAGACAACTTTTTCTATAAAAAAACCTACTCTGTTCCAGACAACTTTTTCTATAGAAAAACCTACACTGTTCCAGACAACTTTTTCTATAAAAAAACCTACTCTGTTCCAGACAACTTTTTCTGTAGAAAAACTACTCTGTTCCAGACAACTTTTTCTATAGAAAAACTACTCTGTTCCAGACAACTTTTTCTATAGAAAAACTACTCTGTTCCAGACAACTTTTTCTATAGAAGAACCTGTTCTGTTCCAGACAACTTTTTTATAGAAAAACCTTCTCTGTTCCAGACAACTTTTCTTTAGAGTTTCTTTTATCCTGGTTCTGTTTTTACAACTTTTTAATCTTGTTATTTCGCTTCTGTTATTTTATCTTTAAATTGATAATTTAAATTCAGTTTGTATAATTCTGTGATCATTTACATGCCAACAGCTTAAACTTGGCCAAGTGTCAGCTAAAGCCAACCAACATTCAAATCTAGTGGCTTTAATCGCTTTTAAACTTTGTTTTTATTAACAATTCTTTGCAGCTAAACAACAATCAGAAACAAAATTTTTTGCCGGCAACACATACATTTTGAATATTATCTGAATTAAATATTTGAAGAAAAAAAAAAAAAATAATAGAAAATGTTTATCAAACTCTTAAAAATCACACACACTCAAAACACTAAACAGATTAAACAATTTGTAAGCTAAATTCTTTTGACTATGTAACGTTTAAGCCAAGTTTTGAAATAAAAAAAACAACAACAATATCGAAAAAAAAAATTATTAAATAAGAGTGGCTGACCTCGAGATGGTTTCCATGACGCCTCTGTTTTAAAGTTTTTGTTCAGCAGAAAAATATTATGAGTGACTGACTTTTTGTTTTGTTGTTGTTGTTGTTTGTTTTGATCAAACTCTGATGATGACAACAAGTGTTTTTTCTTACATTTTTGTCTGCAAGTATTCGAATCATAAAGCTGTGGCTTAACTTGGGCTATCAGCTTGTTTTTGTTGTTGTTACTTTTGAACTTTGTTTTACGTTTTTGTTGTTGTTGTTCTCGTGATGTTTAGAATTATTAATGGAAATTTTGTAGTTGTTGCTGTTGAATTTGTGAACGATGTTCAATTCAATTCATGAGGCAGGAAGCCTCATAAGAATAGATAGACCACACCTTTAGTTCGACTGTTTAACAGATGGGCGGACGGACTTGCCACAAAAACATGTCTGTTAATGGGAAAATAATAACATTTCATTAAAATGATGTAAGATTTTGCTGACATTATTACGACATATGGTGTGAGAATTAAATAATTATTTTGGCAGAAAGAAATAAAATAATAAATAAATTAAATAAAAATAAATATTATTTAATTTTTTTTTTTTAAGATTAAATAATTCTTAGCAAAATAAATAAATAAACAAAACCAAATTCCTTTAACAAAATTATAAACTGTTCTAAACCAAAAAAAAAAAAAAAAAAAAAAACTGTATGTATTGAATCAAATGTAGACAAATGAATAAACGAACGAACTAGCGAATGTGTTTGAGAAACCATGACATGATTGAAGGCCACAATTTTTGTCTTTTTTTTGTACGTTTACAAAAAAAAATTAAAAATAATTTATAAACAAATTCATATCAAAAGTTTTGTTGTTTGTAAAGAAATTCATTGAATCAAACAAAACAAGCACGACCCATAGTTGAACAGCACAATGGGACTTGGTGTGCAGGGACAGGGACATTACAAAACAATGTTGACTGGTTGGTGGGTCTGGTCGTGGTATGGCCTGGCCCTGTTTGCTAAATGTTGCCAATGAATAAATAAATAAAGGAACCATGTCTGTTTCTTGTTTTTTTAATAAACAAATTTTTTCAAAATATTCTTTTTTCTTTCTTTTTCTCTTTGAGTTAAAAAGCCATTTAAAATTCTAATTAATAAACAACAGGAAAACATATTGAATTTTGCTTATGTTTGCAAAATCTCAACATTGAATCCAAAATAAACAAAAGCTTTTGTTGTAAATAAACAAACGGAATTCTTATTAATTAAGTTTTTTTTTTCTTTTAAGAGAATAATAAATTTTATGAAAACTAAACTTTAAGTTTTTATGTTATAAAATCATGCAAAGGCCTAAAGGGATTTTGAAAATCGTGTTGGAAATGTTTATGAAAAATTAATTTGTAATAAACTTAAGAATATTTTCTTGTCTTTTTTTTTAACAAAAAAAGGTTATAAGGGTCATATAAGCAGAACACGAATAATATAATATAAGAATAATATAGGCTGTTAAGGGCTTTTGAAAGCTTTAAAAGTTAATGTTAAAGTGAAGACAGACTCATTAATTTGCAAGAAAAAATGTGATAATCTCCCGTTAGCAAAGGCGTCATTACGCTGATGCATATGACAAGTGTCTTCGTTTTTGATCCCATGACGCTTTCAAGCCTTAACATCACTTGGCCAAATTGTCAACAGGGTCAAACGGATGGCACATAGGCAGAAATTAAGAATCCGAGGCAGTTTTATAAAAATGTCATCAGTGCAATGACTCAGTAACATCGGGGAAAGGACACATTATAGTCATTGGGATTGGCTTAAGTCAAAGTGAGAGAATATTTTTATTTACTTACCCGTTTACACATGAATAGTTCACTTGCAAACACCGCTAAGTAAAAAAATTAAGATTCTGTAAAAGCCGCCATTTTATTGTATTTTATTTCTATTGTATTTGTTGTATTCCGCCTTTTGTTTACAGAAGAGCTCTCAATTAAAAGACACCAGCAGCATGCCCGATATGGTTTTACTAATCATTTTACTTTGAAAATTTGATGTATTTAACCAAATAACTTAAACAAATAGAATATGGGAATTTGTGCTTCTTATTTTACTTTTTAAACATGAAAATAATATTAATAATACACAAAATGCGGCACCGAATTGATGTTACTGTAGTCATAGTATAGATGACGCAAAAAATGTGACAAAATTTTATATGACGTTCGTCATTGGATTGATGTCACTTTTTGTCTAATTGATGCCGATTGTAATAACTTTGACTTCACAATTCTGATGTTAGGGGGCATCATCAATATGAAGATGCATTTTTCTATGAGTGTATACAAGTTGTTTGTATTAAACCCACTTGTATTAATGCAACTTTGTATAGAAAAGTAGCTTGTGTTAGTATAAGTTTTGCAATAGATAAGCTTCCGGAACTAAAGCACACTTTTTTTAAAGGTTCAGGCAAATCTCGCCTTTGAGACATCTGAGTTGAATTCATAAACTTTTCATTTAAGCTTCTTAAAAGCTTTATTAAGAAATGATTTCAGCTTTACGTAAAATCTTATTTTCGCATTGAAAGCTTTTCAATATCTATTTTAGATAAAAAGCTTTTTTTCATCAATAAAAATCTTGATTAAACTGTAATAGAAGTTTTATTTTTATTCAATTATAAAAATGTATCTGTTTACATATCAAAAATCTTTGAAAAGCTGTTTGAACTAAAGCACCTTTAGTTACATTGAAAAATTTAGCTTACCAAACAAATTATATTTAAAAGCACCTTTTCTTTTAGATTCTGGCAAATTTCTTCTTGAGATATCTGAGTTAAATTTCTAAACTTTTTATTTACGCTTTTGGAAAGCATTATAAAGAAATGCTTTTGGCTTTAAGTTTGGGATATTTGGATATAAAGCTTTAAATTAAATATTTGAGAAAACTGTGATAGAAGTTTTATTTTTATTTGATTAAAAAAATTTATCTGTATAAAATATAAAAAATCGTTTAAAAGCTTTTCAAGTTTTGTGGTTTATAATTTGAATGCAACTTATTTCAAATGATTTTAAAAAGAACTTTCTTAAAAGTTTTACAATTTTTCTTTTAAGAAAATATTAAAAGAAAAACTTTCAATATATTTTCTTAAATCGTTTGAGGAGCTTTTAAGCACTAATTTTAAAAAACAAAAAGAAACATTCGTTAAACGTTTTTTTACGAATATCGCTTTAGTAGTTTTTTGTCCAAACATTTTTTTAAAAGCTTTTTTTTAAGTTTTTAATTAAAAAAGTGGTTAATGCTGTACCGAATTCACTTTTTTTCTTACTCAAATAGAGAGATGTTAAATGTGGTTTTTTTGACTTACCGGCTAACGAAAGCATTAAATAAAATATTATTTTTTGTGTTTCTGGTGTTGTATTGCCACAACCGTTTACATAAACTCGCCTTGTTAATGCTCTTTCATTTAAGAGCTTTTTAATGTGAAGGCAGGCTTTTCTATAAGAAGTTCTTTAAAACGCTTTAAATAAGGGGTTTGGTAAAAATGCTTAAAATAACTTTTTAACGATTATTATTTAAAAGCTTTATTTAAAAAAAAAGAAAAATTTAAATAATAGAATGTTAGAATTATTTCTTTTTATAAGTTATTTTTATTGTTGCTTCAATGTTAACCAAAGGTTGGCTTAAGCAAAAAGTATGTGAAATATTGAAGGAATATGACTATTGCAAGAAAGCTTAATAAATTCAAATTTGATTCATTGAACACATTCAAAAAAAAAAAAAAAATGGTTAAGCTTTTGAATTTCAAGACAATAATTTTTTATGAAAACTCTTCAAGTATTTTTCAAATCTTAATTTTTATTAAAACAAAGCAAATTAAATTATAGCGATATGACCCAATCCGCATCATGAAGTATCGTTTTTTTTTAAATTTTTCTTTCAATAAGATTCTTATTTCAATAAACAGAAATCTAAACCCTTAAGACAATTTTAAATTCGTTTCAACATCTGAAATTGACTTGAAGATGAAGAGGAAAAAAAAGTTTGCAATTGTAGATTTTAAGAATGCAAAAAAAAATTAACAAATTTTTAAAGTAGATTTTTTCTTATTAAAATTCCTTTAAACTAGAAATAGAATTTGTTTTTAAAGAAAAAATAATAAAACTTTTGCTTTTTTTTTTGAAATTTTGATTGCCTGACTGCCCTCAAGTGCAATAATCTCAATGATTTTGATTTAAGACTTGTAATTTTTTTAAAGATATTTTTCCATTTGATTTTATTGAAACTATTTTAAAAACGTGATCTCTTCATCATCACCATCGCCTTCGTCTTTTTCTTAATGATCATGTTCAGAAGTTTTTTTTCGTTGGAAACAATTCCAACTCATGTGTATGCCAGAGTTTGCCTTTATCATGTAGACTTAAGCTAAAATTCATCATTCCATAAGTTTTATTTTATTTATTTTTCAATTCACTTTTTGCAAATAACTAAAACGACGAATATGAATAAGAGTAAAATACAAATAAAATGAAAAATAAACAAATCTAGAATGCATGATTTTTTTTAAGATCTTCAATAAAGTTTCTTTCAGAGAGGATTTTTCTATTTTCGCAATTTTTAGATCAATTCAATATTCATCTAAAATAAAAAAAATGTGTTTGTTCGATTGCAAATGCTGCAATTGACGTATTGTTGTCGTTGCTTAAAGTTTCTTTGTTGTTTTTGTTAGTTTTATTGCAATTGATCATGATTTTAGATATATTTTTTTAATTTTATTGTAATCGAAATTATTTTACACCCACCAAAAAATTTTAAACATTTTTGCTACTGACAAGTTAATAAATTTTTGGGTAGATGTATAAAGTTTAAGGTTATTTCAAATATTTACAGTAAAATCTCGTAAAAAATAGAACGAATCCTAATACAAGTAAAAAATTGTCAAAAGTTTTTTTTTATAAGAAACGTTAGTTCATTTGTTTTAAAGAAGTTTGAAAGAGATTTTTTTTAAGAAAATATCCAAAAACCCTAAAAGTGCACTTGTTTATAAAACATCTTAGAAAAGTTTTAAAATGAAACTTAGAAAAGCTTTTACATAAAGTTCAGAAGAGCTTTCGGAATAAAATGCTTTTAAAAGATTTACTTAAAAAAATATACAAAAAAATCTAAAAAAGCTCTGGGGATTTGTATTTTCAAAATTAATTTGTCAAGAAAAGCTTAGTATTATTTTAGTTAATAATCCTAAAAAAGCTTTTTTATAAAAAATCTTGAAAAAGCTTTTTCATCAATCATGCTTTTAAATTAAAAGGTCTTGTTAAAAAAAAGAAAAAGCTTGGAAAAACATTTTTCTGAAATGGCTTAGAGAAGCTTCTTTTATAAAAATGCACTAAAAGCTTAAAACAAACTTTTTTATAATTTTGTTACATAAAACTTAATTGAAAATCCTATAAAAAGCTTTTTAATAAAAAAATTTTAAAAAAGCTGTTTCAACATGCTTTTTAATAAAAAGGCTTTGTTGAAAAGCTTAGAGCTTTTTTTGATGAAGTTTTTTAATGAAAGATCAAAGACAGTTCTTTTTCTAAGGCTCTTGAAAAAACCTCAAAAAAGTGTTTTAAATAGAAAAAAAAATTGGAAAATTTTTATATTAAAAAAGGTAAGAAAAAACTTTTCAATAAAAAACGCTTAAAAAGTTTTTTGTTAAAAAAACTTGAAAAAGCGTAAAATTTAAAAGCGTTTATATGAAAAAATTTAAAACAGATTTGATGTAAAAGCTTAAAAAAGCTTTTCTTAAGAAAAGACTCAAAGCTTTCAAAAGTTTTTTTGTGACAAACTTCTAAAATGGCGTTTTTTTGAAAGGCTTAAGAAAGCTTTTTAATGAAAAATCTAAAGAGTTCTTTTACAAAAGCTGTTAAAAAAAGTTTTTTTAATAGAAAAAAAACATTAAAAAATTTTGTTATTGAAGAAGTAAGGACAAAATGTGGTGAAAAAGCTATTTATATTAAATATTTTTTTAATAGCAAAAAGTTTAGATAATTTATTTATTATTTTTTGATAAAAAAAGCTTAGAAAAGCTTTTTCATTAGACTTCATAAAAAGGCTTTTAATAAAAAAACTCAAGGAAAGCTGGAACAGATTTTTAATAGAAAAAAGTTTTCGGGAAAAAGCTTAGATAAAATTATATAGGTTTTTCTTTTTTTTCAATTTAATTTCAAAATATTTATAAAAGTTTTGTATACATATTTCTAAATTATTTTCAACTTATTTTTAGTTTTTTTTTTTAATAACGTCTTTTTGCTTCTTAAGTTACCTTAAATGATTGAAGACTTACATACATGTCAAAAATGTTAAACAACAACGAAAACCTCTTAACAAATTGCTTAATTAACACACTTAAAATTGATAAATTTTTTTTTAAAAAAATAACATAAAAAAATTTAACAAAAAAAATAAAAATTAAAAAAAGAACGTTAAATAAACAATGAGCACAATTTACTTAAGAAAAAAAGCCATCTTATCCACAAGTACCACATCAACAGACCTTTAAAGACTACACCAAACCCGACTCTTGACCATTAAAGAATAACTGGTGGTTCACCACCAACTAAGAGAGGCTTTAAAGAAAAAAATTAACGACGGTTTCTAAAACTGAAAGTGGTAATAATTGGGGGAAGAATTTGTATGCATTTATTTTTAGAAAATATGAGTTTAAAACATGCTTTAAATAGTCTTAAATAAGCCCAAAATTTAAATATGATTTTAAGAGGATTAAAATGATCGAGAAAACAAAATAATTGCATTTGCATAAAAATGCGTTCCTTAATAATATAGATGGCGGTGTGAACTACAGAGCATTTCAAAATTTAGTTACTCTTTGGTCTCACTGGTGGTGTGAACTAAACACCATCAGTTTTTGCAATAAGAGTATTCAACATAATATGCTTGCCCTTTAGGATTATAGACATGATTGATTTTTTCGCATATTAATCCGACCCCTGATAATTATTAACTTAACACCTTCGGTTTTTTCAAAACTTCTATAAGAGTATTAAAAAATAGACATGATTGATTTACATGATCATTACGAAATCCAATAACTAATGAAGTGTTAGTCAGTGTGACATATTGACTGGAAACAAATGGTCTGAGAAGACCAGTAAAGCAATTGTCCAAGCAACAGTATTTTTCAATATAAACATTTTCCAAACTCAAAAGGCTGGATTTTGTCTTTTGCACTTACAGTAATTTGAGTTTCCAAAATAATTTTTAGAAAAAAAACCTCTAAAATACAAAATAAATAAAACTAATCAACAAAAAAAGATGTTTAATTAAAACAGCCATAAAATAAAAAAAATAAAAAAAACAGCAACAACAAGAAGAAAATCTGATAAAACCCACAAATACTTATGAGGGTTAACGTTTAGACAATTTTTAAATTTTTTGGTTACTTTTTTAAAACCAGAAGTCATAAAATTTTTTATAGTTTTTTTTATTGTTAAAGGTTAAAAACCATACAACTTATTTTTTTTTTGATTTAATAGATTTTTAAAATTTTTTTTACAGTTGTTTTCAAAAACACACACCCTCCTTTTAAAAGTCATAAATTTGTATTTTTGATTTTTTTTTCTCAACAATTTTACAGTATTTTGTTTAAGGTTAATTTTAATGTTTAAGCACTTAAATTTAAATAATATAATTTCAAATTAAGAATAAAAACCGTCAAACTTTTTAGAAAAAATTTAGATTTTGAAAATTCCCTTGCAATAACGTTCTTAGAGCTTTAGAGCTTTCTTAAGCTAAGTGCAAACAAATGATTTGGAAATGCTGAAAAGCTGAATTATTATTTATGTGAAATTTACTTAAACTTGTTTCTAAAAGCTTTTAATTCTTCTACTCAATTAAACATTAAAGGAGGTTAAATTATGCAAATCATAAGAAATTCGTTTTTTTTAGTACAATAACTAAAAAAAATTGTACACAAATTTAACATCAAAAATTCAAATTTCTCAATATTTTAATAGAAATATGAGTTTAACAAGCTTTTAAACTATTTAAGCTTTTGAAAAACTTTGGAATATTAATTATTTTTATTTAATAATAAAAATATTAGTAAAAATTAATTTTAATTAAAAAATTAACCCTTTTAAGAACGGCAGATAAATCACCTCAATTTTGGTTTTTTTTTTTAAGAAAATTAAAAAAAAATTATGCTGTCGCAAAAAGCTTTAAAAAGGCACTTTAACATACAAATAAGCGCATTTAACGTTAAAAAAGATTTTCTGGAAAATGAGCTTCTAAAAGACTAACAGCCTGTTTAACGATTTCGAACGTTAACATAATGTAAATTCATGTTGTAAAATTTTAATTCGTTAAAAAAAACCTTCAATAAAACTGGTTTTAAAAGTTTTAACAAAATTCATGGCGAAAAAGCTTTACAAAACTTCTAAAAGTCTTAATTTATTCTACTAAATCTTTTTTAAAAAAGCTTGTTTTGAAAGCTTTAACAAAATGCATGTTAAAAAAGCTTTTTTACAATTAAACTTTTAGTTTAATTGTAAAAGCTTTTTAAAATATATACCCATGTTATAAATTTGAATTCTTTTTAATAAAATGTTTTATAAAAGGTTGTTCTGAAAGCTTAAACAAAACTCGCGTTAAAAAAAGCTTTTTACAAAAGGTTAATTCTAAAGCTTTTAAAAGTCCGAGTTTTAAAAATTTCAAAAAAAGCTTGTTTTAAAGCTTTAAGTTAATTCATGTATAATAAAAGCTTTTTAAAAAAGATTAAATCTACACACAGAAAAAAAAATCAAGTTAAAAACGTAGAAAACAAGGTTTATTTAAAATTTTTCGGTGGTGATTTTGCTTTATACGTTTTTCATGTTAATTCAACCTGATTTTACAATAACTGCGAACAACATTTTTTCTTTTAAAATAACTTTAATTCATTTAATTAATTTAACATTGCAGTAAAGTTAGAGCACAATGTAATATATATTGAAATAACAATCCGAATCACGTTGAATGAAAGTTATTTCAAGTTGAAACAAAGTGAATTTCATATAGAATCAAATTGGTTTGAGTGTGATGTAACAGTGTAAAGAAGCATTTATTTAAGAATAATTCAAAACATTTACCCCTGTAACACATGTTTCACTTATTTTGTATTCTCCTTTGTTAACAGAAGCATCAGCAGAATGGCCCGATATGGTTTTTGTCATCATTCTACTTTGAAAACTTGATGTACTATTTAACTAAATAATTTTAATTAAAATAATACGGGAATTGTCTTCTTTTTATAACATATTTTAAACATGAAAATAAAAAAACGTACATACTTAAGTATTTATGCATGTTAATTTAACAAGATAAGCTTTTGATTTTAATATGAAACAGGTTTTTATGGATTCAATATTGAATCCATATTTATTTATATTTTAATATTTTTTTTTTTTATTTTAACAGTGAATAATATTAAATAAACGTTTTTTAAGGTTATTTTATTTAAAAGTAATATGAAATAATAATAAATTTAAATAAAGGGCATACTTTTGCAGAGAATTACTATGATTCTGTGTGTAAGAGCTTCTAAAAATCTAAATTAGGGTTATACAGTTTAAATTCATTCTAAATAAAAGTTAAAAAAAAAGCTTGTCTAAAAAGCTTTAAAACAATTCATGTTAAATAAAAGCTTTTTACAAAAAATTAAATCTGAGAGCTACTAGCAGTCTAAATTCATATAAAATTTAGGTTTATCTTAAAAAAATATTAACAAAAGCTTCTTCTCAAAAATTTTAACAAAATTATAATTCTAAAGGCTTTGAAAAGTCTATATTCATGTTATAAATTTAAATTCATTCTAATAAAAGCTTGTTTAAAAAACTTTAACAAAATTCATGTTAAATAAGCTTTTTAGAAAAGCTAAACCCCTGTAAGTAGTTGCATTTAACAAGCGATTTCCACTGGCTGTTGAAAGCGATTATCGAATAAAAAATTTGTATGATGAGTTTAAACAACATGACGAAAATTTCCATGTTCGTCTATTTTTTTTAACAAAAACTATTGTGCTTTCAACGCTGCAAACACATAAATTTAAAAATCTTTAAAAAAACAAACATTTATAATCTTTGTTTTTTTGTTGTGAAGCAAGTGTTTGGCCTTTATTATTTTTGTTAATTTAATGCAGGTCTGAGGCCGCAAGCAGTAAGCAGCGATTGGAAAAGCTCGTTTTCCTTATTGACAAAAGGAATTTCCATAAAGCTCAGACTGTAAAAAAGTGGGATGGGATATCGAAGGAGCTAAATTGTCTGGGGCTACCCGTTACAATTTGCTTGCAGTTTAGCTGCAGTATTTTACTCTTTTATTAATTTTTGGCAAATACAATTTTTGAAACTTCCATACTGTTATTTCCAAGGCTCAGTTGGTATTATCCTTGAGCACAAAAGCGCAAAACTGTTGCCAAGTTTTATATGCTTTGGATTTTCTTATGTACGAAGTATCGCTTAACCTTTTTTTAAGTCTGGCTATTTTCAATAGGCGTTCATCTTCATCAGACAAACTTTTCTAATTGTAGCTTTGTTATTCGTTTTAGCGTTTTTTTTTTAATGTTATTTCTAAAGTTCTTATTTCCACAGAGCACGTTTTCATTCCAAAATCTTGGCTTTATAATAAGGCTTGTGCAAAAAACTTGTTTTATGTAAATGGGGCTTAATATTTTATATTGTATAACGATGTTTTTTTTATTCTAATTGTTATCATTGGTTTATTTATTTACTTAAACATTATCTTTTATTTTTCTTTTCTACTGATGTTTTAATAAAATTAAATTTTTTTACTGTCATGTTAAAAATATACATTTCAACTCTAACTATTAGGGGTATAACTTAAAAATGCTTGTTTTGAACGTTTAATGTTAACCATTGGTACTATATGACTCAGACGACTTTCTGGCAGGAAATGGATTCCGCTTTTAATGAACTGCCCATTTTTCCTATTGATTTCGGATGACCTGTTTTGAACGAAGGGGCAAGGTTTGGCGGATGGGGCAAAACTTTCCAGTCACTATTTTCAATATAATTTTGAACTGTTAAGCTTGCAAAATATTATTAAAAACATAAACCATTTGTAACACTACCTTATCTATTATGAATCCCGCATTTTTAAGGTATACACCCAATATCTCAAACTTTGCTTAAAAGTATGACAGACTCCTCTATGCGTTTTACAACTTTTGACATTTAGATTTGAAAGTGAAACTTGTAACTGTATTTAGTATCTAGTATTTATAATAACTTTTCCTTAGTTTGTCTATTATCCAACTACTTAAATATTTAAATTATTATAATTATTTATTTGTTTATATCTTTCAATTTGTATTTCTTCTGTTATTGTGTGTAAGAATACTTAATGTAAATCGTAGTAAATATTTGCTAATGGTGGGGTAAAAGTTGTTTTTTTTTTCTTTTCTTTTGTATGAAATCATTTTAAGTTTGTAATTCTATTTTATCTGTGGACTGCAAAAAGCTTGGTTTTAAACAGATAAATATGGCGACTGGTCAGTAGTTTTTTTTTTTATTTTGTATTTAAAGTGAGTGACTTTAATATGATCGTGCAATCAAATGTAATTTTTATTTAAATTACAAAAACACGCAAAAAACAAGCCGCTATAAAATTGTGTTTTTTTTTTTTGGTTTGCATACCAAAACGAATTTAGACAGAGAGGTGGATTTTAAAAGGGGCTTCAATCTTCAAGCTTCAAAATGCTTAAAACATACAGATTAGATTGAAAAAAAATAAGAACAATCTAGCTTAAACTTTTTTTCTATTATTATGACTTTTTGAATTTCCAAAAATATCTTCAAAAACAAAAAATTTGTAAATTTTACTGACGAAATCTAACAAACCCCTAAAAAATCCAAAATTTTCTTGGTTTTGTTTTAATTTTTTTTTTTTTTAATATTTAAAGTTTTATAAAAGATAAATAATGCTTAATAACCAGCTAAAGAACAACCAATGTGTGTAATTAAAATTCTTAAAGTTAGTAGAATAAATTTGAAAAAACCTCTTATAAAGCGCGGTTAAATATTAAGGGCCGATGTTGATTTTGAATAAAACACAAATTATTTAGGAAATTATTGTCATTTCTTTTTATTATGATAATATTGGTATGGTTCAATTATGTATGGAACAAAATATTGGCCGAATGGCCACCGCGACCTCGGCGGCACACTTCCATCCGATGGCCCAAATTTTCGATGACGCTTAGGCATAATTAAGGTTCTATGCCGTTAATGTGCAGAATTATCTCATCTTTTAGCTCTTGAATTGTTGCTGGCTTATCGACGAACACCTTTTCTTTCAAATAACTCTAAAGAAGGACGTCCAACGGTGTCCATGTGATTTGGTCTTGGCGGCCAATTGACATCGTCAATTGACATAGCACGGCCATTAAATTGTTTGGTTAGCTGTGGGGCAAGTGGCACCGTCCTGTTGAAACCACATATCGTCCACATCCATATCTTCCAATTCGGGTCATAAAAAGTTCGTTATCATCTCACGATAGCGAACACCATTCACAATAACGGCTTGGGCGACCTCATCTTCGAAGAAGTTCGGCCCGATGACCCGTTTAACTTTTACGCGCTGCTCGATTGTGTATCTTTCTATGGTTCAAATTGAGTTAGTCTGAAATTGAGAAATGTCAAATGAAATGCAGAAAAAAATTTGAAGTTTTGGTGTGGCTCATATTCAACATCGGCCCTTAAAATGAACTGAACCTTAACCATCCTTTACATTAAGAAATTAAAAAAAAATTGTTCCTCATTTCTTTTGTCGACTTTTACGAAAAATTTTTTAAAAGATTTTAAGTTTTATAAAGAATTAAAAGTATTTTATTTAAGTCTAGTGAAAATAAAAGCTTTCGATTTAAAAATGTTTAAGTTAGTAAGCAAAATGTAACTTAACCTCCAAAAAAAAAAAAAAAAAAAAAAATTGTTTTCTAAAAAATGAATTTTTGTTATATGTATTATGAATGAAAAATGATATCTGGCAAACGTCCGCCACGAGCACGCTGACAGATGTCCATTCTTTCATTAAAGTTTAATTACTTTTTGGTAAAACGGCAGGCAGACCACAAAGCGCACCATACAGTGACACGTTGAGCAGGCAAAGGCTTCTCAATAATCGCTCTAGGATTTTCAGGAGCCCAAATGCGGCAATTTTGCATGTCGTCTTCGTCTGAAAAAATTATTTTTTCAGAAAAACCATCGGGTTTTTCCTGAATGATTTGAGCGAGTCTACGGCGATGTGAATGGCCGGTCGGCCTTAATTCCCGCACCAGTTGAACCTTGTAAGGCAAATTCTTACGCAAAATTCGGCATGTGGTGGTTTTGGATAACCTCAATTGTTGAGAACGTCGATGATTTGACAAACTTCGATCTGCTTCAACACTGTGGCTCACCGCTGCGATGTTTTCAGTTGAACGACCCGGTCGAACACGCGTTGGTGCTAGCACATTTTGTGTCGAGTCTGTCGACTCAAATTTAACGTCCAAATTCTTAATAGCGGTATCAGAAGGACGATTATGTTGTCTGAAAATATCACGAATTTTACGAAATTTAACTTTAACAAAACCACCATTTTCATAGTGGATTTAAATTATTTTAATGCGATTTTCGAGCGAAATTGAATTCATTGTAACAATTGCCAATGTATCTAGTACGAAAACGTCAAAAAACTAAATGTAAAAACCACCATGTTGTTTGTGTTACCACAATTAAAAAACAAAGTTCTTGTTGAAAACTCCGCTATAAGAAGTTGAAAGTGTTTTCTTTGCTGACTGATGTGAATAATAGCTTTCGTGATCAAATTATGAAAGTTTTTAACTAGAATGAAACATAACGTAGCGATTGTTCTTGAACCACGTTAGCGCTAACAAGTCATTTTTATTATTATCAATTTTAAACAATTTTTTTTTACATAACATGGCTTTGCGACTCTCTGAAGGGGGTGGAAAATTTTTTACTTACATATCGCTTACGGGTTTTTCGAGCAAACAATAATTTTCAAATTAAATTAAATTTTTAAATTATTTTTAATACTATGTTTTTTAAATTAAAATAAATCAGGTACGTAATTCTCTATTTCCCCAAGATAATGACTCTTTACTAAAAAAAAAAAAATGTTTTATGTTTTATGCATCGTACCGTTAAATTTTCGTTTTCAAAAAATATCAAAAATGTCCATACATTTTACGGTTTGTATGGGAGCTACTATTACGGGCAAAGATAGAGCATTAAGTCCTTAAAAAAATGTTGATTATGTAAAAATATTAAAAGTCGGTCTTACAAATTAACCCCCTTAACCCCTTCGGTTTTTTGTGCGGGATTAAATTCCAATTTGTATGGCGCTTACGAGGTTTTCGAAATGGCTTTAATTTTTATTTATTTATAAAAAGTTGTCAAGATGAGAATGCAAACAGGTGGAAAATGTTATTTTTTATCCATTTAAACAAAAAAAAATATCAAATTTCGCAAAATGGCGCTTACTTGGTTTAAGAAGAAACGCTGCGTAACTTATAAAAAGGCAACGATTTTTTTTTTTTTTGGAATAATAAAAAATAATTTTAATTTTAATTAAAAATGTATGTGCTTTTTTTTCGTAACACAAGTAATTAAACGTGGAGTAAAATTTTTATATTTTTTTCCTAAACTAATCCCGCGAAGCTCAACGCTTGTCTGCAGGAGATCAGAGTCTTTGACGGGAATCGAACCCGCCATCCCGTCACAGATAGAGTAGCTCACTACCAGCTGGTCTACTGGGGCCTATGAAAAGCACTCAGTTTTTTGAAAAAAATTAGTGAATCAGTGCGTCCATTCGCTTGTAAATTGAGATGATAACAACTAAATAATGCTAAAAAAAAATCGTATGCCGAGTTAAGAAAACACGTCTGTTATCAATGAGCACGATCGACAAACTCGTTTTTTTTGGCTCTCGAATTGTGCTAAGAAGCGGGAATGCGTGGTGGCTGCCACACAGGTCTTACATTTATTTACATTTACACGCGCAGACCAACTTTTGCAGGTGTTGAGACCAGTTCGTTGATTTGATCTTGCATGTTGGGCTTTCCTGGATGCGAAAAGCACATGAACCGGCATAATCACTATATAAAATGTCTGTTTTATAGTTTAAACATTATTTCTTAAATCACGCTCCTGCCTTTATAAAACCTTTTTTTTTTCAATCTCAGCTGCTCTTGTTATTCATATTAAAACTATAATTATAAAGTTTTTTTCAATCTTTGATTTTCTGTTATTAAATTTTAATTACTACAATGATTTTTAAAATTTTTCTATGGTATTATTTTCAACAATATTTTTTCTTTCAATATTTTTTATGCAAAAAATTTGTTTTGGTTTTTGTGTGGTTTAAACTCCAACATAGTTTGTCGTTATTGTTTAAACAACATTGTTGTTTGTAATTTGCCATTAATAAAAGTGTAACAAAGAACAGCAAATTGTAATTAAATTTAATAAACTATTAAGACAAATATTAGCACAAAAATTTTAATTAAATTGCAAAAACCTCAATAGAAATAATGAGTTCAATACATATTACTTAATATAACAAAAGTTTAATTGATTTAATAAACACAAAAATAAGCATTAAATTGTTTTAAATATTGCAACGATTTAATAGCTGTTCATTATTTGTATTAAAATATGTATATGAGAAAATTCTTTTCCTAAAAGGTTTTACGAGATATTCTGTAGGGGGCTGAACTAAATTTTTATCATTTTATTCAAATAATTCGTAATTGTTTAAACTCTGATTTAAAGTAACAAAATTAAAGCACGTTTATTAATTTTAAATAATTTCTTTTTGCTCAACTTTCAGTTTTAACGAAATCGAATAAAATTTTGGTATTACAACAAGACAAACACATTTTTCCCATCTCCAAAAAAAAAAAAAGCTTCAGACAAGAATTTTCAGTTAATTTAAAAAAAGGACAGACAAATTATGGTAAGTCAAAATTGTATTGCTTAGATTTAAATCTTAAATTCCAATTTAAATAAAAAATTTACTTTTAAATACTTTACTACTTTGACGTGATTGTCTCCTTTAGGAACCAAACTTATATAGTTAACTTATAATTCTTTAAAACCTTTAAACCTTGTAACCCTATGGCCCGTTTTCACAACTTACCGATAGCTAAAGGTAGGATTTTATCGGCCGTATAAAAAGTGTTCCATTATTACAACTTTACTTTAACCTACCAGGTAGAATGAACCTTAATTTACTTTATCGCTCACTTCAGATTAAAGTAAAGTTTTAATAATGGAACACTTTTTATAAGACCGTTTAAAGTCTACTTTAAGCTATCGGTAAGTTGTGAAAACGGGCCTATGACTTTGTAACTGTTCAACCTAATAGCTTTTTGACTGTATTTGACCTTTGAAAGTTTATAACTCTTAATAAAGAGTTTTTAATTTAAAGCTAATAATTTTTTAATCTTTATAACTTTATTGCTATAAAACTAACTTTGCAAGTAAACAGCTAAATAACATTAATGGCCATTTTCACATTAGGCGATTATCTTTTTTCCCAAGGAAAAACTGCACATTAAAGAAATTTGGTTTTCTCAATGTCTCATTTGCTTCTATTTTGTCGCAACGCTAACCGGCACTCATCTGCCAATTATTTATTTTTCTTTTATTTGACGTACAGATAAATTCAATCAGCTGACTTTTACATGTATTTTGAGTGGGGTTACCAACTCAAACCAATGTTTTTTGTCGGTATATTGAGAAACCCAAAATCGTTAACGGACAGTTTATCGGTATAAGAAATTTATGTTGGCATTAAGTAATAGACAGTTTGTCGAGACATTGAGAAAATGGCCATAAGACTTTAAAACTTTATAGCATTATACCTTTATAACTTTAAAATTTTGGACCAACTTTGTAACTTTATAACTTTATTACTTTATAACTTTATATCTTTTTAACTTTATAATTTTACAACTTTATAATTTTATATTTTTATAATTTTATAATTTTATAACTTTATAACTTTACAACTTTATAACTTTATAACTTTACAACTTTATAATTGTATAAACTTATAACCTTTTTTTGTTGTGAAAGCTCATTTGCATGAAAAAACTCCCAGCTTTTTTTTTAAGCTAATATTTCTGTAAATTAAAAACAAAAGTTTCCACTTGTAATTAATTACAAAAGTTAACCCATTAGGGGGCCTAACTAATTCCACCCAATTTTAGAGCCGAGCTAGATAGAAAAAAATCTTCATTTAGCTCAAGATTTCTTTTTGGCTTTTACAAATCATGTGTAATTTGTAAAGTATATTTATACCCATTTTTTAATTTCTGTTTCTTATCTGATCTCAAAAACCATTTTAAAATCTTTTTCTGGTTTCACTTTAGGGTTTTTTCTTTTGCTTTTAATTTTCTTGCTTACTTGGCATAATTAGTTAGATTTCTAGTTAAAATGTTTAAAATGTAATTAAATGAACGTCGTCTGTCTCCCGCTCTATGCGTCCTACTAAATATGTGTGTGTGTGTGTGTGTGTGTGTGTGTGGTGCTTCAAGTTGCTCTGACTTGGCTTGATCGGTCGTTTGGATCATCTTTGTTTCATCTCTGGCATCAATGTGCCGCTTTCTTTGGGTAAAGAACAATGGTCAATCATTGTCGTCATGATGATGGTGGTTTTCTTTTGGCTTCCAAATATAAAAAATAAGAAAGAAAAAAGTATTTTATAATGTGATATTTTAATTGTTGGTATCATCATCATTGCATTTTATCATAATGTTGATTGTAAAATTTAAATTACACTTTTATGGAAATATCTAGAGGAGGATAAGGCAAGCAAATATTTTTGATTATGAAAAAAAAAAAAAAATTGCAAGAAGATTGTTGAAATTATTTTAGAACTGTAAAACAGACAGTTGTCCTTTTTCATTGCCCACCTGGATACTCTTAGAATCTTCATTGATTTAATATTTTAATTATGATGAATTGTTGAAAATTTAAACATTATTTAACTCCTCCAAAAAAAAAGAAAACAAGTAAAACAACGAAAAGATAAATATTTTAATTAAAAATTTGATTGATTATTTTACTTTAAAAAAAAAGAGCACAAATTTTGACCCAAATTTTGCTGTGCTGAAGTAAAAAGCCGACAAGAATTGCAAAGCCCAAAATTAAAAGAACATGTAACATTTTAAATACACCCACTGGCTACGCACTCCAAAACCTTCAAAAATTTAGTCATTTTTTAAAACAAAAAAAAAAAAAAAACAAAAAAAAAAAAAAAAAAATTAAAAAACCCCAAAAAAAAAAAACGATCAGACAGAACATTAACTAAAGAAATTTTTTTGACACATACGACGTTTTAATTCTTTAATTTTAAAACTTTTTTCTTAAAAGAAACGAAAACACATTTTTTTAAAAAAGTCTCTTTGTAAAAAGAAATCAAGAATGCTGAAAGCTAAAAATTAAAATAATTTTGAAAAAAAAAAAACGATAGTAAAAACATGTAGAATAAATAACAACATCAAGCAGCTGTCTGCATTTATAGCAACATAAACGAAATTGAAACTCCCAAAAAGGCCTAAAAGCTTAAAAAAAACGTCAGCTATTTAAATGAATGAATTAGCTTTTCTTTTTTACCTTGAAATTGAAACACTCAATCCCCTTCAACTAATAAAATCAATCTTTTACACAACCCCCTTTTAAAGGCTTTCCGTACACACTGTTGTACGTGTGCGAGTCACAAAAATCTACTCAAAACATTTAACAAATTAATCGTTGAGGCGTTACGGCCCATGGTTAGTTCAAACTTCAAAAGACACACACAACAAAAACAGCAGCAAACATAATAAAAACAAAAAATACCCATAAAACTGAATGGAATTTTAAGTTGTCGAAAAAAAGAAGTTACAATTGAAAAAGAAAAATAAAAATGTTGGTAAATGTGTTTCGCAAATTGTTTGTTTGGTGGTCCGAAAAAACTTTAATTAAAAAAATAAACAATCCCAATAAACAGAAAACATTATTTTTTATATTTTTACTTGGGCGCGCTTGAGAGGAGTTGTGTTCTCAACACACGTGTTTTCAGGAATATTATTTTGTTTTCAGCAGAAACAAAAAGAATTATTGCATTTGATAAAACTTAGAAACAACAGATAGAATTTGTTTAAAACAGTTATAAAGTTATAAGGCTATTAAGTTATAAAATCATTTATTTATAAAGTTATAAATTTATCAAGTTATAAAGTTATAAAGTTATAGAGTTGTAAAGTTGTAAAGTTATAAAGTTATTATGTTTTAAAGTTGTAAAGTTATTAAGCTATAAAGTTATAGAGTTATAAAGTTATAAGTCTATTTAGTTATAAATTTAGAAAGTTATAAAGTTATAAATTTATAAAGTTATAATTTTATAAAGTTATAAAGCTATAAAGTTATAAGACTATAAAGTTATAAAGTTATAAAGATATAAAGTTATAAGGCTATAAAGTTATAAAGTTATAAAGTTATAAAGTTATAAAGTTATAAAGCAATAAAGTTATAAAGTTATAAAGTTATAAAGTTATAAAGTTATAAAGTTATAAAGTTATAAATTTATAAAGTTATAAAGTTATAAAGTTATAAGGCTATAAAGTTATAAAGCTATAAAGTTATAAGACTATAAATTTATAAAGTTATAAAGATATAAAGTTATAAGGCTATAAAGTTAAATTTAGAAAGTTATAAAGTTATAAATTTATAAAGTTATAATTTTATAAAGTTATAAAGCTATAAAGTTATAAGACTATAAAGTTATAAAGTTATAAAGATATAAAGTTATAAGGCTATAAAGTTATAAAGTTATAAAGTTATAAAGTTATAAAGTTATAAATTTATAAAGTTATAAAGTTATAAAGTTATAAGGCTATAAAGTTATAAAGCTTTAAAGTTATAAGACTATAAAGTTATAAAGTTATAAAGATATAAAGTTATAAGGCTATAAAGTTATAAAGTTTTAATGTTATAAAGTTATTAAGTTTTAAATTTATAAAGTTTTAAATTAATAAAGTTATAAAGCTATAAAGTCAAACAGTTATGAAGTTATAAAGTTATAAAGTTATGAATTTATAAAGTTATTAAGTTTTGAATTTATAAAGTTTAAAATTTAAAAAGTTTTAAATTTATTAATTTATAAAGTTTTAAAGTTTAACTATGAAGTTATAGAGTTATAAAGTTTTAAATTTAAAAAGTTTTAAATTTATAAAGTTATAAAGCTATAAAGCTATAAAGCAATACCGTTATTTAGTTATTTATGAAGCAACAGAAATATAAAACCATATACATATAAAATTATAAATTAATAAAGCAATAAAGTCATAAAATTATAATGTTTTAAAATATAAAAAAATATTATTTAAAAAAAAAAGAAAAAAATTATTCATTAATCGTGCTATGAATATTTAAATATTCATTTAATTAAATTCACTCAAATTCGGGAAAACGCGTTAAAAAGAACTCAATTTAATGTCAAGTCTTTTGATTTTGAAATAATTGTTATTAGTAAAACAACTTAATTTTGAAATTTTGTTTATGGGCTTGACTTTGTAAATTTTGGTGCTTTTTACATTAATTGTTTTTTTTTTCAGGAATGGGGCTGAATTCATTAACTATTTGTTTGTTTAAAGTTTGAGTGTGTTTTTTGTTTTTGTTAGAAGCTTGCCATAGTTTTATTAGCAATCAACTCATAATTCCTCAAACAAATTTAAAAAAGTGCTTTTTTTCTTGTTTGTTTTTGTTTTCGGCTCTAAACAATTAAGTTTTTACACAAATTTATTAGTTTTCATCCAGACTTTAATGTCGCAACCACAGAATACTAACAGAACTGAAAAAAGTGACGTGTGAAAAAGGCCCAAATCAGTTGCGAGGGCAGCTTTCGAAGAAAGAGACAAAAAGCTTTTTTTGGTGGTGAAGTGGCAATGTGTAAAAACAGGCAGCAACAATCAACACAAATGGCATGATCAAAACAAAAATAACAAAACACAGACCACGTTAAAAAAATGCATTAGTTCAACAAACGTTGTGTTTTGTGCAAAAAAAAATGTATTTATTAATATTTTTTGTTTTATAATGTTATTTATTTACTTAAATATTATTTACTTGTGTTGTGGTAAACTTAAAAGTTAATTTTTACAAAAGCTTTGCAAATAAATCTCAACTAAATAAATTTGTGTTCATTGTATTGCGGCATAAAAGATGATGCAAAGAGAAATGAAAAAGGGCAGCTTTCTTAGAAAGAGACAAAAAAAAACGCAAAATCTTCCGTCTCGTGACAGTTCTGTTAGTATTCTGTGGTCGCAACAGGTGAATAACCGGTGTTTTTTGTTTTTTAGTAATTGTTTTTTTTTTTTAATGATTATCTATGTTGACCGGAAATTTTATGTTGTAGTTGCTGTGTTAGTTTTGGTGTGGCTCTGTTTTAGAATCAACGGAGTTTAAATTACTTAATGTTTAAAAAAAAGCAAAAAAAAAAAAAAAAAAAAAAAAAATATTCAGTTTTGAAACGGAAGAGAATTTAATGCTTGACTGTCTCACTAATATTGAAAAAAAAGGGAATTTTTTGAAATTAAAATATGAAATTTTCAAACAAATAGTTTTTTTTGTTTGAAATTGAAAAAGTTTTATAGGAGTCTTTTTTTTTTTTTTGAAAAAATTTTACAAAATTATGGAAGAAAGAAAAAATATGCGAAAAATTTTCCAAATATCAAATCTAACCTAAAAAATATTTAAAAAAATGAAAGTACTGAAAGTGTTTTTTTGATATTCAAAACTTTTTTAAAACTGTTTCCAATTTTTTTTTTTTTTTTTTTTTAAAACTTTTATTAACTTTTTTTTTCTATCTTTTATTCAAAAAAAGACAATTCAATTATTAATTAAAGAAAAAAAAGAACTCAAAATCGAAACTTTAATTTCCAATTAGTCAACGGAAATTAAGTAATTTTTCAGCTGGAAAAAATATTGAAAAAGAAAAAAAAACTAAAACAATCAAATCTCTGAAACATGTACTCTAATTTTAAGACATTTGCAAGTGATCTATCAAACAAATAAACAAAAAAAAAACTTTTAATAGTATCACAAACAACTTTTTTATTTAAGTTTAAATTTAAAATGAAGCCATACGATGTTTTTTATAAACAACAAAAACTCGATTTAATTTGATTTCCATTAGATTTAAGTTGACTACAGCATAACATGAACATTTTTTTGCTGCTGCTGCAGCAGTAACCAACACATGTGACGTTGAAAGTGCATGATTTTTAGAGCAGTTTTTATTTGTCAAAGTTTTTGGTTTCTAATGATTATTTTTTTATTTAAAGTGTTGCGTGTTAATCTCAAATCGAATAGCAAAAAAAATATATATATATATATATATATTGCAGATTGATCTGTTTTTAATTTATTTTTTTGTGTTAAGAAAATTGTATCTACATAAAGTTAAAAAAACCATTATGAAATAAAAATAACCAGAGTTAAACAAACTAAGGCCCAAGACGTTTAGACTAAGTAAAAAACCTATCAAGGCAAATACATAAAAGGTGGTCTTGTTTTTCAAACGAATGCAACACTGTTAAATACTTTGACGTAGTTTCAAAATAATACGACACTGTAGTTAACTGTCATATTTCATTTTGCTTGTGGATTTTTAGACCATTGTGCTTTTTATGGCAAATTTACGGTAGATGTTGATCAGTGTAAACAGCCTATAAATTGTGTTTTTTTTAAGCCCGATAGAACTTCCAAAGGGGTAAGCTGCCAAACGAACTGTCGCACTGCGTTTACTTCTAGGCGACTTCTTGATTCTTATATGATTATAAGCTAGCCATACGTCAAACTGTGAATAGATCACATACTCTCTAAATATTGCATGGTATAAGAATTGTTTACTATTTTGAAGGTCTAATTAATATTTCCTAATGTGAACTTGAAGAGTTCGTTGAACAAAAAATTTGTATTGAAAGCTGGTTTCAACGAACACTTCAGGTTCACATAAATTTTTTCTCATAAGTCTGAATGGAATTTTAAGTTGTCGAAAAAAGAAGTTACATTTGAAAAAGAAAAATAAAAATGTTGGTAAATGTTTTTGGCAAATTCTTTGTTTGATGGTCCGAAAAAAACTTTAATAAAAAAAAACAATCACAATAAACAGAAATATATTTTTTATAGTTTTACTTGGGCGCGCTTGAGAGGAGTTTTCAGGAATTGGAAGACATTTGAAAACACTTTGTGGAAAATAGTATGACTAAAATTCCACCTGTGGAATCTGCTAAAGAAAGTTCTAGCAGTGATTCTGAATAAGAAACACCCAAGAAAACTGCACTAGTCCCTGTAAACAATGGAAAGTCACCCGCTAAGAATGCAGCTTCAAGTTCTGAAGATTATTCTAAACCAGTAGCTAAAGCCATTGGTGCTTAACCTGCTGCTAAAAAAGCTGATTCATCTACTGATTCCTCAGATGACAGTGGAGATTAGTGAAAACCTAGCAGCAGCTAACTAAAGCCACTTCTGTCGCCATAAAGGCTGAATCCTCTAGCAGTGAAAAGACAAAACAGTTCAGTAAATTAAAAACCCAAAGTAACACGAGCATCCATTAAAAGTAATCCCGTTGAAGCTAAAAATGAGTCCTATAGTGAGGATTCTTCCATTCAAAGACAAAAGCAGCTAAACCAGCCGCTAAGACTAAGAAATACGATTCGTCTGATGATTTTTTCTGACGACTGCAGTGATGATAAAAAATAACCTGCTGCTAAACCAGTATCCCAAGCCTCTGCTGTCACCAAAAAGGCTGAATCCTCTAGCAGTGAAGAAGACAGTTCAGAGGATAAAGAATTTAAAATATCATTAGTAGCCATAAAAACCAGGGTTTAAAAAATTGCAGTCGAAACCAAAAACTGTCGAAGAAATGACAGTTTTTCTACTTGACTGCAGTTTTTTAAACGCTGATAAAAACTACTACAGCTCGGCTTAGAAATAATGATTATTTTCTTCAAAATTGCACTTATTGAAATATTGATTGATTTTCTTCTCTTTTGCGGAAATCCTTAAAAACGAATGCGGAGATGATGAGGAACGCTGACGAAGATCTTGAACTGCGTATGTGGTGACGATTCTTATATTTGTCTCTGTCACTTATCTTTATCTTTGCTAGAACTACTAGAGCCTTCTTTGCCGCTTCTCTCTTGTCCTTTGAAGAGCTTTTACGATTTGATGATGATGACAACAAAGTCGATTTATATTTAACTTTGTCACAACGTTCCTTGTCCTTTTCACGGTAGCTACTGAAGCTGCTCGATTCACAACATTTATGCTTATCTTTAATGTATTTATCACGATTTTTTTCCTTGCCGCTGAATGACGAATATGTCTAAACAATTTATGTCTTAGCATAAATATATCGTACCATAGATTATATTATATGTATTTGTTTAATATACTTTTATTTGTTTATGTCTTAAAATACATTTTTTTATTATAATTTTAACAAAAGTAATTTCCGAATAATATAAAGTCCTACTAACATTAAAGAATTCTTGGTTTTAAACCATCTTTTCAGTTAAATTACAGTTCATGCTCTGACACAAATATGTCTTTAATAGCTTTATTTCCTGAGCCATTCAAAATAGTACTTTTATCATATTTTTGAGCTCAGTTCTAGGGTTAATGTAGCGACATAAAAATGTCTTGACATAAATAATTTTATCTTAAAATCATAATTTGTTTTTTTTTTGCTATTATTTTTTTTCTTAATAAAAATAAAAATCTTGCGATAAAGTTTTCTCTTCCCTGTTTTCATTTTAATAACATTTATTAGTGTTAATTTTTGCATAATAATTTTATATTGTAGATTTTTTTTTTCAAATAATAATGACTGCATGTTAAGTCAACAACAACAAAAAAAAAAACTGTTTAAACCCCTTTTACACTATTCTACAAGTATAAAGATTTTTGCTCTCAAAAAATCCAAAGATTTTTGGTCTGATTGTTAAAAAAAAATAAATAGAAAATGTTGTTCATTACATTTTGCGTTTACATTATCGCACATAAAATAAAAATAAAAATCTTTGTAGAATATAAAAAGCTGTTCAGTATAAGAAAACATTTACATTTTTGTTTTAACAGATATTAAAAAATAATTAAAATAATATTTCTAACATTTCTTTATTAACCCAAAAAACCATAAACAGTTCAACAAAATAACCACAATACAAATAATTATTTCCTTAATATTTAATAATTTCTATTCTTATGCAAATATTTCAACAGCTTTCAAAAATTTTCTTCAAGGTTGAAAAACTTGATATGAAAGTACTTTTTATACCAAAATAGTGGAGAGGGTATTATGCGCTTCTTTTGAGATTTGTTTCACTTTAAAATATTGGTCCTAGACCAATTTAGAAAACAATTTTAAACATAGTGATTAACGTAAAATTTCTACAAAATGCTTTTACCTTTTTTAATTTATTTGAGTTTTTGTCATGTCGTAATACTCTGTGTTAGAGTGTAAAAGGGCCTTTAATCACATTCACACAAAAGTCTATAATACACTGACAACTATCAGATCTTTATTTCTTTTATTCTTCAATTTGTGTGATCTTTTTTCTTATTTGTATTTTACATATCATTTGCGTACAGTCAGAGTCAGTCTGTCAGTCAGTCAGTCCGTCCGTCAGTCGTCTTTCACAAAATGGCAGATGGTTTGATTTTCTTTTTTCCCATTCTCGTGATTGTTAGTTAATGTTTATTGTTGTAATATTACATTTTGTTGTTTTTTTATTATTATTGTTGTTGTTGTTGAAAATATTTGTATTCTTGACAATAAAAACGTTTGTTGTAACAATTTTTTTCCGGTCTTTTAGTTGGCAATTTTGTGGTTTTACTTTTTATTTTTTTTGCATGTAAAATGTGATAATGATGATGAAAAGATCCTTTCATACTTGACACAAGAAACAGTGTAAAGAAATCATGAAAAAGTGTTTTGGGAGATTTTTATTAAAACCACAAAATTTAATTAAGAAATTAATATAAAAAAAATAAATAAATAAAATGTAAAAATTTATTGAAAAACTACTAGAAAAACAGGAAGTATTTTGAAAAAAAAAATGGTTGTAATGTCATGACATAAGAAAAAATTTAATATAAAATGGCATATAATATCTGATTTTTTCTATATATGCCAAGGTATATTTACACAAGGTAGACTCATTTGGGAGTGTAGACATGCTGCTCTATAAATGGAGCCATGTTGTCAAAATTGTCTTCATATAAAACAAAAACAATTTAACTCACACATGTACAAATTTTGGCTCATATACACGCAATTTGACGTTTTGGCTCCAACTAGGGGTAAACAGCTGACAAACATATGGGCCAACGAGTTTACCTTGTGTAAATATACCTTGATATATGCTATAGTATATTTATGTCTTATGTATGTTATGACTAGCGAATGGAATTTTATGCAATTGTTATTGGAAAATATGCGCAGTAAACAAGCTTCAAAAAATTCAAAATATGCTTTGAAAATAAAAGAATAAAAAATGCATTTATTATTTAAAGAAAAACTGAGTGTACTTGCTGTATTTTTTTTTTTTAACTTTGACAAACATGTCATAAGAATTAAAGTTAGTCATCGTCCAGTACCCATGTTCTGTAACTATAGTGATAACTTCTCGCGTCGAAAAGATGTGAAACAAAATATTCCATCGTTTCTCCAAAAGTGAGAAAAAAGTGCGTCTGTAACTCATGTCGAAAACTATTTAAAAGGGATAACGTCGTTACGTTATAAATGTCATAACATTGCATTCGAAGCCGATGTAACATTGCCGACGTTGAGAACATCAATAACACATATCGTTGACGGCGACCAAAAATTACTGAAATTGAAAATTTTTCAACGACGGCGGCGAAAATACAACCGTCGGCTATACTAAATAATGTAAAGTGCGACTTTAATGTTTGTTGTTTGCAAACAAGCTTTAAAAAAATTCGTATATTTTATAAAAAGGTTAAAAACGATATATTTAAACAATGGAAAAATGTGCCAAGAAGAAAATGTTATTATTATTATTCTTTGCATTTTGCATTTTTCAATGTTTTTAGTGTTAAAGTTTTTTCTCGCCCCATTGTTATTCGTGAGTTTATTTGACAGTTCAAAGCGGGAATTTTTCGCACAAAAATTGTACAGACTCACTTTTTCTGTAAATTGGCGAGTAATTTCCTTACGTGACAGCGAGTACTCGCCAAAAAAGTTACAGACACAGTTTAGTGAGAAAAACAGCTGTTCGTTTCAATATATGTCATCCTTGTTTCTTTTCACATATTTCAAACGAAAAGTTTTTCGATTCGAGAGTTACATAACATGGGCACAGTCTTGCAATTTTTGTTGCAGGCACTCTTGAGTTCAATGGTAAAAGTGCGGAGAAGATTAGGGAAGGAGGCTCAGTTTCATGTACTCTGCAATTCTGTTTTGTTTTGTAATTCCCTGACTTTTCAACATGAAGTTGGCTGTAGATGTATTTGCATTTAAATTAAAAAGGAAGAAGAGGAAAGACAAGATAAAATTGCAAGACTCAAATTTCATAATCTGGACACTTATGCAATTTCAAAGCAAAATTTTAAAAAATAACAGCAACAAAAATTTTAAATCCGGACTATGACTAAATTTTACTTAAGCTACGGTCACACTTGGCAAATATTTGATGGAATAAACATGACCAACAGCAAAACTAATTAATATAATTTTTTTTAAATTTCGATATTATTTTGATAATGATACCAAAATTTCTGAAACTACCCACCAGATTTTTATCAAACACAAAAACATTATGCAAAATCACTAAAAACAATATAGCAGATCCACATCGAACGGTGATACTTTACGGAAATTGATACTTTAAGGCTCAGTTAGTCTTTACTTTCTGTTTCTGTTCCGTTCCGTGCCGTTCTGTTACGAAATTGTAATAGTTACTTTTTCTGTAGCAACTTATCAGCCATTTATGACAAATTTATTAGTTTTGCACCATCCATTGTTTTATTTCAATAACTTTTAGCACATAAATTTGAAGAAATTAAATTTTTTGAATTCTTAAAATAAAAAAATAGTTTATTTCAATACAAAAATGTATTTTTTATTATTTATTTTGCTGTCACTTACAATTACTTAACAAGTTTTTGATTTTAACAAACTGAACGGCAACAGAACAGAAAAACTAATCATTTTCACAGGTTTTTAAATAACAAAAACAAATCAGCTGATTCGTAACAGAACAGAAAGTAAAGACTAACTGAGCCTTTAAGCATTAAAATAATAGTAATTTTAAATTTTAATAAAGCCATTTTTAAAATAATTTATTAATTTAATTTTTTAAGGGCTTTAATTGTTTGATTTTTATAATACCATTTGAATGAAAACATAAAATAACTTTTTTAGAAAAAACTAACCTGATATGCGAAAAGTATGCAAAAATACGCACTAGAAAATCGATGGCATTATTCAGTAAAACATTTGGTACGGATGAATAATTAATTTACTTAATATTTAAATCGAGAAAAAACATGTATTTGCATGACATGCCATGCCCCTAGTTATGACATAACAAAAGAAACAAGAAATTTTCAATAATTTTCTGGTTTTACAAAATATCATTCATATCCTTAAAATTGCTTTTTACTAAACCTTGGCCCATTTATAAAATCAAGCTTTTAGTCCTCTTAACTCTTACGTAAACGTATAAGTTACGGATCAGCTGTTCCGTTTTCCTTGCCAAGCTTATGTTAAAGGTATTCTTTTTATAGAAGTCCTCGCCACTAATGTATAAATAGACACTCTTTTTATAGTAGTCCTCGTAACTCTAACGTATGTTAATGAATTACTTGTTCCGAAAATAACTTTGATAATAATACTTTTCATTTGATCAGGGTTGCATTTTATTTCATGTGTGGTACTGTGAATTCAAACCGTATTTATAAATAAGATTTTTTGACATCGCAACAAAACTCAAAAGTATGATGGAATACGGAAGACTTGTGTGATAGTGTAATGTACGCTTAAGTTGGTACTCTCACGTAATCGTGACGTTGCGTTGGAGACGAACCTGATGAAATTTAAACTTTTTTCTGTTTTTAAGTATCGGTTGTTAAAGAATTTTTTGTTTGCTAATATTTTTTTTTGATAAAGCGAATAATATTCCATTGAAGTACAAAACGCACAAATAACTTAAACTAGAATTTCTATATTGATATTTTCTGTTTTCTTTTAAACTCATTTTAACGTTAAATAACCACCACCCCTTGAATTCGATCGCAACGTTAATGTGCCCGCAACATTTACGTATGAGTAACGAGGTCTTTAAATTTTTTTTCAAATATTTGTAACACTTATAAAGTTGTAAGAAAAACTTTAGTTTTTTTTTCTTCACAATAACATTGAAATTATGCTAAAATTTTATGTGCATTTTTATAATTCTGTTGAAACGCTGTTGAGAAACTGCAAATTGTTGGCAACACGGATCTTAAGCCGCAAAAACATAAAACAGAAATTAAAATTTTAAATATGATTTTTATTATTGTTAAGTCGTATATTTAATATTTATGCAAAAACCTAAATATGCCATTAAAATCAACACCTACGCACAAGCATAATGAGAAAAGTCTGCAGAATTACAAATTAAGTAAAGAAAATCTAGTAAAGAGAACAGTGTGCGACAAAATTTTCCAACACTTTGCTAATAAAAAGTTAATTTTTTTTTTATTTTTACTGTTTTCTTTAACATTTTACAAGGTAGATTTTTTTTGTTCAGACTTAAATTTGTCACAGTAAAATTTCAATAAAAAAAAAGAAAAATTGGTATTTTAGTTATTCGCTTTTCTTATCTCATTTTTGTTCTTATTTGTAGAGTTTTTTTATTTAAACATAAAATTTGTCTTGCTATAAATATGTATGTCATAACATAATTTTTTCCATAAAAATACGGGAAAAAGCAAATAATTACTACAAATTTGCTTATTTTGTAAATTAATTTTTTTTAATTCCTTAAAGAAAATTTTGTTTTTTGAAATACTATTCTAAAAACTATCTCAACATAATTATTTTTGTCTGGACATAAATATGACATGACATAATTTTTCATATAAAAACAACAATTTAAAAAAAGCATATTCGGCCATATTGTGTAAGGCGTTGTCGTTAAATTGTGAGTCGTGCTTTGTAATAGATTTCAGTAACACACAACCTGTGTTCAAATGTGTCCACAATCGGGAGAATTGTGCGCAAATTTCAGCAAACCAGGTCTGTAGGAAAAGAGAATCCACAAAGAGTGACTGGTTGGTGCGACTTATGGCGGCGAATTAAATTAAGTCGGCCAAGCAGTTACCTTGGATGGTGTTTGCTGTCGCGAGATGATAACGGACTTCCTGTGGCCACAAATTGAGGATATGGATCTGGACAATATGTGGTGCCAGCAGGATGGTGTCTCTTCTGCGCGAGAAATTCAATGGCCGTGATATCTCACGTCGTGGCGATGTTAATTGGCCGTCACGATCGTGTGATTCGACACCGTTGGATTTCTTTCTTTGGCGATAGTTAAAAAAAAAGTGTACGTCAATGAGCCAAGAACAATTCAAGAGCTAAAAGATGAGATAATTCGGCACATTAACGACTTTGAACCTCATCTATGTCTCAGAGTCATTGAAAATATGGACCTTCGGATAGAGGGATGCCACCGAAGCCGTGGCGAGCATTTGGCTGATATTTTGTTTCACACATAATTTTCATGGATCCTTTTTTCAGAATAAAAAATATAAAGATAATTTTTTTGAAAACTTTTTGTTTTATTTTCAATAAACAACGTGCGTTTTGGTTGGGCCACCCTTTAATTCAATTTATTTTATTTTATAACAAATAGTTTCTCAATAACAAAATTGGCATTTTTTAACATAAATTTGTCTTAACATAATTATGTCTTCTTTATATGTCCAGTAATTGTTTTTTTTTTGCAATTTTATTTTTTTACAATTTTATTATTTTTTTACAATTTTTTCTATGATTATTGTCTTAATTTTGCTCCCTAACTGTATTAATCTCATACATTTTTAAATATTAAAGAATTTAAACCAAAAATAACTTAAAAAAAATTAATTTTACTTGATCTAAATATGTCCGTCAGTTTATTTATGTCTGTCTTCATGTGAAAAGAAGTTATTTTTTCTTCAAATTTAAATGACAATTAACTTTTTTCATACAAACATTTAAAGACTTTCATTGATTTTATCTCATGATTTATAAAAGTATGTACTGCTATTTTGTTTTGAAGAGGAAAATCATAAATTAAAAAAAGAAAAAACAAAAATTGCAAAAAAAAAGTCAAAGAATTGTTTGGTGGGCTTCGAATGGTTGCCTGTCTTTGCTCTGCTGTTTAGGCAAATATGAGATTTGTTGTTGTGGTGGTGGCTGGCTTACTGACAGAAATAACAACAAATGAAGGTGTCATGCTGTTAATGACATTTAAATTGTCAAAAAACAGAAAAATAGAGAAAATAAAATCATGACATGACATAACGATATCTCTTTTATTTATATTTTGGAAACAAAGTCGAAAGAAAAGTAATGTGAAGAAAATAAAGTCACTGGCGAGGCGAGTATTTTGATTTCTTTTTTTTTTTTGTAAATTACAATTTTTTGTGCCTGTCATTTTCGTAATACGAGTACAAGGAGTGATTTAATGGAGGTTAATATCACGTTTTGAATTTAATTAGGTTTTTATTTTTTTAGTTTGAATGGAATTAAATTGTCAAACAAGTAAAAGTGAAAATTAAAAATTTTTTAATATTAAGTAGGGAATAACTTCTAGGGAACTGAAAATAAAACTTTCAACTAGGTTTTTATACTTAAGACTTTTAAGCCTGCTACTATTTTTCTTTCTTAGCAGAGTGTTTTCTATTCTCTTTTTTTTGAAATGGAATATTTTCATTATTCGTTTTATGTCGTATTTATTATCTCTAGGTTTTTTTAAGGTCGCATTAGTAGCTCTGTCAGAATTTCAGCAGGGTTGTTACAGTTTTATCTTTTTAAAAGCAAATGTCATGATTTGTAAGTTTCTGTTTAATATAAATTTATATAGAATTAAAATTGTTAGAATATTTTTATTTTCTAATTTCATAGTTTTTCTCTAGCAATGATAATTTTTGCACCCCGTAGTCTGAACTATGTTTCAACAGGGTGCTTACAAATTTGAGTTTATGTTTTTGCTTTTAACCATCTTTATGTTTGTCGTTCCGTTTGTAATTCTTACAATATTGATCTTATATTCTAGGTCCTTATGAGTAGCGAAGTTGATTTAACGATGTCAATATGTCCGTTGAAATGGGTTTTCCGAAGACCCTAGATATGATGGGGACTAGCTTGTTATATCTTTATATCACATACACTCCTTTAGAGTTTGCTATTGAATTCCAGCCAGATCGGTGCATTTATGGCTAAGATATGAGCAAAAAACCATAACTGCCTCTAATTTTACCCATTAAGTCATTGTTGTTGTTAAGGGGTGTTTTTTTTTTTGTATATCTATAGAACGGCAAGACAAAAGTTTCTTATTTAGGTACAAGCATCTTGTTTATCAAAAAACAACATCTGACAAAATGTGGGCGGGGTTGCAAAAGCGGGCATTGATTTATTTTGTATCTTAATAGCGGTATATATATATATACTTTCTGTTCTTACCCCCCGTTTCCACATGCAAGTACAAGTTCGAAAAACTCAATATACTCACACTTTTTCACTAACATTCACACAATTTTTGTACTTTCAGCCAATCGGCTGTTTCGTCGATTTTTCGTTGATAATACGTATACACTACTTGCAAGTAATTACTTGCATGTGGAAACGTAGGGTTATCGCATATACGATTGTTAATGTTCTTTGATGTGGGAAATACGTAATGCACGACAACCCTTATAAAAAGCAATAATCAGTATGGCGTTTATTAATATTGCAAATCCGGTCATAAATGTTTAGGTTGCCAGCAGCGAAATCAGGCAACTCTACTTCAGTTCAGACATCACCTGGAATCGACAACTTGCTTGACGAGACAAAATCATGTGTGCACAAGAAATAGTTTATTCTTCGAACTAACTACGGCACGTGAAAACGGCGTGTTAAGATGTTTAATATCAACTGCCTGTGAAAGCTCTACTCAGGGACAGCTTTTCCTGCCAGACATCTCTCATATGCTGATGTGAAAAACATTTATTTAAGCACTGGCCATGATCTCATGGTGGATCTTAACCACTCGATAACAAGCCATGCGTTTGCCAATCACCCCCGTGTGTGAGAGCAACTAACACACACACAGATATCTAACCTCCGCTGCTTTTGGAAACATGCCAGCAGCATCTGTTTAGCAGCAACAGCACAAAGAAATAAAACGTTCCTCAGGCCGAACTCTCCCACAAGTAGTGAATAATCAGCCCTTTAGAGGGATTTTCAGGATAATCCCTTCCGCGAGTTTGGGTAGTAAACCACAACGGTCTCCGAAAGTATTTTGCAATGGAAAAGCGAAACTTCCGCAAAGACAATCTTCCTTAAAGGCAAAAAGCATATCCCCGCAAGAAACATACTAACGAAGGTCTCTACCAATAGTCAGTCAGGTGGCGTACCACCGAAGGCTACTGACTCCTGTGGTACCAGATAGGAGATCCAGTCAGCCGCGATTGCAAGAGACCGTGAAGATCTCCTGAGATCTGTCAATTTTGGGTTTTAGACGAATCCCAGGTATTGACTGCACCGGAATTCCCCGGAGGATGTTGCAACAAAAAGTGAAATGTCCTAAAATGATCCCTACAGCCCCCTAAGGGGAGCTCCTGTAGGAAGACGATTTTCTAAGTGCCTTGGTTTTCTAAGCTCCCTTTGTATTCAAATTAACGATCCCGTAGACGGACAAAACTGTGCCAGCGGGCTTTTCCGCCTACGGGAGTTCGCTGCAGTTTAAGCTTTTAAAACTTTAAGCTATTTTTGAATGGAATGAAATTTTTAAAAATCTGTAGGAGTCAGCTAGTCGATTAATAGTGTAAGGGTTGCGGGTTTAATTCCTGCCAGAGATTCTGCTTCACAAATAAAAAGCTAAAGGTCTACATAACTATTTAATGAATTAATTTAGAATATAATTTGTAATTTCTAAGGCTGTGGAGTCGGAGATGAACAGTCGGAGTTTAGGTTTTTGTACCGCATTCGGATTCAGAGTCGAAGTACAAAAACTCGCGACTCCAACTCCAAAATGTGTCTTCTTTACATATGTATGTAAAAAACTGTATTAAAGCTCAATGCGGCACGTGTTAGAATTAAAATGTCGATTTGAAATTTATACAGAATGATTTTCTTGCTATATTTAACCATTAAAAAAAGAGTTTACAGTCAAAAAAGGTCCAGTCTCATATACATTTTGCATCAAGGTTAGAGTAGGAGTCAGAGTTAGAACAATTTCTTGATGACTCCACAACCCTGGTAATTTCAACATTTACTAAATAAATTCTATGAAGTTAGGCAAAAATGAAATGAAAATTATATGATTGTCTCAATGAAATTGATTATGATTCTGAGCACTTGTGCTAGAGAAAAAAAATTCAGTTAAACCCAATCAAAAACTCAAAATGCATTTTTTGACTTAAAACGTTTTTTCCTAATGTCAAAGAATTAATACTGCACAAAACAGGAAGTTTTTTATTAATTGAAAATTTTACATTTAATTTGAATCAAAAAACGCGTTTTTTATAATTCTTTCAGAAATTTACGCAGTTTAAGAATGCAGTGTTTTTTTTCTTTAAAAGCTTTCAAATTAATACTTAAAGCAGGTGTTGATTTTAAATAAAAGTTGAAATTAAATATTTATATAAATAATATAAAAATTAAAATACTTTGTCAAACAGCTGCAAACGAATTATTAACAACTGTTTTTAAGACGTTTTCATAAGCTTTAATAACAACTTCTTGTTATTAATTAATTAATTATTTAATTAATAAATGTTAATAATAAACACTTTTAATAAGTTTTTTACCTAGAGAGACATTTTTAGATTATTTCTTGAAACAGACCAACATCAAACAATAAAAAACATGTAAGAAAGTATATTCGGCCAAGCTTGGCCGTATGATACCCTACAGTATTTAAAAACAAAACGAGAGTGTACCCTATTTTGGACCCATGACCAATCATGCCCCCCTAGATTGTGAGGTTAAAATCAGGGTTTGAAAACTACAGTCGAAACCAAAAATTGTTGAACAAAAACCAAAATTTATGCATAAGTTTTCGGATAGTTGGATATCGTTAGCTCTATTTAAACAAATGATTCTAATTCGATCGGAAAAGGTGGGTCTGAGACCAATATTTCAAAGTGTTACAAACATCAGCACAAACGTACAATACCCCCTCATCACTGTTGTGGTGTGGGTATTAAAAGAACAGCCGGATAAAAATTCTTAACTCAATAATTATTAAAGTATCACTTAAACTATGGGACACTTGTAGCCAGACTGGAACTAAAACTGAGTAAAACAACAAAAAAAAAAAAAAAAAAAAAAAATTAATTTTACTTTAATAAATATTTCAATTAACATTTCTCACAAACTGGCTTCTGGCAATAATTGTGCAAAAAAAAAAAAATACTAAAGAAAATAAATAAAATATCAAAATTATTCGCTGAATTCTATTGTTCATAATCTAGAGAAGAGTCATTCATCACAATTTCTAAAGTGGTCATCCATCCAGCCATCGTCTTGGTACCAATTGAACTTTATAGTTCATTAAAAAAAAAAAAAAAAAAAAAATAAAAAATGGTTGGAGGTTTCTTTTCATAGATTCTGTTTCTTTATTCGCCACATTAAAAGTGATTAAATGGTCATAATGATGATGATGACGCTGACGATAATGCGTATGATGTTTTCAACTATGTGGAACATTTTTTTCTTCAATACTCTTCAAAAAAAAAAAAAAAAAAAAAAAATAACTTTTAAGTTACCCTTTTTATTGTCGTTTTCTCTTAAGATTCCTAAGACTTTAAAGACTGCAAAGAAAAACAACTTAGAAAATAAACTTCAAAGTTGCTTGAAACGTTTCAACAACAATGCAAAATGTTTAACCCTAAAAAGTCATAACAAGTTTAAATAGTTGGATTATTTTCTTTTCATATCTTTCTTTTATAAGTTTTTTTTTTAACTTTTGGAATTTGAAAACATATTTTTTACCAAAAAGTTTTAGAAATCATATAATGCAAAAAATTGTTTCTAATTTTTAACCCTAAGAACATTTTAAGTTAAGAAATTTGGACGAATCTGCATGTAGTTTTAAGAAATTTAATTATATTTTTTTTATAAAGAAAACATCGTTGCAAATTAAATATAATGTTTTTAACAATAATTCCAATGTTAATGCAGTTTTCTTTTTACCCTGGAAAGCCTCTTTAAAATATGACAAACTTAACAGTATTAGGTTAAGTTCAAAAAATTTTAACTTCAATTTTGACTCCTTGTTAAATTTTTGAGAACAAAAAGAAATCTAAAAAATTCAATGTTTTTTAACCCAGGAACGGCCAATTTCACCAAGTTTAGTTATAACTTACTATAACTTCCAGTTAACAATATGTTTTTGACAGTTATATCTGAAAGTTTTTTTTATCTATAGCTGAACTTGGTAAAATTGGCCGTAAGGAACATTTTTAAAAGAAAAAAACATAACTTTACGAATTTCTTAGTTGACCCGATTTTTAAACATTTCTAATGTCTTTATCATAAAAACAGAAATTGAAAATGTTGGGATCTATTTAACAACTAATTTAGCAATTTTAACCCTGGAAAGAAGTTTTACATTTAAATTCTGCTATTTTAACCGCGTTTCTGTTATTTGTTTAAATACACCCTTTCAGGTTTTGGTGTATTTTTTACTAAAAAGTTTTAGTTTGAAGCTCAACAAAATCATATTATTATAAAAATTGTCTCCTTTTAACCCTGAAAAAAAACCTACAGTCATAATTAAAAAAAAAAAATGAGAAACAAAATAATTCTCATTTATTAATGTTAAGGCTCAGTTAGTCTTTACTTTCTGTTCTGTTACGAATCAGCTGATTTGTTTTTGTTATTAAAAAACCTGTGGAATTGATTAGTTTTTCTGTTCTGTTGCGGTTCAGTTTGTTAAAATCAAAAACTTGTTAAGTAATTGTAAGTGACAGCAAAATAAATAATAAAAAATACATATTTATATTGAAATAAACCATTTTTTGATTTTAAGAATTCATAAAATTTAATTTCTTCAAATATATGTGCATTAAAGTTATTGAAATAAGAAATTGGATGGTGCAAAACTAATAAATTTGTCATAAATGGCTGATAAGTTGCTACAGAAAAAGTAACTATTACAATTTCATAACAGAACGGCACGTAGCAGAACAGAAACAGAAAGTAAAGACTAACTGAGCCTTTATGTTTTTAAGAAGGTTAATTTTTTAAAATTTTTTTTTACGGATTTTTAATAAGCACAGTGGGTAAACTTAATAGAAACGAAAAATAAAAATCTGCACATTCGTAAATATTATTGTATATAGATGTCCAGTTTACACGGTAATACAATGTATTACGACTTTGTAGAATCAAAATATTATGAAATTCTCTCCGTGTTTAAAAGAAAGAAAAAAAATCTTTTGTAAGTATAATTCATGTTTACACGGATGGTATAAGTAAAATCAAAAATAATAACAATAAAAACAGATGGTTGCAGTTTTAAATTTTTACAAAAACAACATGAAAATTTCCTGAGTTGATTTTAGTTGTTTTTGTAATTGTATAAAAATGCTACCACCTTCAATATACTCCGTTTAAATACACCTCTGGTGTGATGAGAATACATAAGTTTCTAAAATGGTTTAGAAAAAAAACCATTTACCGACCGCTTGTCAGATTTTGTATTCGTATTCTCTCTTACTCAATATATTTTGCTTTTACATGATATGATTTTTCTCATTAAACATCATGTCGTAATACAATATATTACCGTGTAAACTAGCCTTAAGTTTTAAGTTTAAGTTAAATTTGAATTAGGATAATGCAACCTATATGTTTGCGTAACGGGGTCTTAAAAGACCCCAAAATTAAATAGCTGGGTCAAATAAAAAAATGTAAACAGTTTTATTTAAATATTTAAAAAAAAACTTAATTGTCTAGCAAAAACTTGCTCTACCTCTATAGGGTTAATTGAAAACAAAACGATGTCAACTTTTTAGGCTGCTGCATTATGTATTAAAAAAAATAAACAATGTGTTTTTTTTTTCTTATATAAAATAAGAAACAAAGTGCAGCAAATTGTCATGCAACTTAAATAAATAAAAACAAAATTTTAAAGTTACAATAGAGTGAAGATGAGAGTTGAATTGAGTTGAGTTTAGGTCAGTGTTTCTATGTGTTTCAAATTTAAATGAAAACATAAATTTTTCATTATTAAGATTTCCGTATGAAGTGCTAAATTCGCAATGTTCCATATTTGATAAATACACTAAAATTTATTGTTGAGGGAAAGCTAGCTTCTATGCGCATTTCACTGGTTGCTTAGGCCAGATCATCTTCAAAACTGAATGATGCCTTTTGAAGTATTTTATTTGTAAAGGAATTTATCTGTTTGGTTGTTTAAGGGCATATATTTTATTAATATTTAGTTTTGATTTAAAACAGAAAGAATTTAAACATTTTGAAATGCAATAAAGCGAATGAAATTATCGATGAACTGTCAGTAAAGAAAGCATAAAAGAAAAGAAACTTAATGTTGTTTTTAACGGATATTTCTTCTGGCATACTAAATATACCCTGATTCAAGATTTATGTCGGTAGATAAGATTAAAAACTTAGGTTAAAATTATATTTAAAAGAGAAATTAACCCTTTCTTAAAGTAAAGGCTTATACTTATAGTTGAATAACTTAAAAAATTCATCTTTTTCAGCAATTTTGATTGAAATTTTGCTAAGTGCATAAAAAAAACTCAATTTTTACTAAAAATCCCTTTTGTATTTTCTATTTATTTACCTTAAACCGTGTTCATTAAGTAAAAGCGGCTTGTGTTTAATAACGGCGTCGAAAATTGACCGACTTTGAAGTATGTGTTTGAGTTGTTAGTGAGTGATTATCATTGTGTTGTGAATGCCAAAATAAGAAAACAACAGAGTTGGAAAGCGTAAATGCTGTTGTTAAATGTATATGATATTTATTAAATTGGAGTTTTTAATTTAATAATTGTAATTTGACTTAGAATACACATTCGAATAATATTAAAATTTATTTAATAAAGAATATATTTATAATTTAAATTAATATGTATTTGGCAAAAATATTTAAAATTTTTTGTTTTTAAAGAAAACTATTTGATGTTATAAAAAAAATCCGAATTTTTGTTTATTTTTCGTTAAAAAAGAGTAAACAATAAAAGTTAAAAAATTGAAAGGGAAATTGCAAACTTTACTAGAAATTTTTTTTTGAAATAGAAATTGAGAAAAATTTCTAAAGATTTTCAAAATTTGAAAAATAATAAATGGATAATCATTCAAAAAAAGCAAACTTCGATCTACCAAAGGTTAAAATACAATTTGGTTTAAGGATTGATGTTTGACTATTGACGTCAGCAGTCGTTGATGGCTGCGAGTGTAAAACGGCAAATCCATCTGAGGAGATCGAGTGGTTGCGATCGAAACATGTCATGGTAACCTGCCGGCCGCGGTTCGAATCCCGGCCACGGTCAAAAATGAAAGATTATCAATAAAAATTTTAATTAATTTTTATGTTGTAAAATTCCTTTCTTCATAGAAATAATTTAATGAAAATTAAATTTAATGAACTTAAGCCTAATTAAAAATATTAAAAATTTGGATTAAAAAAACCATAAATAGTTCAACAAAATAACCACAATACTAATTCTATTTTTTTTTATTTCAAATGAAACTTTTAATTTAAAATAAAAAAAAAAAATCTGGGAATTTATTTCTCATGGTAACATTTATTATATAAATTTTCATATTATTCGAATGTAAATTCTAAGTCAAATTACAATCCTCAAAAGCTTTTATACTTTAATAGTCTTGTACAAACGAAAAATTCTGATAGTGCATAGAAAATATTCCTGGAAAATATTGAAGGAATGAGAATATTAAAGTGTAAAAGCTTTTGAGGATTGTAATTTGACTTAGAATACACATTCGAATAATATGAAAATTTATATAAAAAAAAAAAATGTAATAGTTAATAAAATAAAATTATAAAAAAAATTTTTTTTGGCTCTTTATATTTTTTTCTTTGAAATAAAAAAAAGAGAAGTTACTAAAGAATTTTTGAATTAAAAATTTTTTTTTAATTAAATACAATAAAGTTTCCAATAGTTTAAAAATTAATTTTCAAAATTGTGGTTTTTCGTATAAATTAAAAAAAAAAATTCCCTTTTTATATCAATTAATTTATTTTCCATTTATTGAATTAAATCTATTTCAAGTTAAGTTTAAATCTCTCTAAATAGTCATACAATTTTGTAGGCTTAAAATGCATTTCGTTTAACACCTTATTTACTACTCGTATTAAAACAAAAAAAAAACTGACAAAATAACTAACACCCACCCACATTTTTTAAATTTCAAACAACAAAAATGTCTTTTACATAAAACGGCCATTAACAAAAATTAAATGTTTTATTTTTAACAAGAATTATGACTTTATTAAAAAAACTCAATAAAAAAAAGAAACCAAAAATTAAATTTTATTTTAATAAAATCAAAACTCAATAAACTTAATAAAAAGAAATTAAAAATTAAATTTTATTTTAATAATATATTTATTTTTTTTTTTTCATTGCAGATACTAGACAAACAAATTGTTTAACAAGAAGGAAAACAAAAATCGCATAAATTCCAAAAAAAAGAAGAAATGTTTTGGCAACCCTTTTAAAATTAAAATGAAATTTCAAAAACAAAATCAGTTTTTAACAAAAATTGATAAAATGTCATTTTTAAATTGAGAATGTTTGATAAATTTCAAACACAATTTTACTACGAAATCCGTACCAAAGTTTATTTTTAACGAAAAAGAAATATTAAAAAAAAGAAGAAGAAACAAACAACGAATTTATTTAGCAATCAATTTTTTGCAATTGTAAATAAAAGAGAAAAAAAAAGAAATTATTGTTTAATTAAATAAGAAAAGAAATAAACTAAAAAAGGGCATTTGAAATGCCCACAGAATGTGAGCGAAGTTCGACTTCGCCTGGAACAAATAACGTTACAGAGATTAAGGAAAATTCGGCGACTTTATCAAATTTTAATGAAGATTCAACAGCTCATACAGTGATGGAGAGCGAAATGTCAACTTCACAGACCTCTACTACCTCGAATGGCAGTAGTAATTGTAACGGTGGTAGGAAAACGGTAAGTCTTTTGAAAAGTTCTCCATTTACATTCAGCATATTATTTTACGAAAGTCTAGAGTCCTTTATGAGCTCAAGGGGCATGGAGAAACTACTATTTACAGCAGAAAGTTAGAAAAAAGTTTAACTTCAACATTTTTTATTTTTCGAATTTATTCTATGAGTTAAATTTCAGTTATGTATTTTATAAAGCTTTTTTGTAATAGTTCTATTCCTTCCATTTTTCAGAAATGACTTTATACACTACCAGTTTATTATATTGTATTTTCTTGGTACATTTTACCTTAGCTTTCCTTTGGAAAGCAATGAGGTATATTTTATGTACAGAAAAATTTACAATTATTAGACACCAGCAGAATGTAATGCATTTTCTGGCCCGCTACGGCCTTCGTCAGCATTCTTTGTGTCACACTGGATAGTGATACTTTATAAATTGAATGTATTTAACTCAACTATTTTAACAAATAGAAACTGGGAATTATTTCCTTTCGCAAGTTACTTTATATAATATTCAACATTTTTTATTTTTCGAATTTATTCTATGAGTTAAATTTCAGTTGAACTATTAGAACTATTACAAAAAAGCTTTATAAAATACATAACTGAAATTTAACTCATAGAATAAATTCGAAAAATAAAAAATGTTGAATATAATATAAAGTAACTTGCGAAAGGAAATAATTCCCAGTTTCTATTTGTTAAAAAAGTTTAACTACATTTCCGAAAGAAAACAAAAACAAATTATAAAATATTGTTTTTGTCAAACTTTCTCATTTTCTTACACCCTTCATAACGCGAATTCAACACCAGACGACTGGAACCCTGAAAATAATAGGACCAGTCCAACCACGCGTGTAAAGAGTAGCCCACAAGGGACTAGGACTAGTCCAAAAGTAACCCAAACGTATGGAAAAAAACATGGTCTATTCTACATTACGGTGTCCTAGGGCAGGACCATATAACCCAGCTTTGGACTACAAAGGAGTAGTTTTAAAACTAATTCATGGAATACTCAAGAGGATTACAAACACTTTTTAACAATGACATGGTTCATACTTGCATTACATTGGACCAGTCCATGGAGTAGTCCATTTTATCAAAATGGATCTGGTGGTCCAATATTATTTGCTGGGAATATCTTATTTTACGGATCTAAGGATATTTTCTGTGCGCAAATAGGACTTTAGGGTAACAAAAAAATTTGAATAAAATTTAATTTCGGTTGAATACAGAAAAAATTTGCTGTGTTTAAAAAGCTTATAATCAAATTTTCTTGGGAAAGCCTTTAAAACAGTTTTCACTTATTATAGAAGAATATTTAGATTTTGTAAAATTTTTTTATTCTCTTGAATTAACATATTTTTATTAATCAAATTTGTTTGTTTTAACCCGCCAATTTTCTTTTCTTTTTTTCTTATTTATTTATTGGGTTAAACGAGGGAAAGTAGATTTTTTTGCCACTTTTTTACAGCCACTCGTTGTCAAGTAGAAAATATCAAAAATGTTTTTAAACATTTTCTTTTTATTTTCTTTTATAGGTATAAGTTCATTTATGTACTTTACCTTTTATAGCCACTTCAAAAGTCAACAAACTAAACAATAAAAAAAAATATACAAAAAATGTTAAGAAAATCAAGTAATAGAACGTTTTAAGTGCAAAAGAAACTTTTGCAACAACGAACAAAGACAAATAAAAAATTGAGAGACGAAATGTAATTTGTTAAAGAGGAAAATATTGTGGCAACTCTTTATGAGATATTTAACCCCGGGCCCTTACTCCACGTCTACAACTGACATGATTTGCTGTTATAACACGATGTTATAAAAGCGTTGTTAAAACATTTGCATTAACAACCGTGTTATAACATGAGAAAAATTCTAACATGATGAGTCTATACTTAACACTTACATCATATTAGTGTTAATGTTAAGCATTTCATGTTAATTGTAGACTGCGTGTTACGTACCAATATTTATTAAGGCAAACGTCAAATTTCATTGCTCCATTAAATTTGCGACTCATAGACCGCATATTGCCATGAGTGGCAATCCATTGCGCAATGATTGCTCTTGTGATTGCTTAGTCTAAATTTACACGTTTCATCTTTTGATGCTCAACTTCTTTTCAATTCCCTTTTGAAGATGCCAATGTATTCACATGTAGCAATCGGTTTCAACTTTTTTCGGTTCAAAACAAAAACAATTTTATTAACAGCGAATCAAAGAGAAAAAGAAAAGAAAAAATTACATACAGCCATCCTTGTGCATATGCCAACGAATAAAAACACAAAGCGTACTGACCGAGTACAGGCATCTCCGTACCAACCCCCTTTCTTATTTCTTCCCTCACCTAAAAACATAAGAGTTGAGCATCAAAAGATGAAACGTGTGAAAGCAGACTTAGCAATCTGCTGTAAAACGAGTTGTCATTTATCTGACATTTCATTTCTCTGTACGTTTGTTTATGCCAAAGCAATTTCACGTGTTTACCAGCAATATAATCAGCAATTATTGTGCCATTGTTATGCCGACGGTTTTGCTTGTGCTTAGCCAAACAAATTGCTACGTGGAGACCCAGCGTAAAAAAACACAGGGTTGTTCAATTTAACAAAGAATTTTGGTGGTTTTACAAACTTGAAAAAAAACAAGAGCTAATTTATAAAATATTTTTGTTCATTAGTTAAGCGAACGAAGTCTTCGTCGAAATCGACGAACAGGCCATTATCTCGTTTACATTACAACGAAATGTAGTAGATTTGATTGGAAATCTTACCCAAAATCTAGTGCCTTTACATTGTTCTTTTTCAGCCTTTTAGTGGGATTTTCACGGTATCCCTTCCCACGAGTAAGGGTAATAAACCACATCCACCTTGTGGTCCTCGAAGTATTTTTCAACTGAAAAGCGAAACTTCCGCAAAGACAATCTTCCTGAAATACAGAAATCAATAGTCAGTCCGGTGCAGTGTCAGAAGGGGCTACAGACTCTCCTGGTACTAGATTGGATTTCTGCAGCCGTATTCTGTAATTCGCTCAACTAAATCTAAATCTCGCTAAAATGCCTTAGAGAATACAAATTTTAGCGATGACATTAAAATCTAAAATTACGGCGAATTAAATTTTTATGTCATTGCCAAGTTTAGTCTTGCGTTCGTAGCCAAAAATCGCTAAATCAACTTTATAGATTTTTAGCGATAGAGATTTAAAGAATTACAGAATACGGGTGCTACTTAGCCGCGATCGCAGGAGATAATGAAGACCTCTTGGGATCTTCACGACCATAATATGGTTGTTGTTTCGTGATGCAGAACTAAATTTAACGATTACATGGTTGCCAATGATAATTATATGGTTGTAGTAACCATAATTTGTTTTAAAAATTTTCGTTAAAAAAAGTTTTTTTGGTGGTGCCTATATTGAAAATTGTGTTTTCTCTGTGTGAAGGTTTGTTATTAGGAACTGTAATAAAGTTGTCAATGTCCATAGGATTGAAGGTTTGTATATTGGGTTTGCTTGCAAACTTTTTCTTAGTTTTTGTCTTAATATTTAATATAAATTTTAAGATATCAACTCCGTCTACAATATTTTTATCACCTTACTTTTGTGGGTCAATTACGGGTGGCAACTACTTCAGTTCAGTTGCCAGTAGCGAAATCAGGCAACGCCGCTCGTGTTAAAATTAAATTTTTTTTATATTTTAACATGACCGGCGTTGCCTGATTTCGCTGCTGGCAACTCAACTTCAGTTTAGTTGCCATCAGTAATCGACCCCTTAATTATAAAAATTTGGCTTGAATCTATTAATCTCTTGTTTTAAAAGAGCTTGAAGTTAACAACTAATTATTGCTTTCACTCTGTAAATTTCTACCACAATTATTTAAATTTGTAATTTAAAAGAATTACGAGTTAACATTTAAACAAACACATGTCCCAAATGTATTTATAAAACAATGTTTAAAAAGTCTTTTGTAACGTTTTGTATTTTGAGTAGCTTTTTCTTGTTCCCCTAAAGAGCCTCCACTAATCACAAACGTCGTCGTTTTGTACTTTTCAAACAAATCTCTTAAAGGTCATTGCCATCAAAAAAAAAGGTATTGATTGGGTCATTTAGGAAAACAAACGGACAAAAAGACAAAAAAAATGCAAAACAGCTGACTGTTCAAAACAGCGAGTAACAAATTTTAATATGGCAGCGCCAAAAAAGAGAGTTACCACATTACACATTATTTCTACATTTATATCTCGCTCTCTTTCTCTCTCACTTAAGAAATAAACCTTTTAATGCTGTGCTCGATTCTAAGCCAATTTTTTAACGGTTCTTAGCCATTTTCTTTTTGAACTCGTGTCATATTTTCATAATTTTCTTTGTGAATGGATATAGTCGTGATATGAAAGCAAAAATATTATATTTTTATTTTTTCAATTGTTTTCTTATTCGTCTTTTTTGTTTTTAATTGTTATTAGCTGGTATTTATTGTTGTTATTTAACTTTGACTTGCCTGATGGTGCCTTATAGTCCCGAAGACTTTAAGAGGTTTCTTGGATTTTCTTACCTATGTACACCACCTATTTATAGGTAAAGAATGAAGAAAGAAAAAACAGCCTACAGAAAAATATAAAAAATCTGAGGCTGTTTGAAAGCCAAGAAAAAACAAAAAGAAAAAGAAAATGAAATGATAAAATGTTTGTATTGAACATTCCAGGTCTTACAAATGAAAGATTGAATGAATGAATGGTTGTATGGCTAACTGACTGACTCACTGACTACATAAACAGATAGATGTATTGGACAAGCATATTTTTTTGCCTTGAAACAGTGCGTCTGTTTGGTCATTTTGCGTTAATGTGGTATTTTTTTTTACTGCTAATGTGAATTTAGAAGCAGTCATAAAATGTGGGACAGGGGTGCTATAGAATTAATTCTTGGCCAGGATCTTGAAAAAAGGTAAAGCAAAATTTATAAATAAGTATAAATATTTTTTTAAAAAGTACAGCCATAAAGCACTTTTCTACCAAAAAAGTATTTTTTGTTTAAAATAGTTCAATTATCGTATGCAATTTAACAAAAAGTACTTTTTTTTAAAGAAAAATTACCTTTTATTTAACAAAAACTACGTTTTTTAACAAAAATGTCCTTTTGTTTTTTATAATAAAGAGTACCTTTTTTAAACAAAACAATAAGTAGTATTTTTTTTTAATAATAAAAAGTACATTTTTTTTAACAAAAATTACAATTTATTACATAAGTTAACTGTTTCTTTTTTTTTAACAAAAACTACTTTTTTCAGCGTTGAATCATGTTTGGCGGTGGGATTTTCCATTTGTCGATTTTTTTTGCGATTTACTTGACTGTTTGTTTTACCATTTATATTATTTCAGCGATTTTTTTTAACAGTTTGTCATTTTTTGTTATCATTATTAATTTTAACAAAAAATCTGGAAACTTTTTTTCACATGATTTTTGTTTTGTTATCATTTTAAGTGAATTTTTTTATTCAGCCACTATTTAATTCTAACAGTATAAATGCAGGTAAAACCAGTGTTTAAAAAACTGCAGTCAAAGTAGGAAAACTGCCATTTCTTTCACTTCTTCATTTGTCATTGGCAAAAAAAAAAAAAAAAATCTGTAGCTTTTACTTCTGATTCATTAAATGTAAACAGTCGCTGTCAAACCAACTCAAAAAAAACGAAAAGTTGTACACAAACTTTCGTTTTTTATCCGACAGTTTTTGGTTTCGACTGCAGTTTTTTAAACCCTGCTTTTTTTTAACAAAACGACACCTTCTAAAGGGTGATTTTTTATGAATTAAGTTTTTCGGGCTGGCAGCACTGGTTGGTAATTGTGTCCAAACTACATCTGTGAAAGTGAAAAGTGTTCTGTATACTCTGCCATTTCATCATGAAGAAACTCACAAACGAGCAACGACTGCAAATCGTTGAAATTTATTATCAAAATTCGTGCTCTGTGAGAAATGTCCATCGTTTGTTACATCGAAAAATTGTGTTCAGCGATGAAGCTCATTTCTGGCTAAATGGATACGTAAACAAGCAAAACTGCCGCATCTGGGGTGAAGAACAGGCACATTCCGTACAAGAGTTACCGATGCATCCCGAAAAAATAACAGTTTGGTGTGGCTTATGGGCTGGTGGCATCATCGGTCCATTTTTCTATACGATATCGAGCCATGATACGCAACTTTTTTTGCCCCAATTGGCTGAGTTTGACTTGGTTGATATGTGGTTTCAACAAGACGGTGCCGCGTGCCACACAGCTCGTGAAACAATGGACATATTGAAGGATGAATTTGGTGAGCAGTTTATCTCTCGAAATGGCCCTGTGAGTTGGCCGCCAAGATCATGTGATTTGACGCCTCTTGACTATTTCATGTGGGGTTAATTGAAGTCGTTGGTCTATGTGGACAAGCCAAACACGATTGAAGCCTTAACACGTGTTATTCATGGAATACTTTAAATAGTAAATTTCAAAGACCAATTTATCCTTCTCAGACAAGAAGCATGATGTATAACAAAATTATCTTTGAGAAAAAATAATGTTTTTGTTCATTTTGCAAAAAGTACTTTTTCTAATACATATTTAACGAATATTTACTATATCCCTCTATACTTATGCATATATTATATAAGTCATCATTTTGATTCTATAAGTCTTTGGATATTTCCTTTTCAATTCTGGCTATAAGCACCTGTCACTCGTTGCTTTCCAAGAAACTAATTCCTTTGAGTTTCTGTTAAAATGTCAGGCATTAAAATTCTTACTTTGCAAAATTTTTTTTTTGCTTTGTTTTTCTTATTTTCCACACACAATATCTTTCAAACATATGGTGGCATTGTTCTTGTCAGCAGCAGCAGTTAAAACAACAACAACAACAATAAATGCAGTAACTACAACAAAAACAACAACTATACTTCCGTCAACATCAAACAGTCATTGACTGCATGCATATTCTTTTGCTTCTTCTTCTTCATCTTGCAATCCAAGTAGGATTTTTGTGTTTTTTTTTACTATTTTCTTCCTCATTTTCTTGGCTCTCAAGTGGGTGGCCTTAAAAAGCAAGGAAAAAAGTAAAAAGCAAAAAAGAGGGGGCATATTTTGTTTTTGCTTTAAAAAGAAAAATATATCCCCTTGATATTGTTTTTGTCTGTCAGTAAGTGTCAGTGTTGAAATTTGTGGGTAGTATTGGTATAAATCATTAGGAAAAAGGGTATTAGGAGTAAAGTGGGGCGGAGGGTGCTTAGGCCTGCTAATAGGGGTTAATGCATTTATTAAGTGTGTATGTTGTGTTGTGTCTCGTTTGTTTGTTCGTTCGTCCGTTTTGTTCAGATTTTTTGCTGTGTCCATGTACCTCAATGAATACTCGTTGCTCATTTATTGTCGGTCAGGTCTAGGTGTCAAATAAAACACTTGTTTTTTTTTAATATATATATTTTTTTTTTAATAAAACGTTAACGAAAAATATAAGTATAATAAAGTAAAAAACTATTGATTTCTATTCATGTTAGTTTTTGTTTAAATTTTTGAATAAAAACAAAATATGTCGCGAAAGGCGCCTTTGTGGGTAGATATTTATGATTTTTTTTTATTAATTTAATAAAATTATTTAAAAGTTCTTAAGTTAATTACAAAACAAAGTTGAAAAAAAAAATTAATTTCTTTAATATTTATTTTCCAGTCTATTACATCTCCGGATCCCACAGCTTATGTGGCTAAAGCTAGAGTAACACGACCAACCCCACCACCCCCACCATATAATCCCATGCAATTCGTACAAATAAAACCCTGTAATTTGTATCAAACAGCACAAGAACAACTTAAGAAAGCGGAAGAAGTTAAAAAGATAAAAGAGATACGCAAAGAGGAGCCAGAAGATTGGCAAAATGTAAGTAGAATAACAAAGAATATTTTAAGAAAAACGAATCAATCGGAAAAAGTACAAAAATAAAAAAAATAATCATAAAACTTTACAATTGATTTTGTCCCAAATTAATAAAGATTTATTAAAAATCTGACTTAAAGCAAGTGAAAATTAAAAAAAGCAAGTAAAAGTGTTATATTCAGCTGTGCCGAATCTTTGATACCCTCCACCGGCATGTCGCGACAGCTAGAATATTTTAGAAGTGGGCTTTATATGGGATCTATGGCAAATTATGGACCAATCTTCACAAAATCTTACAACGTGATTTCCAGTCATATAAAACTGCGACACACCAAGGTTTATTACAATAACGTCATTGGTTGTGGTTTTACGAGTAGTGAAGTGTTTTCCGAAAGTAAGCTTTATATGAGGCCAATGGTTAATTATAGACCGATCTTTACGAAAGTTGCGATTTCTTGTCTTTTAAAATTGTGACTGACCGTATTTTATTACAACAGCGTTATTCGTTAGGGCTTTACGCGTACTAAACGGTTTTCCGTGAGTAAGGCTTATATGGGGCCTCTGGTAAGTTACGGGCCGACCTTCACGAAGTTTTGTTGTATGATTTCTAGTCGTATATAGTTGTGCCAAATGCAAAAATGAATATGTGCATTCCGCCACTATTTATGTTAGTTTTTGTAACAAAATTATACATTTTTTAGGGCGCTGGTTCTACATTTGGACTCATAACTCTTGTCCTACTGGAGCGATTAAGCTAGATTTTAATCCCAAACTGCTTAAGATACCTTGAAATAAGTTGACACCAATATTGTTCTTGTCTTTTGAGTTTTTCGAAAGTGAGCAGGTTTTCAACAGACGGACAGACAGACAGACGGACGTAATGCCAAACGTAGTATACCCTCTTCACAACTAGTTGTGGAAAGTATCAAAAAGAATGTGTTGACGTATGTTTGTTATTTTTTTGGCCAAGTTGTTTAGATATTATATATTAGTTTTCGTTAAGCTAATTGGGCCTAATGTATTAATGTAAATAAAAAACCTTTTTTACATGTTTCCCAACGTTTCGTCAATTATTTGTTGACATCTTCAGGGGTTGTAATTACTAAGTAGTTTTCCACATTAAATTATACATTGAATGTTACACAGCTTACATAAAACATTTTACATATAATTAAATTAAACACACAACTTAAATTAATATCACAGCTTATCTAATCTATTTTATTGCAACTCTGTAGCTAAAACTTATATTCTCTTATATTGACATTTGAGGACCAGTTTTAAACATTTGGTTAAACTTATACAAAATTCTACAGGGTAAAAATTGGGGATCAGCTTGTTAGATTTTCCTTAATCTTGTTTTAAACGATATGTATTTTACAGTGACTTTGTCAGTTGAACAATCCATCTGCAATTGTACATGTATGTCAAAATTGACAATTTAAACACATCCGTTTTTATTTTCCTCTAACACAAGCCGTAATTGTTCACAACAGCAAATTATGTACCTGATTCTTATCTCTTTTCCCTTGTAGTTAGAATCAAAAACAAATTATGTCAGTTCAAAAAAGAACACACTCTAAGAAAATGTTAACACTCCCTAGAGGGAAGCGAACTTACACTAATATTATCCCGTCATAGATTCTTTGTAAAGACAGGTTTTAGTTCCAACACTTCAATGCATGGGAGCTATCAGTTTTACATGGGGCTGTCATAAGAGGGAGGTTAATTGATAACCAACAGCTACCATCTGATTAAAGACACACACCTAATTTCAATTCAATACATTTTCTACCGTTTCGTTCTTACTGTACCACTTAATTGATTATTTCGCCTTTCACTGGTAATGATTTTTTCTTTTTATCCTAATTTTGTTTTCAAAAATCCCCGGACCAGTTCTGTTGGAGAAATTGATACAAATTTCCTGCAGGGATGTAATAAAGCAAATTTGTTTTTTCACGTGCAAAACCACCTTTACCAAGCTTACGTTTAAATAGGAACTCTTACGTAAACGTGACGTTGCACATCTAATGATTTCGATTCAATAGGCAACTTTTTCGTTAAGAAAAATCCATTATTGGTTTTCGTCAATTATATTACCACGAAAACTGATGGTAATTTTTATGCAAATGAGTAGCTAATGCGTGTTAAATACTTTCAAAGCTGAATTTTTAATGTCGTTTTCAGTGAATAATCTGATTAAATGAAAACAAAAAAAATTTAGAAACGATCGCACTCAAATGGCCTTATAAAATTAAAAAAAAGTCATCTCCGGATACCTCAGACTAACTGAAACCAAATGAAGTATGAGGGTATACTCTTTGAATTTATTCGATAAAATCCACTGAATTTCACCGGTCGTTGAACAAACTTATACATTTTTGTATAACAACCTGTTGCATTCATCTAGGCTTAAACATTTTTAATGATATTGCAGTTATTAATTATGTATAACATACCGTCGTGCGGGAGTCTATGTGCTCTATCCGCCATTTTACACATTTTGAGTTAATTATGCCACTTTGGTTTTCGACCCCAAATTTTGCAATATGTAATCCGTTTTCGGCTTTCTCATAAATTTTATCTCAGAAACTAGATGAGAAAGCCGAAAACGGATTACATATTTGAAAAATTTGGGGTCGAAAACCTAAAGTGGCATAATTAACTCAAAATGTGTAAAATGGCGGATAGAGCACATAAACTCCCGCACGACGATATGTGTAAAGATAAATACGAAAAGTAAAATTCATTTTTTTTAATATCGCATGCGATAAAAAATATATTAAAAAATATCTCATGCGATAAAAAAAAATATTATAAATAAAATACGATTATTTTCACGAAATTTTAAAGTTTTTATGAAATATCAATAATTTTTATCGTTTTTTTTTTTAATATTAAAAACTTATTTTATATGTTATTAGCCTTTTAATATTTAAGTTTATGATTTTTAAAAAAACTTAATTTCTTATGACTGAGTTACGTGAGAGATATGGCCACTGTGTCTAAATCCTTCCATCTCAGGGAATCAAACCTATTGGAAAAAAGTAAAACAAAGTTTTTTTTTGCAAAAAAATTCGTGAAATTTTTGAAAATTTGACTTATGGCTAATAAATCACTGATGGTTTAAACGCTGGTTTAGTTGAACTAAACTTGAATTTATATGCAGCTTAAACTCAACAACTATAAATCAGTGTCCTATGTCTTATATGTTGTTAAAAAAATAACATGTGGCAGCACTACAATAAATCTTATCAAATTCATATGGTCTGTATTGGTAGTTTAAACGCCGAATTATATGCGTTTAAAGATGGTTTATATGTTTAGTGATTTATAGATTTGTTGGTTTACACACATTTTAAGCCAAAAAGAGAGTTTAACTTGCTCTGATTTTTTAGACCTTAGTCAAATTTTCAAAAATTTCACGAATTTTTTTGCACACAATTTTGTTATACATACTTTTTTTGGAATAACTTACAGGGACTCTTAATTGTTTACTAAGACAGGATAATAATGATTTTGAAATTCGGGATTTTGTATTTCGGGATTTTGAATTTCTCGTCTGCGTTTACCAAAGTTTCTCTGCATAGCCGGCCATCAGTCGGGCGCAAGAATTTTCTCCTCTGTGGTAGAACAAATACCGGCTTTGCTAACTTAAGCATCCTTCAAAGCCGGTCTTAGCACACCCCCTCCCATTCCACCCCCTGCACCATATTTTTTCAACACTTGACGATAGAAACTCATTATTTTGTTAATATGTAATTATAACAATTACACTGTAAGTTAAACTATTATTAAACCATTTTAAATTCGACTTTATTTTAATAAATTCCTATTTTAGCCATTTTATAATTAATGTTCAATTTGGTTTTAAGCTTTTAACTTAATCAATTTCAATTGTTGCTATAAATTTTTGGCTTAAAGCCTTAAAAATATATACATACACGTTTAAAATTCACATATTTTGTCTAAAACAAAACGTTTAAAAACTAACAAAATGTTTAAAAATTTATTAAAAATTGGTTTTAAAGTCATCCAAAACTTTATCCATAATTCATGCCATATCATAAAACAAATAACTTAAATAAAAGAAATTAAAACCTAAATACTAATTAATACGCTTGTTAACTGCAGGTAGACGTAACACTGTGTTAAATATTGAATACTAAATATAACCTAAAAATGCCATAACGAAATTAAAAAACAAAATATTTTTTTTTTTTTTTTTTATTAAAAACTTTTAGTTAAAAATAGTTAAAAATTGGCAATAAAACATACAACTTCCTTTCCCACACTCAACTCTATCTAGTCCATGGAATTAAACTAATGAATTGAAAGAAGAAAAAAAAAACAAAACCTAACAAAAAAATATTGTTTAAGAAAACCTGACCAAAATAAAATGGCAAAAAATCATAAATAAAACGATTTTTATTTATAAACAAAAAAAAAAAAAATAAAAAATCAAGCATTGATAAATGTTTAATACATAAAAAAGGCATAATTAAATAACTTTTATTTTAAACAGAAGCAATACTGTCAACACAAATGACTTTCAAAAAAGACAAAATTTATTTATAAATATGAGACAAAGCAATTAGCCCGAGATTTAAAACAAGTATTTAGGAAAACTATAGAGGACTTAGACTTATTGCAATGAATACCCTGCATACCCTGTAAGCTCTTAAGTAGGATACACACTATCGAACTTGAGTGACAGTCAAAAATTTCGTCAGTAAACAGCCAACCACAAAATAGCTTACTGACGAAAATAAGCGGCCACACTATCGAACAAGCGAAAATTTAAGCAAAACTGCGGCATTCAATATCGATCGAAACTTTCATTTAAATTGTATTGTAATTTCGATAGATAACGAATATCGTAGTTTGGCCTCTGTGGTATTCATGTTCGATAGTGTGATTATGTATTCCAGATCATATAAAAACTGAGTTTCCAGAATAATTTTTTGTTTTAAATATCTACACAGCGCATACAAAAATTGATTTTTCCACAAATGCAAAAAAAGTTTTTTCTTTTATACAGCATGGAAAAAATAATAGGGACGATATCTTTTTTCCAAATAACATGTCAAAGGAAATTTTGCTTTAATTGATGAAACTTACTATTTAAATTGTTTTAAATAAAGCATCTGGGAATTTCTAAAAAATAAAATTGGGACGTATAAATCCACAAGTATGCAGGTAATGTGGCAAAAGGTTCAAAACAAAATACATGATTTGTTTATATTTTGTTAGGGATTTCGACATTTTTAACCAGCATAAGTAAAAATAAATATTCCATTATTGTAGGATTGCCACCATCTGACACATGAATTTGTCTGGATACAGAATGTCAAACATCCCCCTAACAGAAATCATGAAAAGGAGCGAAAGGCGGAACGGCCTCTTGCGCTGAAATACCATAGCTAAATAAAAGCGCCAACGTTGAGTTACGAATAGTAGTTTAATAAGACCTACAGATTTGAAATTAAAAATGGGGATAAAACCATTAGATTCACCTTAAAATAGCTAAATTGCCATTTAGCGGTCAACTTCTCTATTAACTTGGTGGCCACACGGTCAAGTTTTGCCTTTCAATTCCATTCAATTTACTCAACTCTCTCATTTTTTTACTAACACACTCACACTTTTTAAATTGACCACGAGATGGCTTTCAATTTCACCTTTCCATTTGTTTGACAATTTACTTTCAATTTAACAGCTGAGTACATGTTTGTCTTTATAAATTGTTTTTTTTTATGGCATCTTGAAAGTAAATTGAGTGCCACCTACGTCACATCTCTCAATTTTTGTAAATTTTGACAAGCAGTATATGTAAAAGACTATCAAGAACAACTTGATCGTGTGGCCGCAGGGTAAACGCACTGTCAAATTGGGAAGAGGGGGGGGGAGTGGGTTTGTGGCTGGTTGGTTTGATAACTTTCTTCTGATTTTTAATTTTATTAATTTCCTTCATTAAAATAAATATTTTGTTCGTTTATAATATATTTTGTAACCCAGCCGCACAAATAATTATAAAAATAACAATAACACTGTGCTAGTTGAAAAAATATGCAAGCCGGCTACATGGCGTTTTAACATAATTCGGGTACGCTGGTAAAATAAATTCAGCGTACCCGAAATTAGTTTAAAACGACAAGTGCCCAGCTTGTCTAAAAAAAGTGTCAATTTCTATCACAGTGTAATAAGCAACGGAGCGTTTTGTTTTTGACTTAACATGAAGAGGTTTTCAATTTGGCATCATTTCAAGGTTTCGTTTAAATGTGCTAAATTCCCATTTCATACAATTGATAAACTGAAATTTATTGTGGATGGGGAATTGGGCCAGTTCGTCAGGAAACATCATCCAAAGATTTTAGAAAAATTAAAGATATTATACAAATAAAATTGTTAAGAGAATAAGAATTATGCTGGGTACAGACAGTGCAATCTATTTCAATTCAACCTCAAAATATCAAAGCATTTTGATGTTGATGCAATCTGGAACACTGATGGGATTTGTGGTACAATTGTACCAAATTTGGTACAGTTGAAACTTTATTGGTACACTTGTACAATTCATCCTTTTTTGGTACAATTTTAGAAAAAGCCAATACCCACGAAATTTATCATTTCTTTGAAGTGGATTCTTTTTAATAATAAAACTTCTAGTAACTTATCTTCAGCCCTGACCAGCTCTACCAAAAATTACATTATTTATGTTCATGATTTACTAAAATATTCAGTACATCCATACATAAGTATTTGTACTCGTATCCCTGTAGGAAGCCTGCGACCAAGTGTCTCCAAATCTTCTATACTTTTGTCTGCCTTTGAGAAAAGAAAGAGAAATTAAGACATTTTTGCTTTTTCTTTATTTTGTATATCCACATCACAATAGTGGAGAGCGTTTGTGCTGATATGTGTAACACTAAAATATATTGGCCCTAGACCCAGCCTTATGTCAATTTCTGAGTCGATTTAACGATGTCCCTCCGTCCGGCAGGCTGGCTGGTTGTCTGTCCATGTAACCTTGTGCGCATAGTACAGGTCGCAATTTTAAAGGTAATTTAATGAAATGTACATAGGTTTCAATTCATAAGCATGATGAATACTTAAAAAGGTGAGATTCGGTCCATAACTTCACATAGCCCCAATACAAACTTCTTTTCGGAATAGTGTCTGTGGCTATAAACCTGTTGGTAGATCCAAAATTTTAAGTAAAGGTGCCATGTAAGCCCCCTTCCTAAAATCAAGTAAGGGGAAACATATCTCATATAGATGAAGATATCTAAATAATATTCTATAATAATTTTACATGAATCTTAACCTCATAACATAATTTTGTTCTGCCGGGTCCATGGTTGCCCATGGATATCAAATGATCGGTCTTGACCGACTATACTTCCTTACTTGTTTTATTAAATAAAAAGCTGTTATAAATTCTTACTATGTATGCTTTTTTATTTTGTAGCCAAAATCTGGTACAATTTATGTCTATTTGGTACAATTGTGCCATTGAATCGGTACAATTTAAGAATTGTCAGATCCCAACAGTGATCTGGAATGAATCAAAAATGAATGAAAATGAATTAAATTTGCTAGATTGCGTAAATGCATTGCATAGTGTGTACCCAGCATTATAAGCCCCAGTTTTACTTGTAACAATATCAAAGCTTAAACAAAAACAACAACAACTAAACAAATAAACATTTCGTTTTTGATGTAACAACATGTAGTACACTGAAAGAAAAATGCTTCATATATTTAATGAATCGTTTTCATAAAAAAACTTCACTGGTTAAATGAAAATTGTCTTTGTCCAAATGGAATTTCGTAGTTATAATGAAGTATTTTCGTTAAAATCGATTCATTGGATTTCGTAATTACGTATAAAAATTACAGTTTCCTTTAAAATATGTTTAATTGTTAATTATAATATGCCATTAAATTTATGAAATCAAAAACATATTTCAATAATTGAAAAAAAAAAAAATTATTTTTAACATTCAAATAACTCTATAGTCTCAATAATTAAAAGTATAAAAAAATTTCGAAAAAGCACGCTTTCATAAATTTAAATTTTCATTATGACAATGAAAATTAACATTATAGTAATGAAACAAAAACTTTCAATCCATAAATAGGTATATTTTCGTTTTCTTTGTTCTCTCTTTATGTGGTCTTTTTTTATAATGCGTAAGCAAAAAAAATCAACGTTGTTTTTGTTGTTATGGGCAATTTAATCTCATATTTACGCTCTTAATTGAGTAGTGGCAAAAAACATAGTTTTTTATTCAAAAACTACACTGCCCCGGTAGGCTAGCTGGTAGTGAGCTAGTCTATCAGCGCCGAGGTTGTGGAATCGATTCCCGCCAGCAACTCTGGTTAAAAAAAAAAAAAAATTCGAAAAACAATTTTTTTTTACTTTTTTGAAAGTATTCATCCAATGAATAACATTCATAGATCTAATGTAATGTTTCATTAAATACATTTTTATGAAACAGGTTTCATTGATCCAACGAAGCGCTGCAGAGGTTCCTTTTTAATGCAATTTTTCATGGGATTAATGTCAAAATTCATTGGTATTCTGAAGAAAATTCTTTCAGTGTATTTTTTACATCTTGGTTCGACAACGATTTGTTATAAACTTTAGAATGAATGTTTTTAAAAATATTGATAGCCCATTGTTGTCGTTCTTTAGAAATCCATTGGCGATTTTAAAAGTTTGTTTTTCTCTGCGTTTTGTTAAGTGTAACCTTCAATTCTTTATTTTGTTCAAAATTCAATGAAATTTTCATTTTAAAAGTAAAATGTATTGATTATAATTTTCTTAACGTTTACTTCGAAATATTTTACGCGTTATGCTAAAGTTTTAACTGCAATTGATCTTTACCGCCCCTTAAAAATTTCTCCATATGTCTGTAAAACCTCTAATAAATTTTGAGTTGTCTATTTAAAATCTTTCATAATTTAAAAAAAAAATTAATAAACCGCTTCGGCATATTAATAGAAAACTTTCGTAAATCTTAGACTCCACATACCAATTGCACTATTAAACGTGCAAATCAATGCAGTTGTTTTTTTTAATAACTTTTATCAGTTTCACATGAAACAATCATTAAACGAAATAAAATAAAATAAAATAAAAAAACAATTGCATAAAACTGAATTTGAAACAAATGAAATGGAAATAAAAATCCATAAATTTAATAAGAAACGAACGAGCTACTAGAGTAGTAGTTCATTGGGGAGCTTAAGAAAGACGTTTTAAAAAAATGCAGAAGAAGTATTACAAATGACACCGATACAGATTCGTGACAAATTTACACAAATTTTTTCAAACTCACGTAATAAAAAATAAAAAAAACGTTAACGAAATACTAGATGAAATATGCGATGTAATATTAACTTAAAAGAAAAACTCACACACATGTGTACAGTGGGTAGTAAAATTTTAGGAACATAATAAATTAATGGCATTTCGTCAGCTCATAATTGTTTTCACCCACCGACCATTTAAAAAACAAATGAGTTAGGAATGGGGTGTTTTTATTTTGAATACCCGGGCTAAATCCGCACTAAGAGAAAAATCATTCATTCAATAAATGAAACGGGTTCATTTAAAATTCTTCACTGTTTGAATGAACTGTTACGTTGATGCAATGAACAATTTCATTTCTGGAATTTTTTTATTTCATAATTTTCACCGCTGCAAATGGGGTTAATGCAGGGAGATATTCGTAGCCTAACTAGGGGGTAGTCTGGTATTAATAACTATCAAACACACACTAAATGATGCAGCTTATTAAAAGTTTCACGGGAGTGAACTGATAAATGCCGGTAATCAAAAGCAGTGTTGCCCTTTCAGTTAAGAGGCGGAAATTTAAAAAAAGTCACGGATTTATTAACCCGCTCTCTAATTTCACTTGTTTTGCAATTAGTCTTTCTAAAGCTAAAGTTTTAACCCATTTTTCGCCGACCGCTGATTATAATTATCAGCTCTCACTGTTTATAACTGACAAATAAATCTTAGGGGAGTATGTGGTGAGGCTGGGCTGGGTACCGAGTCACTGCAACTAACTTGGTGCGGCGATAAATGTGTTAAACCTTGAAGCAATATGGGTCATATAAAAAAACTGGTTGATTATTAATTCATTATTTTTAAAAGCCGAAATTCTGCTTCGTAATTTTTGTGGGAATTATTTGCAAATAAATGCTCTACTCTTTTTATTTTATTAAAAATGTAACATAAAAACTTAAAAAAAAAATTTTAAATTCAAAACACATTTCAAGAAATTTTTTACTAAAAAAAACTTGTTCATCATCAATATTTTTAACACCAAACTTTTTGTAATTTTGTTCATTTCTTTTTTAAATAAAATGGCAACAAAATTCGTATCTCGTATTTAAAAAAAAATAATTAAAATTTAAATATACAACACAATTATGCAACATTTTGGTAAATAAATTGAAAAAAAAAAACAAAAATTTCAAATTTAACACAAAGTTTTAGTTTTTTTTTGTTTTAAATTTACTTTCTATGCATTTTAAAATCTGTTTCTTTCTCATCATAAAAATTTCCACAAAACTTAAAGAAATTGCAAGATTAAATAATCACTCGTATTTGTAATCCTGCACTATGGTATACATATTAAAGATAATCACGTACGAATATGAAATTGAAAAAAAAACATACAACTCGAAATTATTTGAAATTATAAAAATAATAAGAAAAATGTATTTGAAATCGACAGAAAATAAAACAACTTCAACTTAACGAAAAACAGTGATTAGACCACTGAACAATAATCAGCAAAACAATTTTAATAGACAAATTGGAAAATTTCAAGTGTAAATGAAAACCTGGTTATAAGAAAACATAATTAAAACAAGTGAGAATGCTTTTTTCGAAACTTTGATACCCTACAGCAGGAATTTGAGTTTTTCGCCTGTGGATTTTGAATAAAATTTGTGACAAATTATGAACCAATCTTTGAAAAATTTTATACAATTCATTTAAAACACTTGTGTACCAAATTGTCGGGTTGTATTGTTATTCGTAATTGTTTAAGGAGCATTTAAGTGTCATTCGAGTTTTGCCTTAATATGGAACATGTACATAACTCGGATGTGATTTCGTGATTTTTACTTTTTTCTAATAAATTGAAAAAAAAATAATCTTTATATAAATCGGCAAAGGCAAAACAGTTAAGAACACTTTCCTCCTCTGCCTGTCAACCGATTTGAACAAAATATACACCATTTGAAAGGTATTTACTCACAGAAAACGTTTAATTAACTTGCTTAAATTTTTAATTAAAAATGCTTCTATTTTTGATTAATGCTTTAATTGGTTAACAATTTTGGAGATTTTTTCTGTGAGTCCTCCCAATGTTTTATGTTTTCCAACAACATCGAGAGAAGCAAAATTTTTTGAACGAGCAAGATTAGTTAGATTAGAAGGGAGCTTTTTAGCAATTTCCAGAAATTATGAGACCCATCTTTAAGTTCAAACCGAACCATTTCAAAGTATAAAAAAGGTAAATATAAACGCTTATGGTTTTTATGTAATTCGTTACTTAATTTCTTTTTTCTCGCCGTATTTTTTAATTCTCAATTGATTGTATATCAAAGACATATCGTGTAATACAGAAGAAGCCACTGCAGCCGCTGCCTTAGCAAAACTGACGTAGCGGTTGCATGTTTTTGACAAAATAGGCAAACTAATCAATTATTTATATGATGTTTTTTCCTTGTCTTTTCGTTTGACGAAAAAGATAAGTTATTAGTATGTTTAGAAGCACTGCCTTCAGAATTACTCAAAGATGATAAAATGTCCTGCTGTTAAGATTTACTTTAGTCCTGATTTTTATTACTCTGTTTGTTTTCTATCTTAAATGCATGAGCTCCTTTTTTGTAATTTAGTTGTAAGAACTCGATCTATTCTGCAAATCCACATTTTTTTTAGCTCTCGTAAATCAAAAGAGCAGCAATCTTCTTTCGCTACCTTCTTTTCAATTGGCTAATTTTGATTTCTTTACATTTGCTACGCTTTAGGAAATAATCTTTCTGATTAGCAGATGATGTAAACACAAAAGCAATTTTAAAGAAGAACCGACAAAAATCGCACAATGTAAACGGGCATTTAGGCTGAGTCCACACCAACAAAAGACAAACCAAATAAAACAACCGCAAAACTGTCTTTTGAGTTACTGCGACAAAACATTGGTTGTAGAAAATACATGTGGTTTGACAGAACATACCCACACAGCGTAAGACAAAACAGAATGAATCAAACCTCGTTGCGTGCTTTCTTACGATGTTACCCACACCAATTACGATACGTAAAAAAAAACGAAAAAATACAAAAAACATTGTGGCATTGCTGTGTGATTACCGGTTGTCTTTTAAGACAAAAACTTGACCAGACGTTTTTTTTTTGTGTGGGCTAGGATCAAACAAGTGACTTTGACTTAAAAGTCAAAAACGTTTCGTCTTTTGCTGGTGCATGTATGTATGTAAATATGTACGTAGTAGAGTATTCACTCGGTTAACCGTTAATCGGTTAACCGATTAATTACTACCCGATTAACTGATCGGTAAATTTAATTAATTTTCTATTTTCGATTAACGATTAAACCGGCTAATTTCAGTCGATTAACCGATGTTACATAATTTTTAATTTTTTGTAATATTATAACAAATTTTTTGTGTTTTAATTAATTGTTTCGTCTCACATACATGTTTAGAAAATATTTTTTTTATACAATATCACAATATCAAACCATTTATGAATAAAAATTCCCCCGGAGTTTTCTCCATTCTCCCATTTTTCCTATGTTAATATAGTTGTAAAAATGGGAATTTTCAATCATAATTGGGCTGTATATTTCCTTCTAGCAAAACATTCTTAACAGAATTACCCGAAACAATTAGAAGTGTTAAACATTTTAAAAAATTAAATCAGGACTCTAATGGCATAATGGAAGATTTTACATGTTAAGAGAAATCCAGGAAAATGACTGAGAAATTAGATATTCTTTATTATGGCTGCTTCTGATTCCTCCAGCACCCACGATAAGAGAAAAAAAAATTTTCCAAGCCAAGTGTTGTCAAAACAAAAGAAAATTATCGCTTTAATCCTAAACATTTATTTATTTATTTATTTTATTTAAATTTATTTAATCCGATCTCTTTAAACTATTGAAATAACTAATAAATAATAATAATCTAATTTTTTAATTTAGTTATAAAATTCTGTTTAATAGGGAAATATTTGTCAATAAAATTATTTAGCTACAGAAATCTTATTAAAAAAACGACGTTTAAAATTCTTGCGTTTTGCGTTGTCGATTTCCAGAACACCCCTGTAGGGTAATTCTGTAACTTTTTAACGACAAAAATTTGTCGTTAAGTAATACATTTTTAAAATTTTTACTTGAAATTTTCTACTTAACGACAAATTTTTGTCGTTAAAAAGTTACAGAATTACCCTACTGATGATGTATTACTTTAAAAATACATATCACATATCTATGAATTATTTTTTTTTGTTTGCTCGTTTTAGATCAGGAATTGTTATTTTTGTTTTTTTAATAATAAACTCCAAAAAATAAATAATTTATGCATTTTTAATTATTGAAATTACCTTATTTATTAAAAAAAACTTTATTAATTGGTTAACCGATCAAAAACCAAATGAACCGATTATTAACCGATTAAACCAAAACCTCGGTTAATTAATCGAGCGATTAACCGATTAAAGCAAAAGCCCGATTAAATGAATACCCCAGTACGAAGAGGCCATAAGCACCACAACCCAGAGGATGTTTTGTGCAGTTGGTGTGGGTTCAGTCTTAATGAGATTTTTGCACTTTTAATGATAAGCCTTTAATAACATGATAATAACTAATTTTACTTTTTGGGCCACAGGCCTTACAATTTTTCAATATTTGATTTGGTAACCTTCCTGGTTATTCTGCATTTGTCATTGGTCAAAAAAATATGTTACTTTTACTTCTGATTCATTAAATTTAAACAATCAAAAACTTGAACACAAATGTTCGTGTTTTGTTCGACAGTTTTTGGTTTCGACTGCAGTTTTTTTAAACCCTGATATTTCGTGACATCTTCGTTGGTTCTTTCTACTTTTTAAAATTTAGGACACAGATTACTTTGTTTTCTGATTTTCATAACAAAGATTAACTGTCTGGCCTACAAAGTCGATAAGGAATTTTTTTCGTATTAAAACAAATTTTAATTTAAAAAAAAAAAAATTTTTGTTTTGACATTATGGGCATCACAACTGCACAGTTTTAATGCATTTACAAACTTATCCACACATACACACTTTATTAAAGACACAAAATTTTTGTTGCGAATCCCGTTGTACACTGAAAACTTTTTAAAAAAAGGCCCCAATTTTCCCCTAATTCTTTTATTTATATTTTTTTTTATTACTATAAAAAAACTTTTTGGAAAACAAGTGAAATCTAAAAAATTCTTATGAAATCCTTAAGAATCAAAATCATCAATACAATGAATGTAACCACAACTTTAAACAAAATAATTAATTAATTATTTTGAACACATCGTCGTTGTTGGTAGCACTTGTACGCATTTAATTTTTAATTTAAAACAAACTATTTAGGTGGCAATGACTTAAGAAAACACACACAAACAAATTTAAAAACTTTCTCCCTTTTACATTAATAAAATTCTTTTTTATTTTTAATTCTTATTTTTCTTTTCATAAACGCACCAATTACGAAATGGAATGTTATTGAACGATCAAAAAATCGTACTCAAAACCCAACCCAACCCAAAAACAAAACAATTAAATTTGTACATCGACATTATTATAAATTCATTGATACGTTAATTGTAAAATAAATGTAATAATTTACGTTTATTGAATATTCGAAAACAAAAGAATCTGGACAATTGGAAGTCATCACGTAGAAAACGTGTCGAACACATTATTGATCGTGTGGTGGAGGTGAAAAAGTTGGAACTAGAAGAACATGATCGCACGCGCAGAAAATCGAAAACATTTTCCGAAATGATTGAGGAGAGGTAAGTTTTAGCAGTTTGTTTTTGTTTTTAGCAATCAAATATTTTTTTACATGCAGGAAATAATTGTTAAAAGTTTTTGCTAAAATATATACTTTTGGTTTTCGAAAAGGTACTTTTTTCCAGCGTTTAAAAAACTGGAGTCAAAGCAGAAAAACTGCCATTTCTTCTACTTCTTCATTTGTCATTGGCCAAAAATAAACTGTTGCTTTTATTAAATGCAAACAGTGGCTGTCAAACCAACTCAAAATGCGAAAAGTTGTACACAAATTTTCGTTTTTTCTTCGACAGTTTATGGTTTCGACTGCAGTTTTTTAAACCCTGCTTTTTTCAATAGTGTTTTTATTTTTTAAACAGTCCTTTTTTAACAAAGGCAATTTTAGGTAAAAAGTAGAAAGGAATATTTCTGGTTAAAAGGGAACATTTTGTTCAAAATATATACATATTACTTTTTGCTTTAAAAGTACTTTTTGACAAAATATTCTTCATGTTCCTTAAGTTAAGCTAAAAATATAATAAAATAAAGGAGTACTTTTGCTAAAAATATAATAAAATAAGGAGTACTTTTTGCTTTAAAAAAATACTTTTTGACAAAATATTCTTCATGTTCCAAATGATAAGTTTTGCTTAAAATTTAATAAAATACAGGAGTACTTTTTATTAAAAAAGGTACTTTTTGCTTAAAAAAGTACTTTTTGACAAAATATTCTTCATGTTCCAAATGATAAGTTTTGCTTAAAATTTAATATAAATAGACTTTTATTCGACCTTTACAAAATTTATTATTACTATTTAATTAAGCTTGAGGTCTTTTTTTTTTTATATATATATAATAAATTTATTAAACCAATATTTCGGCACTCCGTTGTGTGCCTTCTTCAGGGGTTTTCTTGAATTTTTGACAAAATTAACAATTTTAAACAAATTAAATATTGGTTTAATAAATTTATTATATATAAAAAAAAGACCTCAAGCTTAATTAAAAAATAATATTAAAATTTAATAAAATAAAGGAGTACTTTTAGTTAAAAAAAGGTACTTTTTGCTTAAAAAAGTACTTTTTGATAAAATATTCTTCATGTTCCAATTGATAAGTTTTGCTAAAAATATAAATTTTATACACAGTTAAGAAAATAATTATAAAGAAACAAAAATATAAAAAATATCCGTTGAAGTTGTATATTTAAAGGCTATTTTACACTATCACACAAGACTTATGTATGCCATAATGCATTGTAAGATAGTAATCGATTAAGTTTGTATTCACACTATCACACATCAGTTAAAATGGAACCCTGATCAAATGCTGTACCCCGGAGCCTTTTTAAACAAAAACTACCTTTTTTTAATAAAAAGTTAAAAATGTCTTTTTTATAACAAAATTTACCTTTTTTGAACAAAAAATACCTTGTTTAACAAAAAGTACCTTTTTAACAAAAAGTACTTTTTTAAGCAAAAAGTACCTTTTTTAACAAAAAGTACTTTATTTATTTATATTTTGAGTAAATTATAATCCTTTTTCTTCGACCTTTTTTATTAAATTTTATACTTTATTAAATTATTTAAGCTTAAGGTCTCTTTTTTAAAAAATTAATTAATTATTTTATTTTATAAAAAAAAAAAAAAAAAAAAAAAAAAAAAAAAAAAAAAAATTTCCTGAAGAAGATTTCCAACGGAAATGGAAATATCGAATAAAAACATTTTAATTAATTTTTTAAAAAAGAGACCTTAAGCTTAAATAATTTAATAAAGTATAAAATTTAATAAAAAAGGTCGAAGAAAAAGGATTATAATTTACTAAAAATATAAATAAATAAAGTACTTTTTGTTAAAAAGGTACTTTTTGCTTAAAAAAGTACTTTTTGTTAAAAAGGTACTTTTTGTTAAACAAGGTATTTTTTGTTCAAAAAAGGTAAATTTTGTAATAAAAAAGACATTTTTAACTTTTTATTAAAAAAAGGTAGTTTTTGTTAAAAAAGCTCCGGGGTACAGCATTTGATCAGGGTTCCATTTTAATTTATGTGTGATAGTGTGAATACAAACTTAATAGATTTCTATCTTACAATGCATTATGGCATACATAAGTCTTGTGTGATAGTGTAAAATAGCCTTTAAATATACAACTTCAACGGATATTTTTTATATTTTTGTTTCTTTATAATTATTTTCTTAACTGTGTGCCAAGTTTTTCAATCATTTAATATCATTGTTATTTTAATTTTTTCATATTCTTTGTTACAGGGGTGAACGCTCTGGTGGCCGAGGCCTTAATAAATTGGCTTCTTTAGCTGTTTATGCAGAAGATGAAGCAAACGATCTAAGCGATTTAGGCATTGGCACCAGCAGTGCCAGCGGTAAAAGCAGTTTATCCGAAGATTACGATAACAATAGTGTTATGGTAAGTTTACAAATCTACTACAGATTTTTTCTACTTTATTTCATTTCAACTCTGGTCTTATTAATTAAGCTTAAAAATTATTATTTTTTTTCTAAAATGATCTACATAATTTTGTTGTTCGAACAAACAAAAACAGAAAAAAAAACAACAAGAACGAACCATAACAAACATAGACATAATTATTATTGCTGGAGAGTAAAAAAATTATACTTTATTAATTTTGAAAGTTGTTAATGAAAATTAAAAACAAGAAGAGAAACAAAATGTGTGTTTTTTTTTCTTTTGCTACTACAGAACTGGGTCATTGTATTTAGCTTTATTGGAAACGAAAACAGTCTGAAAAACGGAAAAAGAAGCTGCTGCTACTTTTTCATTTCAATTAGCTGAACAGCAAAAGAAGCATCCATAAGTTATTTAAATACTTATCCATTGATCATTTGCTACTTTTATTTTTTGCTAATCTAAAATACGAGTTGCCTTGTTAATTTCTTTGCCGTTTCAAAAAAAAAAAAAAATATATAGAAAATGATCTTTATTTAAACCTAAAGTTCACTTACGAGCTTATTTCTACAGATTTTTGCAAGGCGTTAATAAAAAGAAAGCGTTTTATCATTTTAAAACTTCTTTTTTTTTTGCTCGTTAATAGAAAATGCTGTGTTGCTTTTTGAAACTCTATACTATCGTTGTTGCAACAATTAGTTTATTAACAAAATATTGAATATGAATGAATGACTTTAACTGCAAAAAGAGAGTCTATAAGTTTATTGGTAGTCTAAATTACTTAAACGTACTTAATGTGTGATTTCTCAAGTGGAATTGACATGCTATAGAGAAAATAGATGTATGATGATCATTATCACAGTGACAGTGGGATAATAAGCAAAAAGTACTTTTTTAACAAAACTTTTCTTTTTATAAAGGTTCACATTTTGAATTAAATTCAATTTCATTCAATAAAAAAAGTACTATTGTGATTTAGTTTATTCACAGTAGTACATTTCTATCAGCTGGAACATTAAATAAATTTTTGCTTGATTTATGGTTAATAAAAAAATAAAAATTATCAATAAATATATATACGAGTATAAGTTCCCAAAGGCAAGATAGTTCAGAACACTTTCCTCCTCTGTTTACCAACCGGTTTGAACACAAGTGCAAAATATATATTTTTTTTATTAAAATGTGAGGGGGTAAAAGGGTAAATTTGTTAACCTTATATCTCCAAAACTAATAGAGATATAAAAAAAAAAAAATTAATACTTATCGTTGCTCATTAGGAAAATAAGCGGATAATTGTCTGTAACTTTTTTGAAATTCGGCACTTCTGGGGACAAAACGGGTGAAACCTGTATTTGGAACTTTTTTCACACCATCTATCTTTAAAACAAATAAGTATAGAAATAAAGATTATACCAAATTCGCAACTTATCTAAAAAAATTACAAATTTGGTACTTTTTTCGCACTTTTTCGAAATTCGTACCTGCGTATTTTTGGTACTTTTTTTACAAAACATTTTTCTCAATTCATTAATATAAACATACATATTTAATTATGGGCTTCCACTACAATTTTAAAATTTCAGATACTTCAATGGGGGGGAAAAACGTATCAAAAAGGGGAAATATGGGAAATTAAACTTTTTTCCTTTACTTTTGAATCTTAGAAAGATAAAATTATAGATGCAGGGTCCTAAGTAAATGAAAACTTATAAGATGAAAAAAGTTGTTACTTTTTTGTTCTTCAACTGGTACCTTTTGGATTTTCGTTACATTGGACCTAGAAACATAAAATTAAACATGCATGGTCCGGAATGAATAAGAATATGTAAGGGGGGAGCTTTTTGGAACTTTTTGGTTATACAATTGGTACTTTCTTAATTTTTGTTAATATTGGATCTAGAAACATACAATTTAGCATGCAAAGTCCTTAGTGAATGATAATCTGTGAGAGAAATATTTTTGGTATTTTTTTCGTCCTTTAACTGGTACTTTTAGAAATTTTATTAATACTGAACCAACAAACATAAAATTCAACATGCAGAGTCCAGAGTGATTGAGAAATTATAAAAGAAGACTTTGGTACTTTTTTGTTTTTCAATTGTAACTTTATGATTTTTTTTTATATTATTGAACTTACAAAATTAAATTAAATATTTACAAACTTGAGTGGAAGATAAAATTTGGAACGGAGGTTGGTGCCGCGCCAAATCGATCCACTAAGACGGAAAAAATAAATGATCGCAACATGTAAAATCATTTATACTTATATATATGTATGTTTTCTTCATATTTGCATAAATAATACTGGTCGAATTGAGACCACTGGGCAAACACCAGCTAAAATATTTTAATGAAAATAAATTTGATAAACTGGAGCCTGATTTTAAGTCAAATTTGGATTAAAAACCATAAAAAAGTTTAATTAACCACAAAGAAAATAATTGTTGTAAGACTTTGGCCCAAGCTTTATATGTTTACATTTGTCCTTTAAGTTGTACAAAAAAAAAAAAGAAAGAAGACAAAAAAGAAAAAATTATTAATTAATTGGTTAGAAGATTGATGTTTGACTCTAGACTGACAGCCATTGCAGTGGCGAAAGAGGAAAAACTGCATAGAACTCTGATGATAAGAATGTGGTTATTCTCGAAACATGTAAGACCCCTTTCACACTCGGCAAGTTACAACTCTTGGCTTGTAGACGTTAGTGGTAAGGTCGTGGTAAAGAAAAACTCATTGTGTACAGACTTTGTTGTTGTCGGCAAGTAACTTGCCGAGTCTGAAAGGGGTCTAAGTTCGACCCGAGTTCAATCCCTCGTTCAGTCAAGAATAAAAAAAATTATCAATGAATTTAATTTAATTTTATGTTGTAATATTCCATCCTTCATTGAAATAATTCAATAAAAATTGTAACTGTAGTGGGGAATGTAAGAAAAGATAAACTCACAGTTTATTGTTGGTATTTTGTTTAAGCTTTGATATCATTGCAAACAATAACTTGAGTGCTTATAATTCTCATTTACTCTACAGTTTTTTTTTGCATATATAATATCTTTAGCTTTTCAAAAGTTTTTGGGAAAAGGTTTACTGATGATCTGGCCTAAGCAACCAGTGAAATGCGCATAGGAACTAGCTTCTCCATCAACAATAAACTTCAGTTTCTTTATCGAGCTTGAAAATTGGGAATTAAGCACAACAAACAAAATTTTATTAATTATAAAAGGTGGCATGTCATAACGTCCAGTGTCATAGTGTCCATGGACGCTATGAAACTTTGCAAAAGGACATTATGACACTTTTAAAATGTCATAAGGTCCATAATTACTAAAGAAGTTAAATACAAAAAAACATCTACATACACGCAGAGCAAAACATGTTTTATTATGGTCACAACCAACTAAACTATTTATAAAGAAATTAATTTAACCATAATATGGTTGTCGGTGAAAATGATTTGATTAAATTAAACATAATATAGTTAAATTTTTTTTAAAAATGGTTTTGCTGCTTTTTCTCTGGGTGTATATACTAAATATATAACGAAAACACTTTTGGGCGCAAGGATTTTCTCCTCTATGGTATAACATATACCGGCTTCGCTAATTAAAGCTTCTCTGTACAGATGGCCTTCGGCTGGTCGCAAGGATTTTCTCCTTTATGGTATAACAAGTACCGGTTTCGCTAAGTAAAGCTTCTTAAATCTGCCTTGTTTCCGAACGAAGGCCGACTACGCAGAGAAGCTTTAGCTCTGATGGACACTATGACACTGGACGTTATGACATGCCACCTTATAAAAATTAAAGTTGATTATAGTTTTGTTGAAAAAAATTAACTGATCGAATGGACCATGTAACTTGTAGCCGCGCTGGACATATTTAATCATTATACACTGATAGAAAAGGCGTCGTAATAACGCTGTTTATCATTGTAGTGTCAGCCTTAACATCACTTGGCCAAATTGTCATCAGGTAAAATTATTTCATCAATGGGAGAACTTTTCGACAACACAGAAATGACAAAACGGAAACAGTTTAATAAAAAATTTCATCAGTGCGATGACTCAGTTACATCGGAGAAAGGCCTCATTAGGCTCCATTTAATGACAAACTGTCTTTGGGATTGACTTGAAGTCAAATTTAGAGAATATTATTATTTACTTACCCGCTGTTTATCATTGTAGTGTCAGCCTTAACATCACTTGGCCAAATTGTTATCTGGTAAAAATATTTCATCAATGGGAGAACTTTTCGACAACACAGAAATGACAAATCGGAAACAGTTTAATAAAAAATGTCATCAGTGCGATGACTCAGTTACATCGGAGAAATGACTCATTAGGCTCCATTTAATGACAATCTGTCTTTGGGATTGACTTGAAGTCAAATTTAGAGAATATTATTATTTACTTACCCGTTACTCATGTTTGTTCCACCTGTTGTACTCCGGAGTTTGTTTACAGAGGAACTCTTAATTATAAGACACCAGCAGTATGCCCGATATGGCTTTCGAAATCATTCTACTAAGTCCTTAGTCTCGATTTCAAGCTTCTACTTTACAACTCTATCTTAAAGCCTATCTGGTGCCACGGTAGTCAACTATCGAAAAAATTCAAAGGCGCCAAAATAAACTTCTTCGAATAATTACAGCCGCTCCCTGGTATGTTAAAAACTCAAACATTCATAAGGATCTCAATGTGCCATTAGTAAAAACTATTATTACAAAATATGCAGTAAAATATTTAAGAAGGCTTGAACAACATCCAAATCCACTAGCTCGAAATATTTTAAATCATAGCGGCCACACTCGCTTAAGAAGAAGAGACACTGCAGCACTTACCCAATAAAATGAGCGATAAGCACCTATATATGTGAACAAAACCCGTGATGAAGAACATTTTTGTCTGGCACTGAGTATTAGGATAAGATTTGATTAATTATTGTTAGTTCATATTAAATATATGAAGATTTCAATAAATAAATAATGATAAAAATAATTCTACTTTGAAAATTTGATGCATTTAACGAAAGAATTTAAACAAATAGAATATGGGAATTTTTGCATTTATTATACTTTATAAACATGAAAATAATGTTATTGATTCACAAAATGGCATAGATGACGCATAAAATATGACAAAATTTGATCGTCACAATTCTGATCAATAGGGCATCATCAATAGGGTAAAAACATATGAAATCAACCAATGAGTTGACCGCACCGATTTCGAATTGGATGAAATTTGGTACGAAGGGAAAGTTAAACATAATAATAGCGTTTGCCAACTTTAAGTGTCTTAGCTCTCCTACTTTCAGAATTATGGCCATTCCAAGTTGGAAGAAATCAATAAAAATTCACTCAGATGCCTTAATACAATTTTTAATATCTCGAAAAGTATTCATTGTACGTTAATAATAAAGGGCGCATTTTACAGACAAAAACATGCGCCATTCCAAAAAATTTTTTTTTTAATTTTCGATAAAGGATAAAAAAGGATAAAAAAAGGACTAAAATTTCCAAAGGATATATCTCGAAAATCAATATTTTTAAAAATTTCAAAAAAATATATGTTAATTCTTATTATGTTTTGTACAAGTCTGCCAAATTTCAATGTGGAGTCTTTATTACAACATGAGTTATTAAGAAAAAAGCAGGCGAAGGTTTATGTATTTCATGAAATGTACCAAAATACAAAAAGGTGACAAATTACAAAAAGAAGGACAAATCAAATGTAATGTTCGCACAAAAAATTTACAAATATTTTATGACCTGTGGCCGGCTTATTGGCAGTAGCAAATTCAGTCCCTATTTAAAAAACATTTTATGACCCGTAGTTCACGCAAATTTTCCAATTCTAAAAAAGCAAGGCGTTTATTTTTTTACCTGCAATCTATTTTTTTGTACCAAAAAAATAGTATAAATAGTTCAGAGACTCGAAGTCAAACTTCAGTTGAATACTAGATTTCATAAGTGCTAAACGTCAAAGTGTTATAGTGTTAAAGTGACTTGATCGTTTGAAAAGGAAAAAAAGAGACTAAATATTTAAATAAATTATAATTATTGTCAATACAAAAAAGTCGTGCACAATTCATTCGGTTGTGTAATTTAAATAAAAAATATGCCATTCAATTCAACATTTTGCTGTAATCCTTTTAAAAAATCCGGTCACACTGGGTGCAATAAAAGTTTAAGACAAGTCCAAGAATGGATGCTACAGTATACTAAGGATAAAAACATTACGATCTCAAATAAAATTTGTGGGACATGTAGAATAAAATTTTCGCATGTGAAGAAATCTAATTTGGAAGAAGGTTCAGACATAAACGAAAATGTAGATACTTTCGATGACATTGCGTCAGGCACGGAAGAAGATGACATTGCGTCAGACAAGGAAGAAGTTGCTATTTCAAAATTAAACCAATAATTACCGTATCTGGAACAATCTCCGATAAAGAAGAAGAAGTTACATGAAAAACGGTACAGAGATGCAAAATTCTGGAAAATAAGTGATTCGATTCAAGACAAAATTTTCCACGGTTCAGCACAATCAACTTCGCATATGTGCCCACAATCCGAAATAATAGAACAATTAAAAGAAAAGTTTAAAACATTAACAAAAAATAGTGAGAAAATCCAACTGCTAACAATTTTACCAAAAAGCTGGACAATACATAAAATTGAGGAAGAATTCCTGGTTACAAACTATATCGCGCGAAAAGTTAAGCATTTGGTTGAAACAAAGGGTGTGATGAGTACGCCTAAAGCAAAACTGGGAAGTCAAATTTCACCAGTGACAAGCAGTTTAGTAAAATCATTTTATGAATCCGATGACGTTAGCAGGTGTATGCCCGGACAGAAAGATTTCGTGTCTGTTTTTGAAAATGGTACAAAAGTCAGGAAAAATAAAAGACTTTTGCTTGGAAACTTAAGAGAAATGTACGCCTTATTCAAGGAACGACATGATGGAATAAAAATAGGTATTTCCAAGTTTTGCCAACTTCGTCCGAGGAATATAATTCTAGCAAATGCGAGTGGATCTCATAACGTGTGTGTTTGTACAAAGCATCAAAATGTGAAGCTGATGATTGATGCTATAAATTTAAAAAAATTAACTGCTGGTGTTCCGAATAATCAGCTTGAATGTTAAAAAGATTGTTTGAAACAAATGACATGCATTCCATCTTCTTCAAAGTGTCACCTACGTAAATGTAACAAGTGTCCAGGAATTGAAAATTTAAAAGCAAAACTAAATCAATTACTAGAGCAAAATGATATAGATGAAATAACATATAAGCAATTGTTTAGTGTAGATAGGGATAATTTGGAGACGATGATTGGCCAAGCCGACGTTTTTGTGGATTCCCTGTGTGAAAAGCTTCAAATTCTTTTACCTCATTCATTCATTGCAAAACAGCAGGCAGCATATCTGAGCGAAAGAAAATCAAATTTGGAAGAAAATGAGTATATAGCAGCTTGCGATTTTTCAGAAAATGCTTCTTTTACTATTCAGGATGCAGTCCAGGGATTTCACTGGAACAACTCTCAGGCCACTTTATACCCAATTGCTATTTATTTTAAATCAGATGGAAAAACACAACATACAAACTTCATAATAATATCTGATTGTCTTGTTCACGATTCTATAGCTGTTCACCTGTTCCATCGCCACCTGAATGTATTTTTGAGAAAAAAGTTTAAAACAACCCCGAAGAAAATCACGTATTTTTCAGACGGTAGTGCTGCCCAGTTTAAAAATAAAAAGAACTTTATCAATTTATGTTATCATATGGAAGATTTTGGATGTAATGCTGAGTGGCATTTTTTTGCAACAAGCCATGGAAAAGGCCCAAGTGACGGTCTTGGAGGTACCGTAAAGAGAGAGGCACGTCGAGCTAGTTTACAGCGTCCATTACAAGGTCAAATAACTACTCCAAAACAATTATATGAATGGTGCCTGCAAAATCTTTTGAACTGTAATTTCAAGTTTTTAACTCTAAAAGACCACGAAGAAGAATCACGGTTCCTTCAAATTCGTTTAAAAGATTTGCGTACTATTCCTGGAACTCAAAAGCTGCATTCTATTGAACCTGTAGATAAAAACAAAATTAAAGTCAAGCGTTACTCGGCAGATACAGATTTTTTAATAGAAATCCTTCAGAAATAAATAAATATGCTGTAATAAAGTGTTTAATAATGCTAATACATTATGTTGTACTTTTTATTAAAGGTTTAGCAATGGAGGAAAAGAGTTTAAGCAAAGAAAAGTCGAAAAAGTTCCGTTACATTTGATTTGTCCTTCTTTTTGTAATTTGTCATTTTTTTGTATTTTGGTACATTTCATGAAATACATAAACCTTCGCCTGCTTTTTTCTTAATAACTCATGTTGTAATAAAGACTCCACATTGAAATTTGGCAGACTTGTACAAAACATAATAAGAATTAACATATATTTTTTTGAAATTTTTAAAAATATTGATTTTCGAGATATATCCTTTGGAAATTTTAGTCCTTTTTTTATCCTTTTTTATCCTTTATCGAAAATTAAAAAAAAAATTTTTTGGAATGGCGCATGTTTTTGTCTGTAAAATGCGCCCTTTATTATTAACGTACAATGAATACTTTTCGAGATATTAAAAATTGTGTTAAGGCATCTGAGTGCATTTTTATTGATTTTTGCCAACTTGGAATGACCATAATTCTGAAAGTTGGAAGGCTATATGTCTGAAGGTTGGAAAATATTATTGTGCCGATCCATAGATCATGTGTACAAAATCTTATCAAATTTGGAGGTGCTGAGGTCAGAAATGTTAAAATTTTCGGTTGATTTCATATGTTTTTACCCAATATGAAGATGCATTTTTAAATTAATTTTTAAATATATTAAAAAAGAATCTTATGTTAATAAACAGGCTCGAGGCCATAATCTATTTTTTAATAATTTTAATTCTTTATTATTTTTCAATATTTCCCCATCCTTTGGATGGCATCTTCAGGAATAATAAAAGACGAGTTACAATATTAAAACACAACGACTATTCGCGTTCACATGTTAAATTAAAAAAGTAAATGTCATGCTTTTATCTAGCAGATTATAATATAAAATATTTCATTCAAACAATATTTCTGTCTCGTATTTTCATTTTAAGTTCTTATGCAGCTAAAAAAAACCCCTATACATATTTTTTCTCCATAAACATTTTGCGCTTAAAATTTTTGTAAAGAACTATTAACTTTTGCTAAAGTAGTACTTTTACAGGTCCATACTTTTTTGGAAAACTGATTTTTTAAAAAAATATTGTTTAATTTTTTATTTAAATAACAAAAGAAAAAACCCTGAAGAAGGCACTCAAAGAAGTGCCGAAATATTGGTTAAAATAAACGTTTAAAGTTGTTTATATAAAATTAAAAAAAGACCTCAAGCTTGAAAATTTAGTTATATTATTATATTTTTATATTTTTAGGTGTTTTTGTTTAAAGAAATATGTTCTTTTTTTAAATCCCATAACATTCCTTATAATCTCGTGTTTTGTCCCACTGTCTCTTGGGCTTTTAAGTGTTGTACTGTACTAATTAATTTTAATTGCTTTAAAGCCGTTTATGTCTTATTTACTTTTTTTTTATTTTGCGAATGCTTTAAGCTGTTCATACCCGTGCGATTGTAATTTTTTTTTTATTATTATTTAAAAACAATTTTTTGTTTTCTTTCTTAAAAAAAAAACTAAAGACTTAATAATAATTCAAACTAATTATTAACACCACTCAAGTACCATAATTTCCGTTTCAGTTTTTTCGTCTTTGTTTATTGGCATTTGTTGGTCGTCGTCATATGAAACAAGTGTCAACAAAATTAACTCGTTATGGGGCAAAAAAAAAAAAATCATTTCAAGTCATTTATAATTTTAAAAAGTAAATAAAACAAAATAAGCGTTAAAAAATCGCTTATATTCATATTATGTATATTCAAATTAACGGCCTGCCGTTAGAAGGGATTATCAATCAAATGACACAATGAATAACGATCAAAATTCATTTCCATATTAATCATCCATCTGAGAATGTTTTTAAATACAGACACGTACTTAAATAATGAATTTATACAAGTTTGTTGGCGACCAATACTTAGAAAAAGTATTAAAAATCTTTTTATTTTTAAAATATTTTCATTTGCAAAAAAATACTACGTCATTTTTTCGTTCATGCATCTAAAATAAACTGGGCGAAGGAAAAAAAGAATCGCTAATGTGAAACGCCTCAATAAATTGAATCTATTGTAATTTATTTTATTTTGTATTATTTGTTGTTGTTTTGTTGAATGACTGCCCCGCTCCCTTATTCCACCGATTAAGACGATGCTGATGATGATGATGATTGTAATGATTGTTTAATGTTATTGAAACTGTTTTCGAAAATTGATTTCTTCGGTTTTTTGCGAGTTATTTTCTTGTGTTCTATATACCATGTGTTCTAAATGACTCAAAGTATTTACAATTTATTTTTAACTTTAATGGCAGACGTTCTTAAATGGTTTGTTATGCCTATATGACAATGAAATGAGTTCTAAGTAAGAACGATTTTCAAATAAAAATGCTTACATGCTGCTTTTATAAGGCGCTTTAAAAAAATAAAAAAGTTATTATTTTTTTAAAGTACCTTTTTTAAAAAAGTACCGTTTGCCAAAAATAAGTATATCATCTAAAAAAAGTACCTTTTTTTTTAAAAAAAGTACTTGAAAAAATTACACACTTACGCTTTTTGTATTCATATTTAACAAATCTTATTCAAGTTTAATAAGCAAAAATCTAAAATGTAGTTGCGTTGCATATGCAGTACTTTTCGTTTAAAGTCATTTCCGTTTTTAGTCAAATTAGCGATATAGTCCATTTTGTTGCCATAAGTAAATTAAAAAGCACATTTTTCCAAAAAAAAAGTACCTCTTTATAAAAAAGTACCTTTTTTAAAAAAAGTACAAACTTACCATTTTTTATGCATATTTAAAAATGTTTATTGTTTATAGTCACTTTCGTTTTTAGTCAAATTAGCGATACAGTCCATTTCGTCTTAAACTTCTGCCGCTATAAATAAATTTAATAGAAAGTATTTACGCCATAGTCCATTTAGCAACATAAGCTCATTTGCCTTGTATTCTATCTTTCAGCGGCTAGCGAAGATAAAAAACAAACAAAGCAAACTATTAGCCTTATAGTCCCATAAGCAAAATGTACCAAGTTCTTTTTAAGCCACGAACCATATAAAAGAACTTAGAATTAAAGCGTTTAATTTTTGTCATCAACAATTAGTATGTGGTTATTTTATCATCGTCATCAACAATTAGTATGTGGTTATTTTTTTTTTGAATTGTTCAGGTTTTATAATTGAAATTTTTATTTTTTTTAATCAGGCTTAAGTTCATCGAATTAACAGCTAGGCCCACGATGTCACACGTTAACGTTCGCATAGAAAATTACATTTAAAACAAAAACAAATTTTAGAAATTGTTTTTGTTTTAAATGTAATTTTCTATGCGTACGGTAACGTGTGACATCATGGGCCTGGCTGTTAATTTTCATTAAATTATTTTTATAACGAAAGAAATTGTACAACATGAAATTAATTAAAATTTATTGATAATTTTTCATTGTTGACTGATCTGGGAATCGACCCCAGGCTTTCACGGACAAGTAGCCCTGACATGTTTCGATAATAACCACACTCAACATTTACCGCCATTGACGACGGCTGGCAGTTAATAGTCAACATGTTCTTCCTTACTTCTGTTTTTTATACTTTTTGTCAAGAATTTTTCTTGAAGTTTAAAGTACATTTTTTTTTTCTTTTTCTGTCGTTCTATTTTCGTTGACCTTTTCAGCTCAACTTGAAGGACATATGCAAACATAAAGCTCGTGCCTAAGCTGTTCTTCATAAAGATAATTTAATGAAAATTAAATTTGATGAACTTTAGCCTGATTAAAAATATTAAAATTTTTAAAAAAATTTTTGTTTTGAATCATTTATCTTATTAGTTCAACTAACTAGAAAATTCGCTCATGCAAGTTGAATTCTTGCACTGATTGAAAATGCGTCATAGCGCTGATGCATTTTGACATCAGTACTATGACAAGTGTCTTCGTTTTTGACCCCATAACACATTTCATCATTGTGATGTCAGCCTTAACATCACTTGCCCAAATTGTCATTAGGTCAAATTATGTCATCAATGGGATGACACATCAGCATCACAGAAATGACGAATCGGAGTAAGTTTAATAAAAACAGTCATTAGTGCGATGACTCATAACATGGGAGAAAGGACTCATTGGGCTGAATTTAAAGTCAAAAATTCCTCAAATTGAGTCATTGGAATTGACTTAAGTTAAAGGGAAAGAACATTATTATTTACTTATCCGTTCTTTACAAATATTTGTTACAATTTTGTTGAATTCCGCCCGTTGTTTACAGAAGAAACCTCAATTATAAGAAAACAGCAGCATTTCCGAAATGGTTTTCGTAGTAAATCTACTTTAAAAATTTTTTGTATTTAACAAAATAATTAAAAAAAAAAAAAAAAAATAGAATATGGGAATTTTCGATTCTGATTTTTACTTTTAAAACATGAAAATAATAATGTAAATAATGTGGCACAAAATGTGGCATCGAATTAATTATGTCACTGTAGTCATAGCATAGATGACGCATCAAATATGACACAAATTTTATGATGACGTTCGTCATTGGATTGATGACAGTTTTTGCCTCATTGGTGGCAGTTGTAATAACATTGATGTCACAATTCTTTGGTTAGGGCATAATCAAAATGAAGATGCATTTTTCTATGAGTGTAGGCGGATATATATTTCTGTCACATATGCCCCGTTCAATTTTGCTATTGAAATGTAGCCAGATCTGTCCGTAAATGTTTGAGATATGAGCAAAAAATCACAATTGCCTTTACTTCTTGTCGTAATATTCCATGTTGTGATGATTTTTTTTTATATTTTAATGTGTAGACTTGTGGCTTTTTTTACACATAAGAAATAAACACATGATTTGCCGCTTAAATAGAGAAATGTGTTTAAGACGCAAAATGTGTTCAACTCATTCTGTTTGATAATGTGTGTTAGTGGGTGAATGGTCTAAGACGTTGCATTAAGATAGGTAAAGGGTAGTAAAGTTTTATGTAAAAATCCGTCTGTATCGGTAGACACTGGTGGCTTTAATGGCCAATTTCACCAATTTATTTAAATATCAATTTATGTTTAAAATTCGTTTTTTATGCCAAAGAAAAATAAAATTATATAAAAAACTATATTTAAATATGAAGTGATATATAAATCGAATTGGTGAAATTGGCAATAAGTGGAAAACTCCTTTTGTAATTTTTTTTTTTTTTTTAAACGCACATTTTGGGAACCTCTTCTCTAAGATTTATATATTTTGAATATATTAAATATAATTACATTCATTATCAAGCATTTTATTCATTATTAGCAATTCCAACATCATTATCACTTCCGTGATTATCATTCACATGCTCATCATCATTTTCTATTTAAAACAAAAGTCATAAATATGTAAAAAAGTCTATTTCTGTATATTTTGTTCTAAAATGAGAATAAATTTTGTTGTTGTTGTTTGTCTTAATTTGGAATATATGTACAACAACAACAAAATTATTAACAATATATTAACAAAAATTTTTGGTGATCATCATTTTTATTTAAAAATTATTATTGTTTTTATATACATTTTTTTCGGGTTCTTGTTTTGTGTTGTGTTGTCTTGATTTTTTTTTTTTTTTTGTATCTGCCAATGATTAAACGCCAAATTCTGGTTCCTCTCCTAAATGTGGTTCCGTTTTTTGTAAAAAAAAAAACACAAACACACAAAATTTCTGTTACTCAAATAATGCATCATATTTTGTTTTAGTTTTATTTGAAACGTTCAATTAACAAGTCTTTTTATAAGTAAATATTTGAAAAAATAACAAAAAATCTAAAAATATACGCAGATTTAAAAACAAAAAAAAACTTGTTAAAATTGTTTTTTGTTTAAAGAGTTTTTAACTTTCGATAAATAACATTGAATATAAGAAACGAAAATTCCCTGAGAATTAAACGAAACGAACATTTTTAATTAAAGAAATCTTCTTAAAACTATTGCGGAATTGGCGTTTTATTTTGGTAACATAAATTCTATTAGAAAAATAAGTGATTAATTTGATTAATGTTGTTTTTTTTCTATTTTTAATCAAAATCTGGTGAAAATATTTTAATTTATGGTATATAAATATTTTATTTGAAGAGACAATGAAACTTTCCGACCAACATACAGGCGGACATCACTAATTTCATTTTGTTTTTAAATTTAATGAAATATTTTTAAAAGTGATTACAATGTTCAAAAATACTAAAAGATATTCGTAGTCAACAGTGATGCCAACTTAGCTAGTATGGGGCTAGATTTAGCTTTTTTTAATTACTCCTGGCCTGTAATTTTCCCGTTAGCTCTTTTTTTAAAAGTTGTGTTGTGAGAGGGACATCCTTAAATGGCTTAAGTCATTGAGATGCTGTGGAATTTTTATTTCTACTGATGAATGGAGAGGTGATAAAATTACCACTTACAAATACACAGACGGATATTTATAAATCAATAAAGTTCAATTTTGAAGTTTTTGAACAGCTTTGTTACGATTTTTACAGTGGATTAACGGGTAGACGACGAATAGAGTAGACAGACATTCTTTAATCTATTTCCCTTCAACAGTTCAACGTAGAAACAGAAAGATGGACATCATCAAGGCGATTCTCTCTATTCAGTAAGGCACTCGAAAGATGTTGAAAATTAAAAAAAAAAAAAAAAAAAAAACAAACGGATCAATATTCTGAAAAAAATTCCTCTATAGTACAATAGTACAGTTGAAAGTACGGACTAAGAAACAGTATTAGAATAGATGACGAGAAGTTTAACTGCCGTATTCATAAAAAATTAAAATGGATTTGAAATGTATTTTAAGAAAAATTTGTATGAAGACTTTGGCTTAAAACACATTTCAAACTTATTTTATTTTTAAGAATACGACAGTAAATGTTTCTAAATCGAATACCTAATCACGGATGGATAATTTTAAACTTAATTTCTTAAGGCCCATTTTCACAACATATAAAAAGTGTTCCATTATCACAGCTTTACTTTTACGTAAAGTGAGCGATACATTAAAGGAAGCTTCATTCTACCTGGTAGGTTAAAGTTAAATTGTTATAATGGAACACTTTAAACGGCCGATAAAATCCAACCTTTATCAATCGGTAAGTTGTGAAAACGGGGGTAAGTCTGTAATTCAAAAAGGCTCATAATGTACCTTAAAAATTCAGAGATCCATAGAATGACAAACAAATAAATTTTCTTAAATTAATGCAAAATCATCTAAAAACTTTGAATATTTCATCATAATAAATAGAAGGACGGACATTTTTCTCTATTTAATGTTCTTGACTATAATTGGTTTTAGAAACTTATATGTACAATAATAAAGGGACCACTTGGAAAGCTTCCCGAGGAACCTAACTTAGTGTATGTGTACAACACTAAAGCTTTGAAAATTCTTCAGAAAAGAAAGACCAATGAACAGAAGAAAGGATAGATATTTCTCTATAGGCGAAGGTCCAAAATACATAAATCTTATTTCAGAAATTCATATTTGTATTAAAATAAAAACATTAATGATCTTAAATATTCTTTTAAATCAACAATTAACAAATTTGTATTCTCTCTTTCTTTTCCAGAGTGACAACGCTGCTGAACTGGACAAGGCCATAACAAACAGTAATCATCATAAACCAGCCACCATAGAAAGCACAACACGAGAATATATATCATCGCCCGGTTACGAAACCTCTTCTAGTACAGCACCAGCTAGTTCGCCCGATCCATGTGAATACACCTACGAAGGTGCCATACAAGACTACAAACAAAGAGTTTCACGGGCTGCCTCTGGTCTCACTTCAGTGGCTCTCAATAAACTCACAACCAGCCAGCATCAGCAAAACTCTAAAGAGTCCACCCCAGACAGACCCTTAAACAAAGAAACCTCATATCCTCCTAGACGCGGCAGTAAAATAGAAGATCGTCTAATGGGTTTTGAAGTGCAATCGCCCAGCGAGGAGTGTATGGAAAAGAATAAAGTCGATGTACCAAAAATAGATATTTCTAAAAGAAAGGAAATCTTTGAATCAAGTGAAACACAGAATAGTGAACCAAAGTCTCAGCTGGTCGGAGCAGGAGGTAGTAATAGCGCAGGCGTACCTCGAGTAACACTAAGGGATCGTTTTAAGGTCCAGGAGACCACAGATATCACTTTGACCGAGCAGCCTAAAAAAGAACTAAGACGTTTATCGGGCGATATAACAAGCATTAAGGATCGTCTGCAGAGCTTGGAACAACAACAGAATTTAGTCAATGGTGCAAATGGTGCAACAAAAGCCACTGCCAATAAATTAGTCGATATACCAGTGCCACCTCTTAAGGAGCGTTTATCTAGTTTACAAAATGCAGTAACCAAAGAAGAAATACGCAAACCACCCGTAGTGCTGATCGATGCCCGGCAATTGGAGATTATGAAAAACGAAGAGGAAAAGGTTCAGCAAACCATGAAGAACATAAAAAAAAATTTAGAAATTGTAACAGAAACAGTACAAGAGGATGTACAAGAATCAGTAACAGAGTGTGTTAAGGATGCAGAAATATTAGCGTCTCCTTTACACTCCTTAGACGTATCCAAACCCGAAGAGGTCGAGGAAATGGACAAAGACGATAGCGGCATACACACAGCCGATGATGTAGAACTTGAAGAACGTGTTCAGGCCGATATGATGAAAAAGGAACAAGAGCTAAAACTCAATGCCGCCATAGAAGCCTTAGCCAAGGAAGAAAAGCAATTAAGCGAGGCAGCCAATGCTGTTAATCAAATTGAGGCAGAATTTGAAGAATTAACTTTAGGCTCAGTGTCTTTGCCGCCCTTAGCATCTAATTCAAATTCCTCCGCTACGCCAATTACTAATGACCATATGGAATATAGTGTAAGTTCTACTAACCCAAAAACATCTAGTAATTGTAGCAATAATAAAAATAATATTAGTAGTAGTAATAATAATATTAGTAGTATAGATAGTGGTAGTGGTAACGGCTGTAGTAGTAGTGGCAGTGATACCAATACGGTGAAGGGCTTAGATTTTAAGACTGCTTCAAATTTACGTCGCAAACCTACAAATGAAATGGTTCATGCTAAAAACTTATTAAAAATCTTTAAGGAAACCTTTCAAAATGACATTGAATTAGATGAAAACGAAGCTAATGAGGAACATGAAACTAAAAAAATTCAAGAGGATTTTAAACAAAAACAAGAAACTCCTGCTTTAAGCTTAAATATTAAAACGCAGGTTTTTGAAAATTCAAAAAGAAATGAATCGGTAACGAAAGAGGAGCTTAACTCATCTTTCAAGGAGGCCGCAAACTCCCCTCAAATACACATGACTAGCAAAGTATCTGCTGCTACTTCAAACTCTCAACAAACCCCCATGACTAAAGAAACGTCCTTAGCTTCCCCCAACTCTCCCCAACCTCCGTTAACCAAGGAAACTCCCAATTCTCCTATGTCATCCTCCATGATACCACGTTCTATGGTTCCTTTAGGTAAACCACCCATGTCACCACAACTTACTAGACCTATGACCAAATTTGTGGCCAGTACACCACCCGGTAGCCCTTCTTTAGCACGCAAAAATGACTCTCAATTTAGCATTAATGGTAGAGTAGAGATTTTTAACTCCAAGACCATGACTTCTTCTCCAAATAGTTCAAATCTAAGGAAACCAACAACTTCTACTATGACCACAAATAAAACACAAATGCCCTACATTAATGCGCCAAAGACTACGCAATCTAACAATATCATATTACCAAATTCACAAAAACAACAACAGCAACAATTGCCACAAGAGGCAACCACAAAACAGCAACAAGCAACTACAGTTATTGAACCGTTGTCAACAACATCAACAGCCATAACCACTAGGCAAATGCAGCAACAGCAACATGATGATAAAAAAATTGAACAATTGAAATCAATGCCATTACAAAAAATGGTTAATGAACCTCAAACGAACATAGCTGGAGAAACTTATCACCAACATCATCAACCAAATCATAACAATGAGGCAGTCAAGCAGCAACAACCTGAAGTTGTTGTATGTGCTCCACCAATAACTATAGTTAATCCAGATGAATTACCGAAACCTAATACGGTTAAAAACCTTTCTAGTTGCTTCCAACAGCAGCAGCAACAAAAAGATAACAGCAATATAAAAACAATAGCAGCAAAACCTTTACCACGTACACGCATACCGCTTGCCACACCACCTCCATCTCCAGTTTTACACAGGCGTAACATAACCTACACATCAGAGGCCAGCTTGGAAGAATCAAAAAAACTTTCTCCTACTTCATTTCCCTTGGAAGAGGAAAAAAAATTATCTTTGATTTCTTCATCTTCTACTTCGTCTTCCACTTCCATGGCCTCAACGATAATCGATAAAAGTAAAACATTTTCCACATTGTCCAATGCGTCAACAATTTCAGGAGACGTTAATCCTACTTTAGTAGAAACAAGTGCTCAAGTTCATAAACAACCAGATAAAAAGGAAACAGAGAAAAAGAAATTAGATGAGCTCGAAGATGAAACCAACAAACCCGCAAAAACTTTGGATAAGGAAACTACTCAAGCCTTGGTACAGGAAATTATTAAGGCTGATAGTCAGGCCCGTACCTTGATATTAAATACCAAAGATATGACACCCAAAAGTTTGACACCCTTGAAATTAAATGTAGATAGAACTCAAGACGAAAATAAAACTTCCTCTACTCCTTTGGTTACTTCTTCGAATCTCAAAAATATATTTGTACAGAACTCAACATCTAACTCCGCTGATGCACACTCTCCTTCCCAACTACCGTATAAATCTCCTCTACAACCTTTACAATCTCCCAAATCCACTACTCCTTTAGTAGTCTCCACGCTTTATGATAAATACCAACCCACCCCTTTGTCACCCAATAATCAAAGAGCTCGCTTGGCCCCTTTCAAACCCTTTCAATCTGGAGAAACAACTCCAACTGTAATTATACCAGCCGAACTACCAGTTTTACCAGATTGTTCTCCAAACGAATCTACTTTATATAAATTGGCATCTTCAGCTCCCCATTCTCCTATTAGTCCTACCATCAACACTGCACAAAGTCTTCCCTTAGATTCAAACTCTTCAGTACCCCGTACCCCCACCAGTCCCGGCTCCAATTCAGAGACGAATCTTATTATAAATTCAGCTCTTTGTAATAGTCTTTTAACGTCTTTGGCTGTGGCTCCAATAGCAATGCAACGTCAGCACACCGTCGAAGAAGATCTTTGTCAAAAAGTAGACAAAGAAACATTGCCTTTCAATCAAGGTTCTACGGGTTTTAAGGACATTTCCAAAGCGGATATAAAGAAATGTGATGGCCTTACACCTTCAACAGCACATAAACTCCAAGGATCCACACAAAGACAAAAAACTGTGGAAGAGCAGTTGTGTCAAAAACTTGACGTAAACTCTCTACCCGATGACAAAAAACAGCCTATAACAGGCTTTAAATGTATTTCTCCCACAGAAATACGCAAATGTGATAATTTCTTTGCAACTGGCTCAGACAAACCCAAGTCAAAGCCCAATTCGAAGCCTAATTCTCCTATAACGGAAGCTCGGGCTGCTCACTCTAAAGCTTTAATAGAAACCTGTGAAAAAATCATTGCCGAAGAACGTTTAACCAGTAGCCAGTTGAAATCTTCTTTGCCATCCTCTCCAGTGGGAACACCACAAATGCAAAGAAAATCAAAAATACCCAAACCTCTGACGTCATGCTGCAAGGCCACGGAATCTTTAAATGAGGCTGATCAGAAAGCACCGAACCTTTCACCCACCAAAGAAGAGAGCAACGGCGCCATAGCACGCCTGCATGTTGTCGAAACCCAAATCAAAGTAACCACGACCACACCACCAGCCTCTCCTAAAGTACCCTTGAAGCCACAAGCTTCTCCTCAATCCACTAAGAAAACTAAAAATATTTTTGATTTTCTTAAGAAAAACTTTGGTGTTGGAGGCCATTCACACAAAGATCAAGAGCAACAAGAATCTCAAGTAGTCGATGCCACATCCGCCCAAGAAAACAAGGTTTTAGTTTTATCTGAGGAAGAATTACAGGCTTTAGAAGGCGTAAAATATGATGAAATCCATAAATTTGATAATTCACAATTTTATGTACCCACTAATGAAGTGGAGGATGATAAGACATCTGTACCTCCTCCTCTACCCAAGACTCCAGCGCCTGTTAATATCGAAATAACCCGCAAAATTATTACCGATGAAATTGTGGAAGACGGTAAAACTGAAAAGGATTTGACCAGGGAAATTGATGATTTATTAGACGATGAATTAAATAAATTGAATCATGAGATTGAAGTGATGGAAAATGCTGGCAGAAAATATTAGTTTGTGTGATAGGCGGTGGAAGGGGAAGAAGAGGGGTAGGGCTAAGTTTTATTCGTTGCAAAAATATTTCCTAATTTTTTTTAAGAAGAATTTTTAAAAAAGAAAAGCTTTAAGTTTAAGGCAAAAATAAATGGTTAGACAGACTTTTATTTTTCTTTATCTACAAAAAAAGCTTATAAAGTTATACTTTGAGTTTAAAATCATCTCATATAATTTTATATCTTACAAAATAAAAGCTTTTGTGTTTTTATTAAAATATTGGAAACCCCTGCTCTTTCTTAGAGATTATCTTAAAAAAGTTTTTTAAAGAGTTTAAGCAATAAGAAATCATAATTTTGAAAGAAGAAAGCAAATACTGAAAGAAACTTTTTTAAAGCTTAGTAAATTAAGCTATTTTTTGACATTATACAAATATTTTTTATAATTTTAAAAAGGCTATTTTTAATTTTGTTTAAAAACTTTATCACTTTTTAAAGCTTTTTAAACACATTGAACATCGAGTGAAAAGACTTTTAAGCTTTTTAATAAAGTAATCTAAATAAAACGTTTTAAAAAATAATTACCAGAGCTTTAAAACAAATCTTTTTTTATTAATAAAACCCGTTAAATATTTTTGAAAGCTTTTCGAAGAATCAATTAGTGTCTTTTTATCAATTGAAAATTAATCTTCTTAATGAAAAATAATATTAGTTTTTTTTTATAAAAATTATTTTTAAATATATTTTTATTGAAAATAAAAATAAGTTTCAAAAGCTATTTAAATAAAACAAAAGTTTAGACATTCTTTAGCTAGACAAGCTTTTTAAAATGCGTTTATTAAAGTTTTCTGGAGATAAGCAGGAAAAAATTGGAAAAATAATCAAGTAACTTTGATTTTTTCTTTTACTTTTTTGAAGTTTTTTTTTTTAAAAAAGTTTAAGGAAAGGAATAAGTTGTAAAGCTTTTTGAATTGGTTTTTTGTCAGACATTTAAGCCTTAAGATTTGTTTTTCCAATAAAATTTCTAACTTTTTATGAAATAATTTATAAAGTTTTTAAAAAGCTATACAAAAATGCTCTCCTATATAATAGAGCTTTAAGTATTAAAAAGCTCTGTTTAGTTCAGTGAAGGGCAACACACATACTATCACATTTATGCTTGTGTGGGATGCTGCAGAAAACTAAAACGTACATAAGATTTGCCAAAATGCCCTTCACTGATTTAGTTCAAGCAAAATTGTAATTTGTGAAAAGTTTTAAGAAAGTTTAACGTTTTAAAGCATTTTTAGTTTGTATCTCTGGTATCATAAAGTTTAAAGCTTCAAATTTCGTTTTTCGCTCGATGACCAAAGCTTTTTTATAATATTTTATATAAATTATTTAAAATTATATTAAATTTCCATAGACTCTTTTTGTAAATAATATTTAAGCTTAAAAGCAGCAGATGACCGACAGACCTTGAAGCTTTGTAAGACGTTTTTCTTTCAATTTTATTTTATTCAATATTCCTTTTAATACAAGTTCGATTTAAACTACTTTTTTCATTAAACAATCTTGTTAAAGTTACCGTTCTTAATCTTTTAAATAATTGCATAATAATTAAACTTGAAATAAAATTGATTTTATCACATACAACTGCAAAAAAATTTGCATAAAAGGCAGGAGTGTTTTTTATATTTTTAAATTATGGACGGACTAATTGTGACAAACAACTGGTTTTCTTTCTTTAAAAAAAAAAAAAAACTTTGTGGAACTCAGTCTGAAATACAAACAAGTCGACTTTTTTCAATGGCCATTAATTCATAAATAAAATCCCTTTTATTACAGTGGCAAAGAAACGCAACCTACATGACTTTTTTAATAATATTAAACATAAATTATTTATAATTAAAAATTTATTATTTGAATAAAAATGTTTTTTTTTTTTTAATTGAGGAAATAGGAACATGTCAGAAACACAAAAATTGATTTTGTTTTAATGATTTGAGTTTTTATTAGCTTGGGGGAACAGGCATGACTTTAATTGGTTTTTTTTTAAGGTGAAGGGTGGTGTTAAAGGTATTAGAAAGCCCTTCTACACTCTTTACCTAGACAAGTTTAAAGTTATGCCTGCCCACCCAAGAACCCAACACAAATACACCAGCATTAGGAAAAAGCGTTTTTGTTGAAATTTTATTTTAAATTATAAAATAAAAATCTTTTTTAAAACTCATACATTTTACCCCAACCACTCTCTCTCTCTATCCACACATTTTTCTCTTCTTTGCAATTGTGTGTTAAAAATAAAAACAAAAAACTTATACTCAGTTTTAATTTTTGATTTATTTTATAACAATTTTATTTTTATTATTTTTTTTTAATTAAATGTCTAACGATTTTATATTAAAAATATATTGTTTTTTCTTAAAATAATTTTAAATAAAACTTAACTCGTCAAACTGTAAAACAGAATAAAACTTTAAAAGAAAAAAACTTAAGATTAAAAAAAAACGTACTTAAAATGTTGTTTTCTTTCCCAAATAACAAAAAAAAAAAAAAACAAACAAACCTTTAACCAACATTTTCTTTAAAAACATAAAACCAAACTCAAAATCATTTTTGTTTAACCCAAACAACAACATTTTTAACACACTCGCACACACTTTAATCTATTTTTAACTAATTTACTAAAAAAAATATTAATTTAAAAAAACATCTACATACTAAACTTTAGCAAATTGTGCTATTTATATGAATTACACTGTTAAACTGTTAGATTTGTTTACATAACTGTTGTGCAAAGAACGGTAATGTTATGAATGTATTTCTAATCGGTTTTACTCAAGCGAACAGGGTGTTCTCAATAAAATTAAATGTTAAAACAAGATTTCAATAGGAATTTTTGAAAAAGCTCGTTTACAGAGATGGTAAATCAAATAGATTTAGACAAATACATAATTTTTGTACGATGGAGATGATTTCGACAGAGACCATTTAAACAAAAAAATAAAAAAAAAAGTTTACATGAAAATTCTACTAGTTAAATTCTTGCAATCGAAATATTTTTCCAAATTATATTTATAAAAACTAATTTTTAACATTTTTAAGTCTTACGAAATTTTTCTGTTTGTTGAATTGTCCGCTTTGACAATGAAAGAAAATTGTTTAATTTTAAAAATAATCTGGATTTACCATTATGTTCCAGCATACTTTTTTTAAATTAAATGGAACAAAATTTTTTGGAAATTGTTTTCTAAAATAATTTGTGGTTTTTGGTTGATTTACGACAATTAGCGCTCTTACGAAATCAAGCAAAGGAAAATTTAAGCAAAACTGTAACTCAATTGTGTCAACCCGCTTTATTCGAGATTTTTGCTATTTATTGAAGCAGTTTTTATTCAAGAGGCATATTATCGAGGTATACAAGCATACATACATAAATACATATCGCACACTAAATCATAAACAGGCACAACTCAAAATTTATCAAAATCTTTTTTTTTTCATAAACCAGTTCAAAGCTCAAATAAAAATATAATGACCACGAAAATTTCGATTGCGTCTTGGATTTCTTTAACATTTGTGGAACTCAATTTGATTAAAAAAAAATGCAACCATGTTTTGACAGCCAGGTTTTTGCCTCTCCTAAACATTTTTGAATTTTGAGTTGTGACTGTTGATGGTTTAGTGTGAGATATGTATATTTTTTTAAGCTTAATTATAAACAAACATTAATTAACGGTAAATATTAAAGACAGCTTTTATAAATAAAAAAAATGTTATTTAAAAGCTCTCTGGCTGGTGTCTCTCTCAGTCTCTGTAAACAATCATTTTCTTTAGGCAACTCAAAGTTTAAATAAAACAAAAATATAAATTTTTTAAGTATCTTTTTAATTACTAAGTTTATGTGTCATGTTTTTTTTGATGTATTGTATTTTTTGTTGTATTTTTCTCTCTATTTCTTTACATGCCTGAACATGTTTATTAAACAATATACAAAAAAAAAAAAAAACAATAATAACGCTCTTCTTCTACGCTCATGCTTAAAATATGTATTTTTAAAAAACATTTATAAAAATCACAACAAAAATTTAAACTGTTAAAACAAAAAAAAAAAAATTAAAAATAACTGGAATAATTTTGTTTGATTTACAAAAAAAAAAAACAGTTTAAATTTACAAATTTTTGTCCACAATTGCTTTTACGCCATGCTAATCAAGGTAAGCCTGATGTTATGAACATATAAGAAAAAATGAAGTAAGAAAATATATTAAAATTTTATAATTGTTAAAAAATAATTTTGGTTTTAAAATAATGTGGTGTTTTATTTAAAATCTGAATGATTTATGGGTCTATTACGGGTGGCAACACACAACTAAGTTGCCAGCAGCGAAATAAGTTAACGCCGCTCATGTTAAAATATACAAAAGAAAAAATTTTATTTTATATTTTAACATGAGCGGCGTTGCCTGATTTCGTTGCTGGCAACTCAACTTCAGCTCAGTTGCCATCCGTAATCGACCCATTAATTTTGTGCATGCTTTTTATAAAGGCTTATAGTGTTAAAATTTGTAATTAAAGCTTTTAGAAATATTAATTATTTTGTTGTACCACTCTTTTTCAAATCTTTTTCAGTTTTTTTTTTTTAATTTGTTTGCCGTTTTTTCCCGATAGACAGTTTTAGAAACCGATTTTATTTGGATATTATTATTTTGTTTTGTTAATTTGCTTATAGCCCATTTAACCACATGCAACGAAATCTAGTTCTTACGAGATTTCGAGCAGAATCTAGTTTTTTTTCGACTAGATTTTCCATACAAAACAAAATCTACTTCGTGACTAGATTTTGACAAAATCTACCCAAAATCTAGTAGGACCTGCTTAGGGCATGTCTACATGAAAATACTTGTATTACGACATGGCAAAAAGTTATGTAGAACGAAAAAAAATTTTATCATGTATATAAAAGAAAATGTATTCATTAGGAGAGAAAACGGATACAAAATTTGACAAGCGGTCGGGTCGGTAAACATTTATTTTCTCAACCATTTTAGAAACTTATGTATACTTATTAAACTAGAGGTGCATTTTAAAGTTAACATTTGCAGCGCTAACATTTAAAAGGGTCATCTAACCATAATGCACAATGTTAATTGTGAGTCACTCCTTATAGCCTTTTCACACTTGTCAACATTTAACATCTATCATTAATTTGCGAAGATGTTGAAATTTTCCCATAAGAAATGCATAGAGCTAAATCAAAATTTTTCAACATCTTTACAAAATGTTACTATCTAATTTTGTGCCCTCTTTCGATTTTTTTAGTGTCATCACTAGAAAAGATACGGCATATTATATTATTACTGTAGCACTGACAAAATGGCATTTTTTTTAAAGCAGCGTTACCACATGTCAAGCTTTAACTTTTTTGTTTAATTTTTTTTTTTTTATATTACTAAACAAAATGAATTCCAAAAACATTTTGGTGTTTTCTTTTAAAATTTTGGAGCTTTTGTAGAAAAAAAGTATTAAAAAAAAACTAAAAGTTTTTTTTCAGAAATGGTGATATTTTTTATTGATAGAAGATGGATGTTTGATATTTCAAGTGTGAACGCATGTTTCACATTTTCAACATCTTCCATCCGTTCCTCGGGAATGTATGCAAGTGTACAAAGGGTATTAAGTTTTTTGCCCAACTTAATTTGACACTTCTTTGTTTCAGTGTTTGACAAATTCAATTATTAAGATGTACACAATTAAGCAGCGCGTTAAGATTGCTGAAGCCTTTTTCAAAAATGGGCGTTCATATCAAATAAAATCATCTTTTTATCATCTTGTGAATTCGTTAACAAGCAGAACTGCCGCATTTGGGGAAATGAGAATCCACGAGTGATTGTTGAAAAGCCGATGCACCCACAAAGAATGCCTGTTCAGAGCGGCTTATGGGCTGGCGCTATCGCGAGATGTTTACGGACTACTTGTGGCCAGAAATTGATGATATGGATCTGGATGATATGTGGCTCCAACAGGATGATGCCACTTGCCACACAGCTAACGAAACAATGGCTCTTTTGCGCGAGAAATTCAATAGCCGTGTTAAGTCACGTCGTGGCGATGTTATTTGGCCGTCACGGTCATGTGATTTGACAACAATAATTTTCTTTCTTTGGGGATTTTCAAAAGCTAAAGCATGAGATAATTCGACACATTAACGACATGGAACCTCAATTATGTCTCAGAGTCATTGAAAATATGGACCATAGGATAGAAGCCGTGGCGAGCATTCTATCAATATTTTGTTTCACACATAATTGTCATAGACCCTTCTATAATAATAAAATATATTAAGATAATTTCAAAAAATTTTGTTATTCGTGCTTAATTCCCAGTTTTTATTATTGATAAAAACAATTGAAATTTATTGTTGATGGGATAAGCTATTATTAAGATATTTCTTTGAAAATTTTTGGTTTTTTTTTTACAATTAACATCGTGCGTTGGTTGGAACATCCTTTTATATTGGAATGTGTTAAGCGGCCCATACACTTGCAATATTATTGTTTATGCTATTCGCCATATTATTTCTATTCTATCCTATATCATGCAATAAGTCGCACAATGGTTTCATTTATTCAATAAAAAGGTGAACATAACCTATACGAATAACATAAACAGCATTGTACAATGTTGCCAACACATTTCGCTTTCTTTTCGTTGTGCAATAAAAATCAAAAGTCTTTTGATTGTTGCCAATATATTCTGCCACCTTCGAATATCACATACTCATTGGCGATATAATTGTACAATACGTAAAATTGAACAATTTTATGAACCGCTTTGCACAAAAAAGTTTTGGTCATCTCTTTTTGTTATGTAAACAAAATCTAGTTAATATCAATAAAGTAAAATGTAAACGCACTGGATTTTGAACAACTTTGTAATGTCGGTCTAAATTTGCATATCTGAAAAAGTAAGTTAGTGTTTTGAATCACTTCCCTAACCCTACGGCCACACGTGCAATTTGTGATGTCTTAACACAAGCAATAACGCCGGCAGAATAACTTCGTCAAATTGCCAATGTGTTTTAGGTGGAGAACACGTAAATATCTTACAACATAAGTTTAAAAACAAGCTAAAGACAGGTTGCGTGTTATATTTGCTAAAAACATAATTTTTACTCATATACATACATACCTTAAACAAGTTTTTTTCACCAATTTGCTTTTATAATTCATTTATTTTCGGAAAACTTATTTTGCACTTTATTTTGCGCTTTAATTTTAATTATTTATCAGCCACGCGCGTATTATTGACAAGTTGTATAAAAAAGTTAATAAAAAGCAACAAAAAAAAGCTTTCTGTCAAACTTAACCGTCAAGTTTTGTTATAAAATAGCTTTCAAGACAGATTGCTTAACAACGCTGTTAAAACACAAACAAAACACTAACATGAGGAGGCTATACCTAACACTAACATGATGTTAGTGTTAATGTTAACCATTTGATGTCAGTTGTAGCCTGGGTGTAAGTTTTCACTGTTTCTGTTAAAAATTTTACTTTCCGTTTGACCTCTCCGCCATTTTAAATTTTAATACAACGGTATTTACTCAAGTATTACCAACTGTGTACGTGGGATTATTTTTATTTTCCATTGCTTTTTGTTTTTAGTATTATTATTTTACTTTGTAAAACCAGTGTTGCCATTATGACGCTTTTCGGGTATTTTGTGATGCTTTTTGGTCTCGTTATCCTTTTATATTTTCGAAATTATTTAATATTTTTTCGCATTTTTAAATTTTTTGTGCGGCAGTTTTAGTGCTTTTTGCCACAACCATGTGATTTTGGTGCTTTTTTGCAACAAAATATCTCGTACTCCTTCAGATTTAAAATTGCTGCAAAAAATATCGCTATTTAAGCCGGTGATACTCTATCCTATTCAGTCGTACGATTAGTCAAAAAAATCGTACGTGCTCATAAAGTATATCGTCACCATGGTAGAATAAGTACAAGGTATAGTCATTAGAAATTTTGTTTTCAATTTTAAAACCCATATAACGTCAAAATATGGAAAACAATTAAAACAAATGTCAAAAATCAAATAAATTAATTTGACATTACATGGGTAAATAATGAAAGCTCTCTCTAATGAACACACCTGGTACTTATTATACTATGATCGTCACCTTAATTGCAAGCGGAAGTAACTACACAACGATTCGAAATTGAGTTTTTGTTTGATTTTTTTTTCGTTGTTTTAAACTACATTTTCACACAAATTTCACACATTTCACGATCAAAAATGGCGACTTTAATAAATAAATCTAAACGCCAAAAAATATATTGTTGCTCGATTTTGTAAAGTTTTTTGCATCTCCTCTAAAAAAAAAATAAAAGTGTATCTACGTCCGTTTGCACTTAAGGTGACAATATGTTGGCTTAAAAATGAAAGTGAGTGACATTCTTTTTTTTTTTTTTACAAGTCTATCCGACTTGCAAAGGTTTATGTTTGCATCTTTTTTATGGGATAGTGTGGTATAAACATCAGATTTTGCATACATTTTTTTATGCCGGATAGAATTCCGTCAGCTTTTCGTGTGAAGGAATCAAATGAAAGATTGTGTAGGATAGTGAATCCCAGAAAAAAAAAACAAATATTATTGATTTCATACAAAATTTCATTGATAATTCATCTCTAATAAATAAAATAGAAATTTCCCTAAAGAATCTAACATTACATTAACGGAAAAATAAGAAAAGAAATGAGCTTTTGGATTGAAGTCTAAAATTTTAAAAATTCTTTGGGGAAAAATACTTTTCAATAACTAGCTAATTTTATTATTCGTATATGTACTTTCGTTTCCTTACTCAAATGCCGAAGTCGAAAGAACATTTGGCTTAATGCATTTTTTTAACCAAAAATTAGAAGCCAACTCATTATTGCATTTTAAATACAGTCCCAAAAAAAAAAGAAAAAGTTTGTTGTTGCAATTATAAATTGCCTAAAAATTAATATCAAATCTAATTTAGAAAAGATCTGAATATTTTATTAAAACCTTTTTTAGACCCGACGATGAGTTTTATGAAACAGATATGGGCATTTCCAGCGAAAAGTCTACTTTTCGTAACGTAACGCCAGCAAGCAAATAACCTTGTATTTTGGGCCCAAGTTGTTCCAATGTTATCCTTTTTGTTACAAAATGTAGAGCTAGTTGCGTTTTGCATCAAAGTATAAAAAAGTAAATTTTACATATAAAATTTTTTGAGAGAAAATGACTTTTCGCTGGAAATGCCCATATATTTGAAATTAAAATCGGTTTTATTTACCTTTATTTTGTTTTTTTAATAAATTTTTACTTTATTTTAAGTTTTTGATTGATAATAAATAAAATATTTTTTTTTATGTTTAAAGTTTTTTGTGCCAATTCAACCATTTTTTAATACCAATTCTCATTTTTTCTTTTGGCGCTTTTACCCCTTTTTTCGTAATTTTGTTTACCCTCTTTTATTCGTTTACAATACACATGACGCTTTTCTTCATTTCTAAAATGGCAACACTGTTGTTAACAAAACTATTCAACCAATTAAGTTCAGAGAGCACCAAATACCTCAGCATGATTTTAGGCTGCAAAAAACAAAAGTACGTAAACAAACAGTAGCGTTTCGAAAATAAAGTCTGTTAGTAATTTCTAGCCCTTTACTCTTAATTTTTTTTTATTTTATAAATTTATATAGTTTTGTTATCTCTGCATTTGTTTAATACTTTTTCCATTTAGTTCATTTGTTATTTCAAAGCTTTAAGGTAAAATGCATTAAACAGGAATTAAAAAAAAACATTTGCAAAACTTATAAAAAGAAAATACATACATATGTGTGTATATAACTAAAACTTCGTTAAATGAATCGTTTTGTTAAGTTTTTTCTGCATTATTTATTTGATTTTATTGTCGTTTTTGCAATTTCTTTATCTATTTTACATACATTTTCTTTAGAGTAGAATAAATAGGAATACATATATTTATTTGTTTTCCTACTTTCTGTTGTTTATTGCTGCGGGTAACAGTTCGCAATTTAGACAGTCTTAGATAATTGTCTGTCAGCGTTAGTTGGTTAGGAACGTTATAACAATTAACGTCGTTTTTTTTTCTAAATAATTTAGAATCTTTTAAAATAAATAAATTTTTTATTACATATAAATGGATTCTGTAACGAAGGTGAGAGTAACAAAACCGGCTTAATGTTAACTGAATTCGCCAAGAACAAAAACCGGCAAAGTTTTTATTTTAAATAATGAATGTACATAGTAGTTTTTTTTTCTAAAATTGTTCGATAATTGGCATTAAAATTACCACCCCTTAGGTCCAACCAAAACGCACGATGTTAATTGTAAAAAAATTAAAATTGTGTAAAACAAAATATGGGCCAAATGCTAGTCACGGCTTCGGTGGCATACCCGATGGTCCTCTATCTGATGGACCATATTTTCAAAGACTCTGAGACATAATTGAGGTTAAATGGCGTTAATATGACGAATTATCTCATCATTTAGCTCTTGAATTGTTCTTGGCTTATTGACGTACACTTTTTCTTTAAACTATCGCCAAAGAAAGAAATCCAACGGTGTCGAATCACATGACCGTGACGGCCAATTAACATCGCCACAACGTGAGAGAGCACGACCATTGAAGTTCTCGCACAAAAGAGCCATTGTTTCGTTGGCTGTGTGGCAGGCGGCACCATCCTGTTGGAATCACATATCGTCCAGGTATATATCCTCAATTTCTGGACACAAGAAGTCCTTTATCATCTCGTGATAGCAAACACCATTCACGGTAACTGCTTGGCCGACCTCATTTTCGTAGAATTACGGCCCGATTACGCTCTTTGTGGATGCATCGGCTTTTTAACAATCAGTCGTGTATTCTCATTTGCCCAAAAGCGGCAAGTCTGCTTGTTAACGAATACGCTGAGGTGAAAGTGCACCAAAAAATGCATTTTGATTTGAACGCCCACTTTCGTAAAAGACTTCAACAATCTTAACGCGCGGCTCAACTGTGTACTCTTCATGGTTGAATTTGTCATACACTGAAACAATGAAATGTCAAATTAAGTTGGACATAAAACTTGACGTTAAGGTGTGACTCGCAATTAACATCGTGCGTTAAGGAGGAGGCCCTTTATATTAGATATAATCAAAAGTTTTATTATTTATTTTGCCGAAAAGAAATTATTTGTAATGTGTTAACAACAGTGCACAATACGCACTTGTATGCGTTGGTTTTGTTTTCTTTTGCATCAAACACGTAAGCCACAGCTGATAACTAACCATCATATGTCAAAGTGATATGCTGTTACTTTTTTGTACATTTATATTTAAATGTTTGTCTGTTGCATGGGATCTTCACGTGACAATTTTTTTCATAATAAATGTCAAACTTCATAAAAGAAAACGCTGACAAAATATTTAAGTAATTTTATATCGACTGACGTTTGGTATAACAAAAAATTGTCAGGTGAAGACCCCATGTTAGTGCACAGCTAAATTGTTAACTACAGTATTGGATTATTTTGACACAACGTTAAAGTATTTTACAGTGTTGTATCCGTTTTCAAAATAAGACCACCTTGTGTGAATTCGCCTTGCTTTTGCATACATTAAACAGTGTGACCATTTTGCATTTTTGCAACTAAATTTAGCTTTAAAATTGTAAATTTATCTGCAAAATTTTCATTTAGCATTTGGCATTATAAATGATTTCCCAAAATTAACGCAAGATTTGAATTGGTCGCCATTTGTGCAGTTAAGTGTTGGCAAACAAAAAAAAAAAATCAAATCTTGTGTTAATGTTGGGACACCCCTTATTTAACTTTTTTGTAAAATGCTTGTTTGTAGTTTTTTGTTTTATTAATTTAATATTTTTTTTTTTTCAAAATAGATTAAATCCTGACTTCAAAATTTTTAGCTATAAACAATTTTAAGATCTGGTCACACTGATATTTAATAAGAAATTGCGCCATATATAATTTTTCTATATTGCGCAACTTACTAAAAGTGTTGAGCCAAATGACAATAACAGCACTAGAGTACTCGATAATATTGTTTATTAGATGGGTATCTTAAGGATATGTGGAACGTGTAGTGTCGCTATACAAATTTCACCTCTCAATATAAAAAATCTGGATCAGAGGAACGGAGAATTTTTTTTAAGAAAAAGTTGTACTGCCTGAAATCTATCTCTAAAATGTTTTATAAGCTTAATAAATCACTATAGTATCTAAGCAAAACAAAATCATAATCCCTGAAATAGGAAATAGAAAAATTACATTTTCACACGCAAATTTACCAATACTATTCATAAAGGCTACTGCACATTATTATACTTTATATTAAACATGTCAAAAACTCAACTAACATGTTAAAGAATACGACATCCCATTAGACTTCAACGTTTTTTAAAATTTTTCTTAACAATAAAACTTTTTATTTAATCAGGGTTGCATTTTATTTCATGTCTGATAGTGTGAATACAAACTGTTATGTTTGATTAGATTTGTTGATAGTCTCAGCAAAACTCATTAGATTTCTATCTTACAAAGTTATGTGTGATAGTGTAAATTAGCCTTTAATAATATCTGATTAACTAAATCGATATTGCAAATAGTATAAAAAAAAACAAAATTTTAATAATGTACGAGTTTTTTCTATTTGCTAAAAAAGAAACCTTATCAATAAGACAGGCATGCATTCATTTATTTTTACCTCTAATGTTAGAAAAACAGACATTCCAATCACCCATAAATTTAAATCAATATTTATTTCTGTTAGAGATTAAAAAAAAAAAATCACAAAAAATGTTACGATACGCAACGTTAAAACTTTGTCGTTCGTTCATTTATTTGTCTCTCTTCAGGAAATGTTATAAATTAATAGAAAATTGTTTAAAACAAAACAATTTTGATGTTCAGAAAGTCTTGTAGAATTCGTTACGCAGCGCGGCTTAAAGGGGAGATTTGTAAACAACAAACAACCTTAATAATGTTTGACATGAGAACAAAAAATTTCAAATAAATTCAATTAGCTGGAATTGTGTATTTTTTTTTTAAATTAAGCTAAAGATTTTTAGTTTAGTATTTCGAAAGAAATCAAAACTAAAACACTTTTTTTTATCTTCCTTGGGTCACGGCTACAACTTAAGTGTAAAAATTGTTACGGCCAGAAAAAAATTTAATTATTATAACAAAATTCTGATGATTGAAAGAATTTCATATTTTATAAAATTAATTAAAACGTTTCTAAACAATATGTTCTCGTCATAAAATTTTAAAAGTTTTTTTTATTTGATTTCTTGTCAATTAAAATTTTCCTTAATTGGGATAATAAAGAATTAAAAAAATTTGCAGACTTTTCTTAAGAATTCACTTAAAAAAACTTAATTTTTTAATAATAAAATGATTAAATATAAATAAACATAAATGCAATTTTTATTTGCACAAAAACTTTAAATATATCGTAAGTATTCGCTTTCACAGAAATATAATTTGATTTTTCGCTATCGCATTCGCTTAACAAAAACTTGCAACGCCCCTAATTAAAATTTTTTCTCAAACTTATGAACCAAGGCGGATTCACTAAAAGGTGAGATCAACTCTACAACAACATAATTGTGAATAAAAACAAAATTTGTGCAGTGATTGCAATGAAATAAAGCTCACTTCATTCGAAATATGATTAACTTAACGCTTTTAGACCAAGACTGTGATTTTTGTCGCATTTTTAGTTTTTTATTAATTTTTAAAGAACAAAAAAAAAATTATTTTTTGTCCCTTATTATGTAAAACACAACGAAACGCCAAAGAGTTACATTAAAAGCAAAAACAAAGTCATAAATACTTTATAATTTTGTTGTTGCTTTCTGCAGAAATTCACATTGCCTTTTAAAATTGCAAACGCGTCATAAAGCGGCCAATACACTTGCAATATTATTGTATATTATATTTGCCATATTATATTCATTTTGTCCTATATTATGCAATAAGTAGCACAAAGGTTTCAATTTAAAAATTGCTCAACTTTAATTCAATAAAATGGTGAACATAACCTGTAGGAATCACATAAACAGCACTGTACAATATTGCCCACACATTCCACTTTCTTTTCTTTGTGTAATAAGAATCAAAAGTCTTTTGATTCTTTCGAATATTACATACACATTCGCGATATAGTTGTACAATACGTAAAATTGAACAATTTTATTGCAAGTGTATGAGCCGCTTAACTTGTGGCGTTTGAAATTTTAAAACGGGTACATGAATTTCTGTAGAAAGCAACAACAAAATTACAAAATATTTATGACATCGTTAATGCTTTCAATGTACATAATTCTTTGGCGTTGTGTTTTATATAATTAGGGCCTTAGGCTGGGTTATTGCGATGTGGATTAAGTTTAAGCTTAGTTTAACGTAGTCTGAAACTCGGATTTTCCCTGAAAAATTTGATTTTTTTTTATTATTTCTGTAAAGGCCAACATTTTAAGCAAAACTAAGCTGTTCCATAAAAATTTTATATACATTATAGCCTAGCTGCATTTTCAATTGTTTATGAATTTTTAAAAAATAAAAATTTTAATAAAAAAATTATTTTTTTTTCAAAAAAAAAAAAATTATGTTTCTTAAACGACAGCTCATATTAAAAAAAAGTTTTACTTTTCTTAATTTCTTTATTGAGGAATTTCGGTTTTTTTAGTCATTTCAATAAACTTAACGGTTTTTGAGTTACGCGAATGTATGTATGTTGTGCAACCTCCTCCATTTTCGAAAAAATGGTGTATCTCGAAAACAAGAGCTAACCTAAAAAAAACGGTGGGCACCATTGGATTCAGCGTACCCGAGTTATGCTAAAACGCCATGTGACCGGCTTGTCTAATTCTGCAACTAGCACAGTGTTATTATATTTAATATATGTAGTAAGAGTGCCTTAATTTTGGACAAAACTGTATATCTCGAAAAGTCGAGCTGATAGAGAAATATGGAGATTTGATTTGAAATCAGCGACCTCAGTTTAGTAAAAATTTGTAATAAAGTTCCAGGCCGCAAAATGCCTGTTCTCCAGTGTAAGTCATTGTCGGTTTTTATATATAAAAAAATTTATAACAGCTTAGAAATCAAGGACCTTCACTAACGGTTATAGGTTTTATTTAAAAACTTACTTTTTAATGATAATTTTTTTTTCTCTTATTTTTTGCTTAATTATTAAAAAAAAAATTTTTTTTAAGTCCTCGTCCATATAATGAAACATTTGCTGCGAAACGTTTGAGTTTGATGATGAATGGGAAAGACGAATGGAAAAGTGTTCTTTGTTTCGTGTACAAGCAGTTTTTGTGAGTTTGTTATTGAGTGTACGAAGAAGAAAGAGAGAAGCATACATAATACTTAAGTGCTGCAAAACAAATGTTTCATTCTATGGAAATTTGCAGCAAATGCTTCATAATATGGACTCACTAAATATTTAAAGCAAAGCCAAGTGGAGCCTTTAGGTGTTCTCGATTTTATAGCGTATTGTTCTTGATTTAAGAACAAGACGTTTTCGAATTAAAAACAGGGCGCTGTCGACTTAATCACGTTTGATATTCCGCCCAATTATGAATAAAAATTCTCCGGGGAGTTTTCTCCCCTCTCCAATTTTTTCTATGTAAATTCAAATGTAAAATTGGGGAAAGGGAAAAAGCTCCCGGGGAATTTGTATTCATAATTGGGCTGATTATGAACGTGTATGGTATTCATTACTTTTTTGTTCTTAATATCACAACGTTTCGTTAGTAATTTCACAACGAACTTAATTAAAAATTTCAGGAAGTTGTTTTTTTTAACAATAAGCTGACAATTTTGATACGTCTTTTTCACATTAGTTTTCGTTTGTTTTAATCATTAAAAGTTATTAAACTATGGGCCCCCGGCCCGTTGATTTTTTTTTTGCTTTTTTTTTTTTTTTTTTTTTTTTGCAGAAATGTTGCATGACTTTTTGTTTTTTATTGGCATTTACTGTATGTTGTATCAACAATTCCGTTTTTAATAAAAATTGAAACGTTTGCTTTATTTTTGTTGCTGTTAATGTTTGTTTATTTTTGCTTGAATTTTGCAATTCTGTAATCAATTTGCTTTGTTTGTTTGTGTTTTGTAAACATTTTCAGTCTTTTTTTTTTAATTAAAACTATTTTTTAAATTGTTTGTAAATAAGATACTAAAACGAACTTTTAACTTAAATGTAAAAATAACTAAAAAATCTGTGTAACTTAATTAATAAAAGGCTTTTTCTTTTTTTATGATATTTTTAATGTGCTGCAAATAATGGTCGTGCTTTTTATTTGAAAAAAAAAATGACTTGCCTTGTTATGAAAATTTATATGTATATAAAAAAAATGAAATAAACAACAGATCAACGAAGCTCTGGAATTGGCGCTGGCAGCAATTGACAAAGAAACGATACCGCAGCTACAACAACAACAGCAGCAGCCGCAACAGCCAGAGAATTTGTATCCAATAACTGCCCCATCCAATAATAACACTGCTAACACTAACAACAATAATCAAACTTTACAACCAATTGAAAAGGAAACGGTAGAAATTGAACATCATCAGCAACAACCATCGGAAGAAGAAATTTTAATTAACAAAACCGATGAAGAAAAATGTGAAGAACTAAAATTGGAAGAAAATTTTACTGCCACCTTGGAAATTAAGGAGAAAAGTGAAGACGAAATATCAAAAGAACCGATTTATGAGAATATTAACTCAACAACATCTTTGATAGAAGTAGATGTTGATTTAACGAAAACCATAATAACAACAAACACAAAAACATCTTATCAACAACAACAACAACAACAACAACAAATCATTCCAAGTACGATGAGTAAAAAACTAATTGAAAATTTCTCAAAACCAACAACAACAACAACTAATAATAATAATTCCAAACAAAATTTAAATTTACAAAATAATCTAAATCAAAATTCAAATCTAAATCAATTAAAATCTTTATCAGCATCTAATCAATTAAAAAATAGTCAATTTAACAGTTTTAACTGTCATAATAATAATCTTAATAACCAAAATAATAAAATTAATCAATGTAATAAAAATGTAGTTGATTTAACCAATGCTTTTGCTAATACAACAATAACAGCAAAAACAACAACAAATTTAAATACAATACCAACAACAACAATCAGTAGTAGTGATTTGTCCACAACAGCCAATAACACTAACACGACATCATTTAAAGAAATCACCTTCAATCATCTTGAACAGCCCAGCACTAAACCGATAACAGCAACGACGACGGCACCAACAGCAGCTATCGAAATTATAATTGATTCGAAATCCTTAAAACCTTTGGCAAAAGAAGATTCTAACCTTAAACCTAATACCATAACAGATCCAAATTTGGAACCCTATTATCAAGTACCCAAATCAAGTGAACCCTATTACGATGCGCCCAAGCACTTAAAACCGGTGCCGGTTTATGAAAATATCGAAATATTCTTTAATGGCACAATGAGTGGTAATTTATCCAGCGAATTAACTGGAAATTTACAACCGCCAAAAGAAAAACCACCACCACCCCCCGTAGACAGTCCTCCACCGTTCGATGATGTGGATAGCAGCAGTCATACCGATACCTGGTCTTCAGATAATACCTATGAAACTTTAACACGCCATCAGCTAAATCATCACAATCATCATTTATCCCCAGATCATCCTTCACCACCCATTAAACGTATGAACTCGACGAAACGCATTAAAAAAGAATTGCGCAATAAACGTTCTAGTTTCTTGGGTATTGAGGGTTCTTCTTTGGATGATGATGAATCGTATTTAGAGCTTACCGTCGCCCCACCACCCGATATGGCTCAACTGTTGCAGGAGGAAAGACGTTTGGAGAAACAATTGTATTTAAAAGCGGGTTTATGTGATAGCTCGGATACAGGTAAGTACAATAAATAATCTCTCATTGTACTTTTATTTTTTTGATTTTATTTTCTTTTGTGTTCATTTCATTTGCTCAGTTCTACATAATGTAATCCGTTTAGTGCAAGTTCTTAAAAGGTTAAGGGTGATACAAATGCACAATATTTGTGTCTGTGTTCAAAACGAACCTGACGCTTCAGTGAAGAAAAAACTTGTTAGGAACTATTACAAAAAATCAATGTAATCTTTGTCGTTTTGTTTTATGGGCAAAAAAAGCTAACAAAGCTTTTGTCATTCCTTTACATCAACATTTGAAAGTGTTAAGCTTAGTTGATATATAAAAAGCTTAGGGATAATTTCATGCTGTTTTGAGCATAAACAATTTTTGGGCGAAATAGAAATTGAACAAATATTTTTATGAACGGCCAATTTCACCAAGTTCAGTTATAACTGTCAAATGTTAACCGGAAGTTAAAGTGATAGTTAGTTTTTAACTGAACTTGGTAAAATTGACCGTTCATAAAAATATTTGTACAGTTTCTATTTCTCCCAAAAGTTGTTTTTATATTTTATATTTATAAATTATATTTTAATAAAGAGTTAAAATTAAAAATAAAAAAGAAGAACAATTTTAAAATTCAAACGCTGTATGATAACAGCTAGCAAATACTAAAATTCGCTTAATTTAACAATTTTGTAAGTAAAATGTAGCATTTACGCCAAAAAATAAAACTTTAATAAAAATTTGGTTTTCGAAATTGTGTTCGAATTATGTTTCAACCCCGTTTAAAAATAACTTATTTTCAGTAAAAACTTTAAGTATTTAGGATAATCTGAAAATCTTGCCATTTATTTAAAAAAATTATTTTCGCAATTCAAAAATGGTATGAAAATGTACAGAAAATCATAAAATCTTCTTAAGTCACAATTATTAAGAAAAATTTTGTATTTTAGCATAGAAACGAAAATTTCGAAATTAAGTTCGAATTTTCGAAATTATGTTCGAAATTCGAAAAAGAGAAACTTTGAATGAAGATTTTTAATAATTAAGCAAAAATTGTTAAAATTTTGTAATTTAATTAAAAAATTGGCTTTCAAAATTCGAAGTCTGAGCGAAAATGTCTGAATTTAAACAAAATGGAGAATTTTAACATAAAAATTTCGATATTATGTTTTGAAACTTAAATTTTTGCTATTCTCATAAAAAAAAATTTATTTGGAAATTCGAAACCAGTATTGCTAGAAAATACTAAAATGTTTTGCATTTCACGAATCTAACCCCCGATTTCATGAAGTTCAGTTAAAACTTACTATTACTTTAACTTCCAGTTAACAATATGTTTTGACTGCTATAAATGATAGTTATTATACCTGAACTTGGTGAAATTGGTGGTAAATTAAACAAAAAAATGAAAGTTAACAATTTTAGTACCAAATTACTCTTTTAATTTTTAAATAACAAAACATTATACAAAATTAATGTTGTTTTCACTCCACGTTTAATCACTTGTGTTGTGAAAACCGCACATAAGTTTCAACTATCGAAAATTTTTGGAAGTACATTGAGAATGGTACATTGAGATTTGAATTTGTTTCATTCGAAACATTTTATTTTCGAATAAGCATACAAAATTCTTATATTATATCTCTATAAAATTGTTTTATACATTTTTTTCTATTCTTCGCTTTTAAGGGGAAAGTCGTGATTCGGGTGTCTCTGAAAATCATTCTCGTCAGAGTAGTGAACACTATACCAACTCTTCAGAAGAGAATGAAACACACGATGACACTACATCACCTCTCACACTGCAAACACAAACCGTCTTGGATGCACTTCCAAATGATATGATATACCAAAATGATGGATTACTTGCCGTAGTGCCAACACCACTACTGCAAACTGTTAAAGGAAACTCAGCGGAATCATGGACTGAATCGGCTACAGTAGCAGCAGCAGCTACCCAGTCATTGACAGAGGCCACAGCCACGGCGAACGCTAAAATGATGTCCATAGAAGAGAAAATAAGAGAACAAGAGGAAGTTCTAAGAGTAGAAAGGGAACTATTGCAATTGGAGCAGGAGGAATTAAAGAGACAAAGAGAAAATTTAATGTTAAGAGAGAATATGGCACGTCGGGAATTGCAACATGGAGCTAAAATGTTAATGTCGGCCAATAGAAGATCTTTACAAGATTTAAATGCTTTGGGAGCCATGTCAGTGGTTAATATTGGAGGAGAAACGCCTAATAACTTGGATATGTATCATCAACAAATTAATCATAATATGCTAAACATACAAACTCCTTCACACATGATGAGTTCAACCCAGTTGGCTCAACCTCAGCAACAACAGCAGCAGCCATCCCAACAAATTTATGCTAATATTCCAAATTTGCATCAACAATATTATCACATAGACACCGATTATCGTAAATCAATGTCCGATATTAATGAATTTTCCAAACGTATGATGTCACAACCACCCGCTCCACCCTCTAAACCCATGCGTGCCATGCATATTAGTACCAATACTCCGGCAAATGGTATGACAGTTAACGGCGAGCATTCGGATTTTGCCGCCCGACAAAGACACTCGTTGAATTCTCAGAACTTCGGTGGCTCCTTGGTAAAAATAGCAGCTGCTCCTACGGCGGCACCCCGAACAGGTCCTCATATTTATTCTAATTTTCATCACCAATCGGTGCAGAACTTGAGTTCGAATAACACTAGTAATACCCAAGCTGGGAACACTAATAATTTAAATCAATCTCTGTACCCCGGCAATATGTCACGCAATACCTTACATGCTTTAAGTGCTACACCAAAACCCAAATACACTGACGGTTGGGTACAAGTCCAACAACGTAAATCTAATGATAGTAATCTGGCAAATGACCCCGCTTGGCTGTCGGCATATCAACAGAAACGTAAATCCATGCCTGATACTTATTATGGCTATAATCAGAACAATCATTGGTTGATCCAAGAAGCTGAACAAAGGCGACTTAGTGACCAACAACAAAGAAGAACTGTCTCCTCTAATACCACTCCCGTGCATCCAGCCAACACCAAATTAACAAATGGCTCTGCTATTATGTCTTCCTCTTCGAATGGCAAACCTTTGCCCGATTCCATTATACAAACTCTAACAGAGAGAGTACAAAGCAAAGGCATTGGTGAGAGAAAAAGGTGAGTTTAAGAGTTACCAAATTTAGCATAAAAAAAGAATTCAAACATTATTTTTCTCTTTCTAGAAATAACTTAGACAAAAGCCCTTTACATGCAGCCTCCTCATACCACCAATATCAGCAGCAGTATAACAAAATAAATCAACAGCAATCTGTTGCCAATGGCGTTATGCACCGTCCTAATAATATTATGCCAACAACTTCCACCACCACAGCTTCTACCACGCCTACTTCCACTAGCTTCTCCCAAGGCCAGTCAAATAGTACTACAAGCCAACAACATCAGCAACAACAACAACAGCAGCAGGACAAAGTACTGAGTGTTAGTGGCAAAAAGAAATGTTCTCATTGTGGCGACGAATTAGGTAACTTTTGCATCTGTGTTGGTTGTGAGTGTTGAAAAGTTTATAGAATCAATAGCAAATCAAAAAGCGCGTTCATCATTAGTTTAGAAAGCCAAAAATCATTTAGATTTTAAATTAGAAAACATATTTGATTTTTGTTACAGTTTTAGAATGAAGCTAAAACGGAGGCATATGAACATAAGCCCTGCCTTTACAAGTAATAGATGTTTAAAGGGCCAAAAGTCTCATGCTTTTTCTATAAACAAAAAACCCTTAAGAATTTTTGAACTTCGAAGGACTTTCTTAGCAAAAAGTTAAGAAGTCCTAAATTTCGAAAGATCAAAAGTTGCTTCTTTTCAATGTAAAAAAAAAAAAATCAAGAATCTTGAAGGACCATAATTTTCTTAATTTTACTATTAAACAAAAAAAAAAAAAAAAAAAAAAAAAAATATGAAACCTTAAAGTTCGAAGGACGAAAAGTTTCTTGCTTTTACTGTTTTTTCATTTTTACTACAACATATTCATTAAAGTTTGAAACCACATTTAAAACCACTATATTTTTGAAAAATTTTTACACAAATTTTTTTTTTCAATTTCTTTACATGTCTTTCCTTAAAAATTTTTTGGATTTTTATAAATGTTTTTTTACTTTGGAAATTTTTTTTAAAGATTTGGGTTGCACAACCGATAAATGCCGCCATACTCATCGGGAACTTAAATATATTGTTTGGGTGTAGTTTTAAAGAACGAATTTAAAATATTTCTTAAACAAAAGAATAACGATTTTTTTTTTATTAAAATTGATTTGTAGTTAACGATTTGTTGCGTTTTTTTTTGTTTCGTTAAATTAAATTAATATAAAATACTTTCAGTTAAAACTTATGGTGTTGTCTTTTCTACAAAAAAATGTGACATTTTATTTAAAAAAAAATGCAATTTAGTGTCTGTTTCTTAAAAATTTTGCTCCCGAAAAGGGTGGCTTGTTTTTGTTTTTTGTTTCGTTAAATTAAATTAAAGTAAAATACTTTTAGCTAAAACTAAGTTTTAAAAATGAATTTTTCTTTTAGTTTAACAAATAAAGAAAGAAACTGAGAAATTTGATTTAGAAGGAAAAATATTCAATAGCAAACTTTTTTGGATTATATGTGATAAAATTACACACACATACACACATGTTTAGATTTATCACAATGTGTTAAATATGAATATTTAACCAGCTAGTCCCCATCATATTTGAGGTCTTCGGAAATCTATTCCAACCTACATATAACTGTGTTTTATAGAGTTTAAGATCAATATTGTAAAAATTTCCACCTGTGGAGGGGTTTTAGAAATCGAAATGAAGTGAAATTTAAATCGAGCAAGATTTCGATCTCCATTATTTACAAAATGACGGTAGCTTTTTATGGTTTGCAACAGCGGTTCGTTTAAAGAAAAATGGTACTCAAAGCATGAAATCTATAAAAAGTCATATTTGTATGAACTTTTTTTACAGGCTCGTTTTCAAATTTTTTTTTTCGATTTTAAAACCACTTCATTTCGATTAATTGAACATGCTCGAATATATAAAAAAAATTTAAAATAAATAGGTTTATCAAATGTTGAGAAAGTTTAAAAAGTTTGTGATTTTTGCCAAAAAAAATTTTTCAAACTTTTTTCCAAATATTTAAAAGAATTCTTTTTTTACGTGAAAGTTTTTATGTATTTTATTTAATTCCATATATTTATGCAATATAAAGCCTAAGAGGCCAAAATAAAAATATTTGTTTAATAAATTTATTTTGCAATTCTTTGAAAAAAAAAAAATTATCAAAAAGGAAAAAATCCCACCTCCACAAGGAAATCCCACCCGGCTTATGAAGCAAATAACGAATTTAATTAAGAAATAATAAGGTTTCACTGCTTACAGCTTAAAAGGTTTTTAAGTTAAATAAAAAAGTGTAATTTTTATAAAGAAATATTGAAGACGATTTTTTTTTTGGAATTAAATTAAGTTTTCTAAGATTGAACTTTTTTTTATAAGAATGTTTTCGACTAGCTTAACCAGTTACCCTCATTAAAAAAAACAAGGAATTTTTTCTTAAAATACGAAGCTATTTGTACCAAGTTTGAATACTTTTTTTTGCTGTGCTAATCCCGCGAAGCTCTTCGCATGTCTACAGGAGACCAAAGTCTCTAGCGAGAATCAAACCCAAAACCCCAGCATTGATAGACTAGCTTACTACCACCTATCCTACCGGGGCACCTCTTACAGTTACCATACTCCAGTTACACAGAAATCCATATTAGCGGGTTTCACCCTTTGTGTTAACAAACTCTGTTTTACCTAATACGATTTTATACTACAAAGCGTGAGTGTCTTTTTCATATGTTTTGTAAATTAATGAAACTGCTGAGTGAAAGAAAGAGAGAGAAAGAGTTTCGTTAAATGTTTTATTCTGGTAAATTAAACACACGTGTTTACCAAAGCTTTTTGTGGGATTTTTCAAGCACCGCGTTGTAAGTTTTAGTCTAATGCATTTTGTAGTAGCAGTGTTGTAAATGTTAGTACTTTTATTACATTCTACAAGGACACTTTACTTTCTAGGTTAAAAACCGCTATTATATTTGTATAGAAGGTGCCAGTCTACAATAAGACCCACTTTTTGACCGTTGTTCTACCTTTAGTACCCAGCTATTTGTATAAATTTGTAAAAGGTGGCTGTTGCTGTTCTCTAGATAAACATAATTCTTTTTTTGTGCCACACCACTTATCTAATCCTACCCATTTTTTTTTTATGTTGCGTATTGATTACCAGGCTATTGGCACCAAATTTGGAAACTTAAGCTGCTACAGTTTTCTAGAAGTACAGAAATCTTACGACAATTTTACTCTTACCTTTCTTTGGCTATAAATAAATCTGTTTTATGCCACGCCCACTTATCCATTAATTTACAATACATATGAACAGACACTCACTCAACTTACAACTGCTAGTCAGCCTTTTAAAAACTGCAGTCAAAGTGGAAAAACCGCCATTTCTTCCACTACTTCACTTGTCATTGGCCAAAAACACTGTTCAAAATGTATTAACAAAGTGACCTACCTCAGTACTACAACAATGAAACAATAGAAAAAACAACAGGCATTTTGTTGCTAGAATTGAGACGGCAAATGTCAAAATGCCTTATTAAAAAAAGTAAATAAACAAAATAAATGACGACAAACGCCACACACAAAGAAAATCACTGCAAACAACTGCGCTTGTGAGGTCACTTTATTAGTACATTCTGACACTGTTGCTTTTACTTCTGATTCATTAAATGTAAACAACTCAAAAAGCGTAAAGTTGTTTGACAGTTTTTAATTTCGACTGCTGTTTTTTAAACCCTGCTGCTAGTGAATGTTTGATGGTAGTAAACAGTAAGTGTTCAAACCAGAGTATGAAAACAAACAAAACATTTCGCAACCGTTTGCAAAATGTACAAAACTATTGAAAATTTTTAAATTGTATTGTACATGAGCAAAACCAAAACAAAAACTTTTCAAGTGTCAAAGAGAGAAAACGAAACAATTGGCTTTCCACTCATCTGCATTATTTAATTTACCGTTACAATCGTACATCTGAGTACAAAACAGATAGAGAAACGTTTTGTTTTGAGTAATTGATTTAGTTCTTGTTTGGTTTTTGTAGTGGCATAATAAGCTAAGCTGCAAAAATTTAGAGCATAGTAAAGTCGAATGCCGAGTTTATGTATGAGTAATATTTTTAGTTTTTATGTAGATATAAATTTATTTTTTGTTTTCTTTTTTCTTTGAATTACTTTTTATTTAATTTAATTAGTTTTTTTTTTTTTAATTACTATAGTAGTCAAAAAAAGCATTAATAAAAACAAAAAAACCTAAAAACCTCTCTTTTTTTCACTTAGAAACAATAGTTATATATATATATATATGACTAAATATTATAATGAGTAAATCAATTTCCAAACGTTTGTCAAACGTTTTTTCTCGTTTGTTCTTACTCTTTTCTTTTCCAGCTGTGTACGTTTATATTAATGTACAATTTGCGCTCACGAGCAAAAATAATACAAAACAAAATGGCACAATCATTCTCATTGTTTTGGTTTTGTTTTTGTTTTACTCACTGCAAAGAACAAAACAAAACGAAAGCAAACGTTTCGTTTTGTTTGTTTTCGTACTCTGGTTCAAACAGAATTGAGTTTTCAACTTGAGACATAAATCCTAAAGCCCATAATTAAAACGTCGATAGTAACTTCAAATTCTCTACCTTATTTTATTGTTTTAATTTTTTATTTTCTTTTGTTTTCCATTTTCTGTTTACAAACTGTTTGAAATTTAATAAAAGCATGGGCGTATTGTTGGTGGAATAACTGCCTATCCCACGATGTCGACAAGAATATTTCTTTCGTATATTTATATTGAAAACAAAAATAAATTTTACTGCCTATTTCACGATGTCACTCGAACGTTTACGTTCGCACAAATAACATATAAAACAAAAACAAAACTCAAAAATTTAAAAAACGTTCTCAAAATAAAAAAGATTTTATTTCACGACGGCTTTCTACGACAAATTTGTATGGAAAATGTAGTCTCGAGGCAGTTTTGTTTGAACACTTATACAAACCTGGACTACTTCAACTGAACTAGAGTTGAGTTTTAAACCGTAATAGGGGCAGTATTTTTTAGCTAGGCTTCAACGGCCACCTTTGGTTTGATTCGCCTGGGGACCAAACACACTGATCCAATTTCGAAGTAGAAATTTGTTTGTATGTGTGACACCGTCGATGTTGGATAAAAAATTAAATCACTTAAAATATTACGGAAAGCACACGTACACACGAGTTTGATGTTAACCAATTAGACAATGTATTGTGCCCTAAAAATATTTTATTAATGCAATAACCCAAGGCAAATTCATAACAGGTAGACTCGCCCTAATTCGCTCAGAAAAAAATCTAGTTTATCAGGCCGGTTCTGAAAATCGCGTGATTTCAAATCAGGTGCTTTTAAAATCACACCTGTGATTTTGTAGTGTTCTGAAAGTCATACCGTTTTTTTTTTTTTATTTTTCGGTGTGCATTCGTCAATTGAAAATCAAACCGAAACACTCAAAAATTAAACACCAAAATATCACTCGTGAAATCGCAAAACGCCATTAAACTCGCCCGATAATCAGTTGTCAAAATCAATGTTTAAAAAAATATTTTGACAAACTAACAAGATAAATTAGATAAAAAAGCACGAAGCAAAAAATATTCAGCTGATCTCTCGAGTTCATCCGCTGTGAATACACCGTGCAATAGACCATGAAATACAACCAAGAAAAAGAAAATAATTGGGTGTTCACGGAAGGCTGGTTATATGGTAACAACAAAATACATTTATTTAAACTTTTTTTTTTTTAATATAACCTGATAGTCTGCCTTTAGTGAACAAATCCAAATGTAATGAGGTTGAACTTAAGATTTTATTTAATATTGATCAAATTTTTCTTCCAAAGCAAATTTCTCGGTTTCATTACGATTTTAACTGAACAATTTCACTATAAAAACCAACTTTTTTTACATTTTTGTTAATCTTATTAAAAATTTATAATTTTCTATTATTGCTTTTTTTGTTTGTTGTAATAACTCTAATTTGTTTTATTCCTTTAAAAAATTAAAACACTTCTTTAGGACGTGGAGCTGCCATGATTATTGAATCGCTTCTATTATTCTATCACATTAATTGTTTCAAATGCTGCGTGTGTCATGTACAACTTGGTGATGGTCTTAATGGTACCGATGTTCGAGTGCGCAATCATAAATTACACTGTCAGAATTGTTACTCAAGTGATGATGGCATTAAATTTAGTTGTGTTTAAGAAAATATAAAATATATATTTTAATAAAATTGTTGTTATTGTTGAAATAAATATACAGAAAACAAAAAAAAAAAAAAAAAATTAAGGTAAAAAAAACTCTACACATTTACCGCCTGTTTAACAATTTCGAACATAAACGTTCGCATAGAATTTTATATGGAAAATATTTTTAAAACTGGGGAGGGTGTTTTTTATACAAATTCAACACGTTCGAAATTGTTGAACAGGCAGTGACGCAGTACGTTTATACGTGCATATACATGTTTGTTAACAAAGTTAATAATTATCTTATGTATTTTTTTTAATTATTAAAAATAAAAAACATTTTAAATTTTTGAAATATTTATACCATTAAAATAAATAATTATATCGATGTTGGATTTTTAGCATTTTTTAAAAATGTTTTTAATGGAAAAAATTTCTTTTTTTTATATATAAACATAAAAAGAAGTCGATTTTTTAGAAAATTATACATGCTTGTTTTTTAAAGATTTACTACTCTTGACTTTAACAAATATCTCCAGATGGTGTCTTTTCTCTCTCTCTCTCTCTCCCTCTCGATAACAATAAGATAGATGTGACTTATTCTTAAACTATTTTTAACTTTTCCTTGATCTGTGTTTTTTTTTAAGAAATTTTTACAAAATAAAAAAATTGAATTTAAAATTTTTTAAATAAACTTAAAAAGCTTGAAAATCTCTATATAAAATGTTATAATGTTTATGAAGTTTATAATATTAAAAACAAATTATTTAATCTAAAAAAAAAAACTGTTGAATTAAAATTACTAAAAGCAATTCACAAGAACTTTTTAAAAAAAAAATCTTCTAATTTAAAAAATAGTTAAAAAAAATCTACAAAAAAATCATATAAAAATTGTATTATATCAATAATTAATTTATGATTTTACTCTTCTTTTTCTTATAAGTTTAAAAAACTATTGCTATCAAACATAATCGCTTAATTGAAACTTTCCTTTTTATAAGTTGGCTTTAAATTGTGTAAAAATTTATAAACAAAAAAACTTTATAAATAAATTGTATTTTATAATTATTTTTTTTCTCTATACATGTTTTATAATTTAAACATTTTTCTATTAGCCCTATTCTGGAAATAGAATTTAAGTGAAATTGAAATCGAACATATTTTTAAAAACGATCCTCTTGTGTTCAAAGTTCACTAAAAAATATGCCCTTCTGAAAACCTCATTCTTTTGAGGACCACTAATCTTTAACAGAGTTACTCACTTTTAAAATCAATTGAATTGAAAATCTCCATCGATTTCAATTTTACTCGATTTCGATTTCCAGCAAATGTGACCGTATATTTTTTAAGTTCTTATAATCGATTGTATTAAAAACCACATTATCTAATATTTAAACAACAACAAAAAATTTTTTTTTATGTATTTTATTTAATATGTAATTTGTATGTTATATTTATAATTATTAATCTATAAAACTACTAAACTTTATTAAGTATTAATTAACAAAAACTTTATATTTCTGTAAAAACGTATGCTTGAATTATTATACCTACTTTTATTATTACACAATATTATTATATTATTATTATTATTTTTTGTATCCTTATCTGTTCGAGAAAAAAATGTTAGTTGTTTAATCACAAATCAATAAACAAAAAATACACAAAAATCGAAACACCAATTTTTTAAAAAGGTTTGTTTAAAAAGGTAAAGCTATTTTCGACACACTTTTAAGGTTTGTAGCGACTCTTGCCATATAAAGGGTGGTTAAATTGTAAGGGCCGATGTTGAATGTGAACCACACCTAAACGCCAAGTTTTTTTTTCCGAATTTTATTTGACATTTCTCTATTTCAGACTTACTCAATTTGAACCATGGAGAGATACACAATCCAACAACGTGTTAAAGTTATCCAGACTTATTATGAAAATGGGCGTTCAAATCAAAATGCATATCGTGCACTTCGTGATTTTTGATGAGGCACATTTTCACCTCATTGGATTCGTCAATAAACAGAATTGCCGCATTTGGGCGAACGAGAATCCAAGAGTGATTGTCGAAAAACCAATGCACCCACAAAGAGTGACTGTTTGGTGCGGTTTATGGGCTGGCGGCATCATAGGGCCGTATTTTTTCCAAAATGAGGCCGGTCAGGCAGTTACTGTGAATGGTGTTCGCTATCGTGAGATGATTTTATGGCCCGAATTGGAAGATATGGATGTGGACGATATGTGGTTTCAGCAGGACGGTGCCACTTGCCACACAGCTAACGAAACAATGGCTCTTTTGCGCAACAAATTCAATGGCCGTGTTATCTCACGTAATGGCGATGTCAATTGGCCGCCAAGATCATGTGATTTGACACCGTTGGACTTTTTTCTTTAGGGTTATTTGAAAGAAAAGGTGTACGTCGATAAGCCAGCAACAATTCAAGAGCTAAAGGATGAGATAACTCGGCACATTAACGGCATAGAACCTCCATTATGCCTCAGGGTCATCGAAAATTTGGACCATCGGATGGAGGTGTGCCGCCGTGGTCGCGGCGCCCATTTGGCCGATATTTTGTTCCATACATAATTGAGTAATACCAATATATCATAATAAAATTAAATTACAATAATTTCCTAAATAGTTGGTGTTTTATTCAAAATCAACATCGGCCCTTGAAATTTATATGTTTAAAAACAAACTGACAATTTCCAAAAAAAAAACAAGTAAGTGTGCTATATTCGGCTGTGCCGAATCTTATATACCCTTCACCATCGTCCATCACCATAATTGTGGTACAAAACATCATCCGAAATTACAATAATTGGTGTATCTGATAAATGTGACGCGATGGGAGAAGACTGTGCTCATATTTGGCTATAGCATTCCAAAAAACATAAGATTCTGGTGGAATGGGCAAATAAATTTCTAAAAAGTTTTTAAATGTTTACCTGTGCAATATAGTGTCTTAAATAAATCAAAGAAAATGTATTCAGAAGGAGTAGTACAAGAAATATATTACTAAATGTATATATAAAACACATTTCATAAACATCTTCTATTTGCTACAACCATGTCACAATCCAAAAACATGTTTGGCAGAAAACAAGTTTAACGTTTTTGAATTACCAAAACATTAAAGTAAATATTTTATAAAAATTACTTTTCGAGAGAAATATTTACAAAATAAATAGAATCTGGGAATTTATTTCTCTTGGTGAGTAACAGAAATATACAAACGAAAAATTCTGATAGTGCATAGAAAATATTCCTGGAAAATATTGAAGGAATAAGCCTATTAAAGTATAAAAGCTTTTGAGGATTGTAATTTGACTTAGAATACATATTCGAATAATTTGAAAATTTATATATACAAAATATTTATTTAAGTTTTTATACCATTTAAAATAATAATAAATAGAAAGAAAACGTAAAAAATACATAATGTGGTGTACTTATTTTAATTTTAAAAGATGCGCCTCTTTTTTTACACAAATCCACTTTTTGGTGCCAATTTTATTTTAGATATCCCCTTTTTTTGATACTTTTTGCTATGAACGCTTTTACTGAAGAAGCGTTAAATTAAAATATATTGAGCCTACGAGTTTCTTTCTTAATGTTTATAGGTTTGTGTGCAGAAAATTAAACGCATTCAAATAAAACAACAAAACAATAACAACCACAAGGGATTTGTTTGGAAAAATTAGAGGCAGTCGTGGTTTTTTTGACACATCTCAGCCATTTGTGGACCGATGTTGCTGCATTTCAATAGCAAGAAGTGGTGGACTATATGTGACATACATGTAAAACGACCTAGCCGCTATCAAGTCTGGAGTCTCCGGAAAAAACCTATCAAACGTAAGACGGAAAGACGGACATCGTTAAATCAACTTCCCTCCTCGTAAGGACTAAAAATATATATGTATACTTTATAGTGTCTAAGATCAATATTGTAGAAATTACAAACGGAATGGCAAACTTATATATACCCTTTTCCACCTGTGGTGAATGGTATAAAAATCTGTTTTTATGAGAAAAAACTGCTCCTTGAAAAAATTATAAAACCATAGCTGTGTACATATTTTGAATTCATTTTAATTGAATAAAAAAAAAAAAAAAAATTTTTTTATTATCTAGATACTTACTTATATTATAAAGCCGAAAAGTATTTATGTTTGCAAAGGTAAATGGGTTATCAAGGGTTCCACTTAACTCTTAAGTAGACTCCTAATTTGTGTGACTCAAACTGCTACCTAGGCCCGGCTGGGACCACTTGTATTTTGTATCTAGTTTTTGTGGCTATCGAAAAACTCACTCTAACGAACCCCTGGGCCTGGCTGGGACCAATTTTATTTGTATGGGGTTTTATGGCTATAGCAAGAACATATCTGTGGCAATTTGACAAAACAAAGTCGAGATAAGATAGCAAAAAAATCGGTGAAAAAATCATTTTTATCAAGTACATAATAAAATAAACCGAAAATAAAAAAAAAATTCGTTTATAATACCAAAATTTTAAAAACGTAAGCAAAAATATTTTTTTAATGAAAATTCGTACGACTAACAACATTTTTTTCAACTTTTTTAAATTTAACTTGATAGTCGTTTACATATCGTTACTTTAATATAGAAAAGCCCTAACTAACATGTTCCTTACTTTACAGGAGAAGGAAAAAACTTAATAAAAATTATAGTCTTGTAGTCGCGATTTTTTTTTAAACGCAGTTTTTATTAAACTTTCTAATCAATTTAATAAAAAACTGCGTTTAAAAAAAATCGCAACTACGATACTACAATTTTTATTAAGTCTTTTCCTTCTCCTGTAAAGTAAGGAGAATGTTAGTTAGGGCTTTTCTATATTAAAGTAACGATATACTGCTTGTCAAAATTTACATAAATTGAAAGCTGTGACGTAGTCTGCGCTCAATTTGCAGGCAATTTACTTTCAAGATGTCACCAAGAAAGCTATTTATAAAGACAATTTTGTAATCAGCAGTTAAATTGAAAGCAAAATTAATAAACAAAAGGAAAGGTAAAATTGAAAGCAATCTTGTGGTCAATTTAAAAAGTGTGAGTGTGTTAGTGCCGGTTCACACACTTCAAGTTTGACTCGTCAAGTCTTGAGCTTTTAGGAGAGAAAGGTAAAGAGAATGCCATTTATTTTCCCCTCTCTCCTAAAAACTCAAGACTTGACGAGTCAAACTTGACGTGTGTGAACCGACACTTAGTAAAAAAGTGAGAGTGTATTGCAAATTGAAAGGCAAAACTTGCTCGTGTGGCTTCCAAGATAAGATGTTCTGTCAAAATGCCACAGATTTGGTTGTTTTTAGCAGTATTGCTTGCCACAAAACAACTCGTTGCTTAAATCACTTTTTACTATAATTTCTTTGCCTTTATTTTATATTTTACTTATCCATTTTAAGCAAGAAACAACAAAATTGCAGCAGCACTGTCGGCGTCTGCATTCATTGAAAACAAAACAAAAATGAAAAATTAAAGCTTGTTCGAAATATTGTTGTTTGGCAAACACAAAATCGAAACAAATTGTGTGTTTGCCAAGCATTTTGTGTGGTTTGTTTTGCCCTTAAGCAAATGCTTTAATTGCCGCGAAAAAAATTTCTTATAAAAAATATTTTTTGTACAAAATTTCATTATTGGTGCATGACAATATATTTCTTGCATCAGTTTTCTTACACAGAATACTTTTGTATTGACACATAGTGCTTTTCAAATACTTTCTTAAAAGCGTTTTTTTTTTCTTATATGAGATTATTCTCTTATATCTTATTTCTATTGTAATACTAATATGTTTATTATTTGGCTTCGGCTTTTAAAATTTAAATACCATCATAATTCACCATAGGCATGGCCACCGCATAGTCCCAGTCTCGTGTATATGGAAACCTGTGCACTACTATCCAGCGATTCTCCTCCATATAATAACGTGCTATAAATTCACCACAAGTGCAGTATAATTGATTGTCCACTGTGAAAATTTCATAAAATTCTCGTTCTTCACCAAAATCAATTATTTCCCATTTATTTGCACGCACATCATATCTTTCCATACACATGCCCAGGCCCTCACAACAGTATATGTAAGGCCCTATCACAGCACTTGAGCAATAACCTTTAATATCATTCATGGGCCTCAAAGCCTGCCAAGTATTTTCACGGGCATCATAACGCTCCAAACAATTCCAACTTCGTACCTCTTCCTCGCCGCCCATTACGTAAAATATATTGTCATGTATCACCGCACCCATTGAACTACGTTGCACCAACATGGGCTTACTAAACTCCGTTTTATTGGTCACCAAATTTAAATACTCCATTGTATTGGTGATACCACTAGAAGAATTGCCTCCGATCGCATATAAACAATCATTTAAAATTAGAGAACGATGATGGGAACGTCTCATTAGCAGAGGTGTTAAATCATACCACTGATCTCGATAAATGTTATAGTAATAGGAGTTCTTAGTACTCCGTCCTATACTGCCCCCTTGCATATATAAGATATTCTTATGGGCTGCCAAGCTGATGGCAAAAGCTGGGCGTGGTGGTGGCTTTAAAGGTATCATTGTTTTTGAATGCAAATCAAAACGAAATGTTTCCTGGTTTCTACCCATTTTGTCTACCAAAAATATGCGCCACTCTGAGCTGCCTTCATAGTGCTCCACCTCACTTAACCATTGCTCGCAGTCCGGTTGTTCGCCTAAAGTTTTAAGAGATCTGGTTACTTCTGCCGTAACACACATCGGATGTATGAAGCGTAATAGTTGTGGCAAATGAGCGAGGCGAGTATCAGGCTTAAACTCGGCCCAGCGGACAATACCCTTGAGAATGGTGTCGTCCGAATGCATGAAAAGTTCATTGTTGCTGAGAATAGGGACTAACTGAAATAGAGAAAATTAAGAAATTAAAATCCAAACTTTATTTTTTGTTATGCAAAAAGGTTCTAATACAAACTTATAAAATAACCGATCAAAGCAAGGTTAAACTTTTATTGGGACTTAATAATGAATTGTTAAAAATTAAAGTTAGACTATAAACAGAATCATCAAAATCGGCCCTTTTGTAAGTGTCGTGTAGTCGTTGTCGAAAACCAGTCGTATTTTGATTGTCATTAACGGCATAAACACGACCATCTTCCTAAACTTTTTACTCGTTAGCGGCCAGACATAAACCCCAATTGTCAAATTCGTGTTTATGAGCCAAAATTTGTACATTTGTACATTTTTGTTTTATATGAAGACAATTTTGAGTCTACATTGTGTTAATGTACCTTGACATTGTCGTTGTCATCAAGTTTCAAGCATACCGACTGTTTACCTCGGTAGCTGTGGTGGCCACGTGAAGTGGGGTAGGAAAACGTTAAACGCTCTTGCGACACACTGTTCGGTTGTGGTACAACCTGGTGCCCAGCCGTTCACGGGGAGGTGTTGAACAATTGTCTCACTAGCGGTTAGAGCCGAACCGGCGAGTTGTTGGTAGGTGAAGCACGCCTTTGTAGCTCACTCCTGCAGAAAATTAAACACTCTTTGGGTTTTGTTTTCGTCACGTTAAAATCACAGTTTATTTGCTGGCAAATGGATTGATACAGAGTATTTAATAGGCACTTAAACTACGATACGTTCTGTGCAACTTCGAGCTGGGGTGTTTGTCTGGTTTTCTTCAACTCTTGGATCTGACCGTTTCTCACTTTTTTCTCAACAACAAAATTTAGGTTGCAAACTGGGTTTTATATTATATAGAATTTGGCTGCTTGCCGATCAGAATACAAGAAAAAAAGTGCCAAAAAAAAGTAAACTCATACAACATGACAGTTGCCAAATCTCTCCACTCGAAGTTGCCACATCGTTGCAGCCAGAGATGGACACACGTTTCCCGTTCAATGTTCCATGTTCCATATCAAGTTGCAACGCAAACATGCCGCCCGCCTTGCACCTACTGTGCAAATAAAAGAAACAGTTATATTAAAACTTAACATATAATTTGAATTCAAAAAAAAAAAAAAAAAAGGAAATTATAGTACAAATTCAGGTGACTTATTTTAAACTTAACTCCTATGGAAATTCATGATAACTAATACATTTGAGATCAAAAAAAAGAAACTGTTATATACGAAAATAGGAAAAGTTAGTTAAAGGTGGCTGGTTATCGAGTCACCACCTGAGCCTCCCCAAAGACGGCCAGCCCAAAAATCGTGGGTTGCGTGTAGAGCCCTCCCCTACCCGCTGCCTGGCCATTAAAAATCAAGTGAGCCACATCCGCGCCTAGGACCAGGTAATACCCCGAGCTCCTGCTCCAATTACGGTCCGCCAAGCACGTCTCACGCACCCCAACGAGCTGTGTCCGATCTACCTTCACCCTCGGACTGCGCCCGTATTCCCTGTCCTCCACCACACAGGTCACACCGACTTTACGACCCTCCAGCTGATTGTGGCAAACTGTTATCTTGGTTCGGCCTTGCCTCACCTCGCAATATAAGGCCCTGGCCTCCTCGGCCATAATAGAGGACCGAGCCACATTGGGGTCGATCAGGACCCGAGTCCACTGATATGAGTCCTCCGGGCCGGTCTTGATCCCGACATCAGCCGTCATTGGCAACCAGATTCTACCAGCCCCTAACGGGTGCAGCCACGTGTGGTGGTCTTGGTTACACCGCCGGCACCGGTCTAAGCTCTTGCACGCGCTGCGGTGATGGGTTTGGGCGAGACAATTTGAACACAGTGCGTGGTGGGCTACGGCTCTCAATTTTTTCTCCACGTTCATACACATGAACCGGGTGCACTGGCGAATGGCATGGAACCGGTTGCACAGAGGGCAGGGAAAATTGGGGTTAAAGAACCCGTCACACATGATGTAATGCTGAAATTGAGTAAAATGGTTTTAGAGAAACTTGGCTGAAGAAAGAGAGGTAAGTTATTTCGAGGACGTGAGTGAGGTTTAGGTGGCTAGGTGAACTACGTGATTATGAAAGGGGGGGCAGTAGGACAAGTTTATGAATTGGCCTAGTGATATTTCCCTTTTGAGTTTTTAAATCTACGACTCGGACCCTATTATCAGCACCACGGTAGACCTTTAAAACACGACCCAGACGCCATTCAGTCAGGCCAGCCGGCTCGTTTTTCAGAACCACAACGTCGTTTTCCTGCAGATCTTGCTGAGGAGTTTTCCACTTATTGCGTTTATGTAACTCCTTTAGGTATTCGTGCTTCCATCGTTGACATATACCCTGCTGCATTGCTTTAACCTTACGCCAGCGATTTATCTGGCTTTCAACTGATAGAAGCTCTTCTGGTTCGGCCGGGGTCATCATAGCCGAGCCGATGAGGAAGTGACCGGGCGTTAGGGCCGTCGGTTCGCTTGCAGTATCAGGCAATGGACCTAAAGGACGCGAATTAAGACAGGCTTCTATATTTGCGAGAATAGTGGAGAACTCTTCAAACGTGTGTTTCATTTGACCAGCTATTTTTTTAAGATGCGTTTTACAACTTTTCACGCCAGCCTCCCAGAGACCGCCCATATGGGGGGCCGATGCTGGTATAAAGTGCCACGACAGTTTCTGGTGCTCGTATTTCGTGATAGCGTCATCTTTAAACTGTTTCACACTAGCTTCGAAATTCGAATCGATTTGTTTAGCCGCCCCTATGAAGTTGCGGCCATTATCGGAAAACATTTTGTTTGGACAACCCCGACGAGCAATGAATCGGGCCAGAGCCGCTAAAAAAGCTGGAGTGCTTAAGTCGCTTACTGCCTCGAGGTGAATTGCCTTAGTGGCGAAACAAATGAAAAGGCACACGTAACCCTTAGTTATTTTGCAGCACCGTCCCGAAAAACTTTTAATTTCAAACGGGCCTGCAAAGTCAACACCTGTATTTGAAAAAGGTCGGCTAAGGGAAGTCCTTTCCTCTGGTAAAGGGGCCATTATCTGTTCCTGCAACTTCCTCCGATGTATAACACAAGTTTTGCAATTATGAATCACGGTTTTCACTAGGTTTTTCGCCTTCAAGATCCAACATTCTTGACGAATTAAATTCAATACTAAACGCGGACCACCGTGACACGATAATTTGTGGACAAATTCGACATAAAGGCGAGCCAATCTACTGCCGTACGCAAGAATAATGGGATGTCGTTCGTTATATGACAAGCATGCGGTGGACCCCAGGCGACCATTCGCCCTAATAATGCCGTCTTTGTCTAGAAATGGCGTGAGTGCTAGTAAAGAGCTACGAGATTCTAATTTCTTTACCGATTTCAAAGCCTGGTACTCGTTTATGAAATGCCGTTGCTGGGACAAGAAAAACAAGCGGTTTCTAACGAAAACTAATTCTTGAGCCGAGATTCTTCTTGAGCCGAAACTTTGACTTCTCTTTTCCTTAGCAAGATGGCAGAATCGGAACACGTAGGCTAACACATGATATGCTCTGGGCAAGCATGAGAAACGTTCAAGCATATCTTCGTTTTCGGTCGATCTAGCAACAAGAACTTGCACCTTTTTTGATTCCTGCGCTGTGTCGAACTCTTTTTCGCCTACGGGCCATAACGATTTCTCTAATATGAGCCATTCAGGACCATGCCACCAAAGTTTGCTTTCTTTTAATTCCGAAGGTATCAGCCCCCGGGTTGCTAGATCGGCAGGGTTTTGACTAGAAATCACGTGAAACCAATTTTTGTTGCCTACTTTTTCTAAGATGGACGCTACTCTATTCGCTACAAAAGTCTTCCAATTACATGGTGGTTTTCGTAACCATGCTAGCACTATCGTTGAATCGGACCACAAATAAAGCGAATGCGTACCAATGTTAATCGTGGGAACTACATGTTTTACTAGGCTTGCTAACAGGACCGCCCCACACAATTCCAATCGTGGCAAAGACGGTTTTTTCACCGGAGCTACTTTTGTCTTGCTAATGAGCAAACTTGTAAAAACCTCGTTTCCCCTGCTAACTCTTATGTACAAAGCGGCTGCGTACGCCAATTCAGATGAATCGCAAAACCCATGAAACTCAACATCGCAGCCTGGTAAATACTGAACCCAACGTGAAAGCTTAATCGTATCTATCTCATTGTATTTTGCCACAAAATCCTGCCATTTTTTCAAAGCTAACGGCTTAATTGCCTCATCCCATTCTACTTTATCGAGCCACATCTGTTGCATCAAAATTTTCGCTGTAACTACCACTGGAGCTAGCCAACCTGCCGGATCAAAAAGCCTAGCAATAATCGAAAGCACTTCCCTTTTCGTATAACACTGCTTTATTTTGATTTTTTCAGTAGTAAAGTAAAATGTGTCCTCTGCTGCATTCCACCGAATGCCTAAAGTTTTAGCGGTGCTCTTGTCATCAAGAGCCAAAAACGATTCATTAAACAGATGGTCTTTTGGCAAGTTTTTTAAAATCTGTTTTGAATTTGAAGTCCATTTTCTCAATTCAAACCCTGCTGTTTCTAATATGCCAATTAATTGGTCACGTGCTTCTAACGCATCTGGAATAGAATGAGCTCCCACTAGAGCATCATCCACGTACATGGACTCACGAAGAATTCGAGCACCAATAGGGAAACGCTGCTCTTCATCACTAGCTAACTGACTGAGGGTTCTTAGAGCCAAATAAGGAGCACAATTTACGCCAAACGTAACCGTTTTCAGCTGATAATCTTCTACCTCATTATCTTCAGAAACACGAAAAACAATTTTCTGCCAGTGCCTATGTTCACGTCTCACCAAAATCTGCCGGTACATTTTTGATATGTCCGCATTAAAAACAAACTGAAACAATCTCCATTTAAGGACTAAACTCACTAAATCAGCTTGTAAAACTGGGCCAGTATACAACAAATCATTAAGACTTTTTCCATTTGAAGAAGCACTTGATGCGTTAAAAACCACCCTCAGCTTTGTTGTTGTACTTTCTGGCTTAAAAACGCCATGATGTGGTAAATAATAACCTGGACCACCTGAAGTGTTTTCAACCCTTTCCATATGCCCCAAAGTTATGTATTCTTTAAGGACCTCATCATACTGAGCCTTGCGCTCAGGATTGCGCAATAATGATTTCTCATTTCTTAAAAACTGACACACCGCAATATGTCTATTAGGACCAAGCAAATCGAATTCATTTTTAAATGGAAGACTCACTAGGTATCTTCCCTCAGTGTTCCTTTCAGTAGTGGAGCTATAGATCTCTTCGCATTTTTTATCCTCATCTGATAAAACTACGTTATGAGACACTTCCTCTAACTCCCAAAACTTTGACAACTGGTCACTAACAGAAACGTTTGTCATATGAGACATTCTTACTATTCGTGTGGAAGCCCCCATAGGCGTTGGACCCGTGACAATCCAGCCAAAAATGGTTTCTTGAGCCACCAATGATTCAAAAATACCATGTTTCACTCCACCACGAAGAATTGAGGGATAAAGGTCACCCCCTAACAACAAATCTACTTCACTGCTTTGAAAAAATTCTGGATCGGCATAGCTTAACTTCGGTGGTACAAAATTCTCCGGGGGAACAAAAGAATGTGTAGGGATACTGCCCGTTACACGTGAAACTACTAACGCTTGTACATTGAGAGACACGTTCTCATCAAAAAGCGACACAATTGTAAACATTGCCATTTTAGAAGATCTACTGATTATTTCCCCTCCTAACCCTGTGACTTCCGCAAAAACTGGATTAGTAGGCAGCTTCAACAATTTTTGTATTCTCTCCGAAACAAAACTTTCATCTGAACAGGGATCTATTAATGCTCGTACCTTGTAACTAGAACCATAACTGCTAACATTAACCCACGCTGTGGCTAACATAACTTTTTTCGCGACTGTAGTGTGATGCGACTGAACCCCTCTAGATGTACTAGCAACTTCAGATAACTGTGGCTGACTAATATTACTTTGATTTTCACCGTGAGAATTATTATTCGACTGGGACTGTGTGGTAGTATTATTTTTTACGAATTCTTTATGCATCAATGTATGATGCTTCTTCTTACACTTTGAACAACTATTCGAACTAGTACAATTCCCATACATGTGGCCAATCGTAAGGCAATTGAAGCAAAATCGATATTTTTTCAAAGTTGAAACACGATTCCTGTAGTCCATGTTAAGAAACTTATTGCAAGCGCTAATTCTGTGATTTTCCTTGCATAATTTACATGAAGCTGAATCAACTTTGGTATGATGGGCCTTTAATTGCTTAACTTTTGTAGCTGCTTGATTAGTGCTAGAAGAACCTGATTGGGAACCACTGGCCGATCCCCCACCTGCCAATATAATATCAGAAACACTCTCAAGGGCATGAAACCTATCCGTTAAAAAATTGTTCAATTCTTCCCATTTGGGAACCTCTGTTTTATTTTTCACTGACTGCTCCCAAAGATTTAAAGTGCATTCTGAAAGACGCGATGAGCATTGAAACACAAAAATTGGGTCCCATGAATTAATGTCAACATTATACAACCTTAACACAGATATGCAATTGTTAATTTCTCTTTGCAGCCTCTTAATCTCTGAAGCTGTTTCTTGTTGGCATGGAGCCAAATTAAATAATGCTTTAAGCTGACTATTAATTAACACGCGCTTATTCTCGTATTGACACTTAAGATTGCCCCATGCAATTTCAAAATTTTCGCCTGTTAGAGCAATATTTCTATTTATGTCCCTAGCCTCACCGTCCGTTTTTCTGAACAAATAAAATAATTTTTCAACAGGGCTTAGTCGCGTATTGTTTATGTAAATTGCCGTAAACATGTCCCTAAATGTGGGCCACGATACGTAATCACCATAAAACACGCCAGTATCACACGGTGGTACAGGTATAGAACCATGAAGGTTGGGAACCACTGCCTCTTCATTATTTTTATTCTCCCCGTCTAATGCCTGTTTTGCTTTTGCCAGAATATTAATGCACCTCACATAAGTTTTCCTAACTTGTGAATACTTTGCTTGAATCGCCGCCGCCTCTTTTTTAGTGTCTACATTTTCAGCAGAACACTCATCGTACAATTTTTTATATTTTTCCCAACTTTTATTTAATTCACTTTTCTCAAATTCAAAGGCATCGGCCGTATAAGTAGAAAAATCCTCTTTTTTAAGCATAACCTCAAACCCGGTCACTTCATCCCCCGCTCGAATAAATTTCTCAAGGCTCGTCATTCTGTTTTTTATTCAAGGGAAAACAATGCCGAACAACAACAAAGGAAACACTTTTAAAAAAGATCGTAAAAAATGAACCAATATGAAAAATACAAAAATCGCGCCACTACTGTTTTTTCAGCGAGTTCACTGATTGCGAAAACAAATGTTTGTTAAAAAACACAACAACAAACGGGCGAGTAACTGTCCGTACAAATAAAAGATGGCTCTTAAGTAAAATTTTTCAAATTAAATGGCGCCCACCTAACCTCACTTTCACTGGAGCACGAATAATTTTTGAAACACAATATATATAATATCCAAATTCCACTGTACGTACCTCTTTTTCTTCAAATTTCTACGGGCGAAGGACCAAATGTTTACCTCGGTAGCTGTGGTGGCCACGTGAAGTGGGGTAGGAAAACGTTAAACGCTCTTGCGACACACTGTTCGGTTGTGGTACAACCTGGTGCCCAGCCGTTCACGGGGAGGTGTTGAACAATTGTCTCACTAGCGGTTAGAGCCGAACCGGCGAGTTGTTGGTAGGTGAAGCACGCCTTTGTAGCTCACTCCTGCAGAAAATTAAACACTCTTTGGGTTTTGTTTTCGTCACGTTAAAATCACAGTTTATTTGCTGGCAAATGGATTGATACAGAGTATTTAATAGGCACTTAAACTACGATACGTTCTGTGCAACTTCGAGCTGGGGTGTTTGTCTGGTTTTCTTCAACTCTTGGATCTGACCGTTTCTCACTTTTTTCTCAACAACAAAATTTAGGTTGCAAACTGGGTTTTATATTATATAGAATTTGGCTGCTTGCCGATCAGAATACAAGAAAAAAAGTGCCAAAAAAAAGTAAACTCATACAACATGACAGTTGCCAAATCTCTCCACTCGAAGTTGCCACATCGTTGCAGCCAGAGATGGACACACGTTTCCCGTTCAATGTTCCATGTTCCATATCAAGTTGCAACGCAAACACCGACATAAATCTTAACGACTTTGACCACGATAACTACACAGAAAACACTCGGGATAAATTAAAATTTTTATTGTTACTTTAATTACGAGTCGTACTCAAAAATTCAATTACGAATAACACCAAAATGTACTAGAAACAATTTTTTATGGGATTCCTTTCGAAAATCAATCCCGGAATTTCTTAAAATAAGTAAAAATTCTTAAATCAATTTAAGTTAATAATAAGATCATACACTCGCCTACGCTGCTTTTGGAAATATGCTAGCAGCAGCAGCTATTGAGTAGCAACAGAATCTAGGAATGATCCGTTCCTCTGGCCAAACTCTTCCACAAGTGGTGTAAAATCTGCCCTTCTCGCGACTTTGGGTTGGATACCACAACCACCAGGTGATCCCCGAAAATATTTTTTACACGAAACAGTAAAACTCCCCGCAAAGACAATTTTACCAAAAGACAGAAAACATTTCCCGCAAGAAGTGTATACCTTCGAAGGCCTCAATCAACATATCGATCATTTGCTGCAACTTCGTCATAAATTAAAGATATAAGTTTCACAGAAAACGACGTTAAAGCTTTCAATTTACACATGACATAATAAAAATTTAAAATTTTATTCTTCTCTCAAGACAATATCATCATATGAAATATTTACCATTTCATAAAACACTTGATTTGCTATGCATTAGTAATATGAAGTCAAAATTTGCGAATTTTGATTTATGACGCTGTTGCAGCAAATGAGCGATAAATATGTAAAAGTTTAAGCCGGTTAACTCCAGATATACAAAAATTATTTTTTATTGCCGCGCCCATTTTACCAAGTCTGTCTTGTAGTGGTATCGAAGCTATTTATTCTAAATTTTGTAAATTTTACTCATACTGATCTATTTTGTGTTTGTATGGGAGGTGCCATGACCACTTCTCCAATCAAGACCATTTTTAGGAGAGGTTGTGTGTTGGTAACCCAGCTAGCTTTGTGTACCAAGTTTGGACAATTTTTCTCTTACCCTTCTTTAGATAGTAAATCTATTTTGTGACATGCCCACATCTCTTATCCCGCCCACATTTTGTCGAATGCTGTGTATTGATAACCTAGATGCTTGTACCTAATTTGAAAACTTTGCCTCCTGCCGTTCTCCAGATATACAGAAGAAAAAACAAAAAGGGATTTATGTGTAAAATTAGAGGCAGTCGTGGTATTTTGCTCATATCTTGGTCTTTTATAAACCGATCTAGCTGAATTTAAATATCCAACTTTTATGGAGTATATGCGGCATATACATAAACCAACCTAGTTCCAATAATTTCTGGGGTCGCATTTCAACTTACACACGGACAGACGGTCATCGTTAAATCAACTTCTTTACTCATAAGTAGGCCAACCAAAAAAAAGCATTTGCTTTTTTTTTTGGTTTACAAGATAGAATTTTTTTGATTGAACAGAAATTCCGATCATAAAAGATCAAAGAAAATGAGCTATATTTGTTAGGGCTTTTTTTGTTGCTTATTTTGATAATATCGGCTTATTTTAGTTATTTTTGCCATATCGGTTTTTTTTTTTGCTTATTTTGCCATTTTAAGATAATTTTTCATTTTTTCATACGAAAAAATAAAACTTGTTTAATAAGTTTTTGCAAAAATCATTATAATTTTTTTTTTTTGATGTGCCACTATTTTTTTTTAATATGTACTAAAACAAATCAACCATTTTTGTACTGTAACAACTCTGGTTAAAAAAATCGTTCAACGTTATGGAATCACTTTCTGAGTCGATCTAACGATGTCCGTTCGACTGGCTTTCCATGTGACCTTGTGCGCAAAGTACAAGTGAAATTATGAAGATATAATTTAATGAAATTTGGACCATAGGTTCTAATTGGCACAAGGGCGAATCGGTCCATTAATTCATATTTCCGGAATAGGGTCCAAATTTATTTGGACACATAAGGTAAACATTTTTTAAAAAATAGGACCACGAGCTGAGATAGGGGCAGTTTCTGTCTATCCGAAACTATAAAACTGATTTTAATGAAATTTAAAACATAGATAGATCCCTATTCATATAGCCATACACTCTCGAAAATTTGATTTTAAATACTGTGGTGTAGGGTATCATAAGGTCGGGCTTGACCGATTATACTTTCTTACTTGATTTTTATGTTACATTTTCTTAGCGGTACTGTAACGTACTTTTTATATTGTTGTATGTTTTTTTTATGTCTTTAAGTATTAAGAATTTTTATCGACGTATTTTATTATTTGCTTGTTTAAGTTCTTTTCTCTCGTAAATTCCATAGCTGTATTCAAACGATCGAATTCCTCAGTTACACAGTCACTTTCAGGGCTGCCAGGTAATTTTTTTCGTTGTCCCCAAAAAATTAAAAAAATATCCCCAAAAATCCGCAGATTCCCAAATCCCCAAAAAACAAAACCTTAAAAAATTAATATTTTTTGTTTGTTTTTTTTTCTGACCAAATTTAAAATTTTTTTTAAAAAAGGTAAGAAAAATGTTAATAAGAAATCCCCAAAAATCCCCAAATAAAAATTTTTAGTCAAAAAAATCATTTTATTTTGTTTGTAGGGACTGGTTTCTGTATGTTTTCTTAAATCCTTTTTATGCGATTCCAGTGAGGAATTACAAGCAGAACAATATGCTGTTTTTGAAGACGAATGAGCCAGTTTATAAGAATTTGAAGCTTGTTCAATCGGTTAAAGTCATCCTTATAATCAACAATAAAAATACATTTATCCAAATTTATTTAGTACTTCGATCCATCATATTGTATTGTATATAATGCATCATAACTACTAACCAATAGCTTAGCATTTTTTCCCCAATCTTTATTATATGATTTTTCATATTTACTTATTTTTGGGGAATACATTCATATTTGCTTCAAAATTGTCTTTAAAAAATCAAAAATTTTATGTGTTTTCAACGATTTTAGATTCTATTTTAAAATTCTTTTTTTTAAACACTCACTCAAGAAAAATAACAAGTTTATAAAGTACCTTTTACACACTTAATAAAAATGATAATGTTAATTAAGACCCTTTACACTATATAAGAGTAAGATAAAAGTTTTGCTATTTTTATTCATATATAATAAAAAATAATAAAAAAGTGTAAAATCCCCAAAAAATCCCCGAAATCTTTTTTGAAATCCCCAAAAAAATCCCCAATCCCCAAATGACTTTCCTTGTCCTTTTTGTTCACATGAAATCCCCAACTTTGGGGATAAATCCCCAAGTCTGACAACCCTGGTCACTTTATACAATAAAACTCTTTCCGTAACGTATTTTTACCATCATAGCTTGTAACGCTTTATTTCTTTTTAAATATAGTTTTTGTATAAATCTGAGTTCATACGGCTCTTTTCTTATTGAAAAGATTCTTCCTTTTTCTTCTTTGAACATGAATTGGCGTTCAAATTATTTATGTCATGTTTACGCCATGTTTTTTATTTTGTTTAGTCGTGCTTTTGCATGTGTGCTTTTTTGATATTGAAAACAATAACAAAATTAAACAACGAATGAGAAAGCAAAACGTAAAGACAGTACAGGCATTTGTGTAATCGTTTCTTTTCCCCTCGCCCCTCTCGCCTATAAAGTAGCAATCTTTTCAATAAGAAAAGAGCCGTATGAACACAGACTTAAGGAACATCTGTTAGTTCCCCTTTTCTCTGTTATTGGTATAGTAACGTTTTATTTTTTTTTTTGCTTTTTTAATATAGTTTTAGCAATTAAGAATTTCTCTGTATATATTGGAATGAAAGTGATTTGCGGAACCAAATATTGTCCATTTCTGCAAATTTTGGGTTTTTACAAGAAGTTGTAACAAAATTGGAAACAAAAAATCTTTTATTAGTTTTCCAAGTGAAGTTAGTTGTGGACACCGTAAGAAAAATGTCCGGTGTTCCAGGGGATATATGACACAAAGTTAACAAGAAATTTAAATCAATTTTTAAAAAAAATAAAGGATTTTCGGTACTAAAAGATATTGGGGATATTTTGGGAGGCAAGCGGAATTGTGAGTACAATCGTATAAAATAAACTTCAGAGCGAATACGCAATTTGAAATATGCTCCCTTAACATCTGTAGACGTAGAAATAACTTTTTCTATGTACAAGAACTGGCTGACTCCAAATATACATAGTTTTCTTTTCGAAAATTTATTGCATCAACTTATAATTTACTGTTACATCGTATTTTACGAATAAAGTGGAGTATAAACAATCAATTTAAATTGCTTTTTTTTAATTTTAACAGCTTTTTAAGAGCTTAAAGCTCATAAGGACCAATAATATACATATATGTAGGTTTAGGATCTAAAACTAATGTTTAAGAAATTACAAACGGAAGGACAAACTTATAGTTTACCCTTTCCCCCTGAAGTGAGAGTAAAAATATGATTGGATACAGACATTCTTGTTCTCGAGAAAACGCATTTTTTTTTGAATTTTCTCTAACCATGTTTTCAAGTTAAAATGCTACTTAATTGAAAGGTAGAGCTTAAAACGATATAGTTTTTTTAATTTTTCTTACCTCCTCATATGACATTTCATAAAACTCCTCACACTGCACAACCTCTTGAAAATGCGTTATTAAAAAATCCTTAGACATCTCGAGCAAAAATTGATTATTTTGTTTCTCTGCGAAATGTTTGAAGCCCAAACAATTCTCTGGATCCAATAGTTCACCCATATGTTCTCCACACATATCTGACAAATGGTCTAGTTGCAAAAAGGAGGCAGTCTGCAACAACTGTTGCACATATTCATCATAGATTTCACACAGGCCCGTGTAAATAAATTCCACAACCAATTGCAAACAGTGAGTATCGATTTCGGGCAGTTCTACTTCCGCTTGATCACTTTCGGGAAAATGGCCGCTAAACATGGCCATAAAAAAGGGACTGGCGGCAGCCAAAATATTACGGTGGGCCGAAATGCGTGTGCCATCACTGCCCAAAAGGCGAACATCTGTAAACTATACACAGAAAATTCCATTAACTTTTTTTGTACGTTAAAATTGATTTTTTTTTTTTATTAAACCTGTTCATTTTTGCGAAACTCATTCAGTTGCTGCAGCAGATGTCCACTTGTACCCCGTATAAAAGAACGAGGTGTCATTTGTTCGTGTTTCGTTAGTTCAATGCAATTTGTGGATTTCTTATCCATATTATTTTGATTATCTCTGGAATTGGCCATTTTTATGTTTATGTTATTTTATGAAAACATCTTTAATGTTTTGGTGTTAGAAAGGCGTGCTGCTTTATGAATCTAAAGTTAATTTGATTTTATGTAGCTACAATATGACAATTAAGGATCATGCGCAGTAGCAACTTTACCATTATACAATGTTACAAAGAAGGTGAATAATAAAACTAACGGTTGCTAAAATTTTAAACTAAAAAAAATCCTATAGATTTAATTTTGTTTTGATCGAAATGTTAAAGAGCTTTTAAAGCGTAACTTCGGAAATATGCGTGGATACGACTAATCGGAAAAAGTGATCACAAATAAAAAACTTTAATCGAAATTTGTTAAACTTCACGTTTAATCGGAAAAAAGCCTTAAGCTTCGTTCACAATCAAAAAAACATTTTCACTTGGTGTTCATAATAGAGCAACAATTTCTTTTGCAACCACACACATATTGCGTTAAGAACCCGATTGCAAATTTAAGACACAACAATATTATGCATTTATTATTATTTTTTACAACATATTGTTAAAATTTTCATTAAAAACTTAATAAAACTATTTTAAACGTCAGAAACAATTTCATACAAATTGTTGCTGAAGTTCCAGTTGACTCAACTTAAGTTAAATTTTTACAAAAATTTTAGTTAAATTTTTGTTTTAAAAATGAAAGGAAAATATATGAAATATTTTAGGAAGAAAAAAGATAGAAGAAAAAACAAACGAAGCTTTATACTGTAATCCAAAAATCGATGTTTTACTCAAAAAAATGTTTGAATTTCAATTAAGACTTTTTCCAAGGATGGTCACTGAAAAGAATTTTGGTATTAAAAAGTTTGTTATGTATTCGACAAAGAATGGGTATAAGCGACTTAAGGTACCCGTACACGACATGTTTCTTACATCTGACTTCTCAAATTTCAACTGCAAAATACATAAATATCGTCTTAAGGCGAACTTATTTTTTTCAGGTGGCTTTTGTCACACAGCTGAGCCGCGTTTTTTTCTCACTTAGACTCCTTTCAGACTCGGCAAGTTACTGGCGCAAGTCTCTTGCGGAACTCTTGGTTTGTAGACGTCAGCGGTACATTTAGTATAGACTTTGTTGTACTCGGCAAGTAACTTGCGCAACTATCTTGCCGAGTCTGAAAGGGGGTTTAGTCCGAGTTTAGACGAGTGAACATTTGGAAGAAAAACATCTGGAATTTCCTTTTGTTTTTTCATTTGCGGTTACTCAGACGAGTATGTTGCCTGAAACATTTTATTACTATTGTTGCTCTTTTGCAAAAAAAAAAAAAAAATGCAAACAAAGCGTGTCGCCGAACACCGATCCAAATTAAATGTTTCCCAGTCTAAATGGTGCCTTAGAGAGAGAAATGCCAAAAGTTGCTTGTGTTTTTTGTGTTGTAATTGTTCCAGTATTGCCACACCGTTTACATGAATTCGCCTTGTATTGTGTGTTACCTTTGTAACATTGCTTCTGCAAATGTTAGACGCAAAGTCGTCTGACAAAAATTTCAATTAAAACTTGCTCTATTTTCTTGTGACGTGGGCCAAGATAGCGTCGAAGATATATCGTCGATTTTTGGGAATTTAAAAACCGAGAAACCAAAATACCCAAATAATGGGATTTTAATGTGATGGGAATTTAAAAAGGGGAAGTAAAAATATTTACTGCCGTATTCATAAAAAATTAAAATAGATTTGAATTGTGTTTTAAGAAAAATTTGTATGAAAATATTGCCTTAAAACACACTTTAAACCAGGGATGTCAGCGCCTTGCACAATTGTGCAAATTAATTCACACACATTCTTCACACGCATTCTTACGCTCTTTCATTTAGTCCACGAGAGTACACAATTGTACACAATCAGCGTTACCGTTGTGCGACTTTAGTTGCAATTTGCAACCTTTTTGACGCTCTGAGACTTTTTGTGCGACTTTTTTAAAATCTTATAATTTTGCAACTTTTTGCGACTTTTTGCCCCTTTTTTGTAAGTGAAATACTTTTTTTACAGTTTATAAAAATATCAATTTTGTTTTTAACATTCCCCGGGATATATAACCTCATTTGATTGATCAGGTGATTATTTTGTATCCAGACCATTTTAACTAGTAAACTGTATTGAATATGACTTGTTTTGTATCGTATTCATTGAATTTCCATGCCAATCTAGGATGATCGGCCTTATTATTTAAAGCGTTTTAAGACCAACTTTTTACCGCTATTGATCTCATATCTTTATTTAAAAATGTTGTAAATGACACAGGCTTTTATTAACGAATTTAAGTTGTTAAAAAGTAAATACATTGATAAATCATACAATTACATTTTTAAAAAAATTACAAATGCTAACCATTTTGGCATACAGTAGGAAGCTTAAAACAGTGCGTGTGCTGATAATTTTTTTTCTAAGTTTTCTAGATACTGAAATAGGTTGGTTGAAAGGTTGGAAGTAAAAATTAATACACAAAAGTGTATTTAAAAACATTTTTAACGTATAGTTTCTCAGCTATTTATATCGTTTAAATTGTTAATTCCTTTTTGTTTTGTGTTTATTGATTAACTATCGCCTTACCAAAGATTTTAAGTAAATCGTTAACCAATACTCACTCGGGTATTACTGCATGTCTATAAGCGATCATACAATTTTTTTTCGGTTTTAAGAGAGTTATTAAAGAAATAAAACCGAAATTAATATGTTTAAAAAAAAACTGTGAGACTTAAATTTGAAAAAACGACTTTTTTGTGCGACTTTTTGTTTTAAAAACGACTTTTTGTGCGACTTTTTCAAAATTCTCACCGGTAACCCTGTACACAATTAGTCGTCGATTATCAAGCGACGGGTGCACATGCGGCGGATGCTTACGTATTTTTTAATCTTTATTAAGAATACTTGTCTCTTTATTCACTAATACTAATGTAAAGCAATACAACCACAATTGACATCACTGCTTTAAACTTATTTTATTTTTTAGAAATACGGCAGTAAATTTTTTTAACAAAAATACAAAATATAGTTAACATAAAATAAAAAAAAAACTTTTTGAAACTTTTTGCGTGCAAAAAATCGTTCGATCTGTTCCCGAGATAAATGGGTTCATCAAAAATGGTCAGTAAAAGAGTTGCTGATTTATCCCATGAAACACAGGCTTTTTGCACGGTATAACCTATATATGTATGTATATTATGTGCAAAAGCCACTTCTTATCAGATAGAAATTTGCGACATCGACGGAAAAGGCATTCAAATACCTTTCCAACGATATGCCATTTATCTCGATCACAAAAGTTCCGTTATTTAAAAAACGGTACTTCGAAAAAAATACAGCGTTTTTCATGTTCAGGAGGTCCCAATTAACTTATCTAGACATGTGGCGTTCTTGGTATTTTGGGCTGTAAACCAGTGTAATAAATACTTAATATTGTTCTGGGCAAAATTTGCAAACGGTGTCTTTATTTAAAATGTGTGTGGTCGCGAAAAAATTGTTGCTCTATTGTGAACACCACACAGAAAAAATTCTCCAACATTTTTACTAATTAAAGCATTAATCAAAAATTTAATCAAGTGAATTAAAAATGTAATCAAGTGAATTAAACGTTCAATCAAGTGAATTAAACTAATTCAAGCATTAATCAAAAATAAAATCAGTTTTAATTCAAAATTTAATCAAGTGAATCAAATGTTTAATCAAGTGAATTAAACGTTTAATCAATTAAATAAAACGTTTAAGTGTTACTATTAATTTGTTTACTGGTGCAAATTTAATTTATTTTTTTATAAATATCACAAATTTTTTAATTGAAATCTATTTTTATTTTTTTCTGTGCAGTAAAAATGTTGCTGCCTATTGTGAACGAAGCTATAAAGTTATTAAAAAAAAAATTAACATAATACTTATCTCACTTTTTTAAAAAGTGTAAAAAGAGTATTAACTCAAAATTTAATTTTTTCACTTTTTGGAAAAAAATCGACAAATAATATTCATATCTACCCGCTATAAAAATATCGAGCTATTTGTTGGTTAAAAAATGTATTTTCATATGACTTTAAAGTTAAACTAAAAATTGTTTTGCTTCTACTGAAAATGTTTTAATTTTGAGTTAAAACCCTCTTTATGATCAAGTGCGATATACTCACGGTTATGTACGAAAATATACTTAAGTAATGCGAGGAACACAATTGAGTCGCAGGTCGTAAGAACGTAGGATAAAAGGCCGTACATTTTATTTAACACGCTCAATTAACCCTCAACTTTGTCGTAAACTTATTTTGTTTTATGTAAAATATCACATTAGAAAACACAAAATTTTTTAAAATTTTCATTTAATTTTTGGTTCTTTTATTTAATCTTAAATACATGGGTAAAAAAGAGAAAGTTGTCCCCCCCGAAAATAAACTACGACATTTTTTATTATGATTCCCAAAATAGTTTGGCTTTAGTAATAATCTCCCGTGAGGTAAACCGCGTCAAAAAAGGTTCCAAAAATGGTATTTTTCATAAATAAAAAGTTTGGTAAATTTTTTTTTACCAATGAATAACCAAATTATATAGATAATAAGGAATTCTTTGATCTGTTTTATTCCCGATAAACTGAAAATTCCTAGTTTTGACCTTTTTTATCGCTAATTTGTGTAGAGCTAAAAATCACAAAGTTTTACAATTTTTTTACACATTATTTTTTTTAATCCTTTACTTTAGTTATTTTTTTATAAAGCTGCATATAATAGAAATAAAAAAAATTTTGTTTCATAAAAATCCATGGATAAATTCGTGTTTTATAAAGTAATGGCTAAATTAAAAAATTATATTAGAAAAACTTAAATCAGGCGTAATTTAAAATGTTTTGACGGATCTCAAAACAAAATCGAGTTCGTCGTTCCAAAGTTACGATAAGATGTAAGGAGCAGACTTTTCAAAAATCTCAATTTTTACTAAAACTTTTTTTAAAAAAAAACCTCTCCCTAGAATTTAAAATTTGGACCATATTTGTACTACTGGAACCACAATACATCAAAATTGTATAGTGGTTTTTCAAGCCTTTAAAATTTTTTCGATTTTGTTGCCTTGTGTAATAGATGTTAGATGTTTCAAGTGTGAACGCGTATTTCATATTTTCAACATCTTCCATGCGTTCCTCCGAAATGTATGCAAGTGTACAAAGGGTATTAGACATCATTAAAAATCCATTTTTTGTGGTTAAACAGAATAATTTTGTGCAGAAAACACGTTTTATTAATGTATTAAGCTATTATTAAATGAACCCGTTGATGAACAACATTTTAAGAGGACATACAAAAAAGTTGTGGAATAATGTAAGTCTAGTTGTATACTTAAAAAAAACTAATATAATTGCGCTCAAGGCACATTTAACTAGACATCATTAAAACCCAGTTGTTTAACTCCAAAAAGTGTACCTCGTTCGGGAAACACGTTTATTTGATATCAAATAGTTACAATATTTAACCCTTTTATGGCCAACATACAAGTTAACAAGTACATAAAAAAGATAATTAAAATTGAAATGAATTAACAAAAAATATCTTTCAAAAAATCTTTTCGCTAAATTATTTCATATACCTTGTTAAATGTACAATGTGATAGCAATTGTATTTTTTTTTAAGTATACAACTGGACTTATATTTTTTCCACAATTTTATTTTTTAAATGTCCTCTAAAAAATGTTGGGCATGAAAGGGTTAATTAAATTTTTTTTCCCATGCAAGGTGAGTCGGTCTGATGAACATTCATATACATTTGTTAATTCTGATTAATTTCGGTTAAAAAATAGTTAAAAAAAAAAAACAAAACACAAAAAACCTAACAAGTTGCGTTCGTTTAAAGAGTCACAAATTTTTTCAAAGTTGCATACACTGAGTCTAAAATGTTTATATTAAAGCTATTGCAATATTCCAGGAGTTGCGCTCATCAAGGTTTGAAGTAATCGAGGGCGCACTGTCACATTCAAAAATGTTGCATTTAAACATTTTACACTTATAACACACTTTTTTTTTTTTGAGAAAAGAAAACGCCATTAGTATATATAAAGCAAATTTAATAAGGAGGATTTTCATTACGTAAACTTAAATATTTTTTAAAATAATAATAATAATAAACCAACGTTAAATCTACCAAACTTCGCATTTGTCGTCAGGGTTCATGGGAGTTCCCTTGTCACAGCCAAAATCGGAGGAGAAATCTGGCATGTTTTTTAAAGGACCCAAAGTGCGGAATTCAAAGGTCGCATGGGGCTCCCTAGCAATTTCTCTTTGAAGGAATTCTGCAATAATATAAATACACACATACATACATATTTTACTGATTTTCATATGTATATAAAATGAATTAAAAGTTTTTAAAATGTACCTGTTCGAAATTTGGAACACCACGTTTGGGTAGTTGCTATCCAATACATTTGTAGAGCTGTGTAGTTCAATCCAGGCAATTGGAGCTCTTCACCGTTTCTGGTAACCAATTGCTTGTAAGCCATATAGGTTTCCTTAATCGCACCATTATCAGCAATATTTTCATTCTGAGTAAAATCACCATCAATCTAAAATGGAGAAAAATAAAAATCTATTTAATGCCAAATGACTTTAAACTGAATTATTTACAGCCGTTATTCATAACGAACATTTTGCATGAAGTTAGCACAAAGTTTATTCATAAGACACTTACCAAGCTCCGTCTAACGATTTGCTAAACTCTTGTTAATGAGCTGCCAAACCTTTGCCAACTTGTTTTTTTTTTATTTAAATTTACTGTCTGTTTTTTAATTTGCTTTCTTTTTTTTAATAATTTTAATTTTAAAAACAGTTTAAAATGTTTAGTTGTGAAGGGGGAACAAATTAATTGGCAAAACCAGAAATATAATGTGGCATCATTTAAATTCAGAGTTGGTTTATTAAAAGTTAGCAGACGGATAAAAGTTTGTTATGAATTAGCTCTGTGCTAACAAGCTGCTAAGTTAATTCGGCATTCTAGTTAGCAGCTAGCTGTACGTAGTGCTATGAATACGGCTGTTACAGTCCTAATTGTGTCAAAAACTTACATTAAGTTCAGTTTGTTTATCTGTGTAGTTGCTATATTGTTTAATTATACATTTTGCCTTTTCTGTAAAGGCTTCTTCAGTAGCAGGATCCCACCAATCAACTAAATTCCCATCAGCATTATATTTACGACCAAGATTATCAAAACCATGAGTCAGTTCATGTGCAATAATATTACCAATGCCTCCATAATTCATATACTTAGGTCGTTCACTGTTAAATAGGTAACCTTGCAGAAATCCGGCAGGCAATTCTGAATACAAATTACAATTAAAGACGATTTCGATTTAAAGTGATTTCGATAAAATAGTTTTCAGTTTGAAAGCCATTTTTTTTTAAATAACTTCGATTCAACCATTTTTTTGTTAATCATTTTGATTTGAAAACTTTTTTTAGAACTCGCTTCTTATGAATTTCAATTACTTACCTATACTGTTACCCGTTACTGAATAAAAAGCATTGACCGTAGCTGGTTTGGCAAAGTTTAGCCAATCGTTTTTATTCACTGGCAATCTCAATTTGTTGAAGGCAATATCGTCATTGAAAACGTTTATTCTCAAGGTTGATTTGAAATATTTTGAAGGATCAATATTTTTCAATTTCTGATAGTACTTTGCTAATAATGTATCATTTAATATCTCATTGGGATAGCCAACATGGGCGGTCATCAAACTCAACTTTTTTTTGGCCTCCAGTCTTGTCGTACTATTCATCCATTCTGTTCTGTCGAGTATTTGATCAAAGGCTTTGCGTATGTTGGTAAACATTTCCAAGACAATTCCGCTGGAGTCCTCTTTATAATGCTTGCGCACATATAGAGCGCCCACCGGTATTGCAAAACTATTTTTTTGTAATGAAAGATTTTAAAGGGGACATTTGATAAAAATATTAGAATTTATTGTATGATATATTGCGTTGTGCCGGCTCTTTTAGAATTACCTTTGGAAAATAGTTGTTTTAATGTTAATTGTTGAAAAAATTAAGGACATTTAAGATTTTGAATTAGTATTAGTGAGTATGTATCCTGCAAATAATATTGGACCACCTGATCCATTTTGATTAAATGAACTACTCCATGGACTGGTCCGATGTAATGCAAGCATGGACCATGTCATTGTTAAAAATTGTTTGTAGTAAGACGACATGTTTTCGATTTTAAAAGAAGTTAAAAGTAATCCTCTTGTGTATACAATGGAGTAGTTTTAAGACTACTCCTTTGTACTCCAAGGATGGGTTATATGCTACTGCCCTAGGACATCGTAATGTTTTTTCGATACGTTTGGGTTACTTTTGGACTAGTCCTAGTCCCTTGTGGGCTACACGTTACACGCGTGCTTGGACTAGTCCTATTATTTGCAGGGTATTCTTCTTCTTTTTTGCATATCTAATACTGGATGTTAGCGATTTCACACAATTGAAGTTTACCAAATTTCATACAATGTACAGTTAAGAACCGATTATCCGTAATACAGTTAACCAGGAATATCAATTATCCGAGATCGATAATGAAAGCAGATTTTCTTATTTCAACCGATTACCTAAATTATCCGGGATAACAAAAAGCGTGGGAATGTAAGGTATACATAAACAATACATATCGGACGCAATTTGACGAAAAGGCTTCCCTGATCTAATTATTGTTTGATATTTTTCGAAAATCACTAACAACTTATCATGACAGGGTTGTATTTTGCTCAGAACATGCACGACTTGTGTGATCGTGGAGCGACTCTTAAGCAATGTTCGATAAGAACATACATATCTACGGCAACACTGTACCAGTTGAAAAAAAAATCTGCGATGCGAACGAAAAGATTAGCAAATCTAGTGATTGGTACTCTTTAATGCGTTCCGGAATTTTCTTTCTCGTCTTTTTATTTTTTCTTTTCGAAAATCATCATATATTATTGAAATTTTCCAATTTAAATTTATTTAACATATTTTGACATTTCGTTACTGTCAATATGTGCCATCTTTAATTTTTATTGCCAGTATTGCTTCATTTTCAAAAAATTTTGCGAAAGTGATAGAGAGTACCAAGTTGGAATTTAGCTTTCGCATCGAAATTGCATTCGTATCGCAATAGAGAGTTACCCCCTGGCATTTTATCCAGTGGTATTAACCGGTTTTTTAGATTAGATCTTGTTTTTTGTTTATTGGAATTACTAAAAAAAAAAACAAATAGAAACTGGGAATTATTTCCTTTCGCAGGTTACTTTATATTATATTCAACATTTTTTTATTTTTCGAATTTATTCTATGAGCTAAATTTCAGTTATGTATTTTTTATAAAGCTTTTTTGTAATAGTTCTATTCCTTAAATTTTTAGGAATGATTTTTATACACTACGAGACTATTATATTGTATTTTCTTGTTACATTTGACCTTAGCTATCCTTTGGATAGCCATGAAGTATATTGTATGTACAGAAAAATTTACAATTATTAGACACCAGCAGAATGTAATGCATTTTCTGGGCCGCTACGGCCTTCGTCAGCATTCTTTGCGTCACACTCGATAGTGACACAATATAATACAATATAATAGTCTCGTAGTGTATAAAAGTCATTCCTAAAAATTTAAGGTATAGAACTATTACAAAAAAGCTTTATAGAAAATACATAACTGAAATTTAGCTCATAGAATAAATTCGAAAAATAAAAAAATGTTAAAAAAAAAACGAAATTCCATAATAAAATTACCTTTAAGTTAAGTTAAACATTTTTCTAATATGCGCAGTCGTTTTAGAAACATAATATTTTTTGTTTTGGCAAAAAAAATTTTTTTTTAGGAACATTTCGAAATTTTTGTGCAGCTTTGCTTTAAATTTTTTCCAGACATATAAAAAACGAAGTTACAAACAAAACAGGCCATATAAAATGATTAAAATCTGTTAGCAACTTTGATTTTGTTTACAAAAGACCCCTTGTTTAAGATAAAGATTAACATGAAGAAATTTGTTCTCTCATTCTGCCGACGTTCTCTCACATACCCAGGGGCGAATTTTTCGATTACAGAAGCGATGAAGTGATAGACACGAGTAAGATAGGCTGACTTCCTAAACGTATATTAACAATGTATCAATCCAGTATTTAAACCGAGTTGATACATTGTGTAGTAACTTTTTTAATACGTTGCATATTAATACTTTGCAACACTGAAATCGTTTAGGAACATTTATATGCATTGTATCATTCATAATAAAGCGAACAATGGGGGAAGAACATATTTTATTGGAAAATGTCTTAGATTGTGGGAACAGGGAAACTCCAGCCTCAAAATTGCTGTAAACATTATAAAAAGAAAACATAAACGATTTGCTGTTTTGCTGAAAGAATCACGGGTATCAAAAATAATACCAAAAACAAAAGGCTTTGTGGAAACCATTGTTGAAATGCCAGACGATGTTTTTTACAGCCACTTTAGAATGGGAAGGAGGACTTTTGATGTAAGTAGTATTTATGTGAATAAAAATCTGCTTGGCTTTCTTTTGTTAAGAACTCCACAATATCGACTCGATTACGCTTCCGTGCTGGAGGTGAGCTTTCACGTTGGATATGAGCTGCTTGAGACATGCTAGGCTCGTTACTGTCCTCGGTCAGATCTGCCAACAATGTGTTTAAGCTCGATTCCAGATTGCATTCTGGCACAGATATGTCACTCCGGCAGCCATACACTTCGTCTAGTCGGTCATAGAAGTCCCAAGTAGTTGCTGCTTCGCCCGACGTCTTGTTGCGTTTCTTAATGCGCTTATACGTCACCATGAAATTTAAAAATTTTCTATATATTTCGTCCCGTGAAAATGGGAACGTGTCATCTATGGACTTAATGTTTTGTAATACAAGTTCCCATAGCACAACGCGTTTCTTGGTTTTTTCTCTAAATTGTTTTTCCATGTCCAATCTTGCATTTATTAAAAGATTTTTAAAATTATGCGTCCATTTTTTACCGTAATAAAAAGAAAAAATAAAACTGAATAGAGAAATATAATAAATTATAACAAAAAAATGCTTACTTATCTTCCTGCGTCGCCATCGTATTTTGTCTTGCATTCGCTTTGCATCTACTTTTATTTGGATGCCTTTGTTGCTTTTCCTTGCGTATTAACTACAACAGTGTTGCAAAAGGGAACAAAATACATTGTAAAAATTTTCAGGGTTGCATTTACGAACACGCTGCAATGTATTACTACAAAGCAACATGCGTTTAGGAAGTCAGCCATAGTAATGCACACCATCTCAATTACAACCTAGTATACTTTTTTTAAATGCATTGCCGCATTTATCGAGTGAACGCCTACCACTTGCACACAAAGTAAGCGGGATAGTGAAGTGTTCTTTCAATAAATATAAACTCAGTACTTTTTCACATACATTGTAAGCAGGCAGTAGTCAGTCTATACACAATCTCGCTTACTTCGTGCGCAAGTGGAAGGCGTCTAGCACACTACTTCCCACACATTGTAAGCAGGTAGCCTTTTTGGATTTTCGCGTTATTTCAGAATTATTGATTTTGTAATTATTTTAAAGAAAATCAAACCAGACTTTCGTTGTAAAATTAAAAAATATATATTTAACTCGCGATATATTTTAAGATTGCTCCTTATTACACAACAGGCCGCAAACTTTTAAATCGCAATATATTTTATAAAGTAGCAAATGAAAAATAACGGGACAAAATAAAAGCCTGCATATATACATACAGAATATATCAGCACATTTTAAAAGATGAGCGAAGTTCATTTTTGTAAATTCCATACACTGCCCTCATACATATTGTAAGCTAGAATTCATTCAACACAAAGTGTAAGAAACTTCATTGAAGAGATGTGTTGTGGTTATGCAAAGTTCGCCGCTGGGTATTATATCAGATATTATCTCAGGTGAAGACTCAGTGTAAGGTGATTCTGTAATTTTTGTTTAACGATAGTAAAATGCTGTATTTTTGTAACATCTCTGTCTACAAAATGTTAAAAAAAACGAAAAGCACAAAAGAGAATAAAATGTAAACAAATGAAATTGTTCTTAAACCCCCGTGTTACACATGTTTTTTCATTAAAAATGCATTGAAAAAAGTCTGTCCAGACTCATGAGTAAGATGAAGGGTTAATTTGTGGTTTTTATATATTTTTTTTGTGAATTTTACATTTAGAATTTTGTTTTTGTTCTTAATTTGCTTTTTTTTTTTGTAAATTTTGAATATAGGATTTTGTTTTTGTTCATAGATATACATACGAATATATCTTTGTATGTATGTAAGCTATATTAAACATAAAATACATTTTATCGATTAAATAAACGCAGCATAAATTATTGTCGCTAAAATAACGACAAAAAAATAGTTTAAAGTAACAGCTGACTTTAAACGACTGCGAATATCGTTAAAAATTTTACTGAATAGCATACTCGATAAATTTTCTTTATACATATTTATTTTAACGATTCGATTATCGTTATAAAAGTTAGTGAATCGCACTACAGGTGCCCGGATTGTGTCGAAAAAAAATGTGTCAAATTCTAGCACAGTGTAACCATCCGTTCTGTATCATACAGAACTGTATTTAATAAAAGAGTTATGTATGTATTTTATTTAATTTTCTGTATTTGTACTATTTTAAGTATATACATGGGTTATTAAATTTGGACTCAGGAAGATCTATGTTTGCTGAAAATGGATACTTTAAGAAAAAATTATATGTTAAGCGTAACACTTGTTTCTGGGCCGATTTTCCGAATTTTTGGGAAACATGTTTTACTTAAACTTTCCGGTCTTTTGGTATCCATTAGTCATACTCGAGCCCTAAAAAAACTCGGGTTTTCCACCGATTTGACAGATTTATATACCGACGGTTATAAAATTTAGTCTCGGGAAGATCTCTGTTTCCTAAAAATGGGTATATTTCAAGAAAATTTAAATTTTTTGGGCATACTACTATTTACCATGAACCTATATTTTCTGATATTCTGCTAAAAATTTCCAATCTTTTGGTATCTAAATCGTATCCATAGGCCATACTACAGCCCCATAAATTAAGTTTTCATGAATATGATGATGTTTTTTAACTCGTTTTTGGACATTTTTGCTCATTTCCTTGCGCCTTAAAAACTAATATGGCTAATTTAAAGTACCGAAATTCTAGAAAGCATTACCGATCGATGGATAAATAAAACATATATTGACGCTGTGTAGGGGTTCCGCTGACCTGATTTTAACCGACAGACAGACAGTCATTGTGATTTTAAATTTTCGTATCCAGAATATATAATCTTTATAGGATTTCAGATCAATATTGTAGAAGTTACAGACAGAATGACAAACGTATATACTATATCGACCTTAACTTTGAACCGAATCAAATTTTACAGGAGAGAGTATTTTGGATGAAATTTGTCGCTTACAATAAAATTGTTCTTGCTAGTCCCAATTCACATTATATTGATTTTAAATTATAAAATTTTTTTATTTTAAAGACTTTTACATTATTTTTTTCTTTATATGAATTTCTAGGTAATTTTATGGATTTTTTCATAGACAATAAAATAAGTATGTGTATTAATAGTAGTTCGTTCTACTTGCTAATATCATATTCTTTGAATTAACTTATTACCTATCCAATAACCTTGATACTATTTATCGTTTAACATATGAAAAATATGGTTTACGGTGATCATATCGCTCATTTGCTGCAAGACCGGCATAACTCAAAAAAACCATTTCGAGATAAACGCATTTAAAGTTTTTGATTTGCTCTAACTACTTAGAAAAAAAGAAGACACATTCTCTTCAAACTGGGAAAGTATAAAAGATATAAAGATGAATTAAATACACAATATAAAGAAAAACAAAGCGAACAATTCTGCATCTCTAACTCCAAAATTTCATTTTTTGAGTTATGGCGGTCTTACAGCAAGTGAGCGTTATATAACCTTTTAGCTTCGGTGAAGAGTATAAAAACACAAGGGAAATATTTACGCAATAGAATTTTAAGATAAAAAAAGAAAAATAGTTGACCAAATTGGCGCATTTTTGGCAGCGACCATTTTTTGTATAAAAATAGTGTTTCATTGCTTAACCCTTCTGCATCCCTTGGATATGTGCCCTTCCTATGATCCTTTGGGTCAATATGACCCAACAATAAAATGTAAACAACATTTCATATTTAAGTATAATAAAAAATAAAAGCGATTGTATTGACTATTTGACTGAAAAAATTATTGATCGATGATTCTGAATGAAGATGAACTCAATTCAATTATATTCAATAGGAAAAAAATTTTAAGGTGGAATTAAACTTGCAATATCGCTTGTTGGGTCATATTGACCCAAAGGATATTAAATGTGTGTAAATCGTGTTTTTAAATGTGTGAATTTTCGTCCCTGTAATGGATAAATTAAAGTTTCACGTCCATATCTTATATTTAAAGAGACAAATTTTGCGTTTGAAAACCAAAATTGGGTCAAATTGACCCAAGGAGTGCAGAAGGGTTAAACCCATCACGTTCGGCGGTTTAAAGGCCTTTTTTCAATACCAAACTAATCTGTCTTTTAGTCTTATTCGTGCTTTCGTACTACAAAAAAGCATTTTTTTGGTGATTGGTAAAAGAAGACAAATACAAAAAGTAATTATAACAAAAAGGAAAACACAACAAGCGAATAATTTGACTCATATAAAATCTTCATATATCATATAAAATCTTTTTTTAAATAATTTTAGGCCAACTTAAAAATACCTTTCTGAAATCTTACCTTTTTGAGACAGTATCTACACACTTCTTCCATACATCCTCTTGCTGCTTTTCACCTGACATAGCACTTAAAAATTCCCATTTTCTGGTTACAAATTCGTCTGGGAGCAAATCTAGCGACCATTCATGTATACGCCACATCAAATAATCGGCAATACGACGTTTATAGGTATTTCGGAGGAGTTTGCCTAGATCTTCATAGAAACTGGGCACTTTTAAATTGACAATTTCATCCTCTGTAACCCTAATGCCTTTGGGCAAGTGACCATTAATGAAATCCATCCACTGAACATAAGGATAAGATTCTTGCAATTGTTTGATGCTGCGTAAGTTGTAGTAATCATTAGGGTTATCGCTTTGCGCACTGAGCAAGGAAATCTTAATTTAGAAATTCGTTTTAATTCTTTCATTTTTCTTCTTGGAATTTTTAGAACTTACCCTAGCTAAATCTATTTCAAACTGTAAAGATTTTTTTAATTCCTTTTCGGCTGTTTCCCTGTCAGCTCCAAAAAGAACTGCTATATCAACCATATAATTGTAGTAGTGTATTACCAAAGGCTCATCAAAACCTTCAACCAATGATTCAATATCGAAGCCAACGGAAGGGTTATCCAACTAGATTCAATATGACAAATTTGTTATCAGGCTTTCATTGTACATATCGGCACCTAAAACGCTAAAGGCCCTATGTGCCATTTTGAAAATTTTACAAGAGAAGCAAAAGCTATTGAAACGTATAAATTGGTTAATCGCCTTAAACTGTTTATAATTTATTTTTCTTTTTTTGTTCTTGTAAAACCTACCAGCTGACTTGACAATGTTGTATATTAAGCAAACTGTTAGTTAGGCCTTATAGCGTTTAAAATATAATCTTTTAATAATTAGTATTGTGGTTATTTTGTTGAACTATTTATGGTTTTTAATCCAAATTTTTAATATTCTTAATTAGGCTTAAGTTCATCAAATTTAATTTTCATTAAATTATTTTCATGAAGAAAGGAATTTTACAACATGAAAATTAATTAAAATTGTTATTGATAATCTTTCATTCTCGACCGTGGCCGGGGCTCGAACCCGGGCCGGCAGGTTACCATGACATGTTTCGATCGCAACCACTCGATCTCCTCAGATGGATTTGCCGTTTTACACCCGCAGCCATCGACGACTGCTGACGTCAATAGTCAAACATCAATCCTTAAACCAAATTGTATTTTAACCCTTGGTAGATCGAAGTTTGCTTTTCCGAATGATTATCCATTTTAATTGATTTTACATGTTGTTTCCTTACCTCCGTTTTTTCGTACTTTTGTCAAGAATTCCCCTTGAAGTCCAAAGTACATTTTTTGTTTCTCCTCTTTGTCTTTCCTTCCCTTGTTGACCTTTTTCAGCACAACTTGAAGGACAAATGAACACATAGAGCCCGTGCGCTAGCTTTAACAATAATTAGTATTGTGGTTATTTTGTGGAACTATTTATGGTTTTTAATCCAAATTTTTAATATTCTTAATTAGGCTTAAGTTCATCAAATTTTATTTTCATTAAATTAGATGAACCTAAGCCTAATTAAGAATATTAAAAATATAATCTTTTGTTTAAAATTTTTTGTGGACATTTGTGTTGATGCATTACATCTGATGCAATGAAAAACAGTTAATTTTATAATTTTTGGTTAGTTATGGCCGTTTTCGTTTCAGGTTACGATATGCAAAGTGAATCGAATGGGTTTATTTGGTTCCTTGGTATATAAAAATATTTAGTATAAAGTTTGATGCCGATTGGCTAAAAAAAGTCAAGGCGGAAGTCGATTAAAAATTTGAATAGTGAATACAAAAGACACTTTTTTAGTCTTTAAAAAATTTTTTAAAAAACTCAAAGCTATGAAATATGGAAAGAGCTTTTTTTGTATGTACTTTATGTACTTGGAGGGAAAATGATGAGTAATAACTAAAGGCTAGTTTACACGGTAATACAATGTATTACGACATTGCATAAAATGATGTAGAATGAGAAAAATCTCATCAAGTAAATGCAAAATGTAAGACAGATTACGAATACAAAATCTGACAAGCGGTCGGTAAATGATTTTTTCTAAAACATTTTAGAAACGTACAGTATGTATTCTCAACACATCAAAGGTGTATTTTAACAGCATATATTGAAGGTGGTATCAGTTTTATACAATTACAAAAACAACTTAAATCAACTCAGGAAATATTCATGTTGTTTTTGTAAAATTTGTAAAACTGCAACTATCTGCTTTTTTGGTGTTATTTTTCATTTTAATAATACCATCCATGTAAATATGAAATATACTTACAACAGACTTTTATTTTTTTCTAGAATTTTATATTATTTTGATTCTACAAAGTCGTAATACATTGTATTACCGTGTAAGCTAGCCTTAAGTAAACTTAAAAACTACTCTCAAAAATAGCTGTTACCCAAAAAAGTATGCGAACGGAAAATATGTAAAAATTCACGTGAGCCAAGACAGCGTCGATTTTGGAAATTTAAAAACCGGGAAAGAAAAATACTCAATTTATGGGGATTTGCAGAAAAAGAACAAAAAGTAAGTGTCGAATTTAGGAATTGAAAAAGGGGAAGACAAACATTAAATACTGTTGTTTCTTTGTTTGGCTTAAGGTCATATAAAAATTATAAATAAAAAATCCACAAATTTTTGTATTTTTAATTTTGTTTTTATTTTTTATCCGATATTTCGACCATACATCGATGGTCATCTTCAGGGGATTTAAAACACTGTAAAATTAAGAACTACAAAGAAGTTGATACGTCCTAACTGCTTGTCATATTTTCATCAACAGTTGATGAATTAAAAATACAAAAATTTGTGGATTTTTTATTTATAATTTTTATACGACCTTAAGCCAAACAAAGAAAAAACAACATAGAACATTAAATAATTTAAAAAAAAAAAACAAAAATAAACTTTTTGGAACAGTGCACGGCGTAAAAAAAATAAACTAGCAACATGCTTTATTTTTTGCGAAAACAATAAAGCAAGTTGTTTTTGTTTTTATTTTGTTTTTTCTTACAACTACAATTGATGTTGGAAGAATTTCTATTAATTGTAGTGGGGAATGTAAGAAAAGATAAACTCACTGTAAAACTGGTGCTTATAATTCTTATTCGCTTAACAGTTTTATTTGCTTAATATCTTTAGGTTTTCTAAGATCTTTGGATAACGTTTCCTGATGATCTGGCCTAAGGAAAATTTTATTAAAATGCAGTAAAGTAAAATCTGTTTTTCTATTTCTTATAACAGTATATAATACACAACATGTTACAAAAATCTACATATGAATTTTAGCCATTTATTTAAAATTTAATGAAACTTTTATTTTTAATGAAAAGGAATAATAGCTATTTAATTTAATTTTTTAAATACTAATTTAGAGTGCGCAAATATAAATCTGTGGCTTGGTGCTAAAAGGGCCAATGTCAATATTTTGTCGTTTTGAGTTAATCGTTGCATAAGGTGTATTTTATTACTCGCTTTTATTTTGCTTTGACAGTCAAGTTCTAACTTAACCCAGAACAGCTTCATAAAAGCTTTGCTAGCCAATTTCACTAAGAACTCTTCTTTTAATTTCAATTTTCTCAAAAGTTAATCACCCCTATCGTGAATAATTTTTCCCTCTTAATCTTTCCCCTTTTCACATATTTGCGATCATGAACAGCTCCCATGAAAAAAATGTAATTCAAAGGAGAATAATAACGTGAAAAAATGTTCACGGGAATAAATTCCCCTTATCGTGAAAAGTTTTTTCCCTCGTAATTTGTTCACATTTCCCTTAGATTTTCTCACTTTATTTTTGCTAGGGAATAGAACGTGTATGTTAGTAGTTCCTCCTATAAATCGAATATTAAGGGCTAGATCCGTTAATAAGGCACAAACCGATATATTGGTCAACAAAATGCAAAATAACAGGTTGATTGCCGCCGGATTTTTGAAAGACGTGGTGGCAGAATTTTGGAAAATATTTTACTACATAAAATTTAAAAAGTGCAAAAAGCTAACGTTGTTATCAACCTATCCCTCCAATACTAATTATTTAGATTTATTATTTTAACTTTCCTTTAAAAGAAGCAAAGAATGTCGTGTGAGTAAGACGTGTTTTTACTGCGGTCTGTAAAATATGTATTTAATTGAATAGTTCAATGAATAGAATTTATTAAATAAAATTTTTTCTCTTTTTTATTTTGTTTTTTTTGGCAAAATGTTGAGTTTAATTTTAATAAGAAATTATTTCTAAAAACAAAAAAAAAACATTTAAAAAAAAAAGAATCAAATAATATAATATTGTGAATTAACAATAACAAACATGAGTATACAGCAAAAACCAATTTAAAAGAAAAAAGAATTTACAAACCCAAATATAACGTAAGCAACAAATAATCGGAATGCAATAATTAAAACATTTCTAAAAAACCAGTTTTAGTGAAAACAAATATAAGTAAGAGGGGCATAAAAGAAAATAATTGAAAGAACAGTTAAAAATTTGTACATTGAGTGAAAGAACAAAAATTAAAAACGATATTAGCAAAAATAAGAAATATAAAATAGTTTAATACTGGAGTATAACAAACATTTTGCTCAGAGAGAAATATGCCTTCCAAACAGCCAGTAAAAAAAGTGCAACCATCTATATCACTAAATGATATCGCTGCCAAGTTGGATGCTATGGAGGCTCGGTTTGATATATTACCAACTAAAGTTTCTGAAGAAGTATCGTTGCGTATAGAAGAAGTAGTTAATAGACTCAACAGGTGCGAAGAAAAATTTGACTGCTTTGAGAAGTCTGTAAATTTGAAACTACAAAAGATGGAGATTGAAAATAATGTTCTTCGGCGTCAGTTAAATAGATTAGATATACTTCTAAGTGGTATTCCAGCAACGTTAACATCATCAGAGCTTCACAAAATTGTACTTAAAATTGGGGAAAGATATGGAGTGGATATGTCTGTTTCAGATATTAATTTATGTACTTGGATATACAACAAGAAATATGTTTTAATTAAATTTAACCAACAATTAATAAAAGACTCTATTATGCAGAAATATTTAAAAACTAAGGACCTTAAGTTATCAGAAATATATGAGAAAGCTGCAGATATAGAATCAAGAATTTTTCTGAATAATAATTTAACTCCAAGTGCTTCAAAACTTCACTATATTTGTCGTAAGCTGCGTCGTTCAGGAAAAATAATGAAGTTTAGTGTAAGAAATTTGGATCTTCCTAAAGCTGTAATAACTTTTAACAATGGGGATGAGAGAACATTATCTTTGGAACAATTATTGTCTTTTGCTAAAAAAATTGATGAAGTTAATGTGATAAATAAAGACATAATTGGTGGCGGTGCAGTAAACTCGGAGATAGAGATTTGATTGTTCTTATGTATATACATATGTTATTTTAAATTCTTTTCTCTTTTTATAGTATTGTTATTTGCATATTATATTATTTTTTTTTCCTCTTTTTGTTCCTTCGTTCTTTTATAGGATTATTAATTATTGTATATGGAAATTGAAAATAAAATTATGGGTATTATTGAAATTGAATTTCTCTTAGCACTTTAATGTGAAAGAAGTATGTAAAGCTTATTTTTTTCTCTTAGTATGATCATATAGTTAGGTATAAATAAGAATATTATTCCAAATAAAGGTGGTTTTAGACGAAACGTATTAAGCAGTGTGCTTTTCGAATGATCCTGTGCTAAACGCATATATGTTGTGTGAAATAAACTCAAAATGGTTGGTTCTGTAAATGTCAGCTCGAATTTGCAGTGTCGAAATTGTCAATTAGAGCGGGTTTTATGTTGAACTGGCGAACTATCTAACATCGCCTGTGTGGCAAGTATTTAGTTTGTTGATGCGAATGTACATTAGAATCTAATTACACATTCTCATTAACAAAAAAAAAAAAAAAAATTTTTAATTAGCTGAGATGGGTACAATTAAGAAATACAATAAAAAAATCAGTATGTGACAAAGCCACTGCAAAATACATGTAGTACCTTAACCATGGAAGAAAGTACATACATACATTCATGCTTATTATTTGTGACTGGTTATCCGTAGAATAAAAATGCCTTATTATTACAACAGAATTATAGATACAAACAAAATTGTTTTAGAAGCTAATATGAACATTATGAACTCAGCTATGAAAAAATATAACAATTAATATTGATTTTTTTTTTTTTTTATATACATATATTAAGAATATTTTGAATAATGCTACATCATTGAAATAACTTGGAATTTTTATGTTTTTCCCCCTTTTTTTATTGTTAAATACAAGTTTATAGACTGTATAAAATAATTGATGCGCAAAAAAAAAAAAAAAATTGTTTGTTTTAAAACTCTTTTTATTATCTATGTATGTAAATGAAAGTATGTTAGATTTAGTTAATTTGTTTTTTACCTTTACCTTAAAATTCGCACGTTTATGTATTTATAAATTCATTTTTAATGATAAATAATAATCTTGGACCAGTGGTCAGTAACAATTCTATTTTTACAAGAAACCTTAATTCCGCTAATTTTAACATAGCTCATTTTAATGCGCAAAGTATTATTCCCATAGGAGATTCGTCAAAAATTAATGAAATCAGACACCTTTTTAGGGATTCTAATATTGATGTCATAGGAGTATCTGAGACTTGGCTACGGGAAACTGTCCCGGACAGGGCAATAGAAATTGATGGATTCCAAATATACCGTAATGATAGAAGTGTAAGAAGAGGAGGAGGTGTATGCTTGTACGTGAGTTGTAGTCTTAAGTCAAGACTGGTTCATGAGGAACGCAACGAGATGTTGGTTGAGGGTATTTTTGTGGAGATAATGGTGAATAAAACTTTTAAAATGCTTGTGGGTGTGGTATATTTGCCGCGTGGTTCACTTAATCTATGTGAGGACTTTATGTGTGATCTGTTCTCGCAATATGATAATATAGTTGTAATGGGAGATTTTAATGTGGATCTATTTAGAAAAGGCGTGATTGCGAGGAATTTTTGGTCAACTTTTGGATTGTCGTTGGTACATAACAATTTACCAACACACTATGTTGTTGGTAAGGAAGAAACGTCTCTTATTGATTACTTTGCAGTTTCGAAAGTGAATTCTATTGTGCATAATGGGCAACTTCAACTGCCGTGTTTAAACTCGCACCATTCACTTATCTATCTATCAATTGATGTGGCTAAAAGGAGTTATGATATTCCGCACTTTTATAGAGACTATAAAAATCTTAATTTAAATGAGTGTATTTATGAGCTAGTAAATCTGGATTTCAGTGCTTTGTATTATACGGCCGATCCAAATGAGCAACTAAATATTTTTGATGACTTAATGTTAAGTCTGTTTAACAGGCATGTGCCTCTAAAAAGATCCAGAATGAAAAGGAAGGTTAATTGGATTGATCATCCTGAGATAAAAAGTGCCAGGGAACTGAGAGATTTGGCATACAGGGCCTATGTGGAGTCACGCTCTTCTTTGAGATGGGCAGCTTTTTGCAAGTATAGAAATAAGCTAAAATGTGTGGTGCGAAAAATACGGAGAAGAACTTGTTATAGTATGTTTGGAGAATGGGATTCGCAATCAATTTGGGGTAAACTAAGGGATACAGGTATTATGGGGAGTGAAAATAATATAATTGCGATGGATATTGATGAATTAAATAAAAGTTTTATAGTGGAACCAGATTATACAGTGAATGTTGATTTTAGTAGTTCAGAATATCAGGGAAATTTTTCCTTTTCTCGAATAGAAGAGCATGAAATATTAATGTCGTTGAAGAAAATGAAGTCTAAAGCAGTTGGGCATGATGACATGTCATTGCGTTTTTTACGACTAACTATTCCATTCGTTATATCACATTTAAATCATATTTATAACACAATTTTAATGGTATCGAAATTTCCAGAAAAATGGAAGTTAGCTAAGGTAATTCCTTTACCAAAGGTTAAATATCCTACCAGTTACTCTGATTTTAGACCAATAAGTATTTTACCCATTTATTCTAAAATTTTCGAGAACATATTACATAACAGAATATCACATCAGCTGAACACTGGCCGCTTAATCACCCCTTATCAGTCGGGCTTTAGATCCCATCATAGCACTACTTCGTTAGTTTTAAGTATGGTTGAAAGGATAAGAAAATATTTAGATGATGGTCGTGGGGCAATTGCAATTTTTCTTGATTATACCAAGGCTTTTAATTCTATCTGTCATGGAAGGCTTATTATGAAAATGTGCAGACAATTTCAATTTGCATCTTCAGCATGTAGGCTTGTGTATTCATTTTTATATAATAGGCAACAATTTGTACAAATAGATGGTAGAAGATCTGGTAGGATGTTTGTAAATAGGGGTGTGCCTCAAGGCTCCATTTTAGGGCCATTATTTTTCACAATGTACATAAATGATTTAGTTAATGTGTTATCATTCTGCCATGCTAATATATATGCGGATGATGTACACATAATTTCCTTTTTTGAAAAGGGGTTGTCTGTAGCAGAATATCTTAATTCTATAAACGGAGATATGATGAAAATTTCGCAATGGTCAATGGAGAACAAAATGAATCTGAATCCATTTAAAACCTGTGCAATGATGTTTGGTAACATTCACTTAAATGGGATGAATCTTTTGATGGATAACACAGTTATTGAGTTTGTGTCAAACCACAGGGTTTTAGGAATTAACTTGGATGATAAGCTGACTTTTAACTTTCAAACAGCTAAACTCTTATCAAGAACATGTTTTTCTTTAAGACGTATATATAGTGTAGGTTTTCGTTTTCCGTTTAAAATAAGGAAATTGATAGCGAAATCAATATTGATGCCGAACTTTTTGTATGGACTAGAGATTTATTCGAGTGGGAATTCTGGAAATTTTGAGAAAATAAGGAAGTGTTTTCATCGTATAATAAGGTTTGTTTACGGTGTTAATGTGAGAACTCCCATTACTTCATTTGTAGTTGATTTTTTAGGCATGACTTTTGACAACTTTGTGAAACTGCGATTACTCTTGTTCTTCTTTAAAATAATTAAATTTGGTGAGCCTGAATACCTTACGAGACTTTTCTCGTTTTCCCATTCTTCCAGAACTGCAGCGTTAATAAATCCAAGAATGAATACGCTGTTTATGCACAGATCGTTTGTTGTCAGAATATGTAGGTTGTGGAACACCATAATACCATATGATGACAGGAATTTCTCAATAAGTTTGGCAAGATTCAGAAATATTATTTTGAAAAATATTTAAGATAATGCGCTATAATTGTTACTGACTCTTTCCTAATATTATTATTGATGAACTTTAAAAAGTGCAGTTAAGGTAAAGGTAAAATTAGGTATAATGTAATATAAGATCTAAATAATATATTTTAAGGTGAAATTTTCTTACTCGAAGTTTAATATATGTAATCGCTTTTGGCCTATAATGGCTTTTTTGATTATTAATGAATAAATAAAATAAATAAAATAAATAAATAAAATATATACGTGTATATTTTTAAACAAAAATTTCAATGATTTTTAATTTATTCTAATTTTCTTCTTTTTTACATTCACTGGAACTGATAGCATGAAAAATTTTTCACATGAGATTCACGATTGCTTTTTTCCCTTCGAGGGGAATGAAAATTTCATGGGAACAAAAATTCCACTTGTTATTCACGATAGGGGTGAATATTTTTACATTGCCCCTTTTAGCACCAAGCCACAGAAATATACATACATATTCTTATAAACCGTTGGCCTACGTCTTACCAATTCTAACCTATATACATACAAAATTTGCTTCAGTTAAATGGAAATTTTTACTCCCTAAAAAGTTTGCAAAGTACTTTATAAAAACGAAAACTTGTTCATCGCCTATAAACATAGGAGTAGTACCAACCGGCTGGGTGTTGTTAACCGACGTACATACGGACGTAAATATCTGTGGTAAGGCGATGGTTAAAACGCCAAAAAGCATATACCAATGCATAAGCAATTTAATCAAAGTCTACATACTGACTATTAACGTATGTAAACATTTATGAAATGGTGTATTTTTGACTATATTTTTGGCGGCAGGCCCTGTGCTCATCATATAGCCTAGCGGAAATAGGGAATATATGTAACTTAGACGAAGTCCAAGTTTAATACCCTTCGGTTTTTTAATTAATTAAAAATTTTGTTTTAACCTTTTTCTTAATTAAACAACTTACAGTAATAATATGTTTAGTATTGTCCTTTTGATCCACCTCAACTACAACGTTCAGAATATAATCACTGCCAAAACCCAAACGTCTGAATTCCTTAACAGTTTTTTGCCAAGTCCAGGAATCATCACTATCCCAACAATAACAGTCAGTTACAGGCCAGCCACCTAAACTCTTGGCTATTCGTTGAATCGGTTCGGTTCCCAAACTCTGAATTAAATCTGTAAAAAGCATAAAGAATAAAATTATAAAATTTTCCTACTAAAATAAATTTTTCAAATAAAACCCACTTTTATCCATGCACCCCTTATACAAAGCATTTGGTAATTTAAAATGTTTGAGATCCGCTTCGGGCCTCTCTTCTCTTATGATATCATACAGTTGTAACTGCAATTCATCTATTATTTTAAAGAATGTATGAACCGCAACGCTATCTTCGGGTATTTGAGTTTCCTCGATGAAATTACCACAAGCGAACTGATAGAAATCATCGCAGGGATTTATTTTGGTATTCATTTTTTCCATAACTTCCGTGGCAGTGCGAATACACTCAACGGTAAGACATGGATTTGTTTGATTGGAAGGTGTGATGAGCCCTGAAACAGGGAAAACATATAGGAATTTTTTGTATTAAAGCTTAGCAAAACTTAACTTACCTTCAGCCGAACCGCTTACCAAAGCAATCAGCGCTATACAAGCGAATACTGATTCTTGTCTTCGACATTTTTTTAAAACTATGCGTCTAAAATTAGAAGGAAACTTTTTTGTATTAAAAATTTTTATAAAACAGGCAAGTCGGTTAAACCCGACCATATGATATCTGTATTGTAGATATCTACCGAACCATGGGCAATCATTAACCAGGCAAAACAAAATTCCTGTACAAGGTTAAGATTCATACAAGAGTTCTTTGTGCCGAATATTACCTAGTTAACAGCATCTATATGAGATTTGTTAGTCTTTAAGCGATTTTAGAAAGGGCATGATGAGAGACATATGGTGAATTCTGGACCTACCAGTGCAAAATTCTAACATGGCACAGAATCTATTACACAGTGCTACAATTTGACACTTTTTATTAGACAAACGCCTGGCGTTTTAATATAATTCGGGTACTCTGAATCCAGTGGTGCTAACCTTTTTTTTAGGTTAACTTTTGTTTTCGAGAAATACCATCATTATTTTGAAATTGGAGGAGGTTGCACAACATATCGTCGACTTTCAACAAATTTTGCAGGAGAGCCAACATTTTTTTATTTTTCCTATTTGCTGCTTGAGAGGAAAACCAAAAATTGCGAAATTATTGTTTTATAAAAAATCATAAAAAATTGGTAATTGTAGCTATGCGAAGTTGCAAACAAAACAGGCCATACACAAGTGGAGATAAACGACAAGTATGACTTTCCTTGCCAATTATCGGAATTTTACTTCAATATATTTCTAGTCAGTGTTGAAAATTTTGAATAAGTGCCCCCTTAAGGAATGGAGATAGCGGGTAGGAAGGTTAGAAATAAATAAATGAATAAAGCGCTGTAGAGGCCAAATTTGAGAGTCTCATTAAGCCGCCATATTTGTATGGTTGAAATTTTAAAATTTGGCCCCAGTTTTGAGATACGCGAATATATGTTGTGCAACCTCCTCAATTTTTAAAATAACGGCATATCTCGAAACCAGAGCTAACAAAAAAATAAACGGTTGGCACCACTGGACTCAGCTTACCCGAATTAGGTTAAAACGTCATGTACCCGGCTTGTCTGCTTTTTTAACTACCACAGTGTTTTTTAAGTTATCGTCGCTTAATTCTATATCAATACCAACATGATTAAGGAAGTTGTGGAGTTTGCAGCTTTTTCCGTGAAAGGAATTGGTATGGGAGCTGTGGTCAATTATAGACACAAAAAAACTCAAAAACTCTATTTCGGAAAGACGTTTGTATGGAGGAAATTATGAACCTATTACCATCATTTTCAATAAGCAATTACAGCATATGTCCCAAACTTTTTAAATTTATCTTAAAAATTACGACCTGTACTTTAGGCACAAAGTTAACTTGGAACAAAAAGCAGCCGGCCAGTCAGACGGACATAGTTACCCCGACTCTGAAAGTGATTCTAAGTCGTTCGGTATACTGAAAGGTCGGTCTATAAAAAATGTATTTTTGTGTTACATACATCGGTACAAAAGTATAAAACTTCTCCACTATTTTGATATGGGTCTAAAAGTTGCGAAAACAATTGCTCGACAATGTCCAACATCACTGAAGTAACACATGGTCATGCACTGAAAGAATTTTCTTTACAATACCAATGAATTTTGACATTAATCCCATGAAAAATTGCATTAAAAAGGGATCAATGAAAACTGTTTCATTAAAATGTATTAAATGAAACATTACATTAGATCTATGAATATTATTCATTGGATGAATACTTTCAAAAAAGTAAAAAAAATTTTGTGTTGTTATTTTAGTTCATTTTTTTTTTTATTTTATTTTTTTTTTTAATAATTCCCTAAACTAATACCGCGGAGCTTAACGTTTGTCTGCAGTAACCAGAGTCTCTGGCGGGAATTGATCCCGCAACCTCGTCGCTGATAGACTAGCTCACTACCAGCTAGCCTACCGGGGCAGTGTAGTTTTTTAAAATAAAAAACTATGTTTTTTGCCTTTACTCAATTAAGAGCGTAAATATGAGATTAAATTGCCCATAACAACAATAACAACGTTGATTTTTTTTGCTAACGCATAATAAAAAAAGACCACACAAATAGAGAACAAGCTTTTTCGTATACAGTGCAATCTCCCTTAACGGACACTTCCCATAAGCGGACACCCCCATTAAACGGACATTGTTGCTAGGTCCCGGCAGCGCTCCATAAGAAAAGCATTGCAGTCGCTTTCCCTTGAACGGACGCTTCTCATGAGCGGACGCGGACATCCGCTAGATAAAAAAAATTCTCTTGGACGGACACTTAGCTTATTTTTTCCGAATTTTTCATGTCATAATTTACAAATAAGCCTGCTCTTTTAATTTGTTCGCTTTAACAACAGGGCACGGTTTATCATATTTACTACATCACATAACATAATTAAATGTGGGTATGTTAAATACATATTTTCTCTCTTACATAATGTTTTCAATTTAACGTTTTTTCTACGATTTACGCTTCTGCTTCGGATAGTTGACAATACTAATTCTTGCAATGTTTGTTGTGCGTACGTATGGTATACAAACCTATTTGACCAACAGCTTGTAATCTAAGCCATTACTTATGCGATTTGGGGGATTCCCCAAATAATAATCGATGTGCGTTTGCTTATTGTACTTTGGAATGCATTGTTAATTCGTGTGTATACATTAGTGCGGTAAGACTTTTTAAAATGGATAAAAAGAGGTCTTATAGTACTCATAAAACATTTTAAACTTTTATTACATATAGAACTACATTTAATGATTTTTTGTTATTAAACCCAATTGAATTGTTTATTTTTTATATTTTTTTTAATAAAAGTATGTATGTATCTTTAAATAAAAACAAACAATATAAGGCAAAGTTTTGTTGATTTAAATTTGTAGTTTTCTCTTGGCCGGACAGCCCCCTTGTGCGGACACATTTCAACGGTCCCTTCGGTGTCCGCTCATGGGAGATTCCACTGTACATCGTTTGGTTGACAACAGTTTAAAATAAGGGTGTGTTTTTTTTTAAAGAAAACATTTGTCTGTTCATAACTTATTACATACTATATGTAGGTAGGTATGTACATATTAAAGAAAACTAAAAACATACATATTTATGGATTGGAAGTTTTTGTTTCATTACTATAATGAAAATTTTCATTGTCATAATGAAAATTTAAATTTATGAAAGCGTGCTTTTTCGAAATATTTTTATACTTTTAATTATTGAGACTAAAGAGTTATTTGAATGTTAAAAATAACTTTTTTTTTTAATTATTGCTTTTATAAAAAAATTTTTGATTTCATAAATTTAATGGCATATTACATTAGATGCATGAAATAATTAAATCTTACATTTTTTACTTAACAATTAAACATTTTTTTAAAGAAACTATACTTTTGTATTTATTTATGAATATAGTTATGTTTGTATATTGTTTTTTTATGTTCCCAATCAAATTTTTTTGTTTAACTTGGACAAACTTAAGTTTTCATATATCCAATAAATATTTTTAACGTAATTACGAAATCCAATGAAGCGATTTTAACGAAAATACTTCATTATATCTATGAAATTCCATTTAGACAATGAACATTTTCATTTAACCAATGAAATTTTTTTTATGAAAACGATTCATTAAATATATGAAGCATTTTTCTTTCAGTGTAATGAACTTAATAAATAATGTATTTAACATTTCAAATTTTAGTAGCGAGTAAAATTTAACTGCTTGCTGAAAAATTTTTAGTACTACCTTAATTTTTACTTATTACTGAAACGAATGCAAATATTATATTTTTCATGAAAATTGTCTAAAAATATGCCGCAGAATGAGCTATATGGTTTGAATTCTTTATAACTTTTTTAATTAATATTCTTTCTTGGTTTTTTTTCAGCATTTTGTGAAGGAGACTTGCGGAATTAATTATGAATCAAAACACGATCGAACAACGTACAAAAATAATTGAATACTGCACGTGCCTCAATGGCTTTGTTAAGTGAACGCATTATTTTGCATATTAAACAGCTCCTGACAGTTTTCTTTGGGGATATTTGATAGAAAGAGTTTACGTTAACAAACCAAGAACCATACTCCAACTAAAAACCAACATTCAAAATGAAATCATGGCCATTACTTCTGAAATTTTGCGAAAAGTTATGGAAAATATGCTAAAAAGAGAAAATGGAAAATGGAAATGCTAATTGCAAAAAATTCCCCAATAATATAAAGTATTTAAAAAAAAAAAATATTATAATAATCGCATAAATAAAAAAGTTATAAACCATTTAAACCATACAGCTCATTCTGCGCCACCCTGTGTTTATGTCACATATGCTCCGTTTAATTTTGCTATTGAAATTTGGACCTGATCGGTCCAAAAATGGCTGAGATATAAGCAAGAAATCACGAATGTTTCTAATTTAATTCATAAATCCCATGTTGTTTCGGTATATCTTGAGAACGGCACGAGCCAAAGTTTCCAAATTAGGTACAAGCATCTTGTTTATTCTGCGGGATTGCAAAAGTAAGAGCTCTCACTTCTAAATAACAATATTTTTCAAACTTTCTATTCTTATCGCACGCACCATGGTGAAAGGTATATAAGATTCGGTATAGCCGAATATAGCACTCTTACTTGTTTTTATTTAAATGGTCTATTACAAGAAAGAAATGGAGTATTTTAAGAAAGGATTATAAATTGAAATTTGATTTATTGAACACATTCGAATAAGTTTTATTGTACTCAATATTTGATTAAATATTTATTCTTTTTTTTTTTTTTTTTTTTAAGCACGAATAACAAAATCTTTTGAAATAAAAATTTTGTATTCCCAAAAATTGAAATTACTTTTTGATTTATTCTTTTTATACCCTTCACCACAGGTGGAAAAAGGTATATATAAGTTTGTCATTACGTTTGTAATTTCTGCAATATTGATCTTAGGCCCTGTAAAGTATATACATTTTGGGTCCTTATGAGGAGAGAAGTTGATTTAACGATATTCGTCCGTCTGTCCGTCTGTCCGTCTTACGTTTGATATGTGTTTGATATGTCAAATCGGTTAAGAAATAGCAGAGTTATGCCCAAAATACTGAAATCCCAAAAATTACTCTTTTTATAATTGAGCAATTCCATATGAAAACGATCAAAATTGGCAAATTTTTGGATGACCCCTCTCCGATTTTAAAATAAATAGTCTCAATCGATTGCCCAGCAAAAAATAATATACCTACATATTTTTTTTTTTTTTATAGTGACTGGTTTAGTGGTGGTGTACATCACTGTCATGTGACAAAATTGAAGAATTCTTCATAAGGGACCTCATTGAACGTTGTTTTAAAAAAAAACTACTAAAGCGATCGCAACGAGTGATAGCTCGTTGGAAAGGTATTTGAATGTTAAAAATAACTTTTTTTTTTAATTATTGCTTTTATAAAAAAATTTTTGATTTCATAAATTTAATGGCATATTACATTAGATGCATGAAATAATTAAATCTTACATATTTTACTTAACAATTAAACATTTTTTTAAAGAAACTATACTTTTGTATTTATTTATGAATATAGTTATGTTTGTATATTGTTTTTTTATGTTCCCAATCAAATTTTTTTGTTTAACTTGGACAAACTTAAGTTTTCATATATCCAATAAATATTTTTAACGTAATTACGAAATCCAATGAAGCGATTTTAACGAAAATACTTCATTATATCTATGAAATTCCATTTAGACAATGAACATTTTCATTTAACCAATGAAATTTTTTTTATGAAAACGATTCATTAAATATATGAAGCATTTTTCTTTCAGTGTAATGAACTTAATAAATAATGTATTTAACATTTCAAATTTTAGTAGCGAGTAAAATTTAACTGCTTGCTGAAAAATTTTTAGTACTACCTTAATTTTTACTTATTACTGAAACGAATGCAAATATTATATTTTTCATGAAAATTGTCTAAAAATATGCCGCAGAATGAGCTATATGGTTTGAATTCTTTATAACTTTTTTAATTAATATTCTTTCTTGGTTTTTTTTCAGCATTTTGTGAAGGAGACTTGCGGAATTAATTATGAATCAAAACACGATCGAACAACGTACAAAAATAATTGAATACTGCACGTGCCTCAATGGCTTTGTTAAGTGAACGCATTATTTTGCATATTAAACAGCTCCTGACAGTTTTCTTTGGGGATATTTGATAGAAAGAGTTTACGTTAACAAACCAAGAACCATACTCCAACTAAAAACCAACATTCAAAATGAAATCATGGCCATTACTTCTGAAATTTTGCGAAAAGTTATGGAAAATATGCTAAAAAGAGAAAATGGAAAATGGAAATGCTAATTGCAAAAAATTCCCCAATAATATAAAGTATTTAAAAAAAAAAATATTATAATAATCGCATAAATAAAAAAGTTATAAACCATTTAAACCATACAGCTCATTCTGCGCCACCCTGTGTTTATGTCACATATGCTCCGTTTAATTTTGCTATTGAAATTTGGACCTGATCGGTCCAAAAATGGCTGAGATATAAGCAAGAAATCACGAATGTTTCTAATTTAATTCATAAATCCCATGTTGTTTCGGTATATCTTGAGAACGGCACGAGCCAAAGTTTCCAAATTAGGTACAAGCATCTTGTTTATTCTGCGGGATTGCAAAAGTAAGAGCTCTCACTTCTAAATAACAATATTTTTCAAACTTTCTATTCTTATCGCACGCACCATGGTGAAAGGTATATAAGATTCGGTATAGCCGAATATAGCACTCTTACTTGTTTTTATTAAAATGGTCTATTACAAGAAAGAAATGGAGTATTTTAAGAAAGGATTATAAATTGAAATTTGATTTATTGAACACATTCGAATAAGTTTTATTGTACTCAATATTTGATTAAATATTTATTCTTTTTTTTTTTTTTTTTTTAAGCACGAATAACAAAATCTTTTGAAATAAAAATTTTGTATTCCCAAAAATTGAAATTACTTTTTGATTTATTCTTTTTATACCCTTCACCACAGGTGGAAAAAGGTATATATAAGTTTGTCATTACGTTTGTAATTTCTACAATATTGATCTTAGGCCCTGTAAAGTATATACATTTTGGGTCCTTATGAGGAGAGAAGTTGATTTAACGATATTCGTCCGTCTGTCCGTCTGTCCGTCTTACGTTTGATATGTGTTTGATATGTCAAATCGGTTAAGAAATAGCAGAGTTATGCCCAAAATACTGAAATCCCAAAAATTACTCTTTTTATAATTGAGCAATTCCATATGAAAACGATCAAAATTGGCAAATTTTTGGATGACCCCTCTCCGATTTTAAAATAAATAGTCTCAATCAGTGTTGAAAAATTCAGTACTTTAGTACTTTTTTCAGTACTTTTTCATATTAAAAATACCGCAGTACCCCCGCGTTGTTTTTAGTACTTTTTTATCCTTTGCGCTTTTTAACCGTGATGAGATCATTTCAATAGCAGACTTTGGGAATCATGTGTTTTGCAAAATTTATATTGTTGTGTATTAAATATAATTAACAACGTTAATATGGAGATGAAAGCGAGGACGCCAGGATTCATACTTTGCTATACAGAATGGGATATTTACTCTTACAAGTCACAAGAAAATTTATAAAAAAAGATGCATTGGATAATATAATATTGGAAAACTTAAAAGAAAACCATTAACCTTTAAATGTATCTTTTTAGGGAACTCGATTTGACATATTTAAAGAAACATGCAGAGTTAACAACGAAATTGTTTGTAAATTGAAGAAACATATTATCTGAGATTTGGAGAAACATTTTTTTTTACTTTAAATTATAAGCAGCTTCACTCCAGAAAATATTGTTTTCGGGAAAACCAATAGGATAACACCATTGTTATTATGTTAATAACAAGCGAGAAAGAAAACTATTCTCAATTCCGTGTACTAGCGGATCTCTCTGAAATAAAGCATTTCAGACCTGAAAATATTTAATTAAAAGCGAAATGGATGAACTAATGTTTGCTGACATTTCACAGATTGCTTTTGGAATTTTATCGATACCACATTTCTCAGCATCACTTGAACGCACATTTTTAAATGCATTATTATGTAAAAAAGCAAACCAAGAAATCGTTTACACGTAGAAACTGTTTCAAGTTTCAAAATAAATTTTTATTAAAATCAAATGATAGTAGCTGTTGTAGTTACAAATTGTCTCTGTTTTTTCGCATAGTTTTTGCAGAAACCAAAGTAGTTCTCGGTTTCAAAATAGCGTGCGGCCGCCACAAAATTTTTTAATTGCGCCGTAAAAGAGTTCAGCCAACTTAACATTTCTTTTTTTAAATTCGAAGATAACATATTAGGATAATATAATTAAACGTTTTTTCTTTATCTATGTACATAATTTCTATAAAATGGTGAAATGATCATACATATATCTTTATTGAACAATATTAACTTCAACCAGCTAGTTATTCCGTCAATACGTATTTGGTCAAATATTTGATGAGTGTGACGCTTATGTATAACAAAAATATTATGTATCTTTAATATAAATACTGTTTGCTCTTTAATACATTGATAAATGAATTCCAATAAAATATTTTTTGTTGCTTTTATTTTCATAAAAAATTATTTTATTTTTTAACAAAAAGTACCATTTGTTGGAAAAAGTACTCTTTTAGTTAAAGTTCAGTACCATTTTAAAATTTCAATTTTGCAACACTGGTCTCAATCGATTGCCCAGCAAAAAATAATATACCTACATATTTTTTTTTTTTTTATAGTGACTGGTTTAGTGGTGGTGTACATCACTGTCATGTGACAAAATTGAAGAATTCTTCATAAGGGACCTCATTGAACGTTGTTTTAAAAAAAAACTACTAAAGCGATCGCAACGAGTGATAGCTCGTTGGAAAGGTATTGAATCAGGCTTTAATTGAAAAATAAAATTTTCCTAATTTTTCTTAGAAATTTACCTTTAAATTTTCCCATGAAAATTAAATTTTCCGATTTTCCACAGAAGCTCCTAAATTTTCCGGCTAAATTTTTTTTTTTTGGATTCCTCATAATTTTTGCTTTAAGAATCAGCAATAAAAAAATGGGCCCCGACTCCTTGTTTGGACAGGAGAAGAGCATTTAAGAGACCACCTTGTTAAAAATACATTTTAAAAATTATTTTACAGTTAAAAATACATTTATGAAGAAAAAATCTTTCTTATTTTGCTGCTTATACTTAATTACAATATTCATTAAAAATTTCAATTGTCTTGGCATCATTATAAAATTAAAGTAACTTTAAATTTAGCACGTCGGCAGACGAAGAGTACCGCTTTACATTAATTGACATATCAGAAATATTTGGTATGAAGCAATGAAACTTTTGCGTTCCAGTTATAGTTTTGACATTATTATATCTGTTTTGAATTCGTCGCTCCATGGCATCGTGTTCTTTTTGAGTGCATAAAACTGTGTTAATGGCAATTTCCTTGCTTTGAATCCACGAAAACAAATGTTGTACATTTAAGATCTGGTCAGTATATGGCCTTTCCAAACTTGCCTTAGTCGCCATGCGTTTTAGGGTTTCCCCTAACGCATCGCATGGGCCCTTACCGTGGGACGTCGCGAAAAAGTGCCGCTCGACCTTGCAGTTTTGTTCTTCTTCAATTATGCAAAGATTGTAAAAATTTTTTTTATTCTTGTACTGAGAAGCCGCGCCGTCTGAGAAAAACGTTACTTTGTCGATTGCATCGAATTTTGATCTTAAGAATTCAAACGGTTTCATTTGAAATAAATAAACGGACACATAATTATGAGCTAAACTCTCCGCGACAACAACAAGGCTTACGGTCTGTAGTTCGTTATCTTCGCTTTTGAAATAAATGCAAAAAGGATGCACCGTGCACTGGTCGTTTGCCCAGTGATAAGCCTGAATTTCATCCTGAACGAGAAAAGTGTAATTCTCGGCAAAGTCGCTTATCACAATGAATTCATTTTGGGCTAATTTCTTCTTACTTTCCTTTAGAAATTTCGATTGCATCTCGGATATGAAATGGTGCGCCTTTAGTTCATTCAACTTGAATCCGAATTCCTCGATGAATTCCGGAATCTGCTTTACCACGGTCTCAAGGGAACATCTGCCGCTGCTAATTATCCACTGTTTGAAATGCACCTCCTGAATTAACAGCTGTTCAAACTTTCCGCCAAATATTGCTCTAGCTCGTCAATCTTCGGACAATTGTCGCATTTGGACAGATGACAATTTTCCGTGGGGTATGCGCACAACGACTTCGACAGGAGGTCCCTATATGTTTCAATTTCACCGTGAAATACTTTCAATTTCTTGCATGGAAAGAAAATTAATTTGATGTTTTGATGAAACATGCAAACGCAGACTGAATGCGTTCCGTGCCTGTCTAATGCCAGCACGCATTCTTTTGGTCGTAGGATGGCAAACTTAGATAATCCCACTTTTTCTGTTGGGTATTTCTTATTGAACTGATGGTATGCTTCGGATAGATTACATAATAATAATCTGCGCTGCTTGTGTACTTTTTCTCCATCTTCACGTGTGATAACATAGTCACGTGTACCTGGGCAGGCGCGGCTGTTGTCATCATTGCAGTAAAAATCTTGAATCAATTTCACCGTTGCTTCGCTGAGGGTCCTTGAGCCAAATTTCTTGGTGGGAGTCGCCAATATGCCCTTCTGTCGAACTAATTCTTTGCTTCTTCTCGCGATGTAAAAAGATGTTTGAAACTGTTCAGAAATCTTGCGTATAGACCATAATTGAGGCAGCACAGATAAAATGAGATATTTCTCCGGAAAAGTGGTCGCTAAATTGAATTTTCTTTTCAACTGCTCAATCATTTGTTTGCCGTCAACAACGTCATCTGCTTGACTGCATTCGTTATCAGAGCCTTCATCAAATATTGTCGCGATTGCACTCATAACCTTGCCTTTTTTCTCTTTCCTGTATGTTTCACTTCGCAACTTTCTTTTTCTAATAGGCGTTTCACCTAAAGTGGTAATAGCCTCATTCAAAGGACTCAAAGACATATTGACCATCGGAATGTCTGCCTCACTATCAGATGAAACATTTTGTTCACTTGTCATTTCACTCTCGGATTGTGGCTGCATTTGTTTCAATGCATTTGCTTGTTGAGACAAATCGATTTTACACTTGGGGCAAATGAATTCTGCTTCTTCACCGTATTGTATATTTAATTCATTCATGTATCGCTTCGAAACACCAGTTAATTTTAATACTTTTATCTTTTTCGAACGATGTGCACTCTTGTTAAACGGATTGCAGCAAAATTTATTCATTTTACTTTAAATTGTCTTTACAGCTTCACTCTTTACTTTACAAAAAAAAAAACACTTTAACACTTTCACGTTTAGTATTCAACTAAAATTTGACTCAGAGAGTGTGAAGTATTTATAATTATTTTTTGGTAAAAAATAGGTAAAAAAAATAAGCGATATTTGCTTTTCTTTAATAGGAAAATTTGCGTGAACTACTGGTCATAAAATGTTTTTTAAAGAGGGACTTAATTGGTTACTGCCAATAAGCCGACCACAGGTCATAAAATGTTTTGCAAATTTTTTAAATTACCAGGTAATAAATATTTCGCCATATTTATGGAAAATCCGTGTTTTATGACTTGTTTCTGCACGTGTCATTTTAGGCGAAATATTTATTACCTGGTAATTTAAAAAATGTACAAAACATTTTATGACCTGTAGCCTCAGTCGGGTTTGGTGTGCCCAGGGCTGGGCAGTATTTGAAATACATGTATTTGAAATACGTATTTAAAATACAAATACGTATTTTGTATTTGTATTTTAAATACATGACGTGCAAGTATTTTGTATTTTGTATTTTAAATACATACAATAAATATAAGTAGTTTGTATTTTGTATTTTAAATACAAAAAAAAAATGGGAGTATTTTGTATTTTAAAAACATAGTTTACAAAATATATTCTGTCAGTTTATTGATGGTTGATTGCATTTTAATCTACCAAACCATTTTTCATAAGTCTAATGCAAAATCAAAAGGGTTTCAATTTCCAAAAATAAAATTTACACATAATATGGAGTTTTAGGAATCGCTTACGGTGCGGAAACTTTTTTCACCGAATCAGCTTAAAAAACAGTTTTTTATTATCAGAACAAAATTCCCCACATGGCGCTGGAGTGGTATTTTGCACTCAAAAAAAGTTATAACCTTAATGTACATGACGTGGAAGTATTTTGTATTTGAAATACGTACAATAAATGTAAGTATTTTGTATTTTGTATTTTAAATACATACAGGATGTGTAAGTATTTTGTATTTTGTATTTTAAATACATAACCTGAAAGTATTTTGTATTTTGTATTTTAAATACATGACCAGCAAGTATTTTGTATTTTGTATTTTAAATACCGCAAACCATGTATTTTGCCCAACACTGGGTGTGCCATTACATGCCACTGCTGCTATTATCCATGGATTTATGGCCGATCTTGTGAAGGCAGGCAGACCATATTCACTACACACTCAACTTGGGGCTCTTAAAAAAAAAATTGATTTTTTCTTCATAAATGTATTTTTAACTGTAAAATAATTTTTAAAATGTATTTTTAACAAGGTGGTCTCTTAAATGCTCTTCTCCTGTCCAAACAAGGAGTCGGGGCCCATTTTTTATTGCTGATTCTTAAAGCAAAAATTATGAGGAATCCAAAAAAAAAAAAAATTAGCCGGAAAATTTAGGAGCTTCTGTGGAAAATCGGAAAATTTAATTTTCATGGGAAAATTTAAAGGTAAATTTCTAAGAAAAATTAGGAAAATTTTATTTTTCAATTAAAGCCTGATTCAATACCTTTCCAACGAGCTATCACTCGTTGCGATCGCTTTAGTAGTTTTTTTTAAAACAAATTTCAATGAGGTCCCTTATGAAGAATTCTTCAATTTTGTCACATGACAGTGGTGTACACCACCACTAAACCAGTCACTATAAAAAAAAAAAAATTTGGGTACATTATTTTTTGCTGGGCAATCGATTGAGACTATTTATTTTAAAATCGGAGAGGGGTCGTCCAAAAGGTGATCGCTTTCATATGGAATTGCTCAATTAAGTTTGTTTTTTATACCCTTCACCGAAAGTCCTATACCCTATAAAGTTCTGGGTATTCTGGGTCCTTATGAAAACCGAAGTTCAAATCCAGTTGTCCGTTTCTGTGTCAACTGTGTTGAGTTGTGAACTGTAAACTGATCATATTTACTTTTAATGATATTTATAAAACGTTCCTTCATGGTCCAGTTGTCTAGGGGGTTTGCTTAGGTTAGAAACTGTGAGTCCCTGGTTCGAATCTTGTTTTTTCAAAAATAAAATTTTTTTTTAATTTTTTTGTGTTCTGAAACGATTTAAAAAAATATTTACCAGTTTTAACTTTTTAAGTTTAATTTATAATGAAGTTTTATGTATTGTATATATGTATGTTTATGTAGAAATTATTTAGGTTTTGTCTAGTTGCTTTGTATTCTGCTCGCACAATGGTGAAGGGTATATAAGATTCGGCACAGCCGAATATAGCACTCTTACTTGTTAATTTTAAAAACATATTTTTCTTCTCTAAAAGCTCTAAAAGCTCTAAAAGTATACTCTAATTTAAAGCGAAAATTGTAAAATAATACCAGTTTTTCCAAAATTCAAAAAAATCTCATAAAAGGTTTAAACAATTCTTTCCACCTTTTCTTTTTTTTATTGCCTTATTTTTTATAAATTTATAATCAAAATAATATTAAATATTAAATATTAAAGTTACGACTTTCCTGAATTATTTTGCATAGCATTTTGTACCCCACTGTGAGTCAGTCTTATAAATTCTTTACTTTTAATATAAACATGTTTGTTTAGCATTTTGATCTGACGATGGAGACTAACAACGGCTTTTTTCATAAAAAATCAAACAGTTATATAAAAGGTGTATGAAAATTTGTTTATTAAACCTTTTTTTTATGAATAAGGGGGTAATGGTCTTAATTCAAAGTGCTCCAGGCTTCATAGATTTTCAAATAATCAAAAATAAGTTATCACTTTTTACGGTGTGTAACTTTTGCCCTCCTCTTGCCGATGCACCAGCTGAAATAGTTTCCTAAATAAAGGATTTATGTGTTTATTTTGTTCGGGGTGGTATATTTTACCAAAGCTATTTTATACTTAATAAACAAAAAAAAAGTTTATTTAGCATAAGTCTCCTCCTCTGCCCGTACTGGGAAATTTTTTACCTGGTTTTTAATATATAAATATTTTGATTACTTTTTTTCTCATTTGGTTGTTTTTTCTAGGTATTGGTTATAACCAGGGAAACCAGAAATATGCTGTAAAAAACACGTTTTATGCGCATTAAATATGCAGTAAAAACTTGAAAATATACCCTGAAAATTATTAAAAATATGCCCCAAAAAATTCAAAAATTTCTATTTTAAAAACAAAATATTCAACAATTTAATAAAAGTTCCATTTAATAAAAACAATCCTAAAATGATAACCGGTAAAGCCCAAACGAGTTCTCAAGATTCTACCCTATTTGAAAACGATGAGCAGTCATCGGCTCAAAAAAAAAACAAAGTTATGTTAAGAGGTTAAAATTCATATAAGAGTTATTTGTGCTAAATACTATCTAGATATTGACATCCGTATGAGATTTTATGTCTTAAAGGGATTTTAGGGACGGTCCCAAAATTGTTTTTTAATTTTATCATTTAAAAGGAAGTTAAAGCTTTTTAAATGGAAGTTTTGGCAAAATGTGGACTGATTCGAAAATAATTTAATTTGCAGTAAAATATTTTTGGGAAATATCAACATAATACGATGGTTTACGGACACAAAGAGTCTAATTTAGAAAGAAGTTTTTATGGGAAATATGTTAAGTTATAGACCGATTCTCACCATTTACATAGACTTCGTTCTTAGTACAATTAAAATGTGTTTACCAAATTTGTCAAATTATGATCTACAAGATTGCAACTTGTACTATGCGCACAAAATTAACATCTAAGAAAATGTATCAAAATATGCCTCAAAAAGGCAAAATAAGCGCTAAAAACTTAAAAAATGCTGCAAAAAAGTCTTTTAACTAAATTATGCAAAAAATGCTGCAAACGACAAAATATGCAAGAATATGCACTAACAAGTCGTTAAGAAGCTCTAAAACGGATAAATATATTGTTTCTGCCTTCATTGATTGCGCAAGGAAAAACATCCAATTGCATATTTTTGGTTTCCCTGGTTATAACATTTTTTTAGTCTCGGCAACACTGCTAGCCGCAAATAATTTACAAAAAAATCTGTGATTATTTAATTGTAGAAAACATTTATAATAAAACATCTAAAAATACAATAGAAACTAATTGAAAAAAACTTACTTGATAAATGTCTTCATAACAGAATTAACAAATTCAAATTCTCTTAAATTACACTTGTAAGTTATGTTTTTTAAAAATATAACAACTTTTACAGAAAAAAACTGGAAAACTAATTTTTTATTATAATGTTAATAACAAATTTTTAAAAAATTTCTCTAAAATATTTGTTTAGTTAAAAATATAAACTTTTTTTTAACACAAACAAATTTCATTAGTAAAAATTCATATTAATTAAAAAACACGCTTTGTAAGCCACACTTTATTTATAAACCTGAAACACTAGTGAACACTGCTAGATAAATTCTTTTTAGAAGCCTGGTACGCAGCTCCGACTAAATTTTGGTTGTCATACGAAGAATGTGAAAAGAACTACGGATTCATGTTTGTAAAATTTTCAGGCAACCTTTCTTGAACTCCTCGTACGCAGCAAAAAAGAAATTTATATTATAGAAACTAGTTTACATAATATTGTTAAAAAAAACGACAGTATTTATCTGCCAAAGTATAAAAGGACCTTTCATTTGGGATATTTCTTACCCACAGCTTTGCAAAACTGATGCTATAATTTGTAGCAGCACAAAGTATTAAAAAAAACCTCTTAATTTTTTTTTATCAATTTTAATTTAATACATTTTTTATTCTACATAATTATAATGAAATTATTTTAAGATGCAACTGAAAAACCTTGTTCCTTGATTTTTTTTTTGTCAGAATTTGTATTGTTTGTTTATAAACAAATAAGTATGTATGTATTTCTACACTAGTCTACGCAGTTCCTTTTCCGTAAAATTTAAAATTTAGGCAGAGCTGAGCACCAGTTTTAACACCATTACACTATGCTTTAATAAATTTTTTTTTAAATTACAGTATACGCTAAACAACTCTGACAACGATCAACTAACTAATGTTTAAAGTACAAACGACACAACGGGGTTTTATGCAAAATTCCCCTAAAACAAAAACTTACACACATCCAAAGACAGTCACATTCTCAGCGGAAAACAACCCAGTTGGCCACGACTTTAAGACATTTTTAATCTCATCTAGGCTTTTTTCTATATCCCAGGGGCGATTTTTTTCGATTACAGAAGCGATGATGTGATAGACACGAGTAAGATAGTAATGCACACCATCTCAATTACAACCTAGTACACTTTTTCAAATGCATTGCCGCATTTATGGACTGAACGCCTACCACTTGCACACACAGTAAGCGGGATAGTGACCCTGCAAATAATAGGACTAGTCCAAACACGCGTGTAAAGTGTTGCTCATAAGGGACTAGGACTAGTCCAAAAGTAACGTATGGAAAAAACATGGTCTATTTAACATTACGATGTCTTAGGGCAGGACCATATAACCCAGCTTTGGATTACAAAGGAGTAGTCTTGAAACTACTCCATGGTATACACAAGAGGATTAGTTTTTACTTCGTTTAAAAACGAAAACATGTCGTTAAAAAACGAAGACATGTCGTCTCACTACAAACACTTTTTAACAATGACATGGTCCATGCTTGCATTCAATCAAAATGGATCAGGTGGTCCAACATTATTTGCAGGGGAAGTGTTCATTTAATAAAAATAAGCCCAGTAGACAATCTATACGCAATCACAATCTTGCTTACTTCGTAGGCAAGTGGCAGGCGTCTTGCACACTACTTCGCGCACATTGTAAGCAGACAGTGGGCAGCCTATACACATTGTCGTTTTCTTCGTGGGCAAGTAGAAGGGAGGCGGCTTGCACACTACCTCGCACACATTGTAAGCAGGTAGCCTCTATAAATGTTTGCGTTATTTCAGAATTATTGATTTCCAAGGAATTCAAACTAGACTTTCGTTAAAAAATAAAAGAAAAAGATATATTTAAGTCGCGATATAGTTTTAGGTTGTTCCTTTTTACCAGTCTTGCCAAAACTTGGTGACCAAAAATGGCTAAATTTACAGAAAAAATGGCTAAAAATTGGCTAAAAATGGCATACAATTTTTTTTAAGTAAGAACACAGTAAAACTCAATTACAGAACAGAAATAATTCATTCAAAATTTTTTGCAATAAAATTGCAAGTTGAGATCAATTTGTTACATAAGAATAAACGTAAATTAATCTTTTAGCATTTAAAAATCAATAAATTCAATGCCATTATTGATTATCTCATAGGAATCATTCGTGCCTGTTAGTTTTAAATCATAGTCATGACAATATTTACCAAAACTTTTGAGTCGAAATCTACAATAAAAAACAGAAAAAAAGTATAGTCGGTCAAGCCCGACTATATTATACCCTACACCAGATTAGAAATTTTATCCAATCATCTCCAAAATTGCGACCTGCACTTTGCGCACAAGGTTTACATGGATAGCCAGCCGGACCGACATCGTTAATTTGACTCAAAGAGTGATTCTGAGTCGATCGGTTTACTTTATTTTCAGGTATTACAAACATCAGCACAAATGCATGTTACCTTCTCCACTATTGTGGTTATGGCAGCGTTTAAAAAACTGCAGTCGAAGTGTAAAAACTGTAAGTTCTTCCAACTCTTCATTTGCCATTGGCCATAAAAAAAATGTTGTTTTTACTTCTGATTCATTAAATGTGAACAGTCGCTGTCAAACCAACTCAAAAAGCGAAATATTGTATACAAATTTTCGCTTTTTGTGCGATAGTTTTTGGTTTCGACTGCAGTTCTTTAAACCCTGGCTGTGGGAATAAATATTTTATTGTTATGGTAAAAATATTTTCCTAACCGATAAAATCGAATTAACGGTTGCTAAATTTAATCTATTTCTCAAATTACTTTAAACGATGTTTACTGGGCTCTTTACTCTCAGTAAATTCTGTGTTGATCGATCCACTTTATAAATTTAATACATATTGGCATACTGTTCCTTTATTTTGAAAGATGTTTAATCGTCATTCTTTATAGCGATTTGCAACATTTGTAAAAGTTGCGATTTAAATTAAATGCGTTTTAATTGTTAAAAAGGTTTATTTTACTTTAAAAAATTGCTATACGAAAATAAAAGTTATTAACAAAACTTATCCGTCTAACAAGTTTTCCAATCGCACATCTTTTTTTTCAAGCAGTTTTCATAATTCAACGTTATTAGAAAAACAAAAAATTTAAACATACCGAACCAAAAGTAAGCACGAGATAAAAGAGCTACATATATTAGAGCTGGTAAACCATCGATAGTCGTAACATTCGATATTTTCGATAGTCTGTTGACAAACTATCGATACTATCGATAGTATCGAATTCTTTGTAAAATCCTTTAATTGAATTTTTAAGTAATTACCGTACGTTTCCATGTAAAGAAATACAGTTTTCCAAATTTGTTTAATAAGTTTAAAGTTTAATCTCTTTTGGATTTTCAGCCATTTTCCTTATCACAAGCTATATTTTTTCAAATATGTATAAAAATATACACACAGTATGCAATAATCCGGGTTGATATCATTTTTATAACAATATTCGGATCTTCACTAAAAAAGTTGTAATTTTTCAATTTATTTTTTATTTCGATTGCATATGAAGTTCAATTTTCAAAATTTTAAGAATAATAATGGGCACTGGGTAGTATGCAAAAATATTGAATTTATATTGAAAGTAAATCACTTTTTCAAAATTTTTTAAAATAAAATAAAAACTCAATTTTGTTTTTGCTGTCAATATAAATTTCTTTGCCAGATAGAAGCAAAAAATTATTGATAATTTTCTTAAAAAAAATTCAACGATAGTATCGCTATCGAAAATAAACTTTCGATAGTATAATGGAAAGAGAACTATCGATACTATCGATAGTATGGTGCTTTTTGATGCCTCAAAACGCCAAAATTTTATCCACAGTGCCAAACTTAGAAAAAGCACTAACTTGGTGCTTTTTACAATATTAATTTTTTTTGTACCATTTGCATTCGTTTTATTCGTTTTATCAAAAACTTTATTTATGAGGTTAAAGCTAGACTTCCTAGCAGTTTGGAAATTTTACAAAACGTTTCACTTTTTAGCGTTGACAACATATTTAGTAATCGTAATAAAACGATGTATTTGTTTGCGGTTAACATTTTTTTAAAGATGTACACACTGTTTCAAAAATAGAAAATGGCTTCGAAAATATTTGGAATTGTGAATGGAAAAATAAGCAACGATTTTGAGTCATGTAGAAAAAACGTATTGAATCGATTGTTTGCCAGCTCTAACATATATAGTAATAAGAATATGGCTTTATTTACGCGCTGTTTAGTTTTGGGCCATTTTTTTTGGCGTTTCAAGAACTTAAAAAAAGCTTAATCTAGCCCGAAAAGGGTAAAGTTGGCAACACTAATGACATCTTCAAGTGCTTCATTTTAAGAATTTAGGTCCTTGAAACTAAAAACAGCGCTATGTACAAACCTTTGAAATTATTTACACGTATTATACATAAGTTTGTTTGTAGTTAAACTTACACGTTATTATTATTGATTTAAAGAGAACAAAAACAGATGTGTTTTGTGTGTAAACAATAACGAACATTTTATAAATAAAGTTTGTCTAAAAAAACGCACAATTTTAAGAAAAACAATAATTATATTTATCTTTTTTTCAACTGCGTAAAATTTATATTGTTTCTTTTGTTTATTTTTGATGATCAATATTAATATTGTCTAAAAAAAAAACTTTTTTGTAAACTTTGAAGTAAATAAATCATATTTACTAATTAACGGATTAACCTTGTACAAAAAACTTCCCGAAAATCTGGCTTCATTTAAAATGGCACCAGCATATTAAGAATTAAAGGTTTCATAGGAACGAGCCAGTGCTAAAGGCCAGTTTACACTACATACCCTACAAGAAGAGAATGAGCGAGTTGTCACTTTTTTCACGTTGGTGTTTTTTCTGTCATTTCTTTCCATCATTTTCTTAACACCAACGTGAAAAAAGTGACTACTCGCTCATTCACTTCTTGTAGGGTATATACTTTGTATTAATACATGTCGAAAAAACAAACAAAACGCAAAAGTGTGATTGTGTGAATGCAATGTGTTATAAAAATCACAAGTTTTACGAAAAAAAAAAACAATTTTACGTCCCATACGACTTCATCGATTTTTGAAATTTTTTCTAAGAAATAATATGTACTTTGCATTGGATCAGGGTGCTAGTTCTGGGTCCTAATTCTGGCTTTCGTGATCGAGTACTTTCTCGATTATTCGATAGCAATTTAATTTCAGTCGATACTGAACAAATCGAAATTATTTTTTCATTACATATTTTGAAACCCAAATGAATGCTTTACAATAACGAAAAAATAATTCCGATTCGTTCAGTATTTACTGAAATAATAAGATATTAAATTGCTTTCGAATCGAAAAAGTACTCGATCACGACTGCCAGAATCTGGCCCCTGAAAATTGTTTCTTTTTATTTCAGTCAATACTGAACGAATCGAAATTATTTTTTTAGTGTGGAAAAACTCAAATAAATGCATTACAACACTGAAGAAATAATTTCAACTCGTTCAGCATGGACTAAAATAATTAGAAATAAAATTTCTTTTGAATCGAAGAAGCATTCAATCACGACTGCCAGAACTAGCATTAGAATTGGGGTTGCATTTGAACAAAAGCATATTCATGTTTGTTAGTGTGAACACAAACTGTAATGTTACATTCGATTTTCTGACAGTCGCAACAAAACTTAAACACGAAGTCAAACCTTTGATACGAAATGACTTAATCATTTGACATCAAACAGAATTCTTAAACGTTATTTAATTGTTTGATTTTAACATTTAAATTAAAATTGATATTGATTTGAAAATAAACATTTGACATCAAATGTTTAATCAATTTGATGTCAAATTGGTTTCAAATGTTAAATTCAAATCAAAACTAAACTTGGAAATACTAAAGCGAAAAATAAATGTTAAATAAACATTAAAAATAGCGATTAAAATTTGACGTACTCAATAATTAAAGTACGAATAACATTAAAACGAAATTAAAACAATCCTAAATGGAACTTTTCGTTTGTAGTACCACTCTGAGAGTAAAATTTCAAAGTGGCCAGCAGGAAACTGTAATCAATATTAATCGAAAATGTAATACATATCTTGTATATTATTTGATTCCAGAATTCATTATTGTTAACACGGAACATGTCCTAGGATTGTAATAAATTACTAAACTGTAAACACTGTACAATTTTGATGTATTGTGGTTTCAGAAGTACAAATATGGTCCAAATTTAAAATTCTATGGAGAGGTTTTTTTTTTTAATTTTTAAGTAAAATTATACATTTTTTAAGACGTTTCTCCACATAATTAATGATTACTCAAAAAGGGTTAGTCCGATATTGTTAAAATAAACTATGAAGAATTTAAATTTATATAAACCTTTTATCCATTTATATTTACATATTTTCAATCGGCTCAGCAGTTTCGGAGTTATAACAAAAAATTTGAGCAAAAAATATATTTTTTACGTGAAAATAGCAAGTTTTTTTTGTTTTAAAAAAAATCATGGAAAATCGAAAACGGCAAAAATTGTTCAGATTAATTGCAAAGCCACATGTAATAGCAACAAAATGAGATATCGATCTTAAAAATAGATTGATTTTTTTTCGAATTTATTCACAATTAAGTGAATTCGCTAATTTTCACAAAATTTTAGTATTTTTGTTTGATATACAAAAAATTCAGTTGTTAATGTTCTTCTTTCGATTTTTGAATTTTGAAAACATTTTCCCCATGCTTTGTATATATTTTCACATCGAAAATGCATTACATAGTAACATTTGTGTTTAGGCAAAACCCTAACTACAATACTGATAGGTATATTCTTCGGAAGAACATTTGATTTGGATGAGTTTAAAGTGTGTTACTCTGAATACTCCAGCGAAAATCAGCCATCATGTGTGCATCCCAGCGACTCTGGCATAGTTCCTCCATTGTCCGGATATCTTGGTGCAATAGATCGCCCTGTTCCTCACTCAAGTCTCCTAGATTTTTGGGCAAATGATCTAAGTGACTGTGCAGGTAGTGTACTTTTATGCTTATGCTGCATCCTAGATTCTGGAAGTGATTCACCCTTGTTATTTCCTTAGAAATTTTGAACAACCCATAAAAATGTATCCCATACATTCTTCTCAATTTCTGACATTGAACTGCCAAAGGCAGTATCTTTTACCAATTTGCGAATTTATGGGCCGTTAAATGTGCCTGCCTTTAGTTTTTCCATACTTAAGCTAGATTTACACGATTGAAATTTTCTTCAAAATTGCTCTTCAAAATGCTTCAAACTCGTGTAAACAGCAAAATTTTGAAGAAATTTGCTCTTCTTGGGAAACTTCCTTTAAATTAACTGGAAACATTCATTATCTTTGTAAAGTGCTTTAACAATTTGTTTCATCGGACCAACTTTAGTAAGTGAGGAGGTAATATGTTGTGATCTCGGTGCACTAGAGCCGCATCTATAACATCTGGCATACCTGGAACCCAGGGCTGTGGAGTCGTTAAGAAATAGTTATAACTCCGACTCCTTTTGCTGAAATTTTTTAAGTACGACTCCGACGCCGACTCCTACTCTAACCTAGCATTATTTAAGAGACTAGTTTTTATTTGACTTTAAACTCTTTTTTAATTTAGTACCTTTTAAATGGTTAAATATAGCAAGAAAATGATTCTGTAAAAATTTCAAATCGATATTTTAATTCTAACGTGCCGCGCATTGAGCTTTAACCTACTAGTTACTAACATATGAGTAGGAAAGCTGCAAAATATTTTATTTGGATTTTGGAAGAAATGTAAAAAACATATACCGCCCGATTCAATAGACCAAATGAGTGGAACTTTTTTAATTCTAAAGTGTTATGACATTCTTGACTTATAACTCAACAGTTTAGAAATTTAAGCCAACTGAAATATAGAAAAATAATGAATTTAATTTTGGAACGAACGAGTTTTGTTACGAACTTTCGAAAGAAACGAGTTTTGCTTCAATCCGTATGGGATCATTGAACTTTAGTATATTTTTAAGGTTATATTAATTTATTAAAATTATGCAAACAGTGCTAAAAAATGTAAAAATAGTTCTGTAGGGGAGAGATAAACTACACCAATTCACATCTTTTTCCAAAAACGTTTTTTATACTGTTGAAATTTATAGATGTGTGAATTTCCATAAGTCCTATCTAATGTAGCTTTCGAGATAGAAAAGTTGAAAACAACACAACAGACGTTAAAGGCATCAAGAACTCGCCATTGCATTTTTCCGTTCCTAATTTAATATTATTATTCTCCAAGACCGAAATTTGAAATTGCAAATCTTTATTATCTCTCCAAATTTTCCCTAAAGTGAGTAGATAAAAGTATTCTCAAATCATTTTTCGGGTTAACGCCCACATTGATGGGAATTATATCTGGAACAATGTCATGTATTTTTCCGAGTTCCTTTTCCTTTTATTCTATTATAATTCACCTTGAAGGTTGGAACTTAAAATGTAGTTCACTTAATGCTTTCACCACAGGAGCTACAGCTGATTTCAAGTCATATTCATGAACATGGCTACAAAAATATTTGTTAATATACGATAAATAAAAACAACATCTTTACAAATTTAATTTTTAAATTCCTTAATTCGGCTCTATTTCATTAACGATATCTTGGCGAAATTCAAAAAGTGAACCCGCTGGTTTTTGTTACAGAAATTTGAGGTCACATTAAAACATAGAAAAGGACATGCTTCGATACAATCTATATAACTATTCTTATAAATTGTCAAAATAAGATGTTATCTCAATTTTTTAATTTTTGATATGAAAAGTATACTGGTCCTTATTTTCTGACTTCACAATTTCAAAAAGCAGACCTTCTTATGGCCAATTCCACTAATTTATTTAAATATCAATTTATGTTTAAAATTTGTTTTTTATGTCAAATTAATATAAAATTATAAGAAAAATTATATTTAAATATGAATTGATATTTAAAAAGAATTGGAGAAATTGGTCATTAAAATTTTTTTATTTTGAAAAATATTGGAAAAATTTTAATGCAAAAAGGTCGGAGTCGGAGTCGCTAGTTTTTGTGGGTACTTCGACTCCGACTCCAGTACAAAAACCTCAACTCCGACTCTTCAACTCCGACAGCTGGAACCAGTGGTTTCCAATGATCTGCCTTAGCTCTTCTGTCCCAAAAACATATAAAACAAGGATCTTAAGATTAACGCAAATTAAAATGTTAAATCCAACCATATGTATTTGAAGTTTCAAGGGAACTAAACATTGTATTGTTAAATTTAAACAATTTTTTTTTTAATCGTGACAACAGTAACGTTAAAATAAAAACAGGGACATAACAGTTATAACCAATATTTGAAAAAATCCTGAAATAATAATTTATCACGAATTTTTAAAACCTGCTCTCTGAATAATTGTTACAAATAACCAATATTTTTTTGGTCTTTGATAACCGTTATAGTTTGTTTTTGTTTTTTTTGGGCTTCCATAACCATTACAAAAGATTTTAATTTTTTTTGGTCTTCTATAACCATTATTAAAGATTTTAATTTTTTTGGTCTTCCGTAACCATTACAAAAGATTTTTATTTTTTTCGGTCTTCTATAACCACGCTACAGTTCGCAAATCTTAAGATATTTTTATAAAATTTCGCACACTGACTTATATTTGCACAAGGACGAACTTTTTTTCTGCTCTGAAAATTATACTCAGTGACTTATGCTGCAACTTATCTGAGCGAACATTGCGTTCATTAATGTTTGTAAAATTAAATTTTTAAAGAAATACATATGTAGATATATCTCTAAATGTTCCACTTTTTCATTTTCAAAGCTATAGTTTCATACAGTTTGTTACGTTTCAATTAGTTAATTTGGTTACTTATAATGACTATGTAAGAAGAAAAAAACAATAATAATAATAATAAGTAAGAAAGTTATAGTCGGTCAAGACCGACCACATAATATTATACACCTATTTGGGTCCGAAATTTGTATGGTTCCGAAGTCGACTTGGGTTCAAAATAGTCGAACAAGCCTACTTAATGGTATTTTCGGTTAGGTAGAGGTGGCAGCCGACTTTATTCGCCAGCTCACATAGACACTGAATGTCCGTTGCGATACCACTGCGCTTCTACTCATGCGTAATTAGGTGTGTTGCATATTCTTAGAATACATGACGAGACCTACAGTTCAATGCTGAATCCAAACGGCAAGATTTGAAGTGCTTTAGAACAGAAATTACTTTCATTAGTTCGCTTAAGCCAACCGATAGTTGAGGATGTTAAGAAATAATTATTTCTTTTTGAAAAAGGTTTTTTTTTGGTCGCTCGAGCCAGGAATCGAATCCGGGTCCTATAGGTTTCAGAGTCCACATCTTAGCTACTACACCAACAGCACTGACTACTCAATGGTATATAAATACAATTTTAGTGCGAAATTTCTTGTATTAAAGAAAAAAAAATCGGGAAAATATGCCTAAAACTGGAGCGATTTTATTTAAACTCAGCACCATGATTGTGTGGCATAATTGGTTTCTATTTACCAAATATGAGAAAGATATCAAAAAATTTGCGGATCCTTACCAAAATCATAAAAAAAGTTCGTCCTTGTGCAAATATAAGTCAGCGTGCAAATTTTATAAAAATATCTTAAGATTTGCGAACTGTACCGCGGTTATAGAAGACAGAAAAAATAAAAATCTTTTATAATGGTTATAGAAGACCAATAAGAATAAAAATCTTTCATAATGGTTACCAAAGACCAAAAAAATTAATAATCTTTCATAACGGTTATCAAAGACCAAAAAAAATAATAATCTTTCATAACGGTTATTAAAGACCAAAAAAAATAATAATCTTTCATAATGTTTATGGCAGAACTATAATTTTCTGGGTAATTTATAATTATTATTACAGGACCAATTTTTATTCAGTTATTTTTTCCATAACCTATTGGATATTTAAAAAATAATAACAGTTATTTCGGGTCCCTGAATAAAAACAACAACAGTTTGTTTGTAGCTGTTGCGGAGAACATAATATAATTTTTTTTAACCATTCTTCAACCATGTTTTTTCTCTACGTGTATACAGCTTTTCTAAGCGTGCACGATACTTACAGTATCAATATTTGAACTGGTAAAGTGGTTAAAACAATAGATGATAAAGGTCAATGAGCAAAAATGCGTACATTCATGTAACATTCACTTTGCGTTGGAAAACATGCTCCCTATTAAAATCAATAATCACATAATACCTCAACACTCGCATGTAAAATATCTCGGTATATGAACATCTAGATCGACGTTTAACGTGGAAATGGCATATGGAAGCAGAATTAACTGGAATGAAACTAAAAGCAATTCAAATTTGTTGGCTTATAGAAAAAAAATTCTCTCCTTAGTCTCGATTGCAAGCTTCTACTTTACATATATATGGGGCCTAGGGTGAATTATGAACGGATCTTCACGAAATTTTACAGTGTGATTTCCAGTCGAATAAAATGAACTTCTACGAATTCTTATATCATTCCGTGCATTGTTCCACCATTTATGTTTGTTTTTGTAACAAAATATCAATTTTTTAGGGTGGTGGTTCCACATTTTGATTCATAGCTCTGGTCCTACTGAACCGATTTTGCTTGATTTTAATGCCAAACTGCTTAGGATAACTGCAAGCAATTTGACATCAAGTTCGTTTATTTCTTTTAATTTTTTCGAAAGTGAGCGTGTTTTCAACAGACGGACATGGCTAAATCGACTTAGAATTACTCAAGGAGCCTGAATATATGTACTTTATGGGGTCTGAGATTAATAATACAAAAGTTTTACACGGAATGACAAACTTAGTATACCCTTTTTACAACTTATTGTGGTGGAGGGTATAAAAACAAGCATAAAAATATAACAAAAAAATAATAAATATTAAATATCTAAAGGTTAATTAAAAAAATATTTATTAAATTCCCGAAATGGTAACACATAGGTATGGCTTCAATTGCTGAGATGACCTGCATTGTAGATAGATAATTTGTATGTGAATTTAAAGAAGCTACTTAGTGTTTTCAAGAATTTATTAATTTTAATTTTTATTAAAAAGTGTTAAAATACGGTCAATAAAATTCTACCTTTCGCTAGCGGTAATCATAACAAACGCAAGGTTGGCAACAAGTGTAGGTAACAAAAATACGTTAGAATGTAAGAACAAAAGCTTACCATTAAAAGAAGAAAAAAAGGGCCAAAAAAGAGAAACAAACTAAATTAAAGTTGACATCAAGCAAAACGTTGAGATTTTTAAGTTGTACCAAGTAAGCCGCGATAGTACCACCTACCAACAAGGTCCAAAATATAAAAAAAAGTATAACTGTACCATGATTTCTATCCGTGCTATAGTGTAATCAGCGTTGCCAATGTGTACTTTTTGCATTTTGGTTACTGTTTTTCAACACAAAAATAATTAATTTTTTGTTTTGGAACAAGAACTACCCGCTCCGCTTTTTTGACCCCTTAAATTGTATGTGGTATTTGTGCATCTCAAACTAATACTTTCTCATCATTTTGTAGGTATAATAATAATGCCATACTTTTTGAGCACCAATTAGTTAAATGTAAATGCGTTCATTAAAGGTCCGTTCGCATTTACTTATAAATTAATTTTAAACTTTATCAGAGTAACCCAAATAAGAGCGGCCAGCGTTTTTTTATAAATGAAAAATTACGTTACAAAAACATTTTTAATACAACAACAAATTGAATTTTCCAGTCGTTCACATTCAAATTCGCGTTATAAAGCTTTGTTCAGTATAAATTGTATGATAATGAGAATTTTTGCCGCTCTTATTTAGGTTGACCTGTAATAGAAAATATGGTTTGTTTTAATAAATTTATTAAGTAGTTTTTTTTTATAAAGTAGAATCCTGTGCCCATTTATTTAAGAAGATTTTGGTCATACAAAAGGTTGAAAGTCTGATGAAATACTTAAATCTTTTTTTAAATAATAAATTTAAAAAATTTTTATCACGTCTACCAAACTTCACATTTTTTTACAGGGTTCATGGCTGTACCTAAGGCACACTTAAAATCGGTGGAGAAAGCAGGCATATTTCTTAATGGACCCAAAGCACGGAAATGAGGAGGCGTGTGCTTTTCAGTGGTAATCAAATATTTAAGGGCCTCTGAAATAATATTTTTATTAAATTATATAATAAGTAAATTAAAAGTTTAAAAAACTACCAGTTCTGAATTTAGAACACCACGTTTGGGTAGAGGCTATCCAAAACATTTGTTGAGATGTGTAATTCAATCCAAGCAATTGGGGTTCTTCACCATTTTTGGCAAGCCATTGCTTGTAGGCCATATAGGTTTGCTTAATGGCACCATTATCAGCTACATCTTCTTTCTGAGTATAAACACCATTTAGCTATTAGGAAGAAAAAGAAAAATTTACAAATCGTCCAAAAATCTTTTCTATACCGAATAACTTTAAAATTAAATATTTAAGGTATTATTCATAAAAAATATTTCAGGTTAATAACAGGTTTATTAAACAGATTTCCATAGGAAATTCGTTTAATTAATTTCGTTTAATTTCCTATGGAAATCTGTTTAATAAACCTCTAAAAATCAAAAATATTTCTTAAATTTATGGGGGTTAAAGCGAAAATTGAGTCAAAAACTTACTTTAAGTTCAGTTTGCTGATCTGTGTAATTGCTATATTGTTCAACTATACATTTTGCCTTTTCTTCAAAGGCTTTTTTAGTAGCAGGATCCCACCAATCCATTAAATTACCATAACCATTGTATTGACTACCACCCTGATCAAAACCATGAGTGATCTCATGACCAATAATGTAACCAATGCCACCATAATTCATGTACCTAGGTTGTTGACTGTTAAACCAGTGACCTTGCAAAATAGCGGCAGGGAACTCTAAATAGAAATTAAAATATTTGTACAATTTGATGAGATTTTCATAAAAACTTTTCGCCTTGAAAACATTTTTCAAAATAATTTCGTTTCGAAAAAATATTATAAATGTATTTGGAATCAGATTCAGGGGGGGGGGGGGGGTGCCGAATCGAAAAAAAAGTCAAGGTTGTACCCCGCCGAAAATTAACTTTGACAGGTTTAATGAAGAGCCCCAAAATATTTTGGCTCTAGCGATAATCTCCCGTGTGCTAAGCCGCGTCAAACAGAATCCAAAAATGGCTTTTTTCATTAATAAAAAATTCAGTAAATTTTCTTTTGTCCAATGAGGGGCCAACTATAATAAATATTTAGGAATTCTTTGATTCTGCATTAAAACATTTCAAAAATCTAACCACAGACTCGAGATAGCGAAATGTTTACATATGTCAGTTTTTTGATGCTTTTCAATTCGATCTTAATGAAAATTTAAATAACTTAACCATTTTTGTCCGAATACGTAGTTAGAAAGGTGTTGACCACTGTTTGAGGTTTTCGTCAAAAATTTACCCTTAACTGCACTGTCTTATTTTTTATACAATTCACCTAAACATCATTAAAACCCCATTGCCAGAAGTTTTGGAAAGAAAAGCATCATTTTGCAAAAAAAAAAAAAAAAAAAATATATACATATTTATTAAAGTTAAAAATCATCAAACTCTTTTTAATTTTAACATTTTATTACAAAAGCAAAACAGATGTGCACACACAACATTTCAAATCCGTTTTAATTATATAAATAAGAAAAAAAGGGAGAGAAGCTCTACATCCATGTTCTGTAACTTTAGTGAGAACTTCTCGCATCGAAAAGATGTGAAACAAAATATTCCATCGTTTCTCGAAAAGTGAGAAAAAACTGTATCTGTAACTCATGTCGAAAACTATCAAAAGAGATTACGTCGTTACGTTATAAAGGTCATAACATTGCACCCGAAGCCGATGTGACATTGCAGAACGAGAACGTCACTAGCACATATCGTTGACGGCGACCAAAATTTACTAAAATTGAAAATCTTTCAACGACGGCGGCGAAAATACAACCGTCGGCTGTACCAAATAATGTAAAGTGCGACTTGAATGTTTGTTGTTTGCAAACTAGCTTTGAAAAAATTCCTATATTTTATAAAAATGTTAAAAGCAAAATAATTAAACAATGAAAAAATGTGCTAAGAACAAAATGTTTTTATTATTATTCTTTGCATTTTAAATTGTTTTTTAGGGTTAAACTTTTTTCTCGTCCTATTTTTATTCGTGAGTTTTTGACCGTTCAAAGCGTGACAGCTAGTACTCGCCAAAAAAAGTAACAGACACAGTTTAGTGAGAAGAACAGCTGTTTGTTTCAATATATGCCATTTTTGTTTCCTTTCACACATTTCAATCGAAAAGTTTCTCGACGCGAGAGTTACAGAACATGGGCACTGGAAATCGAAAACGCAAGGATTTGGAAGTTTTTACTGTTACTGTTACTCCCGGCTAACTGAGCCTTAAGTTTGTCATTCCGTGTGAAACTTTTTTATTAATTTCGGGCGAAATCTAAGGCAAGACCATAATGATGAATAATAAATAAAATTAACATTTGTCCTACGATTTTTATGCTATATGGCGTTTTGATTCGCAAAATACGTGGCTTTCAAAAAATCAGAAAAATTTCAAATTTCTATCCTTATCATTTTTGTATGAATTTTTGAAAACAAAAATAGTACTAATTTTGCAAAAAAATTTATCGCTACTAATTTTTAAATAATTTCGAAACAGTTGAAAATATAAAAAAGTGTATTTGGGTAACTCAAAGTAAATTTAATTAATAATCATCTGTAATTGTTTTGACAAAATCGGTCAAATCGATCTCAAGTTATGATAAAATGTATTAGCATAACCGCCTTATTTCGGGTGAAATATGGCTCTAGCCCATGAAATTTTTTTATCATTTATAAAATGTTATTTGAAATTTTAAATAAATTGAACAAAATACGTGGAAAAACATTAATTGGTATACTTGTTCTGATCTTAAAAGAAGTGCGCCTTATTTTCTTAAATCCCCTTTTTGGTGCCACTTTTTTTGTAAATATGCCCTTTTTTGGTACTTTTTGAAAATATTCAACGGTAACGCTGTCTGGGACTGTTTTCATTTAATGACTCAGAAGTAAAGGCAACAGTTTATTTTTGAACAATGACAAATGAAGATGTCGAAGTTACAGCACAATCTTATGACTTTAACGATCTCAACTGCAGCTTTTTAAGCACTGGTTTATCTTATTATTTATACGAAAGAGCCGACGGCTTCTATGAGGCGTTCTTTATCAGTTAGATAAGAATAGTAATTAAATCAAACGCATTTTGTATGCAAGCCTCTAAAAAGGCCTGAAGTAAGAAGGTCTTTTGAGTTTTCCAGCTGGGCATATATAAAATATATGTATTTTGGATAACAAATTAACTGCCAGTTCAACAATTTTATGGAAAATATAGGTATTTTTAAATCTGAGTGTTTTTTATAGAAATTTTTTCCTATCCGAAATTAACGATCGAAATCATTGAACAGGCATCAAGACTTTAATACAGAAACTGATTTAAAAATTATTCGAAATTCATCACAACTTTAAAAAACGAACGTTTGAAAATCGATCGGTTATAAATATTGACTAAAATTAAAATGCGACCCTGTCACAAGTCGATTGTTTTCTTCCGCAACCTCGTAACTTAAAAACAACTTATTTTCAGGAGAGACAAAATACTTTTTTTTTTTACCAAATATTCGAAACTTTTTGCTATATATTCTTTTATAATCCAAGAATTAAGAAAAATTCCGATATTCCTCCAAACAAAAAAATTGCAAAATTGTAAGGCGGTATTTACTAATTACTTCTCCGGTTAAAACAAAAAATCGGAAAAAATTGAGTTACGTGGTTGCGGAAAAAAACCATCGAAGTGTGTTAAGTGAGCAAAACACAACTTACTAAACAAAGTGTTTTGACATTTGGCAACTGAAATTACAACAAAACAAAGGCACATCCATTAGGTCTGCGCAAAAGCCAGGGCCCAAATCGTCGCAAACGTGTTCGAATGAACTTTAGTATCGAATAAAACTTCGTGACGTATCAAAAACGGGATTGCGGCATCTGAAAGCTTTCGAATCGAAATTTTTTCAAAAAATGTTATATATTTTTAAGCTTGTATACCAATGGCATAAGGCATTGCACTTTTCGCCCCATATAAATCACAGTGTTGATAGTGCCCTATAAAAAAGGTGACTTCGGTTTATTTATAGGGTCTTTTTATAACAACGAAGCTTGCCAAAAAGAGCAACAAAGCAACGCAAAAATTGCAAAAATTCGGAAAACTATAGAAATTCAGAAAAATTTTACAAAATCAGAAAATTTGCGAAAATAGCGAGAATTGGCGAAAGTTTTTAATATATTAAACAAGCCATTAAATTGATTAAAAGTCCCTAAAACTACAAGGAATGACAAAAATTCGTTAAAAAAAATTTAAATTATCGGAAATCTGCAAACAGCGGCATAAAAGTAAAAAGGTAGTATTTATTAAAAATTTATTGGAAATCACTAAAACATTCAACTTAAAAAAAAAACAAAATGTCAAAAATTAACAAAAAAATTTTATTAATGTTTTTACTCGAATGACATTTCGAGTGAAGGGTATCCGATCGACTACTCGTTAACGAATGACATAATCTCAAATTTCGATAGAAGTTTTTTCATAACAAATGGGATGATTTCGAAAAGTAAAATTTCGATCAAAGTCACTCGATCACGACTGCGATGATCTGGGCCCAGATGTTTATTCCTTAAAGATGTCAAAAGTTGTTTACATTTTGCTTATACATGTACATTTTTATTTACGTTGAATGTTGTATTGTATACGTGAACAGAAAGATAATTATGTCAATAAATCGAATATTGACTCAATAAAAAATGTATATCTCAACACGGTATTAGGGTTGCCTTATTTAAATATTTACCTATACTATTGTCACTATCCGAGTAATAAGCATTAACCACAGCTGGACTGGCAAGTGATGACCAATCGTTTTTCTTCACCGGCATTCTCAATTTATTACATGAAAGTTCGTTATTAAAAATATTTATTTTTAAGGCTGATTTAAGAAATTTGTATGGATCAATTTCTTCCATTTTGCGATAGTATTCTTCTAATGTCTTATTATTCAATAGCTCCTCGGAATAACCAATATGTGTGGTCATTAATTTTAACTTCTTTTGGGCCTCCTGTTTTGTCGAATTATCCATCCATTCAGTTTTGTCGATTATTATACGAAAGGCTTCGAGTATGTTGTTGACTATTTCCAAGGCAACGGCCTTAGAGTCGTCTTTGAAATACTTGCGCACATATAGAGATCCCAGCGAACTTCCAAAACTAATATTTCAAGGAAGATTTTAAATTGTATGTTTGTTAAAAATTTCAGTATTTTATAATGAAGGTTCACAGAAAAAATTAAAAATTGTCTCTAATCACCAATTTTATACTAAATTCATAGAATCAAGCAACCCGTTTGTTAATTTTGCACCTATTACCAAAATGATTATATTGATTACTAAAAATTGTAAAAATTTCGTATTTTGAATATTTTTTTTTCAATAAATGATATTTTTAATTTTAATTAAAAAAATGATTAAAAAACTTTGCCGTTTCAAACAATTTCCAACAACAATTTCAAAAGTTTAAATTATTTTATTTTCAACAAAACACTTTTTTGTTATTTGATTATTATTTTAATTCAAAATTTTGTTAAAAACAACTAAAATGTTAATTAAATCAGAATTATATTTTTAATTTTCGTTCAACCAAAAAAAATAATTGATTCAGTTATCACATTAATTAAGTTTAAATACTTTTTAAATAATTTTTTTAATTGATAAAAAACTACTAATAATTTTTTCTGTGTTTATGAAATAGTTGTTTCAATGTTATTTGTTGGAATGTTTAAGGCAATTTAAGGCTGTTGAATTAAAAATGTGTGTTTTCAGTTTAAGTGTTTCAAAGCAAGTGCATGCTTTTTACTAAGATCTAAAAGTTGTTCTAAAATAAATGATAAAAGCGAGTTGCGATATTAAAAATAAGAATGGAAATGTTTTTGCGTAGCTTAAATGTTATTAAAAAAAATATTATGAACGTTATAATGTAAACCAGTGAAAAATATGTTCTGTTAAATGGCAAAACAAACATACATGCATGCCTACACAGAAAAAAGTAAAAAACGGTTTTAAGCACCAAAATAATTGAAACAAGCAAAAAATTGTTTAATTTTGCACCTATCACCGAAATGATTATACCAATTACCCAAAATTGCAAAATTTGCAAAAAAAGGATTTTTTTTCTAATTAAAAAGTTTTTACATTTTAATTACAAAAATAATTGAAAAAATTATTAATATTAAACAATCTTTTATTTAAATGAATTAACAAAGTAATTAAAAAAAAATCTATATTTTAATTGAATGAATTACAGACGCAATTGATTACAATACAGACAAATAATTATTGTAATAATTGTATTGATTAAAACAGTAATGTTTCAGTTCTTTTTGATGACAAAACATGTGTGTTTGTATGTATGTGTATGTAAGGGCAAAGACAATGTAATGTATGTATGGATTGATGTTGCTATGTAAGCGTTGCATGCTATTTTTGCCGTAAAATATGGTTAGCATTATTTTAACAAAGTGTTTAATTCAAACAACAGAGTTGATTGATTCAATTAAACATTAACTTAAATTTAAGGTTAAAATCAAGTAAATATTTAATTTGGAACAAATATATTTTTTAAGAACGTAATTAAATTTATTTTAAAATTCAAAAATCACCATTAATTGAAAAAAAACTGCCAATAATTTTTTCTCTGTATACACATAATTATTATTTGTAACTAATTCTTAATTTTGAATTAAAATAAAGATGTCGATCTGGCAAACATCTTTTGGCATACTATGTAGCTCCCATACGGAAAAGCAATAAAATCTGTAAAGCGACCAAACTCAGAATTTTCGGGGCCAATTTCTAACCAAATAGCAGTAGAAATGGAGGTTCGTAAACGAAAGTAGCAGTGGATCGGATACACCCTACGGCGCTGTGACGACAATATGTCCAAACAAGCGCCGAGGATGAGTATCTTGGAATGAATTAAGGGTATCTCTCCTAATCGAGTTAGATGGAGATCGGCTGTTATTGGCGCCCTATGCTGCAGTGGGTTTTAGAGGAACATACATATATCTGTGGTCACAACCCATAACAGCCTAACTCGAGTTAGGATAAAATTGAGTTTTTAGTGCCATCGTTTTCAGCGTGTCTAAATCTATTTGCTATAAATTTTCCATTTTTGTGTTTGTTATAGGAAGGCAATTAATGCTAAAAAACCTTAAAGCTTAAGTTATTTTTCCAAATGAATGTTTTGGTATAACCGCCTAAATCAACTCAGGATTACAACATATATAAACATACAATAAAAGCAGATTATGGCTGCGATGAACAAGTTTTGCCTTGTTCCACTTTTGTTTCTTCTTCACTTTAGATACTAAAGCAGCGCAATGCAAGTAACGAGTTTTGAAACTCAAACGGCAAGGATATTTCTATCTGCGAACTCAGCCAGACGAGTTTTAGAAATGGGCAAGTTCAGAATAGGGTGGTCAGTGTGCCGCGTAAGGGAACATGTAAAGTTCACCGTGCGCTCTAGATGATTAAAGTACGCCCATAGAGCGAAGGCGTGTAGAGCAAAAACCGACAGGTCGCACCACTGCCGGAAATGTGAAGGCGAGGGTCATATTTCAAGGAGCTATAAAGCCGAGCCGAACTGCATTTTATGCAAACCGATTGGAGGAGCGGACCTTAAACATGAAGCAGGAAGCTATGGATGCCTAGTTCTTAGGAATGCATTAATTACAAGAAATTAATAAAACTTATCCAGATAAATATTAATCAATAGCTGTTATAATACGGCGTTGCCCGGGGTTTAACTATTGCTAAATTTAATATATAATCATGAAATTATAGCTGTTAAGTAATGAATAGTAATCGTAATAATAACTTATTTGATTATTTTTTTTAAGGGTGAAGTAATGATTACAATTACGATTATTTTTGGTTTTGCACGATAAAAATTGAATACACAATTGTTGAAAGTAATCAAAAATAATCGTTGAAAGTAATCGGATAACTTTTAAAGGTAAGCATTGGCAGAACTGCGCTGTGTGGTGATGCCGATGGAGAGGGTTTTAGTCGGTAAGAATCCGACATAACCAAACTGGACCTTTTGAAGGTTTCAACCTCCAACATAATTTAAAATACCAACAAACAAACAAACAAATAATAACTTTAACTAGCGGATAACAAGAATATAATAAATCATGCTTAACCTTTCTCAAAAACTATGAATACCAACTCAAAGTAAATCTTAAATAAATAATAAAAGGAAACCCTTTTGAAACCTTACCTGACCGAGACTTCATCTACACACCTCTCCCACCTAGCCTTTTCTTGCTTTAGACCTAACAAAACACTTTTATACTGAAATTTTCTTTTACGGAATTTTTCCGATAAGTAATCTACCGAGAAGTCATGTATTTGCCACATCACACTATTGGCAATGTCACGTTTTTTGGTACTTTCTAAGAGTTTTCCAAGATTCTCAAAGAAACTGGGCACTGTTAAAATGATAATTTCATCCTCTGTAACCTTAACACCTTCAGGCAAGAATATGTTAACGTAATCCAACCACTGAACATAAGGATAAGATTCTTGCAACTGTTTGATGCTGCGTAAATGGTACATGTCTTGTTCATCAAAATTGAAAATCTAAAATTGAAAATTTTTTTAATTGGTATATTTTTGATTTAGGAATTTTTTCGCACTTACTTTAGCCAAATTTATTTCAAATTGTAAAGATTTTCTTAATTCTCTTTTGGCTATTTCTTTGTCAGCTCCAAAAAGTACAGCTATATCAACCATATAATCGTAGTAGGCCAAAACGACAGAGTCATTAAAACCTTTAATCAAATATTCAGGACTTAAGCCAGTGGAAGGTTGGCCCAACTAGATCAAATATTGTAATAAGGTCTTAATTAAGATTAAAGAATATCCTATATACTGTAATTTTAACTAGTATATAGATCAGAGTCTACTCAAATGAATATAGTTCTTTGATCGTTATTTGCGAACATAATGAACATAAAGCAGATTATTAGCAGATTATCCATTTTTTTAATTAAACAACTTACCTGAATAATATGTTTTGTACTATTCTTTTTATCCACAACTATTGAAAACTCTATAATATTATTAGTATAGAAACCTAAATGCCTTAATTGCCTAACAGTTTCTTGCCAAGTCCAGTTATTGTCATAATCCCAACAATCACAATCAATAACAGGCCATCCACCTAATTTGTTGACAATTCGTTGAATCGGCTTAGGGCCCAAGGCTTCAATAAAATCTGTTAAAGCCATGAATATTAAAAATTAAAATTTATTTACTAAAATAAATCTCTCCAATAAAAACCCACCTTCATCCATGCACGCCGCATAAAAAGTATGTGGTAATTTTAAATGTTTAGGATCGTCCTTGGGTCTCTCTTCTCTAACAATATCATTAAGTTGTTGTTGCACTTTATCTAAAATTTTGGAGAATTCATCAACTGTATATGCGTCTTCGGGTATTGGAGTATTCTCGATAAAAGAACCACAAGCGAACTGATAGAAATCATCGCAGGGTTCTATTTCAGATTTCATTCTACCCATAACTGCCAAGGCAGTACTAATACATTCAGGGGAAAGACATTGCTTTGATTGATTGGCAGGTGTAATGAGTCCTGAAACAAGGAAAACATATAAGAATTCTTTGTATTAAAGTTTTGGAAAGCTTACCTTCAACCGAACTGCTTACCAAAGCAATCAGCGCTACACAAGCGAATACTGACTCTAGTCTACGACGTTTTGTAAAAATTGTGCGTCTAGGCCACCAATTTGGATTTGTAAAAAAAAGAAAAATATATGTACATATTTATTAAAACGGTTAACATACTTATCAGAGAACTGCAAAATCCACTATTTTTGTTGATTTATTCATACGCTTAAATTTACATTAACTCTATGCCTGCAAAACAAAGTTCAACTTTGGTAATTTTGACATCGTTTTGTACACATTTGATTTGTGCATGTGTGAGTTTTTTATTGAAAGTGGTTTGCTTGCATTTATTGTTGCGCACGCAATAACACAATTCCTCAAATTTAAAAGGCAAACATTCTTATGCTTTTGCATTCACGTAGTCATTGTCCACTCGATGAGGCAACGACGAACTAAATTGGTATGGGTACGAGTCTCTTCCCAGCGGGAAAAAGAAGGAGTAGGAAGGCCTTCTAGAAGGGATCTGTACCCCTTCTTTTGGATGTACAAGGCCTTCTTGCTCCATTCCATACTCATATCTTTTTTACACACGTTGTCATTGCGGAGAAGGCCTTCCGCTCTCGCTTCTTCAGCCGGTACATAAGAAGGGTAACGGGACCAAAAAAAAATTTATTTTGCTTTTGATTGTGCAAAAAAACAATATAAAAAATGTTACTCCTTTTCTACTCCCTTCTCATAGAAGCGAGTGTAGAAGGTGTATCTTATCTTTTATACGAAAGCGCCGATTCCTTCTATGAGGCCTTCTTTAGCAGTTAGATAAGAATAGTAATTGAATCAAAAAATCTTTTAAGCATGCCTTTAAAAAGGCCTGAAGTAAGAAGGTCTTCTGAGTTTTCCCGCTGGGTTTGTTACATTAACATTAACAGCAATAACAACAATAACAACAAAAGCAACAACAATAACAACAATACATTGTATATACAGAACTACTGTACATACTTTTTAAGAAATGATAAAAAATAAAACCAGCCTTCTATTTCTATGGAAATTGTTTGAACCTAGTGCGTTTGCGTTTCATTTAATTCTTTTTTTTCTTGTACTACATAGCAACTGCTGAATGCCTACATGAGTAATGATTGCTTGATTTCTGGCTTTTTTGTTTGTATTTTTTTCTTTAAGCCCATATGACACTACATTTTTAATGCATTGTTCAAGTTTTGGTGAACAGTACAAATATAATGTAATAGAAAAATTTACCAAGTGCAAAGAGTTCAGCTGTATTAAGATAAATGGCAAACTGTCAACAATTTTTAAAAAGTTATCGATAAAAAATGAAGTTATGTCAAAAAAAAAATGTAAAATAGTTTAACTTAAAATTGACATTTCAAGCTTGAAATATTAAAAGTGTTGCTGAATCAGCGGTTTATGGGCAAATTCAGCGATTTACCGCTTTTTGTTTTTAGGTTTCTCATAAACAAAAAGCTGGCAACATTTAATAAAATAACGAAACAGGGATGGCTAAGTTGTTTCAATTGTACTTTTTTGTTGATACTTTTTAAACAAAGATGTATAATACCTTTTTGTGGTATTTTTTATGAACATAAATAAAATTAATTTCAACTATAAAAATCTTTTAGTACAATTAGGGTAAAAAAGTACAATTTTTAAAGGTTGTTGGTACAATTTTAAAAATTCTCAACGCCATCCCTGAAACAAAACCATAACAAGAGAAAAAAAAAAACTACAAAACTTTGTTTACATTTTTTATAGTTTGCTCCAGTTTGCTCTTTCTAACATTTACTGTTTCTTTCTATCAATTCTATATCAATTAATGAATAAAAAATGTAGTGTCATAAGCATGGTGAAATAAACAGGTGGCAGCACTACGCCAGATGACGATTTTTTGCTCTTGCATTGTTTGTCTAGGTTTATGTCAAAGTTTTGTTTATGTTTACAAAAGTTCCACGTTTTGTGCTGTGATTATTGTATTTTATTAAAGTTTTTGATAATTTTAAAATAAATAAGATATTGATCATAATTAAATAAAAATTGGCTAAAAATTAATTTATTTCATCACGTTCAGTGGCACGCTGTGATTTTTCTTAAATGTATTTTTTGACGTAAACGGTGATGTAATTTCCATTTTTGTTGTAATGTTGTATTTGTTGCCGTAACGATGCCACCTGCTTATTCCACCATGGTCATAAGGGCTTTACCAAAACAATCATTGTAGTAGCACCGAACAAACAAACGTCTTAATTAAAAAACGAAGCTAAACGATGGTATAAATAACTAAGCACGATGTGCATTATTTGAATGACTGCAAACCATCAGCGAATGTGTGCAGTTCCGCAAGTTTGATTGTATGACCGAAAGCGAGTGTATTTGTTGGTATTCATTAAATGCGATTTTTTTTTGCAATCGCACAAAGCCGTTCTCTGATACAGGTTAACTTGCAAACAAGACTTGTATGTTCACTGTGTATGTATACATTCGAACTTCTCTGTAGTGAACTTTTATACAATGAAGTTCTCCATATAATGAACAAATATCAAAAAGTATTTGACTTGATTTGATCTCCTTTTAATGAATTTTCATACCGTTAAGTTTTCTTCAGAATGAAGCAATTTTTGAAATATTAATTTGACCTTCATACATTTTTGTCTCCATATTTAAGTTAAAGAAGCAGCACAAAAAAGGTTTGCAGTCTTGCAGTTTATTTTCCAGCTCTTTATTTAGTAAACCAGTAAAAATGTGCTCCAAAAGGAGCAGGTTTTATGTACGAATTAATACCTCAAATCGCTTCAAACCTGCTAATGGGATGCCTGATTCTTGTATGGGGTGTTCCCGGTTTGGAGCACTATTTTCTGTTGACAATAAGCGCTTCTTTTAACATGCAAGCAAAGGACTTCTAAAGTTCTTTTTTTAAGGGCTATCAATATTAACATATTCATTCATTTTACTTGCTTAAATGCCTTTTTTAATCATTTTCGTAAACCATAATATCTGTGGCTTGGTGCTAAAAGGGCCAATGTCAAAATATTTACTTTTGAGAAAATTTAAATTTAAGTTTTTTTTTAAAGAAGAGTTCTTAGTAAAATTGGCTAGCAAAGTCTTTGTAAAGCTGTTCTGGGTTAAGTTAGAACTTGACTGTCTAAGCAAAATAAAAGCCAGTATTAAAAGACACCTTATGCAACGATTAACTCAAAACAACAAATTATTGACATTGGCCCTTTTAGCATCAAGCCACAGATATATTTTTATTTTTTTCGGTTTAAAACCTTTTTTTTACTTTTTTTTTTTAAATACAAGTTTTTAAAAACAAAAGTGGAAAAAAATTTAAGTTCTGTACAACGAGGGGATTTTTCGGTTTCTTGCAGATTCATTATAGATGAATTTCATGTAAAAATCGAGACGCATTGAACCCGACCCCCTCAGATATCGATGAAATTTTGTTCATAGCTAAATTTGATCAATACAAACAAACTCTCATTTTTAGAAATGACTGTTTTGCGATTTTTTGGGCGTGACACAGTGGGAACGTTTTCGAAAAAACGCGAAAATGGTCGAAAAGAGCTCCATTTAAACTACAATAACTCAGAATCGGCTAAACCGATTTCCATGATCTTGGTATCATTAAAAAGATATTTTAACAGGCTTTATGACACGTTAAAAAAAAAAAAAGAAATACACTGTAAAAAAATTTATAACAAAAAAAAATTTTAACTGACGAAAAAACCAAAAAGATCAAGGGTTTTTTAACAGTGTATTAATTTTTTAGAAAGGTTTAACCTTCATCTATACCATATCAAAAAATAAAAATGGTTTCTTTTTTAGTTTTTTTTATATAATTTTTTTAATAGTGGCACTTCTAGTAATTGCCCTTATATTTTATAACAAAAAAAAATTTTAGGTAACGAAAAACCAAAAAAGATCAAGGATTTTTTACAGTGTATTACTTTTTTGGACAGGTATTTCCTTCACCTATAACATATCCAAAAAGTAAAATGGGTTCTTTTTTATTTTTTTTTTAAATAATTTTTTAAGTAGTGTCACTTCTAGTAATTGCCCTTATATTTTATAAAAAAAAAAAATTTAGGTAACGAAAAACCAAAAAAGATCATGGATTTTTTACAGTGTATTACTTTTTTGGACAGGTATTTCCTTCACCTATAACATATCCAAAAAGTAAAATGGGTTCTTTTTTATTTTTTTTTAAATAATTTTTTAAGTAGTGGCACTTCTAGTAATTGCCCTTATATTTTATAAAAAAAAAAATTTAGGTAACGAAAAACCAAAAAAGATCAAGGATTTTTTACAGTGTATTACTTTTTTAGAAAGGTATTTCCTTCACCTATAACATATCCAAAAATTAAAATGGGTTCTTTTTTATTTTTTTTTAAATAATTTTTTAAGTAGTGTCACTTCTAGTAATACGTACCGAAAGTCTTTTTTGAACTTTTTCACGTAAGTTTCCTTGTTTAACAGTAATTGAATCTTGCGATCCAGGCATCATTCGGCTAATTTCATCATCTTCATATAATAACTTGACTGTGCTAAGAGTTTCGGTTGGTAACTACGTCTGCTCATTTTAAAAAGATTGATATCTGCAAACTTCGTTTTATTCCTTTGGATATCTTTACTTTTTTTGATACAATCGTGAGATATATCATCCCCAAAACGATCTTTAATTTGTGCGTGACTCATATTGATTGGTAAGAGAGATAAAAGTTTTTGCTTTTCCAAAAGATTTGAGCTGTTCTCTATTTGATATTTGATGTTTTCCAAAATTTCTTCGTAAATGGCTTTGACGTTTTCAAGTTGCGCTGACAAATCAGATAATGGATCAGCTCCAAGTGAATCTGCTATATTTTCGAAAATTTGCTGTGATTTTCTATTTCTGTATGCATCTTGTTTCATATGTTTCCTTTTAAGAGGCGACATTTGGTTTGGTAGATGAGGAATAATATGATCATTTATATTTTCAATGACTTCCGTCCTTTCGATGTTTGCATTACAAGTTGGAAGTTCATTCAATTCTTCGCTAACTTCATCGCTGGGCGTTGTTGGTAAATAATTTGAGACTTTATTTTGCTCCACGTTGGATTCATTACGACTGCGCGCTTTTCTCAGTGTATTCCGGCAAGTTTTGCAAATACGGCTACAATGAATGTTGGTGACAGCTGGAAAATATTCAATTATATTTGCAGCCTCGTTTTCACTTATTTTACGAAGCGAAGCGCAACACTTATGAGATATTTTTATGCATCTGTACTTATTGTTTGAATTCATATTCACTCAAATTTTTAAAATATACGCGTAAAAATTGTAATGGGATATCTTGGCTTCTCGAAACTGTTTATAATTATGAATTATGAATTTTTTGTTCTATATATATTTCTCTTATGGGTAAAGTAATAAATGTTTATGACAAAATAGAAAATTATTATGAAGAATACATTGATTTTTTTATTCAGAATTTTGCGGAATTACTAGAAGTGACACTACTTAAAAAATTATTAAAAAAAAAATAAAAAAGAACCCATTTTACTTTTTGGATATGTTATAGGTGAAGGAAATACCTGTCTTAAAAAGTAATACACTGTAAAAAATCCTTGATCTTTTTTGGTTTTTCGTTACCTAAATTTTTTTTTTTTATAAAATATAAGGGCAATTACTTGAAGTGACACTACTTAAAAAATTATTTAAAAAAAAAAAATAAAAAAGAAGCCATTTTGCTTTTTGGATATGTTATAGGTGAAGGAAATACCTTTCTAAAAAAGTAATACACTGTAAAAAATCCTTGATCTTTTTTGGTTTTTCGTTACCTAAAATTTTTTTTTGTTATAAAATATAAGGGCAATTACTAGAAGTGACACTACTTAAAAAATTATATAAAAAAAACTAAAAAAGAACCCATTTTTATTTTTTGATATGGTATAGATGAAGGATAAACCTTTCTAAAAAATTAATACACTGTAAAAAAACCCTTGATCTTTTTGGTTTTTTCGTCAGTTAAAAATTTTTTGTTATAAATTTTTTTACAGTGTATTTCTTTTTTTTTTTTTAAACGTGTCATAAAGCCTGTTAAAATATCTTTTTAATGATACCAAGATCATGGAAATCGGTTTAGCCGATTCTGAGGTATTGTAGTTTAAATGGAGCTCTTTTCGACCATTTTCGCGTTTTTTCGAAAACGTTCCCACTGTGTCACGCCCAAAAAATCGCAAAACAGTCATTTCTAAAAATGAGAGTTTGTTTGTATTGATCAAATTTAGCTATGAACAAAATTTCATCGATATCTGAGGGGGTCGGGTTCAAAATTTCAGTTTTATCTCGATTTTTAAATGAAATTCATCTATAGGGAAGTTCGACTATATGTGTAAGTACATATATTATGTATTATTTGAACATAAGAAGAGGCTTATTTCTTGTGTGCCACTTTTTTTTGAAAATTTGTGTTGCCTTCACAATTTTTAATGTCAGTTAAACGAGTCACTTTTGTACTCGCGTTCTAAAAACAGGCAGAAAAATTAGATTCATTGCCAGTATGATTTAATATAAAATTTTTGAAGTTATTTTTAACAGGGTGACTCACGTTTATTTAAATATAGTTGTATTTGATAAAAAAAATTAGCACACTTTTAATAAACTCAAAAGCTCGGGATTTTTATGTAAAAAGCCCGGGATTCGGAACTTACATTTCTCGAATAATCCCGGGATTGGCACCCCTAGAGGTAAATCAACATTAAAGTTATAACAACACATTTCAAAAAAAAATGCCAACAAATTGTCTGTTTTTTTTATAGCTGTTTTTTAAGCTATAAAAAAAATTGGCTAGATCTTCCGTCTAGACAAAATTTAGTCACTTTTTATGACTAGATGAAAAATAAACCGCCAGATCAAGCCGAAAAATGGCTAAAATGGCAACCTAGGTTAATAGAATAACTAAATGGTTAAACAATTTTTCAACTAATGCAAGCGTACTTAAAACCAACATTTTTTTCTGTATGTACTAAAAACAAATACTTTACAAAAAGTTCTTTACACATACTTGGTTATTTAATTACACAAATTTAAAATTTATCATCTTTAAATAAACTTACTTGATAACTGTCTTCATAATAGACATTTCAAATTCAAATCGTCCTCAAAGTTTTTTTTTCTTTTTTTTTTAATTTACACTTTTCAGTTAACACCCTTTTAGAGAAAAAACACGCAAAAATTAACTTTTAAATTAAATGTTTTTAACGGAATTCAGAAAAAATCTTTAAATTATTTTAAATAATTTTGTATTAAAACTCTTTTTTAACATTAACTGTCTGTATTTAGAAATTAAAACAAAATTTCTTGTAAGAAATTATACTGAAAACAGCAATAAAATACGAAAACAATACTGTATTAACTAAAAATTTCAAAATTGTCAGTAGAAGCAAAACACTCTTTATTCTTTGAATATTATTAAAGCATATGAAGAAGAATTTTTAAACCAACCGTTTTATTACCGTATTATTACAGTGGTTCGATATGAATGTTTATTACACATTGATTTCTTCAAAAAAGTTGAAAAATAGGAATTTAGAGTTAATACACTATTGTTGATATCGCAGAAAATAATTTCTGACACGAAATGTGTTTTCATTTTATAAAAACAGGCGTCAGAATTTTATTAACTAAACAAAAATTCGAATGAATTAAAAAAACGCTTTATTAGCCACACTTTATTTCTAAACTAAAAACACTGTTAGATAAAATTTTTTCTAAAGCCTGGTGCGCAGTTCTGTCTTAATTTCAGTTGCCATACGAAGGATGTGAAAAAAATATTGGATTCATGTTTATACAATTTTCAGACAAACTTCCGTAAGCTCCTCGTACGCAGCTTTTAAGGGGATTTTTCTTGAAATAAAATTTAATCTCTTGTTGAATGTTTGGTCACGAAGTATTTGCATTGAGGATTTTTTTAACGACAGCTTTTTTATAAAGAAATAGATCAAAAGGACTTTTTGTTAAATATTTAGGCGAAGAGATTATGAACGAAATGTGTGTATTTATGCATACAAATATTTTTATTATTAATTAATTCATTTGTGTTTTGTTTTTTTCTTAAATGTTTTTCTTAATTAAATTCTAAAAAATAAAAAAATAAAACAATCATCTGTTCTTCAAATTCAGAGTCACACAGAGGCGCCACGATACAGAAGATATTGTGTTTTATATCTGTTTCGTTCTTCGAAAGCTGCCCTCGCAACTGATTTGGGCATTTGTCTTGCGCCACTTTTCTCACCTCTGTTCTTCTCTCTGATTTCAACCGATTAAAGGTACTTGAACATCCTCATTTAAAAACTAATAGAAAAATATAGAAATTATTTCGTATAATTTTGCTAAAAAAAAATATAAATCATTTTGCAGGAAAAGAATAAAAAGAACTTTAGTTTGGGAAATTTCGAGCTCACATAATATTAACAAAGCTGTAACCTTTTGGTTTTTTTTAGAAATATTTCTTGTTAATTTTAACTGTAAGTCCTTGTTTCTTGAATTTTTTTCACATTCAGTATTATTTGTTTACAAACAAATAATTATGATAGTCTACACTAGTCTACGCAGCTCCTTATCCGTGTGGAGATTAATAAAAAAAATTTAAATTTAGGCAGAACTGAGTACCAGGCTTAACTTCTTTATATTACAGCCTACGCTTAACAACGCTGGCAACTAATGAAGCATAAACGAATCAACGGGCTTATATACAAACTCCCCCTAAAACAAAAACTGACACACAGCCAAACACAGTCATACTTACAACTAAATATAACTACTACTATCAAAAACATTTTAGTAACTGCTCTGCAGACAAAGTAACTAGTATTTAGCTAGAAATTAAGTTTTTACTTAAAACTAGTTGCACTTTCGATTTTTTTCGTAAATCAAACTATCGTATTTAACGTTGGGTGTTCATAGGAGGCCAACTACTTGGTTTTTATTCATTTTTATAATAGCTTTATACTAGTTGCTTTATTTACAGTATAAGGACTAAAAAAAGCAAAATTAATTTCATAATGCCCCTCAGTATTTTTCATACTTAATTATTGTGTTATTGTACTCAAAGTATATTTATAGCAGGTAGCCGCGGGATTACAACAATTGTACAATAAAACAAACAACGGGCTTTTTATTGCTGTTATGCGACACGAACTGTCACACAGCAAAGGGGTTGATAAGAGACAAAAAAGACAAAAGATAAGAACAAAAAACTTGTTTACTTGTTTACTATACCTATACAACATTTGACAGTTCGTATCGCAAGACAAGCAAATAAAAAATAAACAGCTGGCTTTCCGAGACTACCTGTTATAAATATCACAGAATACTAACAGAACTGAAAAAAGTGACGTGTGAAAAAGGCCCAAATCAGTTGCGAGGGCAGCTTTCGAAGAAAGAGACAAAAAGCTTTGTTTTGGTGGTGAAGTGGCAATGTGTAAAAACAGGCAGCAACAATCAACACAAATGGCATGATCAAAACAAAAATAACGAAACACAGACCACGTTAAAAAAATGCATTAGTTCAATAAACGTTGTGTTTTGTGCAAAAAAAAATGTATTTATTAATATTTTTTGTTTTATAATGTTATTTATTTACTTGTGTTGTGGTAAACTTAAAAGTTAATTTTTACAAAAGCTTTGCAAATAAATCTTAACTAAATAAATTTGTGTTCATTGTATTGCGGCATAAAAGATGATGCAAAGAGAAATGAAAAAGGGCAGCTTTCTTAGAAAGAGACAAAAAAACGCAAAATCTTCGTGACAGTTCTGTTAGTATTCTGTGATAAATATACCTTGATTGTACTGTTGGTTTTGATTTTATATATGTAACTCTAAGCACGTACCCCTGGAACAAGAGAGAGAGAGAGAGAGAGAGATAATATTATAATTTATTTTTCTGTTACACCTTGGTTTAACTTTCGTTGATTTTCCCCTTTGTTTACAGAAATTCAAGAAACTAGCAGAATGCTGAATTTCTGAATTTTATGTATTTAACTTAAAAATGTTAACAAAGAGAATACGGAAACTTTCCTTCTTATTATAAATTTTTTAAACAGGAAAATAATCAGCCTTATTGTGTTTGGCGTAGTCGAAAAACGACAGCTGTCGTAGTTGCAGTCGTATTTACAATTTTATGTTACCGTCTAAAATTTTCGACTAGCAAAATTTTGTAAAAGATTCACAAAGTAAAAGAATACACTTAATTAAATTATTTTGAAACACCCTGTCAAAGATCTGTCAAACAAGTGTTTAAATTAAAAACAATACGTATAGTGGGGAATGTAAGATGAGATAAACCCACTGTTTATTGTTGATGTGTTTTGTTTAAACTTTGATATTATTACAAGTAGAACTGTTGCTATAAGTCTTATACGCTTAACAGTTTTATTTGGTTTAATATCTTTAGTTTTTCTAAAATCTTTATGGATGAAGTTTCCTGATGATCTGGCCTAAGCAACCAGTGAAATGCGCATAGGAATAGCTTATCCCATCAACAATAAATTTCAAGTGTTTTTATTAATAATAAAAACTGGGAATTAAGCACGAATAACAAAATCTTTTGAAACGTATAGTAAAACTTTAAAATTTTTGGTGAAATTTTTGTATTATTTTACTTATGAAAATGTTAAATTTATCATTATTCATATTAATTTTAAATGAAAAATATTAAAGTGACCTTAAATCACGTTTATTTAATATTATTCACTGTTAAAACATTGTTCAATATTGAATCCATAAAAACCTGTTTTATATTAAAATCAAAAGTTTATCTTGTTTAATTAACATGCATACATACTTTTTTTTTTTTGATTTTGCTTAAAACTAAAAATTTTTGGCGAACTATTTAAGTTATAATGCCAGGGTATCACACAATTTTTTGGAGCTTCAAACACAAAAACCTCGTTCGACCTAAACCTTCGTATAGGAAGGCGAGAGCTTCCAGAATCCGCTCCAGAGTATTTTGGTCTCCACCAGTAAACGTCTGAGTTATTTCCTTGGTACTCCACCAGTAAAACGTCTGAGTTATATATGGTTCTCCACCAGTCACATTGAGTTAATTTTGGTTCTCCACCAGACAACACATTAAAACATTGAGGTTAAAAACGAATGCATATAGTTAATGCAGAAACCGCAAAAACTGTAACTCGGTACAGTTATACGACGCTGAAACACTGGCATACATACTTAAGTATGTACATTATTTTTATTTTCATGTTTAAAATATGTTATAAACAGAAGACAATTCCCGTATTCCTTTAATTATAATTACAGTGGAATCTCCCATGAGCGGACACCGAAGGGACCGTTGAAATGTGTCCGCACAAGGGGGCTGTCCGGCCAATAGAAAACTACAAAATTAAATCAACAAAACTTTGCCTTATATTGTTTGTTTTTATTTAAAGATACATACTTTTATTAAAAAAAATATAAAAAATAAACAATTCAATTGGGTTTAATAACAAAAAATCATTAAATGTAGTTCTATATGTAATAAAAGTTTAAAATGTTTTATGAGTACTTCGATAAATTTCTCACGCTTAATTTTTCTTTGTTGTACACTTCAATCACTTCTATTTTTTGCTTAATAGTTAATACAGACCTCTAATGTATACAAACGAATGAACAATGCATTCCAAAGTACAATAAGCAAACGCACATCGATTATTATTTGGGGAATCCCCTAAATCGCATAAGTATTGACATAGATTACAAGCTGTTGGTCAAATAGGCTTGTACACCATGCGTATGCACCACAAACATTGCAAGAATTAGTATTGTCAACTCTCCGAAGCAGAAGCGTAAATCGTAGAAAAAACGTTAAATTGAAAACATTATGTAAGAGAGAAAATATGTATTTAACATAACCACATTTAACTATGTTATGTGATGTAGTAAATATGATAAACCGTTCCCTGTTGTTAAAGCGAACAAATTAAAAGAGTCTTGGCAGGCTTATTTGTAAATTATGCCATGAAAAATTCGGGGAAAAAATAAGCTAAGTGTCCGTCCAAGAGAATTTTTTTTATCTAGCGGATGTCCGCGTCCGCTCATGAGAAGCGTCCGTTCAAGGGAAAGCGACTGCAATGCTTTTCTTATGGAGCGCTGCCGGGACCTAGCAACAATGTCCGTTTAATGGGGGTGTCCGCTTATGGGAAGTGTCCGTTAAGGGAGATTGCACTGTATTTAGTTAAATAGTAAATCAAGTTTTCAAAGTAGAATGATAACGAAAACCATATCGGGCCATTCTGCTGATGCTTCTGTTAACAAAGGAGAATACAAAATAAGTGAAACATGTGTTGCAGGGGTAAGTGTTTTGAATTATTCTTAAATAAATGCTTCTTGACGCATTAAGCAGTACTCGGTTAATTGAATCGCCGACGCAATTAAAACGAAAAACGCTTAATTGAGCAAGATGTGCAATAAAGCGAAACACCCATGTGTAGATAGAAAATAAAACTTATTTCTTTATTTATTTTATATAACATTTATTAATATAACAGAAATATGAGACATGACTTTCTTGCCACTAAATATTTTTTTTACGTTTGTGGAGCAAAAACACATTAAGTAGACGGAAACAATTAACCGAAACATTTACTCTTGTTTTTCGCAATGCGGTCTTATTTTGCGAAATAATTAAGCGGTTGACGCAATTAAACGGAACTCAACTAAAAGGTTATTTTTACAAAGACAGTTATACTGAATGATTTCGTTACGTGATTTTTAGTGCAATAAAACGGAAAACTTAATTAGTTTAGCGGGGCTAAATTAACCGCAAACAACTGTATCTACTTTTGTAGAATTGTTTACCAACTTTTGAAGTGTTGCTGTTGTTGCTACAACAAACAGCATCACGTACAAAGCTACGCAGCTAAAACTTTATCATCTTTTTCATTTTCCGACGCCTATCAACTAGTAAAAAGTGGTCCAACACCTTACTAGTATCAATTTTAGCTGCTGGGACGAGATAGAAAATTAAATTTGATACTCTTAAGCCTAATTAAAACATTAAAAATTTGGATTAAAAAAAGATAGAAAATAGTCTTTATACTTTGAAGTAAACTTTTTAAACAAAATGTACCTTTTAGATAAACAGGGCTCCGTTTTCGTATAATTTTCTGCAGCAACCTGATTTTTTTTTTTTTTTTGGTGCGCTTGATATCAGTGCTGCCACGACCTAAAAGTTCTTACAGCCAAAATTTTTAAAAAGTTATCAAATGTGAAAAAATATAACCTTATTCAAAATGCCTTTTGTTAATTGAGAAAAACATTAACATTTAGGTATTTTAAGCTGTATTCATTACATTACAAAGATATTTGCACTTAATAGGTTAATATTAATTACAAACCAAGATAACAAAACAAGAAATGTAATTCTTTTACATATTAAAAAAATAACGTGAAACTTAAATTGGAAGTTTTTATTTATTTGAGACCTTTTTGTGAATTAGTAACGAAGATACTTGTACCTAATTTAGAAATTTTAGCTCTTGTCGTTCTCTAGATATACAGAAATCTATTATGTCTTAGCATGTAGAGAGTAACGCCCACTTGTCAAATCCCGCCCACATTTAATCCGATGTGTTTTGATAACCAAGATGCTTGTACCTGATCTGGAAACCTTGGCTCTCGCCGTTCTCCAGATATATGTATATCAAAATAAAATAAAGCAAGTAAGAGCATTGATGGGATTTGTGGTACAATTGTACCAAATTTGGCACAATCGAAACTTCATTGGTACACTGGTACAATTCGTCCCTCTTTGGTACAATCTAAAAAAAAAATACCCACGAAGTGTTATCATTTCTTTTAGGTGGATAAACTCACTTCTCTTTTCAATTATAACCTACCAAATATTTAATTCTTGTTAATTAATGTTCGGATATTGTACTAAGATATAAAGTACATACATAAGCATATGTACTTGTATCCCTGTAGAAACCTATGATTGAGTTTTTTCAAATCGCCCATTTAGTTGATTGTTTTGGTGACACTGCCAACCAAGTCTCTACATTTTTGTCTGCTTTTATACCCACACCACAATAGTGAAGAGGATATTAGGCGATTGTGCTGATGTGTGCAACACTACAAAATTATACTTTCTGAGTCGATTCAACGATGTCCCCCCGCCCGGTTGGCTGGCTATTTGACTGTCCAAGTAACCTTCTGCGTAAAGTACAGGTCGCAAATTTTTAAGGTAATTCGATGAAAATAAGCCTACTAAAAATGGCGATAATCGAACTATAATTTCACGTGTTCCTATACAAACTTTTTTCCGGAATAGTGTTTGTGCCTATAAACCATCCTTGAAGACTACCTTATATATGTTGGTATTGATAGAAAAATTGGCGACAATAACTTTTACGATATCCGCTTTGTCTAGACAAAATGTTGCGCTGGTGGGTCCAAAATTAACCACAGGTCCCTTATTAGCGCCGTTTATAAAATCACTTAAAGGCAAACAAACAACATATAGATGAAGATATCTTAAAACTTTTACATAAATCTTAAACTCATAACACAATTTTGTTCTGGGGGGTCTAGGATTGTCCATGGTTCTCACTCTCGAAAATTTGTCTGTATATACTATCTGTATATGCTCGGGCTTAACAAACTATAATTTCTCATTTGTAGTGTCCGACCGAACGCACTTTTTGAGACCGAACCCGAACCCGAACTTCGGTCAATTTTGACAAGTTCGGCCGAACCCGAACCCGAACCCGAACTTTTTGTTAATAAATCTGAACAATTGTGTTCCAAATTTCTTAGGTTTTAGAAATTTGCATCCCTGCGTGAGGTTTTTTCGCAAAACGACGGGAAACAGGTGTTTTCATTACTAATGCTAATATTTGGTTATAGCCCTAGTATGTATACATCAGTGTTGCCAATTTAGCCATTTAGTGGTTAGATTTAGCCATTTTTCACCCTGTTTAGCCATTAAAAAATGAGTTTAGCCATTAGCCATTTTTTTAGCCATTTTTCAACATATTTAGCCATAAAATGTTTTTGCCGTTATTCTTTTAAAATAACAATTTTTATTTTATTATAAAAATTTATAAAACGCCTTTAATTTAAATCACAACTTTTACAAATGTTGAAAATTGCAATAAACTATGACGCTGAAACATCTTCCAAAATTAAGGAACAGTATTCCACTATTAAATTTATAAAATCGATCAACACAAACATCGTTGTTTCTTTCTGGTTGCAAGTATTTCAATGAAGGGATGCAGGCGGTAACAAAATTGTTTTTCAAATTTCAGAATTGCCTATAAAGTTGCTCTGACTTCCATGGTATTTTGCTGAAGTAGAGAGGGTGTTTAGCCAAGTAAACATCGTTAAAAGTAATTTGAGAAATAGGTTACATTAAGCAATTTTATTAAGCATTTATTCGATTTTATCAATTAGGTTAATATTTTTACCATAACAGTACAATATTTATACCACCAGCGCAATAGTGGGGAGGGAACTATGCGTTTGTGCTGATGTCTGTAACACCTTAAAATATTAGTCCTTAGCCCACCTTTACGTATTAATTCAGAATCACGATGTTTGTCCGGCTGGCTGGCTGTCCACGTAAACCTTGTGCGCAAAGTACAGGTCGCAATTTATAGATTATTTGATAAAATTTGGTACAAAGGTTCTAATGTGGTGTAGGGCATCATAAAGTCGGGTTTAACCGACTATACTTTCTTACTTGTTTTTTATTGTAGATCTGGACTCAAAAGGTTGGGTAAATGTTGTCGTGATTATGATTTACCGTCAAATTATTTAAAACTTATGATTATCTGAAACTAATGAGTGACTCCTATGAGATGAACAATTTTTCGATGATTTAATTTTTTAATATTAATTTATTTTAATATTAATTTACGTTTAATCTTATTTAACAAATTGATCTTAACTCACAATTTTATCGTAAACAACTTTAAATGAATTATTTCCGTTTTGTTATTGAATTTTAATGTGTTTATATTTAAAAAAGCTTTTAGCCATTTTTTAGCCCATTTTTAGCCATTTTTTCCGTAAATTTAGCCATTTTTGGTCACCAAGTTTTGGCAACACTGGTATACGTATTAGTACTCAAACCTCTACAATGTATTTTTTGAATTCCTTGGGGTGTATTTTCTCTAAGTGGCGTTTAATATTGGCGGTAGTTTGTTTGCTTGGCAATGAACTCCCCATTGACATTTGTTTGGCGCAACATTTGCTTTGAGCGCTTGGTCAATTTAAAAAAAAAACTCCAAAACGGATTGGAAGACATTTTTATCAGGAAATATGTATACTATAAAGTTTGGTTTGTGGTTCACCTAAAACTAAAGATTATCTTACCATTCACAGAATATAAATAGAGAGTATTTTTTGCCAAATAAAATTTAACCGTTTTTTTTGTTTTATTTTTTACCGTCTTCTAAAAATTACACATATAAAGACATTTTTATACACTTAAGCATTTTATTAAGTCATCGCTGTATTTTTTCGAACTAAAAATCATAGAGAAAAATAGTTGTATTGATTTCGTATTATTTTCAAAAACAATGATCCCAAATTAAAATTTGAAATTATAATAAATAAGTTATTTCATAAAAAAGTTCGGTGTTCGGTAAAGTTCGGTAAAAATTTCGACGAACACCGAACTTTGACCGAACATCATTTTTTGCCGAACTCCGTAACCGAACCCGAACGTTCGGTCGGACACTACTCATTTGTTTTGTTTTTATTTAATAAAAAAAGTGTTATAAAATTTTAATATGAATGCTTTTTTATTTTATAGCGAAATTATGGTACAATTTATCTTACTTTTGTACAATTTTGTCAGATCCCAACAGTGAGTAAGAGAATCTTATATACCCTTCACCATTGTGCGAGCAGAATACAGAGCAACTAGACAAAAACTAACTAATTTTTACATAAAAAGGGCCGATGTTGATTTTGAATAAAACACAAACTATTAAGGGAAATTATTGTAATTTAATTTTATTATGATATATTGGTATTACTCAATTATGTATGGAACAAAATATCGGCCAAATGGGCGCCGCGACCACGGCGGCACACCTCCATCCGATGGTCCAAATTTTCGATGACCCTGAGGCATAATGGAGGTTCTATGCCGTTAATGTGCCGAATTATCTCATCCTTTAGCTCTTGAATTGTTGCTGGCTTATCGACGTACACCTTTTCTTTCAAATAACCCCAAAGAAAAAAGTCCAACGGTGTCAAATCACATGATCTTGGCGGCCAATTGACATCGCCATTACGTGAGATAACACGGCCATTGAATTTGTTGCGCAAAAGAGCCATTGTTTCGTTAGCTGTGTGGCAAGTGGCACCGTCCTGCTGAAACCACATATCGTCCACATCCATATCTTCCAATTCGGGCCATAAAAAGTTCGTTATCATCTCACGATAGCGAACACCATTCACAGTAACTGCCTGACCGGCCTCATTTTGGAAAAAATACGGCCCGATGATGCCGCCAGCCCATAAACCGCACCAAACAGTCACTCTTTGTGGGTGCATTAGTTTTTCGACAATCACTCTTGGATTATTATTCGCCCAAATGCGGAAATTCTGCTTATCGACAAATCCACTGAGGTGAAAATGTGCCTCATCACTGAAGATGATTTTCTTCGAAATTTATCATCCATTTTCATAATAAGTCTGGATAACTTTAACACGTTGTTGGATTGTGTATCTCTCCTTGGTTCAAATTGAGTAAGTCTGAAATAGAGAAATGTCAAATAAAATTCGGAAAAAAACTTGGCGTTTAGGTGTGGTTCACATTCAACATCGGCCCTTCCAATTTAACCACCCTTTACATACATATTTACAATACTAAAAACTTCATTATTAATTAAATTTAAAAAGCGAAAACTGGTAAATATTTTTTATAATCGTTTTTAGAACATACAAATTAAAAAAAAATTTCTCTTTGAAAAATCAAGATTCGAACCAGGGCACAGTGGGGTGAAACATATGCAAAACGAGGATTAATTCAGGGAAGCATGTATTAACAACAATTTTTTTTTTTTTGGATTCTGTGTATATTGATTAATACAATATTGTAAGATCTGACAACCGTCTATACGAAGCTTAAGAAGCAAATTTCCAATGTAAAAGTAAAACTGTTATTGTTTGCAATTGTGTTATATAGTAATATAACTGTTGTATAATTAAACTAAAGCCACTGCATACTAATCATGTTACTTTGAAATTTTTATCATTATTATTATTCTTACTTTTATGGTTCTACATTGTTGTTAGTAAATTTTTTAATAGAAAAATCTTACGATACAATAAATTTTTATGCTGTTTATTCTATGCACAAAATGTATATAAAAATATGTTTGTTCCGTGCAGCAAACCAGTGAGTCATCGTACTTAATACCGATTATCTGAAGACAAAAGTCTTCAAGCTTTGTAGGACCCACTCTTATGGTGAACTACACCTTTCAAAACAAAAATAAAAGGGGTAGGTGCAGGGGGAGCAATAAATCTATATATGGGGGATTTCATGTCAAGTGACCCAATTTTTAAATCGATGTCTTCCGATTTGGATGAAATTTGCACCAAGGTTATTTCTATTAGACAGTAGTTTAGACACAAATTTTTAAAAAGTTCGGTCAAAAAGTTTCTGAGTTAGAGGGGGTCAAAGTTTGACATTTTGGTCATACAGGCGTTCTTTCTCATCCATGTAGCTTATTACCTATTGGTGTTAGCAAAATTTGTCCCAAGAAGCTTCGATAGCTATTTGATCAATCTTTTGAAAAAATATTTTTTTGTTTTTTTTTTAAATTTTTTTAATATTTTTTTTTTTTTAATTTAAAATTTTTTTTTATTTTTTTTTAATCCGGAATGTTTTTTTTTTGCTTAAAAGAATGCTTATGGTTTTTCCTTTAAGGTAGTTTTGGTCGCTCTTTGGGATGCGAGTGGGATATGTATAAAAAAAAATAATTTCTTACTCAAGATGATATTGTGGGCATTGCAGTATCGAAGGTATAAAATGATAGTTGGGTATGTTACATACCGTCGGAAAGGTTAATTTGTCTAGTTTCTCGCATCCCAAAAAGCGACCAAAACTACCTTAAAGGAAAAGATATAAACTATCTTTTGAGCAAAAAAAAAAAAACATTCCGGATAGAAAAAATTTTTTTTAAAAAACAAAAAAATCTTTTTTCAAAAGATTGATCAAATAGCTATCGAAGCTTCTTGGGACAAATTTTGCTAACACCAATAGGTTATAAGCTACATGGATGAGAAAGAACGCCTGTATGACCAAAATGTCAAACTTTGACCCCCTCTAACTCAGAAACTTTTTGACCGAACTTTTTAAAAACTTGTGTCTACACTACTATCCAATAGGACTAACCTTGGTGCAAATTTCATCCAAATCGGAAGACATCGATTTAAAAATAGGGTCACTTGACATGAAATCCCCCATATATAAATATGAAAAAAGTTTGTCTGTTTGTTTATTCCGATGTTCCTGAAATTTTTTCAGTAACATCACGTAAGCCCCGAAAATAAAATAGGCTGCTTATTTTTTGATTGGGGCAGGGGAAGTGGTATGCCAACATTAGGTATCGCATACCTTAAGAGCCGCTGCACCCATTTTCTTGAACTTTTTGCTGAAGCATCCTCTGAGACCCGAAATTTAAAGAGGATTGTAGCAGGAGTAGTGGTATCCCTATACGACGCCAATGTTAAGTATCGCATATCTTACAAACTGTTGTAGTGGGGATGTTGAAACTTGGTAGGAGTCACTTTTATGGTGAAATACACCTCTGAAAATAATTAATATCTGAAGACAAAAGTCTTCAAGCTTTTAAGAACCCACTCTTATGGTAAACTTCAGCTTTCAAAATAAAAATTTAAGGCGTAGGTGGAGGGGGGTGTAATATATATATATATTATATTATTATATTTTATTTAATTTTTAAGTGGGCATGGCACCTCCCATACATTGACAATAAAGATTTCTACATATTTGGAGTAGCTTAGATAATAATGAGCAACATTTTTTAAACAGTAGATTCAATGGAAAAAGTAGGCATGACACCTCCCAAACGAATTCACTTGAAATAACTGTATGTCTGTAGAACGGCTACTTTAAAAGTATTTAAATTTAGTACAAGATGCTTTGTTATCAATACACGAGATCTGTTTTAAAAAGTTTTACCAGTTTTATTTCGATGGGGGTAGCAAAGCACACCCGGTTAAGGTAAAAGGAAGAGCACAGACAAGATAAAAATACAAAAATTGCAAGACTAGAATTTCATAATCTGGACAGCAGAATTATGAGATTTAAAAATATCGGGAAACACAACTCGTTATTTATCAGGAAAGCTTGCAACAACTCTAGTTTTAGTTGTATCACTTCCAAGGCTCCATATAAGGAGATTATAGTTTTAAATCTATGTACATACAACCATATTTTATACTTTCGTTTCAATTTTATATAATTTACACGTTGAACTTGTAGATATTTGTTTACCCGTTATTTAATTAATGCCCTGTTGTTGATTTAAAAAGAACAAAAGCAGCTGTGTTTTGTTTGTAAACAAAAAAAAAAAAAACCATTTTCTAAATAAAACCGTCTGCAAAATATTAAAACAACACACAATTTAAAGAAAAACAACAATATTAATAATTTTTCCCTTTTTTTAATGGGCATTAAATCTTTTGGTTACATTTATTTCTATTTGGTTTACTTTTGTTGTTAATAGTTTTTTCTAATATTTAAGTTAAAAAAAAAACAAAAGCATTGTCCCAGGTAGCATATTTTGAAATTTTAAACCATATTCGAGTCTTATTTTACTCATCAGCTCGATAAAAAAAACCAGAGTATGCGCTCTTTTTCTGATCATAAATGATACTTTTGTCGAGAGAAAAGGGTACCCTACTCGCGAGTCTTCTTGATTAGTTTTAATAGTTGAGTTTTAATAGTTGAACAAAGTACGGTTTAAACAATGTTTTTTTAAACGTATTAAATATTACCGATATACTTGATTATAACATTTTGTATTAATTATGTAATTTGGTTTATTATCGCCATATTTGTATATATTTCTGAATTTGAATTTTAACGGTTGAATTAATTTATTCTTTAATTTGTTGGTGTTTCAGTAATAATTTGCTTTTTATGAGTATGAGTTATTAGCACATAGCCCAACCTGTTTTATGGGTCAGGGAACCCGTATTATATATAAACTTGGCATTGGTTATTTAATGGCGCCAACTATTCGCATTGACGATTAGAGCCCCTCAGAATTTTAAGATACACATTGCCAGGCGTGTCCTTCTGAGACTCTCTTCTCGAATCCGCTGAACTGTCCGCCATTGCTCATTTATTCGCAGTTGCCCACCAATCTTCGTGGTGAGGGTCATCCACTATCCGCAACCTGTGAAGGCGTCCCATAGCACTCCAGCCATGATTTCCTATAAGCTTTTAAATTTCGTCTTGGTAAGAAGTAACTCATGAAAAAGAATTATAAAATCCCAGAACATGAACTTTCTTTTAATTAATTCACAATCCTTGTGTATAACTATTATGAATAAAGGCAATAAAAAAAATGAATTTATTACTCGCTAACTTTGGTTAAACGTCAAAAATATCCCTTTGCTATAACTTGAAGTACAACAAAAAGAAAAACAAAAGAAAATAAATAGTATTGTGTTTTTAACGTAAGCTTTGACTAGAATGTAAAATCTAACTTCACTTGTTTGTAAACCATCAACCAAAGAGCATAAACCTAAATAAATGATATTGTATTGAATTCCCACCAAACAATTCATTGTTGTTTTTTTATTTTTCTCATATTTGGAATACCAACGCCTAATTATGTGCAGCAATTGTTCTCTATTCAACCCAAACCAGCTGTCAGCTGCTTGACCCTGATACTTCATTGTACACATATACCAAAATTGGAAGGGTAGACTTCCCTGACGGCTACTGACCTGGGTCAATCCACGTCAGTTTTTAGCAAAACCCCCAGTATTGGTCCTTCGAGTTGTCTATTCACCTTAAAAATTCTCATTTTAATTGAGCCTTTTACTAAAAAAAACTCTTTCAACAGAGTAAGCAGAAGGAGGTAAAACAAAATAACACGCATCAGTTTCACTCAGCGTTACCGTTCAAAATTTTCAAAAAGGGGCACGAAAAGGGGATTTCCAAAAGAAAAGTGGCACAAAAAGCGGAATTCTGAGAAAAAAGGGGGCAACTTTAAAAATTAGAACATTTTCATCTTTATTTAGTTATTTTTACTGAAAACATAAACGTTTCAAAAAATAAACCTCTTCTTACACAGAAAAAAATAATTTTCATATTTGAATACGAAAATCGCATATTTGATTACAAAAATTCTTGAATTTTCTGCGATGACGATTTTTGCGGTATTGATAAAAAAGTTTGTATGTATAATTGTTGAATTTTAGTCAACAACCAAGTTTATTGAGTCAATAAAAAAAGTTGTTGCCCAAAATAATTTTTTTTTTTCAACAAAATGTTTACTTGATTTGTTAAAATAAATTGTTGAAAATAAAACAGCTTATTTCCTCAAAGAGAAAGCTACGTAAAAAATGGCAACAGTCTCGCTCACCTGATGATAAGTCCAGATTAAGCCATGCAGCCCAATTTCTAAAACGGGAAATTAAAAAATTCAAAGAAGACAATCTAAGTGATTATCTTTCAAACCTATCTTACGATAGTAAAACTGACTATTCACTTTGGAAAGCAGCTAAGGATCATAATAGACCAACAACAAACAAAACTCCAATTTTAAAAACAAATGGTACCTGGGCCAAAAGTAATTCAGAAAAAGTTGACACATTCGCTGATCATCTCAGCACTGTCTTTGGAACTAAAAAAACTCAATCCACCTCGATAAAAGACATTTCCCTAAATAGTTATGGAAATTACGCCAATTATAACTCTGCAAGTTCTGGAATAAACAATAATCAAAATAATATAGCAGAATTGAACAACATTAAACAAGTTTATCTAAAGGAAGTTATAAATGAAATTAAATACATAAATTCCAAGAAATCTCCTGGATTCGATCAAATTACTGCCGACATATTGAAAAATTTACCATACAACGGAGTGGTTAAACTAACTACCATTTTTAACGCTTCCCTAAAATACAAATATATATCATGCTACTGGAAGGTAGCAGAAATAATAATGGTCCCCAAACCAGGAAAAAATGCTCATGATGTCAAATCCTACCGACCTATTTCGTTACTGCCAATAATGGGAAAACTATTTGAAAGAATAATTAGCACAAGACTAGAATTCGTTATAAACCAAAAACCTGATTCCAGATCATCAATTTGGATTTAGAAAACAACACTCTACTATTGAGCAGATACACAGAGTTACACATCAAATAGAGATCGCTCTTGAACACAAGGAGGTATGCTCAGCAGTCTTCTTAGACGTATCCCAAGCTTTCGATGGTGTCTGGCATGCTGGACTTATGCGAAAGATACAAAATATTCTACCTACAACATATTGCAAACTACTTCAGTCCTACATTTCAGATAGGTACTATAGAGTAAGATGCGAAAATCAGTACTCTAAACTTCATCAAATAACCTCTGGTGTCCCTCAAGGTAGTATTTTGGGCCCAACGTTATATTTATTGTACACATACGATATGCCTGTCACAAACAACTGTTTTATAGGCACTTTTGCTGATGATACAGTAATATTAGCGAAAGGTAAATCTAATCAAGAATCAACAACAATTCTTCAAAACGCGTTCAATCAGGTTGATCTGTGGACAAAAACTTGGCGTCTACAACTAAACAGCTCTAAATCAATCCATATCGACTTCACTCTAAACAAAATTAAGCATATTCCTATCTATATAGACAAAAAACAGGTGCCTATATCCGACCATGCAAAATACCTGGGAATGACGCTTGATGAAAAGCTTCTTTGGAAGAAGCATGTTGAAAAGAAAAAAAATGAGCTCGACTTTAAATATAGAAAATTAATGTGGCTAGTTGGTAGAAATTCAAATCTTTCGACACACAATAAATTAATGTTGTACAACCAAGTTCTCAAGCCTGTATGGTTGTATGGCATTCAAATTTGGAGATGCGCCAAAAACCATGTAATCGAGATAGTTCAGCGGTTTCAAAACAAAGTTTTAAGAAACATAGTAGGTGCACCGTGGTACATCAGAAATGAAGACCTTCATCGGGATCTTAAAATAAACTCCGTAAAACAGGAAATAATTCTACATGCTAGAAAACATGACACAAGGCTACAAAACCACACAAACTCGGAAATTCCTACGTTGCTTAATACATCAGTATTAAGCAGAAGGCTAAATCGCTTCAAACCTCATGATCTGGTAACACGGTTCGATGGGGAACATCAAGGCTAATGAGCCTATAAACTAATAAATATCCATAAATGAACTACTAGTTAGTCACTAAATGAGACTAGTTGTAGGTTAATGTTAAGCAAAACTAATCTTACTTTGTTTAAATAAAGAAGAAAAAAAAAAAAAAAAAAACATTTAATAATGAAATAATTAAATATTTTTTCATATTCAATAAAAAAAATATTTGAATCAAAGTAAAGACAGTATTTTAATAACTCTTGTCCATTTTTAAATAGCTGATAATTCTCATTTGTTTTACAGTTTTATTTGAATAATATATTTAGTTTTGCCAAATTCTTTGGAAAAGGTTTCCTGATGATCTGGCCTAAGCAACCAGTGAAATGCGCATAGGAACTTACTTATCCCCGCAAAATAAATTTTAGTGTTTTTATAAAAATATAAAAATTGAAAATTTATGACATCATCATTAATTAATAAAAAAATAAAGATTCGATTAACATTTTGTTTGATTTATTCAACATTTTCAACAATTTATTTTAACCAATCAAGTAAACATTTTGTTGAAAAACAACAAAAGTAAACCAAATAGAAATAAATGTAACCAAAAGATTTAATGCCCATTAAAAAAAGGGGAAAAATATTAATATTGTTGTTTTTCTTTAAATTGTGTGTTGTTTTAATATTTTGCAGACGGTTTTATTTAGAAAATGTTTTTTTTTTTTTTTTGTTTACAAACAAAACACAGCTGCTTTTGTTCTTTTTAAATCAACAACAGGGCATTAATTAAATAACGGGTAAACAAATATCTACAAGTTCAACGTGTAAATTATATAAAATTGAAACGAAAGTATAAAATATGGTTGTATGTACATAGATTTAAAACTATAATCTCCTTATATGGAGCCTTGGAAGTGATACAACTAAAACTAGAGTTGTTGCAAGCTTTCCTGATAAATAACGAGTTGTGTTTCCCGATATTTTTAAATCTCATAATTCTGCTGTCCAGATTATGAAATTCTAGTCTTGCAATTTTTGTATTTTTATCTTGTCTGTGCTCTTCCTTTTACCTTAACCGGGTGTGCTTTGCTACCCCCATCGAAATAAAATTGGTAACATTTTTTAAAACAGATCTCGTGTATTGATAACAAAGCATCTTGTACTAAATTTAAATACTTTTAAAGTAGCCGTTCTACAGACATACAGTTATTTCAAGTGAATTCGTTTGGGAGGTGTCATGCCTACTTTTTCCATTGAATCTACTTTTTAAAAAATGTTGCGCATTATTATCTAAGCTACTCCAAATATGTAGAAATCTTTATTGTCAATGTATGGGAGGTGCCATGCCCACTTAAAAATTAAAAAAAATATAATAATATAATATATATATATTACACCCCCCTCCACCTACGCCTTAAATTTTTATTTTGAAAGCTGAAGTTTACCATAAGAGTGGGTTCTTAAAAGCTTGAAGACTTTTGTCTTCAGATATTAATTATTTTCAGAGGTGTATTTCACCATAAAAGTGACTCCTACCAAGTTTCAACATCCCCACTACAACAGTTTGTAAGATATGCGATACTTAACATTGGCGTCGTATAGGGATACCACTACTCCTGCTACAATCCTCTTTAAATTTCGGGTCTCAGAGGATGCTTCAGCAAAAAGTTCAAGAAAATGGGTGCAGCGGCTCTTAAGGTATGCGATACCTAATGTTGGCATACCACTTCCCCTGCCCCAATCAAAAAATAAGCAGCCTATTTTATTTTCGGGGCTTACGTGATGTTACTGAAAAAATTTCAGGAACATCGGAATAAACAAACAGACAAACTTTTTTCATATTTATATATGGGGGATTTCATGTCAAGTGACCCTATTTTTAAATCGATGTCTTCCGATTTGGATGAAATTTGCACCAAGGTTAGTCCTATTGGATAGTAGTGTAGACACAAGTTTTAAAAAAGTTCGGCTTAAAAGTTTCTGAGTTAGAGGGGGTCAAAGTTTGACATTTTGAACATACAGGCGTTCTTTCTCATCCATGTAGCTTATAACCTATTGGTGTTAGCAAAATTTGTCCCAAGAAGCTTCGATAGCTATTTGATCAATCTTTTGAAAAAAGATTTTTTTGTTTTTTAAAAAAATTTTTTTCTATCCGGAATGTTTTTTTTTTTTTTGCTCAAAAGATAGTTTATATCTTTTCCTTTAAGGTAGTTTTGGTCGCTTTTTGGGATGCGAGAAACTAGACAAATTAACCTTTCCGACGGTATGTAACATACCCAACTATCATTTTATACCTTCGATACTGCAATGCCCACAATATCATCTTGAGTAAGAAATTATTTTTTTTTATACATATCCCACTCGCATCCCAAAGAGCGACCAAAACTACCTTAAAGGAAAAACCATAAGCATTCTTTTAAGCAAAAAAAAAACATTCCGGATTAAAAAAAAATAAAAAAAAATTTTAAATTAAAAAAAAAAAAATATTAAAAAAATTTAAAAAAAAAACAAAAAAATATTTTTTCAAAAGATTGATCAAATAGCTATCGAAGCTTCTTGGGACAAATTTTGCTAACACCAATAGGTAATAAGCTACATGGATGAGAAAGAACGCCTGTATGACCAAAATGTCAAACTTTGACCCCCTCTAACTCAGAAACTTTTTGACCGAACTTTTTAAAAATTTGTGTCTAAACTACTGTCTAATAGAAATAACCTTGGTGCAAATTTCATCCAAATCGGAAGACATCGATTTAAAAATTGGGTCACTTGACATGAAATCCCCCATATATAGATTTATTGCTCCCCCTGCACCTACCCCTTTTATTTTTGTTTTGAAAGGTGTAGTTCACCATAAGAGTGGGTCCTACAAAGCTTGAAGACTTTTGTCTTCAGATAATCGGTATTAAGTACGATGACTCACTGGTTTGCTGCACGGAACAAACATATTTTTATATACATTTTGTGCATAGAATAAACAGCATAAAAATTTATTGTATCGTAAGATTTTTCTATTAAAAAATTTACTAACAACAATGTAGAACCATAAAAGTAAGAATAATAATAATGATAAAAATTTCAAAGTAACATGATTAGTATGCAATGGCTTTAGTTTAATTATACAACAGTTATATTACTATATAACACAATTGCAAACAATAACAGTTTTACTTTTACATTGGAAATTTGCTTCTTAAGCTTCGTATAGACGGTTGTCAGATCTTACAATATTGTTGGTTAATTAATAAAACATACGAGCATAACTACCCGCTTGAGTACTTGTAAGATACTAAATTTTATTTACAAAATTATTCTTAAGTACTAACATTGAAAACCTTAAACCTAACTAGAACTGATAAGCTACGATTGTACACATGCACACACTAGCGACCCTTAATTTATTACTCGTTAAGTGTTTTATGATCATGTTAAGGCACATGCGTATTTTAGTGATAAAAAGGTTGCATTATCTGTGTTAGTGTTTGCTTAAATAACCAATTACACAGAATTACATACATATGGAAACTAAATTATCTCTTACTCTAATGACCTTTTTTATCTTTTATTCTTACAACTAATGGAAATTTCTTTTTATGGGAAATTCCATCTCCACTAAATTATCTCTTACTCTAATGACCTTTATTGTCTTTTATTCTTAGAACTAATAAATATTATCTTTTAATAATAAACATGTTCAATTCTGAACATTCTGCCGGGCCTCCAGAGGAGCTGGAGCCGAGAAATCTAATTTAACTACAGTATTATTACTGCGGCAACACTGATATTTAATATACATACAAAACAATATTAGAATACCAATTATAATTAATATCAAAGATGCGTGTCCTGATACAGTATGGAGTTGAATTCTTTTTAATTCAACGTGGGATGCCTTCATTTTTTCGACAGCATTTTTTTAAATAGTTCATCTCCTTTGTGTTGTTGATAATTGTCACGTCTAAAGGTTTCACCAGCCTTGATTCTACTTGCGGAAGTTCTAGACCCCATGACGATGTCTGGATAGGTGACTGCATACGTGACGTAAATCGTTGTGAGGCTGTTAATGTCACTCCTTCATATGTTGCAACACATCCTGGTGATAACGTTAGAATTCCTTTAAAAGGTAAAGTTGTCCAGCTGCGCTTCCCCTGACCACAATCCACTGTAATCATAAAGTTGATAAACACGGCGAATATCCAATGATTTTCAGTGGCTGTTTGCTTCCAAAAGCTTGTAGTTGAAATTTCCTCGAATTCGCAATCAGCGTGCCTAGATTGTTTTAAGGCTGACACTTCACAAGAGCGTTCAGTTGCTGGCTTCCATGGCATATTACCAATACAATTAAACTGACCTTGTAAATTCTTCTCACATGCGTTCAATTGCGCTAGCGACATCAAAAAGTACATGTTGGAAGCAAAGTTGTATGCAATCAATTCATTTCCAATTCTTGGCATCATCGTATGATTCTTATTACCAACTGGCAGCTTTATTATTTCGTAAACTTCAGAACTGTGCTCATATAATAAAGGTATCTCCAACTGAATTACTAACCGTGACTCCATTATGATCCCTTTAGAAGTCATTGAATGGTAGACCTCTTTCAGCTCTGTTCCCGTAGCTTCTCCAGGAAGAACTAAATTATTTGGCAACATCTTCTTGATTTCTGACAGTTGTTTATGGAGCTGTGACGGCTTCAATAAATCAAGATTCACATGCCCGTGATTAATATCTATCAATAAGTTTATAATTGAGGATTGAATCCTGCTACAGTCATCAATCATTAGGTTTAGTTGTGTGGACATAACTTGGAATAATATAATCAAACGCTCGGTGTTTCTAGTACTTAGAACTTCTTCGTTGAACAGCTTCAGCTGGTTATACATTTTATTGAAGTTCGCGTTAACATCGTCTGTAGTCTTTTTCAGTATATTTATAGTTGAGTCTACAATGGACGTTTGTTTTTGGATTAAGTTGTTCAATTCCTGTTGATTTTCAAACACATTTCTCATATTCTCCTCCATTTTATCTCGGTCATCAGCATCCATCATCCCAAAAAGCATGTGATACAAAGACCCCACAAATTCAAAGGGAGCTCTTTTCTCTCGGGATTTGGTTAATAAAAGATCGTTATTTTCATTAAGTATATTGATTCTTCTACCCATTGTTGAAATTACCATTTCACATGCTTCATTGTAATATCCAAGATTTGGACACTCCTTTTTAACCTTTTTCATCAACGTCTGTATACGTTCCATCTCTTTTTGGTATGTTGAAAGATCGAAATATATTACTAAGCTCCATTTCGAATTGATCATATTTATTTGGCCTATGTTGTCTAGATATAATGCTGTATTTGAAGAAATCTCCTTGATTGAAAATGGCTTATTGGCTTCTAACGGCGCAGTCTTTACTTGCTTCATTATCACAATCAGCAATAGCAGGAACCCTAACATTCTTAACATCTTATTTTCTTTTGGTTGATATTTTGTAGATTTCACACCCGCTTCCCAAATCCCTCCAAAGTGAGGGGCTGCGGGCGGAATGAAATGCCATTTTATTTTTTGTGTTGCCAAAATTGGTATAATGGATTCATTGCTTTTTATTGCTTTTTTGAACTCTGCATCTAATTTTGTATTTGCGCCAACGAAATTAGTGCCATTATCCGAATATATATGACTACAAAAGCCTCGTCGTGCAAAAAATCTTTTCAGGGCTGCTAAAAATGCTTCAGTTGTTAGATCGCTGACAGCTTCTAAATGAATTGCTTTAGTTACCATGCAGACAAACACTTCATCCCATGTTGATTGTTGTAACCACAATTTCTGTATAAAAAGCTTTGCTACCAATGTAACTGGTGACAACCAGCCTAATGGATCAAAGATTCTGGCAACATCTGAAAGTGCTTTCCTTTTTGTTATTTTATCTTTTTGAATAAAATTAAACATAAATTCATCCTTTACTGGATCCCATTGAAGGCCCAGTGTCTTCACTGATTTGTCATCCTCAATTTCAATGACTGCATTTTTCTGAATGCTTTTACCATCTTCGATCACTTGTTTATCGTTTGATAACCACTTCCTTAAATTAAACCCGAATTTTTTTAGCTGATATTCAATTTTACGCTGAATACTTTTGCATTGTTGAATTGTATCTGCTCCAGTCATCAAATCGTCCATGTAAAAGTCTTCTTTCATTATGTTGTGAACAAGTATATCCTCTTCCTTACAGCTATCAGCTATGTATAACAGTGATCTTACAGCAAGAAATGGTGCAGACGCTGTGCCATACGTAACAGTATTTAATTTGTATTCCTTTATGGGATAATTTTTGTTTTCTCTCCATAACACATGTTGATAAAATTGATCTTCTTCTACAATCTTAACTTGACGGTACATTTTTTCCACATCCGCTGTCACTACATATCTCCACAACCTCCACTTTATGATGATGTCAAAGATATGCTTCTGAAGTTTCGGTCCCGTAAACATTGTATCGTTTAAGCTATTGCCGTTTGATGTTTTAGCGGACGCATCGAATACTACACGTAATTTTGTTGTTAGACTGTTTTCTCGTATTACCGGTTGATGCGGTAGGTAGTACTTTCCACTATGGCTCTTATTTACCTCTGTCATGTGACCCAGCTCTAAGTATTCTTGCATAAATTCGACGTAGTCCTTTTTTAGCTTTATGTTGCGATCTAGTCTTCTTTCTAATGATAGAAACCTGGCTAACGCTTGTTTTCTGGATTGGCCCAAATTGATGTCATCTATAATTGGCAATTTTACTACAATTTTGCCATTTTGGTTAATCATTGTAGTTTTTTCGAATATTTCTAGGCAGTGTTTATCTTCAGAATTTTCTTCAGCATTTGGAAGCTCTTCAATCTCCCAAAACCTCTCCAGATTGGTTACGGCTGACAATAATTTGTTATTATTGCTGTTATTACTATAGACTCCAGTTAAAATCCAACCCAATTTTGTAGATTGAGCCACTAAGCCATTCTTTTTGCAAACCCCTTCTTCAAGAATATCGCCAAATACGTCAGCTCCAATCAGGATATCAACTCTATCTGACTTATTGTACATTGGATCAGCTAGAAAGTAGTTGTCCCACTGACTGAGATCAATTTTAAATGATTTATCAGGTTGGGGTCCTGAAATCGAAGGTAAAACTACCGCATCTGTACTTATAACTTGGTCACTATAGAAGCGTGGTTGAATTAATAGTTTCACCATTGCCTTTGATGTGGCCACTATTGTACTTCCCAGTCCTTGTATGTTCGTTTTGCATTTAATTCTTGGAAGTCCTAATATTTGTGAAGCTTCTTCTGAAAGCGCTGTAATTTGTGATCCCTGATCAATTAGTGCTCTTAGCATAATAAATTCTCCACTTGCTGCACGAACTTTTACCTGTGAGGTCGCTAGCAGTGTTGTTGTAGTTGTGTTTGGTTTTTTTATCATCATTGATTTTGATGTACTAGATTTTGGTTCCTCGTTTTTTTCCTCATCTTTATGTAGCAGCCTATGGTGTCCTTTTCCGCAAACACCGCATTTAGTTTTATTTGAACATTTCGTATCAAATTTGTGGTTAATGCATGTAAAGCATAATTTATTTTTATAAGCGATTCTTCTGCGGTCAGCCATTGGTAATGTTAGAAACTTTCTGCATACACTCGTTAAATGGCCATTCATGTTGCAGTAAAGGCACGCTTGTTGTGCCGTGTAAAGTGTGTTGGAAACTTTTGTATTGTCACCCACTTTTTTCTGGTACTTATATCCTTGGCGCTTCGTAACTGCTTCCAAGGCTTGAACTTGTTGCTCCAAAAATTTCAAAACGTCATCAAGACTTTGAATTTCTTTTGTTTTCTTAACATTTTGTTCATAATACCGGAGACCATCATTGTCTAGTTTTCTGATTACAATGCGAGCAATAAACGGTTCAGCATCCGTTATCTTCACATCCATTCCTTTAAGCGCATAAATGCAACTGTTTGTTGTGTCCAATAGCTGCTTTACACTTGCGGATGACTCGCTGTTGACCATTGGTTGATCTAGTAGTTTGTCGACTTGGTTGGTAAACAACAGCCTTCGATTCTCGTATCTTTGTTTGAGAATTTCAAAAGCCGCCACATAGTTTATATCCGTCACTTTCAGGTGTTGAACTAGTTTCTTAGCTTCACCTTTTAGTGCTGTCACCAATCGATACATTTTCTCCACATTAGAGAGATAATTGCAGTCATGCACAAGGCTCTTAAACATATCATGAAATGGAGCCCAATCATTTATGTCTCCATGAAACTCAGGTATTTCTATTTTACCTAAGTTTGAAATGCCACTGGCATCAATTCTTGGCTCATTGACCTGTTCCCTTGAAGGATTTTTTACATTTTTTGCACATAATGCAAGAGCCATGTAATACTCGTCCTCAATATCTTCCTTGAGGATACGCACTTCTTTAGTGCTGTTAAACGCGCATAGTTTTTTATAAACGTCTTCCAATGCTAAAAATCGTTTTTTTATTTGCTGCGTCTTTATGTCAAGTAGCTCGTTGGATGCATCAGATACTATTGTATGTAGTTCTGATATCCTTTCGCGCATCCATTCTACCTTTTCGATAAATTCTTCCCGCAGTTCTTCGGCTTTTCCTTGGACATTGGTAATGTCCTTATTTTCTTTTTTACCGGCTATTGATTGCGTCCATTGGCTTTCTGATGATGACGTACTGGCTTTTATTAACTGCTTCTTTTGCTGGTGAACAATTTCCTGATGTTTATCTGGCTCTTCTTCATTCATTACTTGTTGAATTAATTCAATATTTTCTGCAATTACATCCTCTATTGATTCAAAATACTTTTGTTCAAAGTAATCTTCAGACGTTCTTCCTGTTGTCAAAAGTGCTGTATTATTTGCCTCAAATTCAGCTCGAATCTGGTCAATACGTTTAGATACCTCAGGAATTCTTGTAGCGCGAATTGTTTTCAAGCTTAGTTTTGTCCGAATTGTAACTAGCTCATCGCCCAATTCTTTTTGGCGTTCAAATAATTTTGCTTTATTAGCCATAGCTAATATGCTTTATATTATTAATGTTTATAGAAATAATATCTGTGTATTTGGATAATTATTCACAACACAATCCCTGTTTTAGCCGAGATTGACGCTTTTTTTTTTTACTTCACAATCTCTGTTGAAGCCGAGATTGACGCTCTATAACTTTTTTGTATACTATTTAAAAATTTTTATTTTTCAATAATATCTAACGCTTGTTAAATTTATTATTCTTTAATTTTTATTTTCCACACTGGTTTTTTTTTTCTCTCGAAGGACCAAATGGTTAATTAATAAAACATACGAGCATAACTACCCGCTTGAGTACTTGTAAGATACTAAATTTTATTTACAAAATTATTCTTAAGTACTAACATTGAAAACCTTAAACCTAACTAGAACTGATAAGCTACGATTGTACACATGCACACACTAGCGACCCTTAATTTATTACTCGTTAAGTGTTTTATGATCATGTTAAGGCACATGCGTATTTTAGTGATAAAAAGGTTGCATTATCTGTGTTAGTGTTTGCTTA